>CM038147.1:259025829-259658052 GCA_021437245.1 Aegilops speltoides
CACCTTGACTCTTGCATAAAAGTAAAAGATAGGCCCTTCGAGAGGAAGCAGGATTCGCAGAGGTGCCTGAGCTCAATTTTGAAATAGAGATAAATATTTCTGAGAGGTATGATCTCATTGTCAACATAACAACCAAGAGATCCCAATATCTTCCATACTACATACATTATAGGCGGTTCCCAAACAGAATGGTAAAAAATTTTACTCCCCCTCCACCAACAATCATCAATTCATGGCTTGCCCGAAACAACGGGTGCATCCAACTAACATCAAACCTGGGGGAGTTTTGTTTGCAATTATTTTTGATTTGATTTTGATCTTTTGATCATGGGACTGGGCATCCCGGTTACCAGCCATTTTTCTCATGCATGATGAGCGGACTCCACTCATCTTGAGAATAATCCACATAGCATGGAAGATACTGACAGCCCTTAGTCGCTACATCAGCGATTCGGGCATACAAAACAGATTACCATTTGAAGTTTTAGAGTTTGGCACATGCAAATTTACTTGAAACGACAGGTAAATAGCGCATATGGGTAGGTATGGTGGACACTCATGGCAAAAACTGGGTTTAAGGATATTTGAAAGCACAAGTAGTATCTCTACTTGGTGCAAGGAATTTGGCTAGCATGAGGGGGAAAGGCAAGCTCAACATGTTTGAATGATCCATGACAATATACTTTAACTGAGATGTGAGAAAACATATCCCATTATGTTGTCTTCCTTGTCCAACGTCAACTCTTTAGCATGTCATACTTAATGAGTGCTCACAATTATAAAAGATGTCTAATATAGTATATTTATATGTGAAATCTCTCTTCCTTCAATATTCTTTCATGAATTGTTCATATCACCAATACAATGCTTGCCAACCTTCAATAAATTCACAACCTCTACTTCTTAGATGTGAAATCATTACTCCCCATGGGATAAGCAAATGAAACATATATAATTTCAGATTTATGACATTCAACTCATTCAACCATTTACTCATAGGATATAAGTGAAGCACACGAGTAAATGAAAAACTACTCCAAAAAGATATAAGTGAAGATCAATGAGTAGCTAAATAATTATGTAACTATGTGAAGACTCTCTCTCATTTAAGAATTTCAGATCTTGGTATTTTATTCAAACAGCAAGCAAAGCAAAATAAAATGACATTGCAAGGATAGCACAACTCATGTGAAGAAGCAAAAACTTAGGTCCAACCGGTACTAACCGATAGTTGTTGAAGAAGAAAGGTGAGATGCCTAACCGGGCATCCCCAAGCTTATATGCTTGAGATTTCTTGAAATATTACTTGGGGTGCCTTGGGCATCCCCAAGCTTGAACTTTTGTGTCTCCTTAGTTCCTCTCATATCATGGTTTCTCTATTTCTCAAAAGCTTCATCCACACCAAACTCAACAAGAACTCGTGAGATAGGTTAGTACAAACCAATGCAAAACCTTATCATTTTCTACTGTAAAAAATCACTAAAATTATTATTCAACATTGCATACTAAATGACTCTGCATATTTAATACTCCTATCCTCAAATAGAATCATTAAACAAGCAAACATATGCAAACAATGCAACCAAAACAGCAATCTTCCAAAACAGTACAGTCTGTAAAGAGTGCAAGAGTATCAATACTTCCCTAACTCCAAAAATTATGAGAAAAATACTACGCTGTAGAAGATTTATCAGTGCACATTATGCAAAAAGTTTCAACATTATACCATTCTCTGACTTTTCTAGGGAATTTTTGCAACAGCGGTAAACTTTCTGTTTTCAAACAGCAACATGTATACTAGCAAAATAAGCATGGTAAAGGCTATCCTTGACATTTTTATTGAAAATATAGATGAAAACATTATTCTAAATAACAGCAAGCTAAACAAAAGAAAATAACATGACACTCCAAGCAAAACACATATCATGTGGCGAATAAAAATATAGGTCCAAGTAAGGTTACCGATGGACGAAGACGAAAGAGGGGATGCCATCTGGGGCATCCCCAAGATTAGGCTGTTGGTTGTCTTTGAATATTACCTTGGGGTGCCTTGGGCATCCCCAAGCTTAGGGTCTTGCAACTCCTTATTCCATAGTCCATCGAATCCTTACCCAAAACTTGAAAACTCCACAACACAAAACTCAACAGAAAACTCGTAAGCTCCGTTAGTATAAGAAAATAAAAAAAACCCACTTAGGTACTGTAATGAACTCATTCTCAATTCATATTAGTGTCATATATACTGTATTCCAACTTATCTATGGTTCATACCCTCCGATAATACTCATAGATTCATCAAAATAAGCAAACAACACATAGAAAATAGAATCTGTCAAAAACAGAACAGTCTGTAGTAATATGTATCAAATGTATACTTCTGGAACTCCAAAAAACCTAAAGAATTAGGAAGTCCTACGCAATGCGTTTACTAATCCAGAGCAAAAAGAATCAGATCAATGGCACGTTTCTGTGAATTAACAAAACTAATTTACTGAGTGCAAAAGTTTCTGATTTTCAGCAAGATCAACACAACTATCACCGTAAGTTATCCTAAAGGTCTTACTTGGCACTTTATTGAAACAAAAGCTATAAAACATGATTACTACAGTAGAATAATCATGTGAACACACAAAAACAGTAAGGATAAATATTGGGTTGTCTCCCAACAAGCGCTTTTCTTTAATTGCTTTCTAGCTAGGCATGATGATGACAATGATGCTCACATAAAAGATAAGAATTGAAACATAACGGGAGCATCATGAAGCATATGACTAGCACATTTAATCCTAACCCACTTCCTATGCTAGGGATTTTGTGAGCAAAAAACTTATGGGCACAATAATCAACTAGCATAGGAGGGCAAAACAAGCATAGCTTCAAGACTTGTAGCACATAGAGAGGAAACTTGACATTATTGCAATTCCTACAAGCATATGTTCCTTCCTCATAATAATTTTCAGTAGCATCATGAATGAATTCGACAATATAACCAGCACCTAAAGCATTCTTTTCATGATCTACAAGCATAGAAAATTTACTAATCTCCACATAAGCAAATTTCTTCTCATGAATAGTAGTGGGAGCAAACTCAACAAAATAATTATCATGTGAGGCATAATCCAATTGAAAACTAAAATCATGATGACAAGTTTCATGGTTATCATTATTCCTAATAGCATGCAAGTCATCACAATAATCATCATAGATAGCAACTTTGTTCTCATAATCAATTGTAACCTCTTCTGAAATAGTGGAATCATCACTAAATAAAGTTGACACTCTTGCAAATCCACTTTCATGTTCATCACAATAAGATTCAACATCCTCCCAAATAGTGGGATCAGTACTTCCTAAAGTTGACACTATTCCAAACCCACTTTCATCAATATAATCATCATAAATAGGAGGCATGCTTTCATCATAATAAATATTCTCATCAAAATTTGGGGGACTAAACATATCATCTTCATCAAACATAGCTTCCCCAAGCTTGTGGCTTGGCATATCATTAGCATCATGGATATTCAAGGAATTCATACTAACAACATTGCAATCATGCTCATCATACAAGGATCTAGTACCAAACATTTTATAGACTTCTTCTTCTAGCACTTGAGCACAATTTTCCTTTCCATCATTCTCACGAAAGATATTAAAAAGACGAAGCGTATGAGACAAACTCAAATCCATTTTTTTGTAATTTTCTTTGTAAACTAAACTAGTGATAAAACAAGAAAAAAAAATATTCGATTGCAAGATCTAAAGATATATCTTCAAGCACACACCTCCCCGGCAACGGCGCCAGAAAAGAGCTGGATGTCTACTACACAACCTTCTTCTTGTAGACGTTGTTGGGCCTGCAAGTGCACAGGTTTGTAGGACAGTAGCAAATTTCCCTCAAGTGGATGACCTAAGGTTTATCAATCCGTGGGAGGCGTAGGATGAAGATGGTCTCTCTCAAACAACCCTGCAACCAATTAACAAAGAGTCTCTTGTGTCCCCAACACACCCAATACAATGGTAGATTGTATAGGTGCACTAGTTCGGTGAAGAGATGGTGATACAAGTGCAATATGGATGGTAGATATAGGTTTTTGTAATCTGAAAATATAAAAACAACAAGATAACTAATAATAAAAGTGAGCGTAAACGGTATTGCAATGATAGGAAACAAGGCCTAGGGTTCATACTTTCACTAGTGCAAGTTCTCTCAACAATAATAACATAGATAGATCATATGACAATCCCTCAACATGCAACAAAGAGTCACTCCAAAGCCACTAAGAGCGGAGAACAAACAAAGAGATTATGGTAGGGTACGAAACCACCTCAAAGTTATTCTTTCGGATCAATCTATTCAAGAGTTCGTACTAGAATAACACCTTAAGACACAAATCAACCAAAATCCTAATGTCACCTAGATACTCCATTGTCACCTCAAGTATCCGTGGGCATGATTATACGATATGCATCACACAATCTCAGATTCATCTATTCAACCAACACAAAGTACTTCAAAGAGTGCCCCAAAGTTTCTACCAGAGAGTCAAGACGAAAATGTGTGCCAACCCCTATGCATAGGTTCATGGGCGGAACCCGCAAGTTGATCACCAAAACATACATCAAGTGGCACGTGATATCCCATTGTCACCACAGATAAGCACGGCAAGACATACATCAAGTGTTCTCAAATCATTAAAGACTCAATCCGATAAGATAACTTCAAGAGGAAAACTCAATTCATCACAAGAGAGTAGAGGGGGAGAAGCATCATAAGATCCAACTATAATAGCAAAGCTCGCGATACATCAAGATCATGCAATAGAGAGAACACGAGAGAGAGATCAAACACATAGCTACGGGTACATACCCTCAGCCCCGAGGGTGAACTACTCCCTCCTCGTCATGGATAGCGCCAGGATGATGAAGATGGCCACCGGTGAGGGATCCCCCCTCCGGTAGGGTGCTGGAACGGGCTCCGGAGAGGTTTTTGGTGGCTATAGAGGCTTGCGGCGCCGGAACTCACGATCTATCTTCGTCTTCGATGTTTTTAGGGTACGTGGACTTATATAGGCGAAAGAAGTCGGACGGGGGAGCCTCGAGGGGCCCAGGAGAGTGGAAGGCGCACCCGAGGGGGTGGGCGCGTCCCCCTATCTCGTGGCTTCCTCGACGCTTCCCTAGCTTGCACTCCAAGTTTCTTGGGTCACGTTCGTTCCAAAAATCACGCTCCTGAAGGTTTCATTCCGTTTGGACTCTGTTTGATATTCCTTTTCTTTGAAATATACTGAAATAGGCAATAAACACAACAATATGGGCTGGGCCTCCGATTAGTAGGTTAGTCCCAAAAGTAACATAAAAGTGTATAATAATGTCCGTAATCATTCAAAACAGATAATAATATAGCATGAATGCTTCATAAATTATAGATACGTTGGAGACGTATCAGCATCCCCAAGCTTAATTCCTGCTCGTCCTCGAGTAGGTAAATGATAAAAGAAAGAATTCATGAAGTGTGAATGCTAGTAGGTGCACAAGTTTGATCAATGATAGTTTCAATCACCTTTTATAGCATGATTATAAGTCATAACAGTAGTTCATCTCATAAAACTTCTCACGAACAAGTAACAAGCAATTCACATGTTGAAACATAGACCATAAACTATCAAACTTCATTCTTAGTCATCAAACAATTACAATTCATCTTATTTTCAGGAAGGGTCTATGTCAGAGCTTTGATTTAGCAAACTCCACATACTCAACTATCATATAGTCTTCTACAATTGCTAACACTCACGCAATACTAATGGTTATGGAGTTTTAATCGGACACTGAGAAAGATAGGGGCTTATAGTGTTGCCTCCCAACGTATTCACCTTTGGGTGATCAACAATAATAGTTCATGCTAACTTACATCCAATTGGATATATATATCAGGATCTTTCCAACACGAGGTGCTTGCCAAAGGATAAAATGAAAAAGGGAAAGGTGAAGATCACCTTGACTCTTGCATAAATGTAAAAGATAGGCCCTTTGCAGAGGGAAGCAGGGATTCGCAGAGGTGCCAGATCTCAATTTTGAAAAAGAGATAAATATTTTTGAGAGGTTTGATCTCATTGTCACCCGGAGCGCCGTCCCCTTCCACTCGTTGTCCTCGCTCGCCGTCAGGAGGAGCACGGTCTAGAGCTTCTCCCCAGCCACAAAGGGCGCAAGCAGCGCCGGCTCATAACAGGCGGAGCCGGCAGCCGAAGCTGAGGTCGTGGACTTCTTAGTGGCCATAGAGCAAAGGATTGGAGGGGAAAATAGGCAGATCTGGTGAGTTCTTCCGCTGCTGGGAGAAGAGGATCTGGAGCAAGACGAAGAAGGGGCAATGATAGCCTGGCGGCGGGTGGCAGTCCTTTTGTCAAATGGAAATAGTTAACAAGGCAGCGTGGGGAAGCAGAGTCGACCATGTCCCATCAATCGCCACACGTCATCAAGGCCGCAAGCGGTTAGGGCTTGCGGCGCTCCGCACTTCCCCTTTGGCTTCACCTGGAAGCCAAGTCCGAGCGCGCCTTGGGCCTGGGGGCTACTGTCGGTGACCTAGATATGGGGGTATCCAGCCCTGCCTGCCTGCGGCCCACCGCGTGGCTCCATCGACGGCCTGGTACGGCCCAACTACAACATCAACAGGACAAGACCCTCGCGAGGGGCCAAGCCTCGCGAGGCGGACGACGCCAAGACCCCCGAGGGGATTGGCCTCCTTAGGCTGGCTCCCGAGGGGCGGAGAGTTCCATGCACGGTTTGCCTCACGAGGCTCAGCTGACGTGAGCCATGACGACCAAGGCCAGGCGGGCGCAGAGCGTAGGTTTCCTCTTCGGTGCAAAGGAGGCAAGCCGTAGGCGTAGAGTCCCGAGGAATCAGCCAAAGGTTTCCATTCTGGTGCAACGAGACCAAGACCGCCAGGACGGCAGGACGGAGGTCATCGATGAGCCCACCGCAGCGTCACGACCGGAGGCTTTTCACAGGCGCAGACTACTTTAGTCAAGATAAGTTGTACTACTTGTCCCCTTCCAAATCCGGCCGTTGTGGGAACCCTTCCCGCCAACATTTGGGAAGAGGACCAAGGCCACTATAAATAGGACTAGCCACCACCATAGAGAAGGAACAAGTCAAACTAGCTCACACCACACCAGCTCCCTTGAGCTCAAGAACACCTCACCTCCTGAGGCCAGTTCATCCACTGTACTAGTTCGTCCTCAGCCCTCTGAGGCAATCCACCAAAACGCTGGAGTAGGGTATTACACCGCAAGGTGGCCCGAATCAGGATAACATGCTGTGTCTCCTTGTCTCTTTGAGCTTGTCACGCTAGGCTTAGGAGGATCGCGAGTAGGCAGGCTGGGTAGGTTGAGATCTCCGCATGCACCCCAGAGTTCGAACCTCTCAAGGGTTTGCGGAGCCCGCCGAAAGTAACGTTGTGTCAATAGCAGCTGGATCGCCTTTCACCATCATTGGATAGTTTTGTCCAAGGAAGAGCGAGTTTTCTCCAAGACTGTCAATACTGAACCAGGGAGAAGGTGTTGGCGCTACCACACTAGTATCCATCCTCAACACCCTGCAACGTACCTTGGAATAGGTCCGGAGAGTGCGACCATGTGAGACAATACCTGCTTCCTTACTAACATCAGCAGTGCCCTGTATACAGACAAGAAGAGGTGATCCATCGGAATAAGTTTCCAGGCGCCACTGAGTATATGGGTCCCGCTCTTTCTCATGATCGTGATCATCACCATCGTCATCTCCCCCTTGGTTATAAATTTTTTCAAGTATAGGTGGTGGAATGTTCATAGGACCTTGGAAACACAAGAAGGTTAATTAGTAAAGGGAAACTGGCTAGCTAACCCGCATGCATGTGGATGAAACAATTATAATTATGCTGGAAGACAAACATATCGAAACCATAAGGATTCCATGCAAAAGCAATGCCATGAGTGGTGGCAGCAAACACAAGACCCTCGTATTGAATTGCATCACAATACTCATCCATGTACAAAAATTGATTTCCTTGCAATATTCATCGAGGCGTGGAAGCAAGGACGGCAACAAGCTTGTCGAAGATAGCAACACCTTCATAGTTCGTGTAAATCCAAGAGCGGTTGGGAACTCAACAAATTGCTATCTTCCGCAGACGACGGTCACCATGATCGTATTTTTACGTACGTAGAATACCGGTGTGCTCAACTTTAGGGCAGTCTGAGATTTTTGGAAGTGGAACCTGGTGACGAGTGTACACATTCACAAGTTCCCACTCGCTATTGTACCCAATATAAACAACCCAATCTCCATTTGCGCCTGCCCAAGCCTTACGCTCAAGTGTTTGCATCTTAACATCACACATATCATTATCACGCGGAATCAACTTGCACAAGGAGAGGCTTCCGTCGTGCCCACGCCAGTGATTAGGATCATGGCGAAGAAGATAGGGGAGATTAAAACCGCTCCTGGACCCTTGGTTTGCTTGTAATGATGTTATTAGTTGAGTCGAGAATGGTCTTGAATGAACCTGCCATGCTAGCCGAGGTGATGACATCGCACCGATCAATGAGTTCCTCTACCACGTCATCTTTTAGATCGGGGCAAGAATAACGGGGTCATTTCTGGCCTATTCCCTCCATGGAGAAGACGATCAAACAATGGTAGAAGGAAAGGGTGAAGGCAAATGGAGGGAGGAAGAGCGTGCGACAGGAGTTCCAAATTGAGAGGGAAAGGCGAAGAGGCGGTGGACGGTTGCCACGGTACAATAAGAGGCTAGTGGGGAGCAAACGGTTTCCACAGAGGTCACACCCCGACGACAAGGCTGACTGAACCGCATGTCGTATATCGCACATACCTTGATCTAGATGATCGTTTATTTTGTGCTGCCTAATCACAAACAGTTCATCCGAGTGAACCGTATGCTGTATATCGCACACGCCTTCATTTGGCTGCCCGTTTCTTTTGTGTTGCCTCATCGCAAACATTTTATTAAACTGAAATGTATGCCCTGCATCACACACGGAACTAAAATCTCAACCGCGTTTGATGCATCTGTCATCACAAATGGTTTGCACCTTTTTGATGAATTTTTTACACCATCGTTTGCGATTATTGCATCGCACACAGTTTCGTCGAAGGGTCTCTGATCGTAGTGTTGTGGTAGCAGCATCCTGCAGTAGTATGTGTATAGGCGGCAACAGTTACTACCCCTCCCTCGCCTACTGCACGCATGACAGAACATGCACCCTCGGCGCATTCAAACGCCTCCATTAAGAAACCTATTCCGGCCACACGTCGGTTGATGAGCGGGTCTGTATTGGTACTGTAACAAGAAATGTTAGTGGTAACTTTACCTAAATTTGATGAGCTTTAATTAAAATTTATTATTAAAACAAGCAAAGCATTACCTTGTTCTATCAGTGCCACATGATCAACATGCACAACAGTTAGAATTATTATTCTCAGGACACACACGATCAACACATTTGCCGCACTTTCACAGAGACAATACTACCAAGTTTGAACAACTTGTTATGGTTGTTGTCCTTTGCATCATCATGTCGTGTTTCCCAGCTTGCAAGATTCAGAACCAACAAATAAGATTCAAATAATAAGTACAACAAAGATGCCTACACATCTCATTGATTTCTAGATTGCAAGATTCAGAACCAGCCCATTAGAGCCTTTGGATAAAGTGAATCTCGGGATTAAATCCATCTTGGCTAGCCATGTCATACAACCCAAGAACTTGGCGAATGCTCTTCACCATCACAACATCTGTAGTTGAGTATTCCTATTTGCACAGATAAGAAACAACATGATTACATAATAGTGGCACTAGTTGAAGCAAACTTTATTTCCAAAACAAGAAAAGATTGTGATAGAATAGCTTTATTTAAAAATACAACGTTAGCACAATATGACAAAGCACAATCATGTTGATAAAGGACAATACTGACCTGTGTGAGATGACTTTGGGAGATCAAGTTATTCTTCATGTCCCCATATCTTGCCATGAAATCGATTCATTGACATCCATTAACACCTCAGTGTGGAAGTAGAAGGAGGAGCGTTGACTCATTTCAATCACTTTTTTGTGCAGTTCAACTAAAATTATGGCGACCACCAGTTAGAGAGGGGGCCTGCGCCACCTTAATAGTAGGCGTGATGGACTCAACTGGTTCAGTGCAGCTATGTGATTGATGCAGTGCACATGGACTTGATTCTGCCAGATAGGCCTTCTACAAGTTATCTACACTGGAAATGAAATGGTAGCTAAGACAACAGCTCTATTTTAAATGTATTACTACTTCATTTCATTAGTGGCAGTAGAAGTGCCAAAACAGTACCACAAGATCACTAGCTGGATGTGGAGTCAAGATCAACCAAAATGGAAGATACCTGATCATGGGAACCATAACTGAGAGAGGGGGCCCGACACTGCCATGACACGATGTGGTCAACCTGCAGATCCACTCGATGATTCAATTCATGCGACTTTTTGTGCAGTTCACCTGAAATGAAGCAAAGATTGCATCATTCAGGTAGCAAGAAGTAGTTGCTCTCATGAGCTGGCAGGTTCTTCTTTAGTAGTTGCACTAAAATTGAGCAACATTAAGGTTGGTTGTCCTGCTCATGCAAGGTGCAACTATAATTTGCTTATCCTTTTATGCAGTTCCACTAAAATAAAGTGCCATTATGGTGATAGTGACGGCTCATCTTGCAAGGGCAAATACAATGTTGCACGAGATTACCAGCAGAGTTTGACGGAGATTTTGGAATCTCCAAACACCATTTTGTGCAGTTCCACCAAAATTGAGAGACGTTGCCCATGTGACATTTTATTTGAACTGCACAAGACACTCATTCCAAAAAAAGTGTTTTGTGCAGTTCACCAAAAGGTCACAATAGCAACGAGGTGAAATGGATATCCCTATCCGCACAAAAAGATATAAAGAAAATAGTTATTGGTCAATAACAAGATACAAAACATACACGAAATGAAAAGAAGCATCTTGATTATGTTCTTGGCAATCACGCAAGGATAGTAGAAATTTTAAAACGAAAGCATTGCTTCATGTTACCAAAAGCATTACGATTAACAATGACATTCATCAAATATGGGATTACTTTAATGGTGGCATTGCTTGTTTACTAGATACAATAGATCAACAACAGCTAAAGAGTTGGTTTAAGGGCATGGGACAGTGGGGACACCAGGATACTCAACAACGTAAAGAAGCAACTTACTTATGATACTGGAAAAATAGCAGGAGTACCATTTGTAACACAGTTTAATTGCATCATATTACCAGAGGCATTAGATTAACAATAACATTGGTTAGACATGTCCTTACGGTAACAGTGTGATTGCTTCATTTTACATGCGCCCTTACATTAACAACAACAAAAATTTGGTACAAGGACATGTGATAGTGGATGCATCAGCACAGTGTACCTACAAGGAGGCATAAAGTGGTGATGCCAAGTTTGTTCATACTCTGTGAGGGCAGCAAATCTAATCCTGGAGACCTTTTACTATGTGAGGTCAGCTAATCTAATCCTGGACATGCTCTGTTGACTTGTCCACCAGCCGCCACTTTCTATCCTTTTTTCAACCAATAATAGATCTGTTCCTTATCCAGTTTGTACTGCCTTTTCCCTTCATTTCCCTTTTCAACCAAGAGACTGGTTGGGTATCCAGTCTCTACTACTTCCCCCTGCTATTTCCTATTTGAATCAAGTCCTAGATTCATGCTACAACTCCCCCCTTAGCTGTTTGAACCAAGTCCTAGATTCGACTGCATGAAGTAGCTTTACCTCTAAAAATACTAACAATTTAGATGGCTTTGGAAGAGCTGATGGAAGTAGAAAAAGATCCACATGCAGCCTTGTAGTGTGTCAGGGCAGTAGAGCAAGGCCTCTTTCGAAGGAACTTATACCTGAGGGTCATCGGGGTGTGGCTAGGAGGGCGGCGTGAGGTTGGATCTGCCCACAATACGACAGGGAGGAAGAAGGGGTCCGAGGACCTCCCGAGCCGACGCTGTGTTGAAGAGAACGTCACATGCAGAGTACCGGGACCCGCCGGCAGCTGTGGGTTTCCTCCCTAGCCGTCGATGACTCGTGAACGATGCACCTAGTCCCCTACACACCCCGGCCAAGGATCTGGCCGGATCTGTGACCAGCAGTGAGCAGAGAGAGAGAGTCGCTACCGCTATCTTGTTTAGATATGGAGAGGATGAGAGAATGAAGAACAACTCTAGTAAAGCAAGCACTCAGTCGCCTGCTATATATATAGTGGAGTGATTATCTTTTTCTCTCTCCACAAAAAGCATTCACTACAAAAAAATACACTTCTGTGATGATACGTGTTTGTCATAGTAGGTCACGTTTTCTAGCATGCATGTACATCCATGACAATTTTATGACAGAATCAAGATAGTCATACCTCTGCTATCGTAGAAGTGTTCCATGATATTACCAAAATTATCATGACGAAAGTGTCCACTTCCATGATGATAAATCACGTGTCACAGAAGTGCTTTCGTCAAGGGTGACTGACACGTGGCATCCAACATAAGGAACGCTGTTAAGCTATCGGGTCCGGTTTTGGATCCGATAACCCGTTAATAGCTCAGACCAATGGGGATTTTCCACATGTAAAATCATCATTGGCTGGAGGAAACACGTGTCAGCTTCGCGTTGGCACAGGTGTCACTCATCCAATGGGTGAGATGCACTTATGAAATGTTGACAGGTGGACCGGCCCAAAAGTGGCCCATAAAGTTTAAATGGGCCAGCCCAACTAAAGGCCCACAAGATTTTGCGGTCCATAATGGGCCGGCCCAGCTAAAGGCCCATGAGATTTTGCGGACCATAATGGGCGTGCCCAGGTAAGGCACATAAGATTTTGCAGGCCATAATGGGCCGGCCCAGCTAAAGGCCCGCGAGATTTTGCGAACCATAATGGGACGGCCCAGCTAAAGGCCCACAAGATTTTCCGGACCATATGGGCCGGCCCAGCTAAAGGCCCACGAGATTTCACCGACAATAATGGACCAGCCTAGCTAAAGGCCCAGAAGATTTTGATGATACTAGGAGGCCGGCCCATTAATAGGCTGCCAAGTTTTGGGCAAAATACCGACCCAAATTTGATCCAGTCCATTAACAGCCTACCACGTTCCGGGCCTAATAAAGGCCCATATGAGATCCAGTTCGTTAAAAGCCTACCATGTTCTGGGCCAAATTACGGCCCAGATCAGGTCCGGCCCATTGAGAGGCTTTGGGCTAAATTATGGCCCATATCATATTCGGCCCATCAACTAGACGCTATGCTTTTGGGCCCACTTGATAAAGGTCCATTTAGTAATTCGGCCTGATATTAGTTTCGGCCTCTTAAAGGCCCGTTTAACATTTGGTCCCTATATTTATTTTGGTCCTGTTAAAAGCCCGTCATATAGTTGGGCCTAACTATGGCCCGGTTTGCATCCGGCCTGCTCACAGCTAATAATCTGATTGGGCCAAACAAGGACCGAGACAATTTTGGCCTGTTACAAGCCCGTGATTTGATTGGCATAATCATGGGTTGGGGTCTATTTCGGCCTGCTGCCGGCCCGTGAGCTGTTCGGCACGTTTCAGGCCCAACCTACTTTTCAGCATCCTAAAAGCCCATTGAATTTCTTGCGAAAATAGGGCCGGTGGTTTACTCGGCCTATTAAAGGCCCAAATCTACTAGTGGGCCAGTTTACATTTAGGCCTGTTAACGGACCAAGATGACGCGGCCCATGATGCGGATCATACATAGTGATTTGCATGACGGCCCGATCATGTATTGTAATTTTACGTTTTGGCCGGTTTACTGCGAAGACAGGACATATACACAGTAAAATAACTACAGCATCATGAATAAGAAAAAACCTAGACAATACAATAAAGAAATTACAGCATATTACATCCACTGGGCATCAAAGTTCGCCACTATGATAATAAAGCACAAGTAGACAACAAATTACATACACTGGCATCAAAGATTGCCACCAGTGCAAATAAACACGCCGACAAAATAATATACAAAACCGACAGCACTTCAATATAGTTCAAGAAAGGTTAGCCCTACTCGGGAGCTACAGCGCAAGCAGCTCAGCAAGCTGATGAGACTTCGCTTGTTTGACACTTATATCCTCCTCACTCTGAAAGATAAACAAGCAAACAAATAACAGGTTTTGCACATATAAGTATCAGTGCTGGCAATTCATCACATTTCTTACTGACGAATAAAGTGACACAGTTTAAAATAGCATTAACATAATATGGTATTGTTCAGGTCAAGACATGGCAGGAAATGACATTGTGAAGGAGTTGGCAGCTTCATGACACCACTGGATTACAAATCAAGAACTCATAAGTATCAATGGTTAGTGTGCTGTCAGTTTATCCCATTTTAGATTGGCAAATAAAGATACTGTTTAAATAATAGTAGAATGATATGACTTTGTTCATAGTTAAGACATTGCAGAATATGACATTGTGCTGTAGTGGGTAGGTTCACCACGCCACTGGATTACGGATCAAGAACAGAAGCATACATGCAGTGCAAAAGAAGATCACTTGCTCTGTATTGTTTAATTTACATGGTATGAAGAAGGAACTTGGTTGTACAACTGAAAACTTAAATTGAGAGGGACAATCTTTTGTTTATGAACTACAAAATAAACTTTAAACATGCAATTTGATGCAAACACCAAAAATAAACAGCTTTTCAAGGACTTTGTTGGTGCTATAAGTGGGGTGATGTCTGATTTGTCCGGCACCACCACATTTTCAAGGACTTTGTTGGTGCTCCTTCAGGTTCGGCAATCACCCTATTCCTTTTTGATGTCTGATGCACAAGAACAACATTTGAGTCAAAAAACATGGTATGATGACAGATGCAATATGTCTTGATAATGGATGGGCATGGCATCTTGACATATATGGTGAGTAATATAAGCTAATGGTTGTGCAACAAAGTAGAAGAAATGCAAGACAACATATGCAAGAAACGTGCAATCAATAAAACCTTGCCAAATTAAAACAGGCACCTTGATGGGTGAACAGGATAGGCCATTTTCCTTTGACTCCTCGAGGTCAGAATAGTCATTAGGATCATATTCTGAACAAGAATCTATAGGTGGGGAGCGTATGAGTTTCATTGCATCCAGAATGGCACTCAGTGCCTTGGTGCCAATTTTGTAAGTCGTTGCAGTGTTCCACAATATTCTTCTAATGCGCGGATTCTGATATTCATTGTAATTATGTATAATATCTGAGAACCATGAAAACATAAATAGTAGTGAGATTATCTTTGTAATGCAGAGGGTATTCTAATATAGGGGCGCCCCTGTAAACCCTTGTGTGCTATCACTGGATTCTGATGAGTGAGCTCATGTGTGCTGTAATATGGTGCATGCATTAATATAATCTGGCACATGTACACAAAAAATAGGCTCCAGAAGTAAGGATAGTTGGCAGATGATATGCTCATAATATACTGTATAGAGAGTTTATTGCCAAACCATGAACAAGAGCACACAGCAACTAGGCAGATCGTAGTGTACATAAAAGGGGAACACCATAACCACGATATATAAATCAGGAAAGTGGAACTGGCTGGAAAATACGGTGTTGTATTGCCACTACTAATTGAAAGCCTATCGATCACGTATAGTCCAGCTCTATCAGCTGTTGACTTCAGTTGTCCCTGCTCCCCTTCCTGACAAGGAACATAACGTACGTACTAAATATAGAATAACAAGAGAGGAACATGTTAAAGAACAGAAGAGGAAGCATATTCTTGAGGTTCCTCTTCATTGTATACAATGTTGGTTGCCCATTCATGATGAATCACAGCGCCCAAAGAAATGCAATTCCATGCCGTCTCTCTATATGTGGCCACATGCATTTGGAAAATCAAATGGGAGCATTACCCGACCAATTAAATGTATGTCTGTTAACTAATATCAATACCATATCACAATTCGTATTTGAAGAAGTAAGCTTTGGACTTATGATTGGTGTGTTGTTTAGCTTCAAGAGTGGATTGCTACTAGTGCTACACAAAGCAGCTACACAGATCATAGTGTAGATATAACGGGAAAACCGTAAGCATCAGGAGTAAAATCAACAAAGTGGAACTTGCTAGAATATATGTGCTACTATTGCCGGTATGGCTAGAAAGGCTTCAGATACCAGCTCTCTTCAACTGAAGGCGCAGTACTACTAATATCAGTGTAACTCTCAAAGGCGACACAACTCCCCGCATTTCCTTGCTAATCTTATAGGATTCAAGTGGGCATGCCACAACAATTCCTGTTCCTATGTTTACAAAATCCTACGAATCAAAGAGGCCCAAAGATTTCAAAGTGTCCATCACAACCGACTATATAGACCTCTACATTGCAAATGTCCCTGCTCATCTTCACTACAAGGAACATATTGTTCTACTATCATACTCCCTCCATTCCAAAATATAAGTCTTTGTAGAGATTTCCACTATGGATCACATACAGATGCATACAGATACATTTTAGAGTGTAGATTCACTCATTTTGCTCCATATGTAGTCCATGGTGGAATCTATACAAAGACTTGTATTTAGGAACGGAGAGTGTACTTATTAAAGAAGGACGGAAGAGGAAAATGCTAAAGAAGAGCGAGAAGATTTTGGATAACAAAATGTCCGTTGCGCAGTGCCCATACATGATGAACCAGAGCGCATTAAGAATGCAACTCCCTGGTGTCTCTCTATATGTGGTGCACGTGCTTTTCGAAAGTAAAGTAGGAACATTAGTTGACCACTTAAACGTTATCTGTTTTAGTAATATCAGCATCATATCAGATTCATATTCGAGCAACAAGTTTGGAGTTATGAGTGGCACGTTGTTTAGCTTGATGGATTCAGAAGTAGTGCTAAGCAGCTACGATGATGGTACTGAATATAAAGGCATGCCTGCATGCAAGTCACGTGACTTTTGTCATTTCGGTCAGTCGACCATTTCAGGCGGTTGGATGAAGATCATACGTCTCCTAACCCTTGTTCTTCCTCGTCTCTGATTCTTCCCATACAAAACACCGCACGGACCGCCGGCCGAACCACCGGCCTCGACCCCCTGCCCTCCCCTGAACCGCCCCCACCGACTGTGTTCCTTCGCCACTCCCACCCCCACCCCCGCCCCCACCCGCGTCGAGTTTTCTTTGTTCAGCGAGGCCCCACCACCGCCCCCCACAACCACCGTCCCCACCCGAGCTCCTTCCTTCGCACAGGCGAACTCCGGCAAGCTCTGAAAAATTGACTGACCCAATTTTGAAAGTCTACTGTCATTTAACTAGTGTGGAATATAAAAGGGGAAAACCATAAAGCATTGCGAGTATAGTGTTGAGCGTGCCATGGCGGATCTGAAGGTGCAAACCGGACAAAGTCAACTTCGCAACCAATGTTTGCTTTCAACTAACAAGTAAGTGATGGACAAGAAATCATAGGAAAGCAGTGGCGATCTATTTTCTTGCTGCGATAAATAAGTTGAGTTGATACGAAAGAGTATTTCCTCTGGAGCGGCGCCGTGTATGCATCTGCTGAGAATTTGGTGGTGCTGCGGTAGTGATGGCTATCGGCTGTGTGGAAGCAGATCTAGGAGGGTAGACAGTGGCGGCGGGGTGCGGGGGACGATACGGTCGTAGGAGCGGTGCCGGCAAGGTGGACGACGACGGGGATGAAGCGAGAGGACATGATGCAAGGATCCTGGTCCGAAGCCATGGATGAGAGAGGGCGATCTCTTGTAATGGACGACGGTGTCGGGGTATCAGCTCCGGCATGGTGGAGGAGGACGGCGGTGGATGAGGTGGTGGACGGAGGAGGCTGGGGTGGAGAGGGTGTTTTGGCGCCCACGGAGTATGAATGGGGAAATGGAGGGTGAGAGGAAGGGAGGAACCATGTCATCAGGACGCGCTTGTCTCAAATGCAAGGAAATTTACAAACTTAGCCCCCGCTTAAAATTTCCTACATCATAGCAATATTAGTCGGTTTGGGATAGGATGGTAATCTCGCATTCACCAAATATTTACCGACGAGAGTTTATTTTTGGAGCCCACCCTGTATGACTCAGGAAGGGAGTCGATTTCTGCTGAGGAGACACTGTGTTTTGGCGCCCATCGTGTATGAATCCGGGTGAGAGGCGGTTATGTCACGTTTGAGTGAAATTACAAACCTACCCCTATCGAAACATATAGAAATCGAGCCGATAGGCTTTGCGTGTCTCCATCTCGCAGTTTTTGGTTTCAGACAGTTACTGCAACTTTCCCCACTTCGTTCAAATTTTTGCAGAGCAAGAGTGCATGTTTACCGTGCCAACTCAATTCGAATCCTGTTTGTATTATATTTTTGTTCGGGCAGGATCCATTATCGATTAGAATAAAATTCTATATACATCATTTTTTAATATATACTTTCAAAAGCACAACAAAAAATTCTGCTCCTTTATATGTATAATATGATTTACAAATACAATGATCTCAAAATCATAAGGTTCAATTCAAAAAATTTAAACCAAATTATGTTCTACTAAAATGTATGGATCAGTAATATCTACATATTAATTAACATAGATGCGCATGAATTCATATGAGTATGCATGTTTGATAGATCAATTTTGGTTCGAGTATGAATTACATGTATCATCATCTCGAATTCAAATATTTGAATCCCTTTTATGTTGACTCCTTCCACGCCCATCTCTCTCGCATGCTCCTTCATATAGCTATCACTCTCTTTTATCTAGCTCACCCGCACGATCACTTCATGTTTCTCCTATATTCGCAAACATGGTCTCTCGACTTGAGAAGTGTCACACTCTCCCTATCATTATACATTACACGGTTTTCATTATCTCGCATGTCTCTACCATTCTCTGGTATCACTAGGTACCTAAGCTTTCTTTTTCATCGCCACACACAGTCTCACTCGTCTTTCACTTTGTCTTTCTCTCTATGGGGTTCTCTCTCACACCCTATATGTCTCTAGATATGACTCATACCACTAAAATTACTCTCTCCCGCAGACACAACATTTGTTGCAGTCTCCTTTCCGTCTCCATCCCAGTTATAAAACTGACATTATTCATTTGTTTACCGATCAGACAAACTCCCCCCTCTCTCTCTCACACACACACACACACAACTCCTGCTTCCACTCCCCTTCCCGGCTACCGTCTCTCTCTCACACACACAAAACTCTCGCTTTCGCACCCCGACTCGTATTTCTTTCACAAACATTATTGACTAGCCTCCATATAGGTTTATACACCCGCACACTCGTGCTTCCACTATCGCTTACATGTCTCTCTCGCGCTCCTTGTATCTATGTAGATTTTCCGTACCTTCTTTAGACACGCCCTCTCGATCATGCACACACACACTATCACCTCATTTTAAGCTGATACCTCTCGCACACACACTCTTTGTGTCTTCGTCACACATGCACTCGGTCCTCCTCCTCTCTCCTCTCTCTCACACACACTAGCAAGATGCATTTGTATGAGTAGTTTATCTTGTGGGAGAAAAATATGAACAAGGAAGGCCTTATTTACAAATGTGGAGAGGGGTGTGGGTATCTTTTTGCAAAATTGCCATAGTTTCCTTCCTATCCGTCAGATATAAATTGGACGACCTATATTGTAGGATGGCAGGCACACCATCATCACCACCTCTGTTTTTTATCTCTACTCTTATAAAAAGCATAGTCGATGATGATGGTGTGCCTGCCATCCTGCAATATAGGCCGTCCGATCTATATCTAATGGATAGGAAGGAAACTATGGCAATTTACCCGCACTCCTGTCCACATTTGCAGATAAGGCCTTCCCTCGTTCATCCTTTTCTCCCACAGGATCTTGATGTTCCGTGCAATGCATGTGCATCTTGCTAGTAAGAGTAGAAATTATAGATATACCACTTCTCGATTCTTGAAACCAACAACATTCCTCCCTATCTCATCAAAACCGCCAAAGGAATATATTTTGAGTGAAACATAATATATTTTTAGTGATACACGTATTTCAAAACTAGACTCTTTTTTCTATCAAATCGGTGAATATGTATTAATCTACTTTGATCATGTGGCAATGCATTGGCACATGGCTAGTAGTTATTACTACTGTATAATTTTTGGACACCACACAAATGATGGATTACATATACAGAGAGAAGAGGCGCACGCATGCAGTTGGTCTCTCTCTATCTCGCACACATGAGAGTTACGTAAAGGCACCGTTAACAAATAAACCCTAAAACCCTAGGTACACGATTTCTGCATGCGCGAGTACCAGGTACGTGGTGGAGCGCACCTTTGTAGGAATAGTCAGCTCACGTGATAATTTGATTCGTAGGAGTTGATGGTCGGGACCACAGGTGAACGACCTGGAGGCGGTGGCTCACCAGTTGCCACAGATCGAGTAACCACGTTTAAAATATGATTTTTTTAGCAGGGTAAGAGTTCCGATTTTCAATGGCGCATTATAATTACTAAGTAGTTTTTAGAATGATAGGTATGGAGCCAAAATGGAATTCATAACTACTACTCCCTCCGTTTCATATTACTTGTCGCTGATTCAGTACAAAGTTGTTTGTACTAAATCAGCGACGAGTAATATGGAACAGAGGGAGTACCTCCTTGGCGTATGGTTGCAAGAGCATCTCCAATAGATTGTCTATATGGATGTCTATACTCGTTTTTCATGACGTGATCCCAAAATATATGTCCAACAGCTTGTCTATATGGTCATCAACATATACACATTCTCTAAATCGACCTTGACAATGTCCACGCCTGGACAATGTGAAGGTGTCGTCTAAACTTAGCTGCAGTCATGATTTCTTCCTCTCCCCAGCGACGGCCCACCTGTCATGGTCCCTGTATATAGACGCTCTGATGCAAAACTGGACGTGTATATGAGGAAATCTTTTTAGACCATTGTCTATATGAATATATAGATATCCAACTATACACATGCTATTGGAGATGCTCTAAGGGTTTATGTTGCGTGATGTTGAACCTGGTAGTTCTATGGAAAATACTATGGTTTAGATGTTGGTTTTCAGTAATGAAAATCAGAAGGGGGAAACCCTTCTTTGATAAATAAAAAACTACTACCTCCGTCCTGGTTTACTAGTCCCATCGTATTTTGGATCAAAGTTTGTCCATGAATTTTACTTGTAAAATGTGAATGGAAAACGAGATTTTGTTATACCCAAACAAAAAAGGACTGGAGGGAGAGATTTCTCTGACATAGATGCAACCTCTCATAGCGCAGGCATTGAACCGGCGCGCCAGCCAAGAGAGCCCCACTCGCTGCAGGCCCGGCTAAACATGCCTCCTCGCCACATGCAACCGGCTTCAGACTGCCCAGCCTGCCTCCATTAAATTCGCGCGTGTGCTGGCAACACGTCCTTTCGCGAGCCGGTTGGCATTTTAGAACACAAAAAATGACCAAAATATAATAAATTACACATGGTCTTGACTTGTTGTTCTCGCACTGGTAGCAGGAGCTAGAGATTTTTCTTTATTTATAACTCTCCTCACAGTTTTTTCGGCTTTGAAGTGAATCATGGTTGTGGACATTATCTATGAATGTGCAGATATCTGTGAACATGAGTTTGATGTGGAAGTTGAACTTGGAATGTTGGGCTTGCGCGTGAACTACACCATGTCCAATGCTTCGTCTGTTATTGTTTGGAAAGTAATTGATGTTATTACATGACCCGAAAAAAATTATTTTGTGCCACATCAGTAGATGCACGGACATCACAACAGCCATGCTGACTGGATAAACATTTGAACCTAGCTATTATGAAGGAACATTTGTATTGACAACAGTTTTAGATAGCAGGAGACGCCGAGCCTGCTCTTCCTCTGCTAGCTTCTTTCTGGCTTATTCTATCTCTTCTTTGGCTTGGGTGAAGAGAGCATCTAATTTCTCTTTTCGCTTCTTCAGGAACTCAGCTACATTCTCAAGGGCTGCTGCACGCTTTCTTTTAGCGTTTACTAGAGCCACGAGGACACGAACACTTGACGACTCCACCAAGCTTGTGTGTAATCCAACATCATCTGGGAATTTGCACCTTGTGTCTAATCCATCATCATTAGGGAACTAGAACCTTGTGTGTAATCCAACCTCATTTTGTAAACATGATCTCAAGGTTGACCATATTCCCTCCTCGCAGGAACTGCATCCTGACATGAAGTTACTTCTTTTGTAGATCAATACTCAGAGCAACCCAGATCCATTTAGTAGAAGCCAGATAAACAGGACTCGGAGAAGTGAATTCAAAATGAAAAATTATAAAAATAGACTACAAGGTGAGAACACCCACTTCCTACATCAAGCTAAAAATGAAATCATTAGGACGATTAAGACTCTTCTTATTACAAATTGAAGAACACGAGGCTAAGAGAAACAGAAACTACAACATATACACATTGAAGAACACGAGGCTAAACGAAAGTAATTGTAAGGGTGTTACTTACCAAAGCTCGTTTTACAGGTTCGGTGCAGCTCCTCTTTAACTTGCCACGCTCCTTGACGATGTCCCAATATCCAGTGTTTGGTCTTCATTGCTCCTCTGCATGTTCGCACGTATGGTTTTAAAATCTCAACATGGCAAGAAAATATAATACTAGTAATACTCACGCATCTTGTGGGCAACATTAAAGCACTCGCCTACCATGTTAGAGCATCTCCAACAGAAGCGCAACGCGTGGTGCTTTAAAAAAGCATTTACATCGCCGGAATAGCCAGTTTTTGCGGGCCTGGAGTGCTGAGATCGAGAAGTAGAGATAGAGAGTAGAGACCAGAGATTAGAGACATAGATAGTTCTCAGCATAGATATAACATAGATAGATAAAAAAATAGATAGTTCAACTACTCCTCGTCGTCCGACTCCTCCTTGGTGATGTCCACCTCCGACGTCTCAATGTAGGCGTGAAGATACCGATCGTTGTCGGATTCCCAGGGCAATACTGCTCCTAGCCTCATGTTGAATTGAGCATCCACTTTTCGCGTACGCTTGTCCCCATGATAGGCGGCTCGATCCGCCCTCCTCTTCTCCCTCTCCGCCCTCCTTTGCATGTAGAACTCGTAATCGTTGATGATGTCCTGCGGGAAGCATTGGCGCTACAGCGCCATGGCTTCCTTGTCCATCTTAGCGATGCCGAGATGGTGCTCCCGCCTCCGGTTGTCGCGACGATCCTCGTCGGTGATAAGCCGCGGCAGAGGCACGAGCTGCTGCGCCCGCTCCCGCGTCGGCACGTTGGGGAAGTTCAATGTTCTATGAGGCCACCAGAGGCGCCACACCACTGCGTCGTATGCGTGGGCGCCTCGTTGGCAGTGTCGAAATTGCTGAGGCCGAGGCGCATCTCGCGGAACCGGATCTCGGGCACAGAGCAGGGAGAGAGCGGTGGCAAGGCATAGAGGGGTTGAAGGGCGTTGGATTTTATAAAGCGCGCCGGACGCCGCGCGCCAAAACTAGCTCGCGCCCGGCTGCTTTTTCCCACGTGCACGCGATCCTTTCCCGACGTCCCTGCTATCTCTACTCTCTTCTCTACTGTTATATTTATTTTATATTTAATATTTATCTCTACTTCTCTACTCTTTTAAAAAGAGAGTTGGTGATGATGGTGTGCCTGCCATCCTGCAATATAGGCCGTCCGATTTATATCCGACGGATAGGAAGAGAACAATGGCAATTTTGTAGAAAGATACCCACACCCCTCTCCAGATTTGCAAATAAGGCCTTCCCTCGTTCATCCTTTTCTTCCACAAGATAAACTACTCATACAAATGCATCTTGATGTTCCGTGCAACGCATGGGCATCTTGCTAGTTCTAAAAAACTTTCCACCATTTGCCACACTACTGGTTGCAGATGAAGGACCTACCCAAGCACAGTGCGATACAGGAGCGACACACAATTACAAGCTGATATTCTGTTGGACAATGGAGGCTATAACCAATTACTTTTACAGGAACCATAGCAACCAGGATATTTGAAGGGTAGGTATGAACAAAATTGGAACTGCACATGTACTGCTAAGTGACTCAATACACACATTACCAATCGAGGAGGAGAACGATGGTCGTGGTGTCCTCTGTACATCATGGTCGGCAACGGGAGTCAGTTCATTGTCCACGAGGTGGTGCTTCTGCGCTTGGCATCGGCTTCCGAGAAGCAGATCCGAGACTGTGGAAGACGATGCTGGGGAAGAGGCTCCGTGTACGACGACGATGGTGGACCGGCTCCAGTGCGGTGTATGAGCTCGTCGATCAGGAAGATGCGCTACGGTGGACGAGTGCGCCGATGTAAAAGGGGAGGAACAGGAAGGCTGCGGTGCCGTGGAGAAGTCTATTTTGCGGTGGGGATAGAAAATGGAGAGTATTCAGGTGTACTACTCTGGGTTCCGGGGTGGGGTGGCTGGGTAGGGTGAACCTGAAGTTACCCTCCCAAGTGTCATCCATAGGCCTGTTCCGAAGGCTATGATGGCAACTTCGCACTGCTCGAATCAGGGTCGCGGGAGATTTTCCCGCCGACCTCAAAATTTTGTGACACTGAACTCCCCGTGTGGCGTGTTGGGTGATTGGGCTAAGAAACTAGCGAGTAGTACTAGTAGTTAGTAGTACTAGTAACTACTAGTACTCCCTCTGTTTTTATTAACTCTGCATATTAGGTTTGACCGAAGTCGAACTTCCTAAAGTTTGACCAAGTTTAGAGAAAAATATAAACATTTACCATAACAAATATGTATGATGTGAAAGTACATTCAATAATGAATCTAATGGTATTTATTTGTTATTGTATATGTTCATATTTTTTGTTATGAACTTTTTGAGAGTTTACAAAACTTGACTTTGACCAATGCTAATATGCGGACTTAAATAGAAACGGAGGGAGTACACATTTGTTTTCTTAGTTTGTAGTGAATTAATCATTTGTTGTAATTGTGAAATAAATATATTAGGCTACTGACTTCGAATGTAATGGTCTATACAATTCAATAGTTACAATCATTGTTGAATTCCAAGATGTATACGAGGTCAATAAACCCGGGCAAATGTCGGGCCGGGCCGGGCTTGTAAAATCCCGACTTTCATTTCTCAAGCCTGAGCCCAGCTGAAAGCCCAAAATACTCCCTATTTTCAAGCTCGAGCCCGGACCGAAATCAAGCCCGAAGCCCGAAAGCACGACCCGAACACTATTTTTTAGTACGCGCACGTGCAAGCCCGGCCCAAAGCCTGAAATCCCGGCCCAACATACAAAAAAATGGAGCCCGAGCCCGGCCTGAATGTCAAGCCCGGCCTAGCCCGGCCCGGGTTTTTCGGGCCGGGCTCGGGCCGAGTCATTGGGCCGGGCTGCCCATGCCCGGGTTTATCTGTAGTACTTCACAATATGCTCAAACTCACATAATCCCAGTGAAATGAGAATCTAAATGCATTTCATAGTTATTACTTTGTAGAATGCAACAAAACCAACCATAACTCTACATCATCCATCATAAAAGCAACGTTTTGAACACATCCTAATGTGTGAATGAAACGTGTAGAGAGAGCTTGCGAAGATGGAGTAGATAGGGCCGGAAAGATTGTATGTATGTGGACAAGAGAGTAGGAGACAAACCTAACGAGAGAAAGAGAGGGAGAGAGAGATACAGAGAGAAAGAGAGAGGAAGAAGTTAGGTCTGTGAGAAAGATGGAGACATGCAATATACGTGAGATGCATGTGCATCCAGATTCTATACACATGGGAGGAGAAGAGACAAAAGGTTTGATGAGAGAGCTGGAAAAACTTGGACGAGAGGGGAAGGATCTCGTAGGTTGAGGGATTGATAATTTTGTGCGGGAGAGAGGGGGGAGTTGTTAGTCAGCCGTTGTCACATCATCCTGCTTCCAAATGGCCCCACATTCTCTAGTGCAGTGTGGTCGCCGTCTTAAATCTCCTCGATGCCCTCTTTGAAGATTGAGGTGTTGTGCATGTTGGGGTGCAGAGAAGCACAAGCGAGAGTGGTCGCCATATAACCTTGGATGGGGATGAATTGTGTGCTCGGGGGAGGGGGAGTGTGTGTGCGGTGTGTGTGTGTGTGTGCATGTGTGTGTGTGTGTGTGTGTCAGATATTCAGAGAAATCAAACGTATGGAGAGAAATGTGTGTGTATGTGACGGAAAGCTACATGCTAAATAGGGTTTCACTATGAGATTGGGTGTGCGAGATAGAGAACGATGTGCGGGCCTTGAGGTGGGCAGGGGCCAGGTGAGGGTGTCAAAATGTGTGCGTTGATGCATGTGTTACATGCGATCTTGCGAGGGACGGATGAATCGAGAGATATGGTTGTTCTGTTACAGATGCTCCTCTCCCTCTCTCTCTCTCTCTCACACACACACACATAAGTACAGATAGAAGACCGTTCTCTCATGTATACACAACGTATCGTTATCTGTCTATGTCTCACTCATGCATGATCATTTGCACATTCACACCTCTCTATGTCTCTATCACACGCACAGCGGCTCCACATTGCCCTTCCGCCACAACACACATATGGACACATACACACGTTCTCTCTCAGTCACACACACAAAATCAGTATTAAAACAAACTAGGGCACACCTAAAAAGTCCAAACCCAAATAAACACGAACTGGAGCTAAATTCAAATATATGGAAATATTGTAGGGTCAAAAACTTTTCCAGGAAAAAAGGTGAGTAATATTCGGGGATTGTTTTCACACACACAAAAAGGTTCGGTGGATGTCCTTCGAGCGCGACATGGTGACGCACCGTTCGGTCGATCGCGTGGTCGCTGTTAACGCGCTTGCACCGGATTCCGTATCATGGCTATGGTAACTAATATAAGCGCTGCCTCAGTCTAGTGTTTACGTGTACTAGTACGGTTTTCTTTTAAGTTTGACCAACCCTATATAAAACTAAACTAAGCTCCCATACGTGCACTCATCAATATGTCGCCGCCGTTGTGCATGCCGACGCCTGCCTGCTCCTGCCAACCATTTCTCGCCCATCACCATCGTGTCGCCGCCATCCCTATGCCCCGGTCAAGGCTCGCCGCCGCGCACGCGTCGCAATACTCCTTGCGATGCCACCGCGCTGCCAAGCACGCGAGCAGCTGGTGGAGCCGCGTCTATGCACGCAGCATACAAAGAGGAGGACGAGTGCGTGCTCCAGCATGCCGGCAAGGAGGAACTAGCGTGTCATTGTCGTCTCGACACGTGCGGAGGAGGCGTGCATGGTGGCTGTCGCGACGGAAGCCGGTCGCGCCCGCGCCGAGCCCAGAAACCCGGGTGCGCACGCGGAACCTACCTTTTAGACCTTGAATGCCACATGGATCCTGCAATCTGAAGGACAAATATGGTTTAGTCGACTCTTGTGAGCCGTTGGATGCAACATGGATGGCCAGAAGGGCTTCTTCAACCTCCGAAATTGATGCACTATTCATACTCTCTCTCAGGCATCGAGCCGCCAGCCCATCACACGCCTAACTGCCTACCGCCGCAGCCCCGTCCTCCCCTGAACCGCCTGCCACCGCCATGCTCCCCCTGCCATCCGTTTAACCCCGGGAACAATCCATTTTTCCGGCGAACTACATTCCACACCCAACACTCATAAGATAGATCATGGGCACCCTGCCACCCTAATATAGATACTGGGGTAGCTTCTCTACCGTCTTGTTCCTTCGCTCCATCAAACTTCTTTCACAAATCGACTGACCCAAATTATACTACTAGTACGAACGTATTAAGTACAGTAGGAACACGAAGATACGAGCAGTAGTACCAACTGCAAGAAGAATAGTACTAAGACATAGTACTAGTACTACTGTACGTACTATAGAGTTCAAATAATGAGAAAGAACATAAAGTTCAAATAACGAGAAAGAACATAAACATAGTTCTGCTGGGGGCTCAGCACAACACACGCCTGGAATAAAACTAAGCAACTAGTCCGCTTGACACTGCAGTAGAACCAGCATGAGCGACGACATTGCCACCTTACTTGGAGTCTGAGTTCACATCCTTGACTTCGTCCTCGTCCCTCTTCCTCTTCCGCTTCACCGACGCTTCTTTGCTTGAATCGGGCACTGGGCTCTGCTTCTTCATCCAATCCTTGAAGATATTTAAACAAAGGTAGGCATCCATTCCTGCGTACAGGATGTGATCTTCATCTATTGTCTTCGACTCCCATTACTACTGCAGGATGCTGCTAACGCGACACTACGATCAGAGACCCTTTGACGAAACTATGTGGAATGCATTAATCACAAATGGTGATGTAAAAAACCCGTAAAAAATGATGCAAAACAATTGCGATGAATGATACATCAAGCACGGTTCAGATTTTAGTTGCGTGTGCGATGAGGGGCATACGATTGATCTATACGAATTGTTTGCGATGATATAGAACAATAGAAACAGGCAGCCAGGTCAAGGTGTGTGCGATATACTGCATACAGTTCACTCTGATGAACCGTTTGCGATGATTGAGGTGAACACAAACGATTCGGCATAAGAAGATGTGTGTGATACCCGGCAAACAGGTCGGTAATCAGAATTGTGTGCGATCATTATAGACAGCACATACGGTCTTTTTTGTGAATTGTGTGCTCGTTAGGGCACACAGTTTAACAAACCAACCTATGGGCGATAATGTAGAAGATCTCTGTCGAATACATATTACTAACCATCTGCGATGAGATTGATAGGATAAACAAAGATATATACAGTCTGATTAATTTAGTCCTTCTTGTTGTTGTTGTTGTTGTTGTTGTTGTTATTGTTATTGGATGGCCCCGCGACATCGTCTTGGCGAGGACACTTCTTGCCGCTGAACATTGGCTTTTCAACGCCGCCGTCGTCGTCCTCCTCCTCGTTCGACCATTCCTCCTCATCACGATCCCCGTCCTCTTCTTTGTCCTCCGACGGATCCTCATCCGTATGGTTGTCGTCTGACAACTCCGAAGGCGGCATCTCTTCCATGAACCAGACACAATCGAGGTCTGGGCTCCACGCCGGACTCATGGAGCATGAGCGGGATGATTCTGATGTTGACCTATCATCGGGCGCCAGGCAGCTGGCCGAACTGTCATCCTCGCTGTTGCTCGACATGGCTGCAGAGTGTGTGCTAGTGTGTAGCGCGGCCTGTCGGGGACGATGAAGATGGTGGACACTTAAGCGGGGTATGCAGAGAAGAGGAACTGCCAACTAAAGAGGGGATTGAAGCGGGGGTTGACATATTATCTAACCGCTGATATAATCAAACGCAATTATTTGTACCCAGTCGCTCCAAATTCCCGGGGTTGCGCATGACTCCTGTTGGCTATTTGGCTGGTTTCCTTTTTCAGGACAAAAACAAGGAACGAGTTTTGTAATTATGCACCGGTACCGGTACGAATGGAGTAGGACAGTTGGAAAGCAATACATTGAGCTCTTCTTATTGATAAAGCCAATAATAATCAAACTAGAAAGGAAAAGAAAAAAGACAAAGAAAAGTATCTGCATGAATCTTCGCGTAACATCAATGGCATAGGACCTAGATGTGCATTACTTAGAGCACATCTAGATGTGCTTTAGCAATACTGTCAAACAAAACCCCTAATCATCAATGCAAACAGTGCGTAGAACATGGCTAATGTGACAACCACAACTACACATGCTAGTTCCTTCTTGTCTCATTCTTTCATCTATTGCCTGTGATTGATTCTTTCTTGCTTCATCATACTGATTGTACATTCCAGATCAGCCAATTTCTTCTTCAGCTTTACGCTATCTTCTGCGAGCTTGGTGATAACACTCCGAGCCCTGCCATACCATTCTTCATCCAGCCAGTTAACAAAGGCACAAGCCCCATATCCCTGCCAATGTTAAATAATATTCTGGATGAGCGGTGGCATTAACTAAAGTAAGATGATGAACTTAATTAGCACTAACCTCTAAGGGCAATCGACAAACCGCTCATGAATGTCGAATCCTCCGCATACATCGCCGAAGGGAGTGTGCCCGTGCACACAACTCAGCTTTTGGTACTTCTCAGTGGCGCAAAACTCGAAGTCGAACTCGTGTTGCGGGAGTCTGGAGTCATGCACCGGATCCGGCGACAGATCACTTTCCTGGGGGGGAGGGGTCATTCAGGACAGATTCAGCAAGGAGCTATACTTTGGACATGCTAAAATAGATCGGGATAGATTGGAACCTGACAGGACGATTCGGATCCATAGTACAACTGCCTTCTGATGACCTTAGGCAAGTGCTCGGCGGCGACTGCCGTCGTGGCGGCGATACGAGTAGGAACAGCCGCACCGAAATCATCACCACCACTCGTCCGCATTTGCCCAATGTCAGCTCCACGTGAGGGAATTTGGAGGCTATGTAGGGATTTGGGGAAATGGGGAAACTGTGGAGATAAGCTAACAGTCGGGAACTACTTATCACACTATATGTTGTATACGACACACTGTTTATACATGTCGTTTGTGTTAGTTATTACAACGTCACACATGATTTCCGCACCAAACCGTGTGAGAAGACAACGTAGGTTAGACATGGTTGTTGTTACATAACCTTATGTGATGTACTACCCAGTCCATATAATTGAGTTACAGTGAGATACCATCTAAACAGCCGCTCTGTGCGGATATCCGTAAATAACAGCCGCTCTACATATAGAGATGGCGGCGGCGGCCTAGGAAGCGTCTACCGGAGAAGAGGTCAATCCTCGGTCGGTGGGAAGTGGCGGCGTCATAGGAGGTCAATCCTCGGTCTGCGGCGAGAGATAGGAGGATTTGAACCATCGAGGTCAGCGGCGGCGTGATTCGAGGACATCCATCGCGGTCTATGGCGGGATAGTGGAGGTTGAACTTGAGGCGGCAACCGCACTAAGCTTTGCCCCTCGACCCTGCTGTCTCGGCATGCCACCGCGTCACGCCTGTTTGTCTGTTGGGTGGAGGTCACCGCACGGCTAATTAATTAAGGTATTCTTTTTGTGACTGGCTTAATTATGGTATTCAATTCCTAAGGGTAGTGTTGTACTAGTACTTTGCGTCTAGATTGACTAGCCATTAATATTTGTCATTGCATGTATGGATAACAACATGGAGCGCCCTCGGTAATTATGAAAATAAAACCTTATGATTTATGCATGCATCTTTGGGTAGCAGTTAATCCGTGTATTAATGTTGTTGTTTTGTTTTTAATTACCATTCGTGTGCTGTAGATGGAACGATCTCGATGGATGAAGAATCAGAAAACCGCAGATTTTATCAGTGGCATGACAGAGTTCATGAATTTGGCTGAAAGTACAAAGAGGAGAATTTGTGGTGCAGATTACATCCTGTGTCCATGTACTGAGTGTGCCAATACAGAGTCACATGAAGTTGCAGATGTCCAGATGCACTTAGTCTCTAGGGGATTCATGGATGGATATACACATTGGACCAGACACGGTGAAGAGGAGGTCATGGATGAAGATACCCAGGGCAGTGAGATGTCTAACCCCGATCAGTGGCACATGGATGTTGAATCTAACATCGAGGCAGAGGCGTCAAGCTACCAATGGAACACCAGAAAGCCGAAACGCCCACTGAAAAACCAAGACATCGACGCAAATGACGACGATCTTGATATGCCAGATTTTGCTGCTATGATTGCAGATTTCGAGGGCCCAAAAAAGGGTATGATTGTGTACAAGGATCTGCCAACCATTGATGCGGACTCCAAGATATAATGGTATCTAGGTTGCAAAAAGAAATATTCCAGGTTGAGTGCCACCCTGGCGCTTCTCAGATTTAAAGCAGCAAACGGTCTATCAAACAAGGGCTTCACATAGATGTTAGGTATTTCCAAAGAAATTCTTCCGGAAGATAATGTGCTCCAAGAAGCACGAATGAAGCAAAGAAAATTGTTTGCCCATTGGAACTTGAAGTACAGAAGATACACGCCTGTGTGAATGATTGTATATTGTACCGTGGTAGTACAAAGATTCGCTTGCATGTCCCACATGCAAGCATGCATGATACAAGCGCAGGAGAGCAAAGGACAAGTACAAATTGGACGATGAGATCAAGACTGGAATCCCGTTCAAGGTTGTTTGGTACTTGCCTTTAATTCCAAGGTTGAGGCGTTTGTTTGCAAACTCTAGAGAGGCAAAGAGGTTGCGGTGGCGTCATGATGAACCAATTGCAGATAGGTTTATGAGGCACCCGAAAGATGGGGCTCAGCGGGAATTAATCGACAAAAAGTTTGAATTTTTTTCCAAGGATCCTAGAAGTATAAGGCTCGGGGGGTGTACTGACGGGATGAATCCTTTTGGCAATATGAGCATCAATCACAGCACATGGCCGGTGCTTATGTGCATATATAACCTAGCTCCTTGGTTGTGTATGAAGAAAAAAATATATTATGATGCCAATGATTATCCAAGGCCCGAAGGAACCTGGAAATGACATCGAATTTAGTTTCAGCTACTGGTAGAGGAACTGCTAACAGTGTGGATAGATGCGCCTGCTGTAAAATGTTACGATGCTTACAGAAAGGAGATTTTTGATCTACATACGCTGCTGGTGCACACCATTCAAGATATGCCAGCATTAGGCAACACATCGGGTCAGAAAACAAAGGGAGATCTGGTTTGCTAATAGCACACGATTTGTTGATGAAAGCCGTGTGCTGACCAAACCCCGCCACCCCGCCCATGATCTGAGTCATGCTTTATGATTGGCCAGAACCCAAACCCCACGGATCGTACGTCTGCACCGTTGGATGCTCCTAGATTGAACGACGATCCTCGTCCCTTTCGACAGCACATGCAGTTCTGGTTGTAATTTTATTTTTATGCACAAAATGAACGCTAATCTCAAAAAATGTCTTAAATATAGCTAACGATACCTGAAATGCGCCAAAAAAATCAAACCCGTGGTATAATGGTGATTGCGTACCGTGGAAATTTTTATGAGGACAAACGATGAAGTCACCGGCCACAGGAGTTTGAATCGACACGTCTCCTTTTGGAAAACCATGATCCTTCATGTGAGATGCTCCTGTTTGGAAGGAGCGGCGATCAAAACTTGTGCCAAACTTTACAATTTTTTTCCACAGGGTCGTGAGAGCACGCCACGGGCACACATCAATTTTGATGATGTCCGAACTCCATCTGAATTTCCTGTAATTAAAATACCAACTAGGCCTACTCCAGTGGCCACACCTCGCAGCCGAAATATTTGAAACTTCTCCCCGCTTCTCAAACAAAAGTTTGAAAGCTCACAAAGTGAAGCACAAATTATCTGTACAACTTCTTTGCTAGGCTGATAGTAAAGGGGTATCATAGCTAGTATCATGCATGCCAACTAGGGATTTTTGATGAGCTATCATAGAATTAATTAAATGAAGAAAGAGAGGGTTAAGTATCATATAATGAAACCGTATCATAATAAATGCTATGCTACTATGTGTCATGCATGACAATATAAATAAAGTACTACATATGATACTAGCTACTCTATGATACTATGCATTAGAGCAAGTACAATAGAGTGACATAAGACTAGCCACAATGGGTAGTAACATAGAATGTTACTAGTCTATGTTACTACCTCTATAGTGGGGAGTAACATATGTGTAGTAACATGCAGCACTTCATTTATTAGGCTATAGACTCATCTTGCCTTGAGATGTGTGATGTTACTCATACTACTAGTAACTAGCTATGTTACCACTTCCCTCTCTTTCTTCATTTATTGCTTGCCACATCATCTATTTTATCTAGATACGTGTGATGTTACTACCTATGTTACTCCCACTGTGGATAGTCTAAGCAGGCTATAAGGAATATAATAATATATATGTGCTTATTAGTTGGAGGAAAGAGAAGAGGAGAGAGAAGAGAAGCGGGCTCTTGGTTAGTAGAGCCAGCTGCAACACAAGGCCCAAGACACTTTGTGAGGATGTAAGGTGGGCCAACTATTGAAAAACTAGTACATATTTAAAACTTAGTATTGTACATGCTCGCTAAGAGGTTGGCTATATATGACATGTCAACTTCTTATAGCGGACCCTTGGCTGTATTATTAACCATGCTCTTAGTGAGGTAGCTAGTATATCATAGATGACTAGTTAGTATCAGACTAGCCATAGTGGGAGTAACTTCAGCAGTAACATCGACTCCAACTCAGCAAACTTGCTTATGTGGCAATAAGTTAATGAGGAGAGAGATAGTTTCAGTAACTTAGCTAGTTATTGTAGCATCACATGTGTCCCAATGCAATATGAGTCTATAACCTAATAAATGAAGCTTTGCATGACACTACACTAATGTTACTACCCACTATGAAGGTAGTAACATAGTCTGGGGATATGTGTATGTTACTAGTGTATGTTACTCTCCATTGTGGCTAGTTTCATACTCCCTCCTTTCCGGTTTAGGCTAGTTGTAATGGTAGTATCATAAGCAGTATCATGCTAGACATTCTGGATGATGTGGCTCACAATTAAATGAGGAAAGAGTGGGTGTGGTATCATATCATGATACCGTGTCACATTAAATGTTGTACTACTTTGTGTGATGCATGACAATTAATAAGGCAACCTAAGATACTAACTTATGATACTCCCTCCATTCCCTTATACAAGGCCACTATGAAAATTACATTTTGCATCTATACAAGGCCACTAACAGTAATCGAGGCAAAAATTAATGATGTTTTCTCGAACTAGGAACTTGTTTAATATTTGCATCCATGTAGTCATAATGACATTGTGCTACTTCCTTCACATTTCTTCCTTGCATGCATGCAAATATATTAATGATCCTGCTTAAAGAAAAGAAACGTTGGCTTCCAAAGCAATAATTAAATTTTACCTTGGTACCTATAATACGAGTTTGTGGCCTTGTATAAGGGAATGGAGGGAGTACTACGCATTACGGAAGTAGTATCATACACTATCATATGCTTGATACTAGTATATGATACTCCCCATTACAACCAACCTTATAGGGCTCAATTCAAAATCTCACCAACCAACGTAAATGGTGATGGGTGGAATACTTTTTGTAGTTTGCAAAAACACCCAATTAATGCTTTTGTTTTCCTCAAAAAATTATGTTTTCCAATGTATTAATTGCAATACATGCATGCATAAAGTACATGCATTGGTCAACTTTCTCTTAATACTTGCATGCAGTGATTTAATGCACCTTGGAATCTGAACATGTGATGGGGAACAACCAAATTAAGCCTTATAAAATGGAAAAACTAAAATTTTGAGATAAGCCTATAAACCGGAAACAAGGGAGTATATATGCATGATACTAGTATATGATCAGCAATACCTCCGTAATGCGCGCATGCATAGTATCATAAGTTAGTATCTTAGGTTGCCTTATTAATTGCCATGCTTGACACAAAGTAGTACAACATTTAATATGATACGGTATCATGATATGATACCACACCCTCTCTTTCCACATTTAACTGTGTGCCACATGATCCAAAAAGTCTAGTTGGCATGCATCATACCGCTTGATACTCCCATATTATGATTAGCCTTATTAGGGTGGCCATAGTGGGGGTATCATTGACGGTATCATGCACTCGGGAATACAAAATATGATGATGTGCCAAAGAAGCAGTAACATAGGTAGATACCGTAACATATATCTATACCTACTATTAAAGGGAAAAGGTACTCCTGGTTTGGTTTTGCTTTGTTTGGTCCTGTTTAATGTATTTTTATTATTTATGTATGCTATTTAGTATGAAGGAAACTAGACGTACAAAGAAAACCGGGAGGTACGTGTAAAGGAAACTTAAAACTAAGTGAAGTAGCCAGCCAGCCTGCTGCAGTTTCAAGAATCTATATGTCGCCGACTCATATGTCTATTTTGTGATTGAGAACCCATATCAAGAGGAGGGACATCCTATTATGTCGCGGTAGCTGCAGTTTCACATAGGCAGGTCTCTGCTTGGACCGGCCCATGAAGGAAACAAATCATCAGCGAGTACGTAATGTAGTAGCTAAAAAGAAAGCCGACCTATGACCGAATCGAACATTGGATCTTGCACAAGATATCACACGCTCCTTCTAGTTGAGCTACCGAAGGCTATGCAACAGGAAGAAGCCCAGCATAGATCCAACACATATTTAGAATTTCGAACGCAATTTTTTCTGAAAAAACCCTGAGTTGTTTATTGAACACAAAGAGTTTTCAACTTTGTAAACATTTTGAAAAACAGGAACATTTTCAGAAATTCCTGAAATATTTTAATTTGTGAAATTTTTTGGAAACCTGAACATTTGTTGAATTTTTTAACATATTTAGAAAACAGGAAAAAATTTAGAATTCCATTTTTTTAATTTATGAAGAAAATTTTAAAACGTGAAAGTTTTCTGAATTTGTGAACAAATTATGAAAAAGTGACCATTTTTCGAATTTTGTGAAAAATATCGAAAATGGAAACATTTTTTGAATTCCTGAGTAACTTCTAATTTGTGAACAAAATTTTAAAACATGAACATTTTTTGAATTTCTAAACAAATTTTAAAATTTTAATATTTTTCAACATTCTAAACAAATTTTGAAAACGGAACATATTTTTGAAACTCGACGTTTCTTAGTTTGTGAACAAAATTTAAAAAGGCGAACACTTTTTGAAATTTTGATTTTTTTTTCAAAATTAAGAGTACAATTTTTGAAATTGTAAGCTTTTATTAATTTCTGAACAAAAAATTTGAAAACGTGAAAAATTTATGAAAGATTGAACAAAATTTGGAAATTACATTTTTTTTAAACATTGATTTTTTTTAATTTTTGCAAAAATTTGAGAACCAGAACAATTTTTTAGTTTGTGAACAAATTTTCAAACATTCGAACACATTTTGAATTATAATATTTTATAAATTTACAAACAAAAATTGAAAACATGCATAGTTTTTTAATTTTTAATGAATTTTTGAAAAATGCAATCTTTTTTGAAATTTCTGTACTATTTTGAGAAAGAAATCAATTTGAAAAAAGAGAAAGGAAAAGGAAAGGAAAGAACAAGAAAATAGAAGAAACAGAAAAAAGAAAAACAAAAAAACAAAAAAGAAGGAAAAGGAAAAACAAGACAAGAAATACAATAGAAAGCCAAAAAACCGAAAAGGAAGCAAAACAGAAAAAAACCGGTTTGCGGCATCTGTGTAAATCTCGAAGTGGGCCGGCCCACGTGTGTTGCTCGCATCGCTACTCTGTGCGATAGCCCGACAGTTTTCCGCAGCGAGCGGCGAATGAATTTACTCAGGAGGATGGTTGCTCGGTCGAGGAAAGGACACACAGCTACGGCTGCCTACGACACCTCCGCCTGCTTGCTTCTCACCAGCCGTGTTCGGATCTGCGTATACAGGCGTGCACCGGTGAGATGTCTTGGCACTGAACGTGCATGGCGTGTTCCTGGCAGTGCCAGTAACGGTGCTGGGACAAAGGAAGATGAGCATGACTTTAATTTCTGGCACGTCTGCAGCAATGCACATGGTGGCGCGTCAATGTAACTTCACTTAATTCTGTAGGCCTGACGGTATAGCTTTTGCGCGTTCGCATGCCATGCTGGCGCGTCAATGTAACTTCACTTAATTCTGTCAACCGTCGCGGCTCCCACGACCTTCGCCTCCCTCACGCGGTCGCGCCCTTTGAGACTTCGGACAACTATAAATGAGCAAATTGTTTTGTCTATTCCGCATGCATGATACTCCCTCTGGTCGTTTTTATTCCGCATAAGATTTGTGTCAAGTCAAAGTCTGCAAAGCTTTTGACAAAATTTATACTAAAAATATCAATATCTACAATACCAAATATATATTTCATGAAACTACATTTTATAATGAGTATAAAAATATTGATTTGACATTGTGAACATTTTTCATATGTTTGGTTAAAGTAGAGGTACATTGACTCCAGACAAAACTTATATGCACAATGCAGACTAGTTCCTCCGTCCAGGTGCGTGCCATGTGCTATCTAGTCATCACAACAAGGATAGCTATTAGAGTACTACTATCTCCGTTCTAGTTTAAAGGGCTCGATTCACAAATTTCACCTACTCTTACCAGGATAGAGGTGGTGGAATAGTTTTTGTAGTCTGCAAAAGTACTCAATTAATGCTCTCGTTCTTCACAAAAAAATGTGTTTACCAATGCATTATCGCATTGCATGCATGCATGAACACTAGTTACTCTAACCCCCCTATCTTCTTTAATTCTTTGCCACAACAACATGTTTGCTATTCCCGTGTGCATGATACCAGCTAAGATAACACCATTATGGCCAGCCTTAATCTTCGCATGCAATAATTTAGTGCACCTTGAAATCTGAACATGTGTGGGGCGTGTATGTTTTTAATGACTTGAGACTATACCTAGCCAAGCATGCAAGATGACTTATTATGCACCGTTCCCCATACCTGTAGGAAGCCCGTTCATCTCCAAACCATTTCCTCTCCATGTGTGAAAACAATATGCCTGCTTGACTCTCCTTCTCCCTCCGGCGGTCCCACCACTCCACCCCGTGTGGAAAAATCTGCATGCATGACTCTTTCTCCCCCCAGGCCATCCAATCCGCTAGACCAGCAATACTTCCACCCCTTCCCTCCCCCGTAATTTACTCCAACAAATATGCCCACGTAGCTGTTATGTTAATCACGCAACATATCTTATGGGACGCTGCTTCAGTTACTTAACTGCAGGTGCATTGGGTCACTGACATGTGGGCCCAACAAGTGTCTGGCCCACATGTCAGTGATGCAACTGGACCTACAGTTAAGTCAGTGCAGCTAAGTCCATATCTTACATAGGTGTGCCATAGCTCACTATAAATACTGCACCTCCCACGGCATTCGGAAGAACGCTCACGTTCATCGCTATCTCCTCCGCCTCCCTCTCACGTCGACCACCATGGCACCGCCCCTCCCAAGCCCTAGGCGCCCCATGCTGCACCGTGTGGATGGTCACGCATCGTCGTTCCATTCCTCGCCGCCACTAGTCGAGGAGGACCCATCGGCGTTCCGTCCTCGCCGCGACGCATCGAAGTGGACGCGTAGGCGTTCCCAATCTCGCCAGCACGCGCATCGGAGGACGCGTTGGCTCCCTGCTACGAGGAGAACGCCGCGCCGCCCAGCCTTGAGGAGCTCTGGAAAGAAATGGATGTTGCCTTGTGGGAGGCTTTGCCTCCAGCATAGCGCGCCAAAATAAAGGTGAAGAAGAAGGCCGAGGAAGAGAAGCACGCCGCTGGGCAAGCTGCCTGGCAGGCCTATGTCGTGTCCCAGAGAGTCTGGCAATTGGCTCTTTGGCAGAAGTCTCGTGCGAGGGCCGTGAGGGTGGCGGAGGACGCCCGTGCCAAAGCCCTGAGTGCAGTCGGGCCCAAGCGCCTCATCTACGCTTGGCGGTACGTGGACCGGGTGCATGCTTCCAGCGAGGAGGAGTACATGTTGGCACCGGATCACCACACCGGTGAGATCGCGCTTGCCCGCCGGAAAGCTGCCAATCGGCACCTTGCAAGTTGCGAGGCTGAGGAACAGGCGTTGTGTCGGCGCGCTGGGAAACGGTCATGCACCAGGGCACTCGTGGCGCTCCGCAAGCGCTCCTACGAGTGTCGTGGCTTTTATTAGGAATATAATTTAGTTTCGTAAGGCGATCTCATTAGTTTTGGGACACAGATGATAAATCCCAAACGTTTGGGAATTATTAGCGTCCTTAGTTAAGTATGTAAAAGTAAAAGTTTGGAAACCTTGTGTATCTGTACGCATTTTATAAGTACGTGCATATAGCACAAACTCTACTATATACTATTGCACTACACGTCTCTCTCTATTTATGCTTGCAGACTGTGCTACTCCCATCGTCCAGGTGAATAAGTCATCTTTGGTTGTGCACAGTGACCAAGGAGGGAAGACTTATACACCAAGACGGAGGGAGTACAACTATTACTTATGTACGTGCAAATGCACGTTTTAACATTACGATGTGGTTTTGTAAAAGTAGAAAAACAGCACTAGTCAAGCTTGTGGAATGATTCAATGCAAAAAAATGCAAAAATGCTCGTTTGATTGTTTACTTTTAGCTTCCTTCTCTGTTGTTATTTCTCTATCGTACTTTGTACGGAGTATCTCACTGGTCGGGAAGGCATTCAAATTCCCAAACCGCTTCCTACACCCTGTATCAAGTTTTTTGCCTAACAAGTTGTGTCGTGTTGGAATTCCAACTTGAGTACTACTACTAGGAGTACCAGGGGCCAGTTCTTTTAGGCTTCTAGATTAGTAATCCCTTAACTACTACCTCCATCCTGGTTTATTGGTGCCAATTGTAATCTATGTCAAATTTTGACCATAAATTTAACTAATGAAATGTTTGTGCATGTCACATGCACTAACATTTTATCAGTTAAATCTTTGGTCAAAATTTAGCAAAAATTACAATGGTGATGAATAAACCAGGACGGAGGTACTAGTAATAGTTTAGAAGCCCAAATAAATGAGTGAGGCGCCTTAATGTTACTCTCCACTGTGACTAGTCTTATGGGAAAAGCTGGGGAAGAGATGGCTTATTTTTTAAGCCGCCAAAAGAACTGGCCCTAGGAGTAGTAGCTAGGGATATTAGGAGTATTAGCTAGGGATCGAGTGTGTGAGATGAATCGGAGAAAGTAAATGCAGAGAGATGAAATGCAAAAATGATGGACGGATGTGATGGTTGCTTGTCCGTTTATTTTACCGGGCCACATATTGCTGTGAGTGGTTGGGTTTTGTGATATGACGGCTTTACTGCCGTGCCACGAGCGGGGTGAGACTTCCGTGCAGTGCCACCCTCTACACTAGTACTACATCGTTCATGGTTTATTAGTCCCCCATTGAATTTGACTGAAGATTTAACTGACAAAATGTTAGTGCATGTCAACAAAAGCTATATCATTGGGTTCGTATTTGAACATAGTTTTCAATGATATGATTTTAGGTGACATGCATGAGAATTTATCGTACTATATATAATGTTAGTTAAATTTTTTGCCGTACTAATCTATAGTAAGGTTCCCGTGCGTTGCACGGAATAGTGAAATGTATTGATCGGTGAGTTGTTTATTTTGACAAAGGATGTGGGGGTCATCTCATGTATAACAGGTATCGATAGGTTTCTTCGGATATTATTTCATCTCTAGAGATCACAAACATCCGGGTGAAATAGATAGAAAAGTATCTTTTGCAAACAAAAACGTTCAACTGTTCAACCTGCGTCCAAAACATGTGAAGAAATAACACTTATTGTGCTTTGCAAGAAATGATCTTTAAGAATTAGTTTTTGAGTATCGATTTTTATACATGTTGGCTACAGATGACATGGCACTTTCTTATAGTCAACAGTTGGCTGTACTATTAAGTATTAACCATGCTCTTATACACCTAGACGGAGGGATTAAATCAGGATGATTTGGAAGGGGGCAGAGGAGATGTAAGAAATGGTTCATCATAAATCTTTCACCAGTAATGTTGTAAAAATTCTCAGTTAATCTCATAAATGGCAAGCAAGAACTCTAATGGAGCAAAAGTATACATGGAAGATTCTAGACTAAACCACAAGTGGATAAACTTCTATTCAAGTGCGACTCTAATAGAGCAAGATCATGCATGGAAGGTTCTATACTATATAAATAAGAAGTCTCCACATGCTTAGACAGCAGATTACATTGAGCGAAGACTAATGATCATCATTTAACTTGATGATGCATATGTCCAGGTGAACCTCCTTGGAGTCCCCGTGCACCATGTTGGGGGGGGGGGGAATCATACCATCCATCTTCCATGTCCACATCATTGGGAAGGTCCTAGCTCGGCACAGTCCTAGTCAGCGTCATGGAGTGGGTGTGGGCGCCCACGTACCTCTGAGGGGCAGTAACAGTGAGCATGCGCCCATACATCGGCCTCGTGTTAGTGTCAACATCAGCGGTGTTGCCCCTGACGCACACTATAGAGATGGGGCGGCGTCCTGCACGGGCCTCGCCGGTGCCCACGATCAAGAGGAAGACACTGTCGTCCTCCTCCGAGACTAGCAGGCGGCAGTGATCCTCTAGCGACTTCGGCACAGCGAACGGGTAGCACGTCTCGTACTTGATGTTCTCCGCCAAGGGCCAGTAGTGATTGCCGGACGTCTGCGTGAGGTGATGCACGAGGTCCGTCGGCGAGCCCCAAATGGCATCGGGGCACTCATAGCAGTAGACGAAGGCCTCCTTGGAGGCATCGACCAGGCCATCCATTAAACAGGATTGGCTGTAGGGGACATTGCATCAGTTGAATATATGAGCAAGTTACTACGAGATTTAGTCCAAATAAGCACAAAATAAACCATGATGGCTATAATAGAGATTAAACTAATCATGTGGACTAGCATAGTATATGAATAGATCGAATCTAGGACACAAACTAGAAACATGAATTCTACCACGATTTCGAACAGGAAGGACAAAAACACATACAGTGCAACGGGAGGAGCACCATTGGCATTGAGGTTGTCGCCCATGTTGTTGAAGAAGAGGTTGTCGAGGTCAGGGAAGAAGTCATCGTCGGTGAAGTCATCGCTGCCAGCAGTCGCGAGAGTGCGCTCCCCAAATTTCAACAGCACCCGCCGAATGAATCGCAAGAGGGAGTGGCTGGCTGTAGGGGACGTTGCGGCCTCCGAATGGAGCGCAGGAGTAGCACACGAAGCAGTAGATGGTGCTGCTCCCTAGTCTCTATCTCTACTACTCTTCTTTCTTTTTTATAATATACTAGTAGCTGTCAAATCGAATAGTACTACGCCGCCTGCTGCACGCCCGGCTGAACACGCCTCCTCGCCCTCGAACGCAGGTCATCGCGCTGCGAGCATCCGGCCTGGACCAGTTCACTAGGTGTTCATTGCAGACAATGCAAGAGATAAACCTTTGTAGCAATGATCCCATCCGTTGCAATAGATCCTACGTAGAATAATAAATATTCACAAATTTGAAAGAAAACAATTTAGGTTTCATATACATATCACTAAAAATATCTTATGTTTCACTCCAAATATATTCTTTGGGCTGTTTTTATGAGGTAAGGGAGGAATGTGGTTGGTTTCAAGATACTAAGGGGTTTGGGTAAACTAGAGCAGAGAAGTGGGAATTGTTGCAAAAGGCCACAACTTACATCACAGCTGTTAGATGCAGATCTGATGGTCAGAAAAGGCGAATGGCAGACACACCATCATCACCAACTGAGTCTTTTATAGGAGTAGGAGTAGAGAAAAAACCGAGTTGGTGATGATGGTGTGCCTGCCATCTTATAGTATAGACCGTCCAATCTATATCTGACGGATAGAAAGCAAACTATGGCAATTTTACAAAAGATACCCGCACCTCTCTCCACATTTATAGATAAAGCCTTGCCTCGTTCATCCTTATCTCCCACAACCTTATTGTTGAGCAATTAAAAAAGGAAGTCTCTGGAACAATCTGGCATGGTGGTCGCTGCCGGCGCTGTCCATCCCCTTGCCTCTGCCCAGTCCGACCACCAGTCACCACCACGCCCCACTCCTCCTCACCTTATCTATCATCTTTCTTGAGATATCATTTTTTTGATGAAATGGTCAACATACCATTTTTTCGATAAAATTCTCGCGATATCATTAGTTTTTACACATGGGATTACTCCTGCATGGGTCAATCACAATAGGTGTTTTTAGAAAAATGCATCTTGATGTTCTGTGCAATGCACATGCATCTTGCTAATTTTTTTGCATATAATTCCAAACACCACGTAGACACGGTCTTTGACCATTTTACAACTATGTTAGTATCATTGTTAGTGGTCAGCCAGTGCAAGTTATAGCCCCGGGTGTTTTAACCTTTTAGTAATGATATCTGGCGATTGTTCGCCACGAGCTTAATCCTGGCGAATCCCACGTAACTGTCAGATTTCCATCTGACGGTGGCCTGTTTTTAAGCCATAGTATTTGACAAAACCGCCACCCTTACACACATACTGTAACTGCGTCACAGCGTTTGCAACTGCCATGTTTGCTAGCGAACGTTTGCTGGGGATTGGAGTTAGCAGCGATGGCGGTTCGTAGTCGTTCCATGCTCGGGCATTGAAGTTTGTAACTATTTTAAATTAGAATATACTAATCCTCCGGTGCTAGAAGTAGAGCAGAGTCCTACTCCACTACTACTCTACTCAAGCAAGTTAGGCCATAATACTAGGTACTGTAGGGAGTATCAGTACTATGATCACTCAAGCAAGTTGTCTGGCATTGATATGACCCTACGCTGCTGGTATGTGCCTCATAAGTCAAGCAGCGTGTTGTAGTCATCATCACCTGCCCACTTCCCGCAGCACATATTCACTTCTCCATCGTTGTCCGCACATAGTCGTCTAATCTTCCATCCCTGCTAAGGCGCCTCCCCCCTCTTCGAAAACCCAAGCACTAACAATGGCAGAACCGAGCAGCGTCCGCTGAAAGAGTGGCTGGAATTCGCTCCCCACAGAGGTAATCAAGCTCATTGTTTCGCGTGTGGACAATCTCAGTACCATGCCGCTTGCCGCGTACTCTTAGGGGTTGAACCATTTACTCAAAGCCCTCAGGCCGGACCTTTTTAAGCTAGCTCCTTGCTTGCTGATGCCGCCTGATCTTCAGAAATGGCGTGTCACGCAGCATAACAATCATAGGGTGGTGAGCATCAACATCCTTGACTGCTATCCGATCCCGTTCACCCTCAACTACATTAACATTATGTACTGGGTCGGCATGAACACGTCTTGGATGGTGCTCGTCGATGGTCACGGCAGCTGGATGCTCGTGGAGGTCTACACCCGGTGATTGATCCCCCCTTCCTTTGATTAACACTCCATTGCTTTGGCACCACGGCCCAGAATACTCGGAATCTTACAGTAGCAAACATGATACCAAGTTTGATATGCTCAAGGTTGTAATCTGCCAAGTGCCCACAAGATCTGCAAATTATAAAGACTTCAGGCTAATTACGTTCTTAAACCGTGGTCTCGCCTATCTGACAGGTCACTGCGTTACATGGATAAATCTGCACGTCCATCGCAGGATCATACATCCTCCATGGTTCTCTGATGTCATTGAACACAAGGGCTTCATTTACGCTGTCGACTCCTATGGCTGGATGTGTTGCTGGCCTACTCCAGTCATCGCTAGAAACATATGTTACAACAGTATGTTACTTTCCTATGATATCATGATGGCTTTGTTATATTACTGTCAACATTTACTGAAAAAATATTCATGCTCATAACATGCTGTTCTTAACATTGACTACATTAAGAGCCCTTTTTTATTGGACTCCAACTTGATATGATGTTGTAGGCCGCCTGGTGTCCCTACCCTTCCTAATCCTAGAACCTTTCAAAGAAAAGCGGCATGGCAGTTGCAGCTGGTTCCTGGCTCGATCAGATGACAGCGAACGATTGATGATCGTTTGCACGTACCGAACGTGTTGTTTCATGGAATACAATCATAGTCACTGCAAGGTCTTTGAGCAGGATCCCAGTTTCTCTGGGCCTTCAGGAATTTTTGATTGGAGGCTGGTAAGTAGCCTTGGTACACGCTCTCTGTTTCTCGGACTGAATTGTCCGATTAACCAGGAGATAACCGACGTGTCGGTGTAGGGGTACCTTAGTACCCCGAACTTGGGCACGGACAGTTACAGCACCCCGCGGCAAGGCTTGCCGGGCGTCCACCAAGATCCACCGCCAAGACCCTTCGTCATTCTTATTCTACTGCCATTCAAGAACAAAGTGTTAGTTGAGAAGACAAAGCCCCGGCAAGAGGAGCTTGCCGGGAAGAATAAGGCCCCGGCAAGAGAAGCTTGCCAGAAGAGCAAGACCCGGCAAGAGGAGCTTGCCGAAAGGCCAGCCAAGGCACTTGCCGCGCGTAACCACCACTCACGCCGCGCTCCAGCTCACCCAACGACGTGTCGCCACAGATCATTCCCGAGCACGTGGCGTAGTCTGTGCAGCCTAGCGGTGCGAGGTGGCGAGCGGAGTCGACAAGGAGGCCATCGTGGCGATCGGTGGCACCCCTAACGGTCGCTTCTTGCCTTCGTTGGAGCAACCAGACGGGCATTAAATGCTCTTGTCCCCGTCGAGTTAGGTAGGGGACACAGAGATAGCAGGTACCAACCCACGTTTTACCTTTCTACCCTCTTTCTACGCCTGCCACTGCCGGTGACCCCTTTGGACTATAAAAGGGAGGCCCATGCGCACGTACAGGGGGTTCGGCTGGTTCGGTTCATTCGACTCACTCCAGACTATAGCATACCCATACTCTCAAACAAAATACAAACACAAAGCAGCAGTAGGAGTTTTATCTCTCCGGAGAGCTCCGAAGCTGGGTAAAATCCCCCGCGCGTATCCGCCTCAATCTGCTCTGCGTGCGCGCCCCGCTCCCTTGCCGGACCAGAAGGGGCCCCCTACCCCATAGGTGCTCGTGCGACCCGCGACATCTTTGGCGCGCCAGGTAGGGGGGCGACGAGGTCGTGCGTATCTGATTCGGCGTCTACACGCGCTACATCAACATCTTCGCCAAGATGCCACCGAAGAAGAAGGCTTCGAGGTAGCCGCCCGTCTCGCGATCGCCCTATCGCCGCCGGAGCAAACGGGCGGTGGGGCGGACGCCGCGGAGGAGCGGGCGCCGCGGTGGAACTCACGCCGTCACCAGGTCCAAAGACAAGGCCCCGCAAGCTTCAGCCGTCGGATATCCACCGCAACCTCTCAGAGGTGCAAGATCGACAACGCCACGGTGCCCTAGCACCGCGCTCGCGATGGAACAAGGCTGCCGGGCGGATCGCGAGACGCTCAAGACCAGCGTGCACGCCAAAGATGCCGGCACGAGCGAGGTGCGGTCGCCGGATGGGTATCGCCTTCCAACCCGCTTGGAAGTCCGAGCATGTCCCGCACTCGCCGCCGCCACCGCCGCCTAAGACTCAGAGGAAGCATCGCCCGAGCTCACCTGTTGACTATCCTCAGCGCCGCACAAAATCGACGACTGGAGGATGACCATTCAGAGCCTCGTCGGCTTCGCCAACGCTGACAAGACCCGGCAAACGAGCACATCGAAGCCCCGGCAAGACGCTCGGGCGCAAGCCGACGCCGACAAGACCGCTGGGGGTGCCACCACCGCGCACTCCCCGCCCCGAAGGCCAAGATCGCCGACTCGCCGGGCCAACCTCGACACCGACTCCACCGCATTGTCGAACCCGCGAGCTCGCCGTGATCAACGCCACGTTCTCCAAGAACGACGACACGAAGACGCTCGTACTCGCATCGAGCGCAGGAGAGAAGCGCGGCGTCAATCTGACCAGCGCGCTGGGCCCACTGTCGATATGCATGCGCCAGGGGAACCAGGCGACTTGCCGTACGCGGTAGGCTGTCCTGCGTTCACTCGTGAGCTGCGGCAAGTCCAGTGGCCCAGCACCAAGAACTTCAAGCCAGACGTGCCCGAGAAGTACGATGGCAGGATACATCCGCCGAGTTCCTCGCCGTCTCAGACCATCGCGGTGCAGCGCCGGGGCGGATGAGAAGATCTCGCCAATTACTTCGGCGGTGCTCAAGCCCAACGCCGATCTTGGCTCATGCACTTGCCGGACAGCTCCATTTCTTCGTGGGCAGACCTGTGCCATCAGTTTGTCGGCGCATTCATAGGTGGTCACAAACCCCATGGCCAGGAAAGCGATCTTCATTTGCTTGCCCAGAAGGAAGGAGAATCCCTGCGCAAGTACATACAGAGATTCAGCAGTGCCAAGAACATCCCGTGACGCCCACCCGCCGCGGTTATCGGCGTGTTCCATCGAACGGCGTAATCGCAGGATGAGGGAGGAGATGGCGATGTGCAAGATCGAGATGTCAGCGAGCTATATGCTCGCCGACAAGTGTGCATCGCTTGAAGAGGGAGGAAACTCCCCGAGAGAATGTAGGAGCGTATGATCTCGACAAGGAGGATGCCCTCCGCAAGGAGGAACCGGAGGCGAATAATGAAAAAGAAAGGCTAAGGATGTGCTAGTTGTTGAGCAGTCCGCAACGGAGGTGGTTCGACAGGCCAAGGCCGACGACTCGGCGAGGCTGTGGTGGTCGCCGACAAGGTGACAGCTCCGCAAGCAGATTGCAAGATCCATCGCACCAAGGGCCATGACCTCCAAGCATGCAAGAAAGTCGAGCAGATGGCGGAGCTACAGAGCTGAATACGAGCGCCGTGACAAGGAGAAGGCCTGTAAAGGTGGCGGAGGATCCGCAAGAAGCCTCCTGCCTGTGGAGGGCGCGGCAGAATCCCAAGCCGCGGCAAGGAGATAGGCCTCCCGTGGCGCGATAAGGACGAAGAAGAAGATGAGGATGATGAGATGGATGAGGATGAGACTAACGATCAAGAGTTTCGTATATGCGATGAGGTTTTGTGCATTGACGGCGGTGCTTCTCGCACACCTCGCACCGCCAACTCAAACAATGGGTGCGGAGGTGAATGCAGCAGAGCCATCGGTCGAATCGCGCAAGCCCTCGGCGGTCCAAGACGCCCATCGCCTTTGACGCTGAGGACCACCCGATCGCATCATCGCGGTCGGGTGCTTGCCGATGTTTGTTTCACCAACTATACGCAACCTCAAAGTCACAAAGATGTTGGTTGATGGCGGGGCCGGCCTGAATCTCATCTCCTCCGCAGTGCTCAACAAGCTCCAGATCCCCGACAGCGAGCTCGAAGAAACTGGTACTTTTCAAGGAATCAGTCCGGGAAGGAGCAGCGAAAGGGGAAGATCACACTGCCAGTGACGTTCGGTAGCGAGCTGAATTTCAGGACAGAGAGAGTCACGTTCGACGTTGCTGATTTCCCATTGCCCTACAACGGGATACTCGGCCGTCCAGCGCTTGCCAAGTTCATGGCAGCCTCTCATTATGCTTACAACATGCTCAAGATGCCTGGTCCAATAAGTGTTATTTATGTCCACGGCGACAAGAAAGATGCACTTATCTGTACCGACAAGTTCTACCAGGAAACGGCAGCCACAGCGGAGCGCAAGCCACTTGCCGCTGAAGCTCCCGGGGGGAAGAAGAAGAAGACCAAGTCTGGCAAGAGTAGCTCTGATGCCCACTCCGGCAAGCGCACTTCTTCTGAGTGCTGCGCTACCGTCGAGGACGCACCATCGAGCTCCACCGGCAAGTGCAAGAAGGCGAAGACAGCTTCACCAAAGATCAAGTCCGGCAAGCATAGCTCTGATGCCTACTCCGGCAAGCGCACCTCTTCGGAGAGCCGCCGCTACCGCCGAGGACGCACCATCGAGCTCCACCGCAAGTAGAAACAATCGTTTCTAAATTTTATGTTATATTCCTTGAACGACCGTGTTTTGTATGGAAAACCTGCGCGCGGAGGAATCGACTACGCAGTTAAGTTGCGCCTTTGATTTGTTTTCGAGTCCGCTCAACAATACAAGTGCCAAGAACTAGCCCCGACAAGGTTTCTTGCCGGAGACAAGACCGCCCCGGCTATCGATGTTCCAAGACTAAAGCAAGTGTGCTTGCGCCGGCAAGTTCCCTCAAAGCGTAGGGTAAAGACATACAAGGGATGGAATCAAGTAAAGGAAAATAACATAGCAGGTAGCGTCGTTCAAAGGAATGCAGCCTTGCCGGAACGCAGAAGACAGAAAAGCTAAGTTGCCAGAGTATGAGCACAGTCATTTTCAAATTTTTAAGTAATACTCCTTGAACGACCGTGCCCTGTGTGGAAAACCTGTGCGCGGAGGAATCGAATCGCGGCTATGTTGTGCCCTTGATTTGTTTTCGAGTCCGCTCAACAATACAAGCGCGCTGCAACTAGCCCCGACAAGATTTCTTGCCGGAAGCAGCACCGCCAGCGGGCTGCTGATGTTCCGCACTAGCAAGTGTGCTTGCGCCGGCAAGTTCCCTCAAAGCGTAGGGTAAAGACATACAAGGGATGGAGTCAAGTAAAGGAGATAACATCACTAGCATTGCCCCGAATGAAGTTATATGACAAAATAACTTATTACGGCACTGCCTAAGTTGTTCTTATAACTAAAATAACAGCGACAAGGAAGAAGAAGAGCGGCGTGCCTGCACCTGGACCCCGGCAAGCCAGTGTTGCCGGGGGCTGCGAGCACTAAGGTTCATCCGCGGGAAGCCAGAGTTGCCGGGGGCTGCAATATCAGATAAGTCTTTCGTCCCTCGTCATGCATCCTCTTATGGACTGGAGAATGCGAAACCGTGTTTCTTCCCGGAAACTGCCGTGCCTTGTATGGAAAACCTATGCGCGAAGAAACCGGCGTCGTGGCTAAGTTGCGCCCTTGGTTTGTTTAGAAGAAGACCAAGTCCGGCAAGAGTAGCTCTGATGCCCACTCCGGCAAGCGCACCTCTTCGGAGTACTGCACTACCGTCGAGGACGCACCATCGAGCTCCACCGGCAAGTGCAAGAAGGCGAAGACAGCTTCACCAAAGATCAAGTACGGCAAGCATAGCTCTGATGCCTACTCCGGCAAGCGCACCTCTTCGGAGCGCTGCGCTGCCGTCGAGGACGCACCATCGAGCTCCACCGGCAAGTAGAGCACAGTCGTTTCTAAATTCTTATGTTATATTCCTTGAACGACCGTGCCTTGTATAGAAAACCTGTGCGCGGAGGAATTGACTCGCGGCTAAGTTGCGCCCTTGATTTGTTTTCGAGTCCGCTCAACAATACAAGTGCGCTGCAACTAGCCCCAACAAGGTTTCTTGCCGGAGACAGCACCGCCAGCGGGCTGCTGATGTTCCGCACTCAGCAAGTGTGCTTGCACCGGCAAGTTCCCTCAAAGCGTAGGGTAAAGACATACAAGGGATGGAATCAAGTAAAGGAAAATAACATAGCAGGTAGCGTCGTTCAAAGGAATGCAGGCTTGCCGGAACGCAGAAGACAGAAAAGCTAAGTTGCCAGAGTTTGAGCACAGTCATTTTCAAATTTTTAAGTTACACTCCTTGAACGACCGTGCCCTGTGTGGAAAACCTGTGCGCGGAGGAATCGAATCGCGGCTATGTTGCGCCCTTGATTTGTTTTCGAGTCTGCTCAACAATACAAGCGCGCTGCAACTAGCCCCGACAAGATTTCTTGCCGGAAGCAGCACCGCCACTGGTTGCTGATGTTCACTTTTCGACAAGTGTGCTTGCGCCGGCAAGTTCCCTCAAAGCGTAGGGTAAAAACATACAAGGGATGGAGTCAAGTAAAGGAGATAACATCACTAGCATTGCCCCGAATGAAGTTATATGACAAAATAACTTATTACGGCACTGCCTAAGTTGTTCTTATAACTAAAATAACAGCGGCAAGGAAGGAGAAGAGCGGCGCGCCGGCACCTGGACCCCGACAAGCCAGTGTTGCCGGGGGCTGCGAGCACTAAGGTTCATCCGCGGCAAGCCAGAGTTGCCGGGGGCTGCAATATCAGATAAGTCTTTCGTCCCTCGTCATGCATCCTCTTATGGACTGGAGAATGCGAAACCACGTTTCTTCCCGGAAACTGCCGTGCCTTGTATGGAAAACCTGTGCGCGGAGGAACCGGCGTCGTGGCTAAGTTGCGCCCTTGGTTTGTTTCGAGTCCGCTCAACGACACAAGCGCGCTGCAACTAGCCCCGACAAGGTTTCTTGCCGGAAGCGGCACCGCCAGCGGCCTGCTGATGTTCCGCACTCAGCAAGTGTGCTTGCGCCGGCAAGTTCCCTAAAAGCGTAGGGTAAAAGCATACAAGGGACGCAACAGAACAAAGGATGTAACCCGGCAAGCATTCTCCTTTTTCATTAAAAAACATCCCACATAGATACAGTCCATAGAGGATGAAAAACATGAAAGAGAGGATTACAAGTTCTTAATGCAGCTAAGGCCCGAAGGCTTACAAACTAAAAAGATAAGATGCCCGTAATCCTTTTTTATTTCCCTCTCTTCAGGAGGTAGGGCAAGGAGGCGAGAAGGGCAAAAGAGGCGCCTAGGCGAGCTACGGGTGCCAGAAGACACCAAGAGAACATCCCGGGGGCTGTCCGAAGGCTGGATGGTGATGGCGGCACCGGAAGAGGGGCTCGAAGATGGGGCGGCAGGATGTCAAGATCTTTGCCGAGGGCACTACGCCCTCAGATTCGACTTGACGGCCTTGCCGCCAACCCTCTTCCTCTTCCGCAGCCTCCCTACGCCAGCCGCCCAAGGAGACGACCCCGGGGAGTTCAAGGGGCCGGCGACACGGATGATGGGGTCGTCGAGGACGCACGAAGCGACGCCCGACGCCTAGTCGGACCCGTCATCCCGCCGCCCGCTACCCTCGTCGTCGCTGTCGCTCCCCTCCTCGTCACTCTCGCTCGAGGAGGAACCTTCGCTGTCAGAGGAGTTGTCCACGCAGCACCTCGCTCGTATGCCGGAGTCCCCGAAGACCTTGACGGAGAGGAGGTCGCCCTCCATTAACTTAAAATGGAGGGTAAACCCCGCCGTCAAGCTGTGGATGCGAGCGAACGTCTTCCACCCATGATCAAGATACATCACATTAGGGGCTCGGGGTACAACGTGGACTCGCGTACCACTGATCCCGCAGCCCCTCATGTGCAATCTCAGCATCTCGGGCGGATCCGGTTCCATCGCGCTCGCAAACGGAGCTGGAAGCCGAAGGCGACGACGAAGCACCCGACGCAGCCTGACGAAGAACTCACAAGGGTCGTCCCCCGTGTGGACCGCCGCGAGAAGAGGAACCACTAGCGGAGGCGGGGATGGTGAGCCGCCGCGCCCGCCTCTTCCTCGAGCGCCTCGGCCCCGTCCTCGACCTCGTCCACGACCTCGCCCCTCCCTCTTCCCCTTGTGGCTGGCTCTGCCACCACATGCACGGGATAGGGAGGGGCGCGCTGCCTGGCGGCGACCCGCGCCGCCACCGAAGAAGGACCAGGGTTCCCTCCCTCCATGGCAGAAGAGAGGAAGAGGAACAGAAGCCGAAGAAAGGAAGAGATGGGGGTGTGCGGGCTTCTGCACTCCCCTTCCGCTCCTTTTAAGGAGCGAGGTAGGGGCTCGGCCGCCCCGCTCAGCCAACCAGGGCACGAGAAGAGCAGGGGGGTGGGGGCCGTTCCGCTGCCCCCGCTCGTGACGGCCCAGTTTTCCACCTCCACCGCCCACGACCCCGAGCGCATGGGAGCCGCGTGGCGAAGATGCAGAGCCGAGGCGATGGATGAGGTGACCTCGCCCCGCCCCGTGATCACGGGGGGTGGACGCCTCGAAAATCGCACACGCCGCCCACGCCTCCCACGACGCCGCGAACGACGCATGCCGTTACGGGAGGACGCGGCGGGTACGGAGTCTGATTTTGTTTGAGCCCCAGGCCGCGCGTGCCCGTGCCCTGTTTTGGGCCTGGCCCAATAGCGCTCGGCACCGTGTATGGCCCAGGCCCGGGGGCTCCTGTCGATGTACTAAAGTAGGGTTACCTTAGTACCCCGAACTTGGGCACGGACAGTTGCAGCACCCCGCAGCAAGGCTTGCCAGGCGTCCACCAAGATCCGCCGCCAAGACCCTCCGTCATTCTTATTCTACTGCCATTCAAGAACAAAGTGTTAGTTGAGAAGACAAAGCCCCGGCAAGAGGAGCTTGCTGGGAAGAATAAAGGCCCCAAGAAGAGAAGCTTGCGGGAAGAGCAAGAACCCGGCAAGAGGAGCTTGCCGGAAGGCCAGCCAAGGCACTTGCCTTGGCAGTAACCACCACTCTGCCTGCGCCCAGCTCACCCAACGACGGTCGCCACGGGATCATTCCTGGAGCACGTGGCGTGTAGCTGTGCAGCCTAGCGGTGCGAGGTGGCGAGCGGAGGTGACAAGGAGGCCATCGTGGCGATCGGTGGCACCCCTAACGGTCGTTTCCTTGCACTGTTGGAGCGACCAGATGGGCATTAAATGCTCTTGTCCCCTGCCGTTAGTGTTAGGTAGGGGACACTGTAGATAGGAGTGTACCAACCCACGTTTTTACCTTTCTACCCCTCTTTCTACGCTGCCACCTGTCGGTGACCCCCTTTGGACTATAAAAGGGAGGCCCATGCGCACGTAGAGGGGGTTCGGCTGGTTGGGTTCATTCGACTCACTCCAGACTATAGCGTACCCATACTCTCAAGCAAAATACAAACACAAAGCAGCAGTAAGAGTTTTATCTCTCCGGAGAGCTCTGAAGCTGGGTAAAATCCCCCGCGCGTATCCGCCTCAATCTGCTCTGCGTGCGCGCCCCGCTCCCTTGCCGGACCAGAAGGGTCCCCCTGCCCCAGAGGTGCTCGTGCGACCCGCGACACGATGGCAAGGATCATGATGGCAGCGCGGTTTCGTTCATCAGGCAAAACTGTGTGTACACGGCGTACCACGCGTATCTGCATGCACCATACCCTGATATGTGCCACCACGCTCTGCAGCCCAAAGAAGGAGAGAGGGTCACAAGTGTCAGACTTCGACCTACTGGCTGGAGTTTCCCCCGTCAGGCACCCATCTGGTTCAAGCCGTCAGCCAATCTCCCCAGCTTAATAAATAGTAGTCTAACTGAGCCAGTTAGTTAGATGCGTACACTTGGTGCAGTAGGATATTTATTTAGTTTTGTAGCCCTTTTGTAATGATGGCTGATGTTTGGTTTGGAAGAGAGAGCTGCGTCTTTACTCTTCTGGCCTACTTACTGCCTCTGTTGCACCCCAACCCTGGTTGCTGCTGCTGCTGTTTTCAATGTACAATCAGTAGTATATTTCGTCTGTTGGTTGAATAAATGTTTTATTAGAACGACAAACACAATGTTTTGGAAGTCGTTGCATGGTCCGATCCTTTAGTGCCCCGTAACATACGTAGCGCATGCTATTTTTTGTACGGAACACATTTTCCACTTGTTGTTAACATGCAGCCCACTGATGAAGGTCCAATAGAGGAGCCCATAATTAACTGGAAAGGAGGCTCTCATGGTCCCCTAAACATAAATAAATAAAGCTAAATGCTCATGCACCAGTTCTTTAAATTCACGATTTAATAGGAGGATATTATTTCCTATGATAGTGTCGTTACATTCAGTCGATATTATTCTTTGGCAAAGATAGCGACCAGTCTTCTTTCTCCCACCATTTTCTTCCTGCAACCAGCGGACCCATGCAAATTGTAGTCAACATCGTAAATAGTTCCGGTCCATTTTTATTTTTCAATAAGAATGTCCAACCTAGCCCAGCACATTGGAAACAACACTTTGTCCTCCACCTTAGTGTGCTTGCCGCGGTGCCGCCGTCCGGCCCTGTCAACACAGTGAATCGGGAGAGGACTATAGTTGTGAGTATGATAGTACGGACCCACCAGGTCCAATCCCGAACACAAGCAAGTGCCTCTTTTACTAATCAGATGCACCCCTCGTTTTTTACTCTAATCCACCCTACTGATATCTGGGACCCACATCATTTTCAACGTATAGTCAATTAACGACAGAATTGCACAACTTTTTTTGAGGATTTGTTTGGAGGAGCAGGCTATAAACTGGGTTGTGTGGTCTCTGTGGCCCATCTAACAACATGACTAGCCCAACAGTTTTTCCTTTGGGAAAATAGGTAGCCCACTATTTCTTTTTGAAGAATACCCAAGCTAGGCCTATTTGTTTTCTCCGGCTTACTAGGCTGCAAATCTTTCAAGACGAGGAGGGATGCATTCTGGCCTGGCCAAAGAGTATGGTCAGTATTTATTAAAAGTAATATCAAAGGGGTTGAAAATTCCAAAAAAAAAATTATAGCAAATGGGAAATTAGTTTCTTTTTTGTTTTTGTTCTTCATTGATATTTTATATTTCATTGGATTTTAACATGACATAGTAATAAATTATTTTTAAATTTGTTTTAGTATGGCCACTAATTTTTGGATTAAGAATATTTTGTTCCCCAGCAAAAATTTGCAAATTTTCAAAAATTTGCACATTTTTAGTTCAATTTTTTAACCCTAGTACTGAGCAGAAAATGGGCAGCAATTCTAAAAATGGAAAATGGGCTGCAATAAATTCCATATGAGTTAGAAAATGAGTAAAAATTGAAAAAATGATAGCAAATGGGCTATACACGCCACAGATTTTGAGGCTGACTTGTTTACGCAAGGCTTTGTCAGTCAACACATGATTCTAGTAGAAGTGACTGTTGGATGTCCATCCAACGGCCGACATGCTTCTTCAATCTCTGATCTTCCTGCTCCAGCCGCCTAAACCAGCGTCGGCGGGACTGCCTGCTCCCTCCTCTTGTGGCCCGTTGTGATGTCACGCAAGTTCACCGGCCCACCCTACTCCCTCCGCTGGCCTGGCCGCACGCAATCAATTGCCTCCTTATTATGCGAAAAAAATGATTCCTCCCACTGACAACTGGGGCGCACCGGTTAGGAGGCTGACTTGTGGGCCTACTAAGTTGACGCGTACGCAGGGCTTTGTCAACTTAGTCAACAAACAATTCTAGCAGTAGTGACTGTTGGATTTGAATCGAACGGTCCTACTGCTTCTTCACTCGCTGCTCTTCTTGCACCAGCCGCCCAAACCAGCGTCGGCGAGACCGCCTGCTCCTGCCTCCAATGGCCGGCTGCACTGCCGTTGAAGCCTCACCGCCACCTACTACTCCAACCACTGGCCAGGCCTTGCGGCGACGGCAGCCGAACGAGTGAACCATAGTACTCCTGTCCGCGTGGGCATCCATTGTCGCGTCTTCCCCGGCTCTGCGCCGTCGCCTTCCTAGGCCTCACCGTCGTCCACTTCCTTGGTGCTCTTGGCGCAGCGTGGTCAATGTGGTCAAGGAACGACTTCCATCGGAAGAATACTGTATGTGGAGAGGCTGACAGCTGGGTCCACGACTGCAACAAGGAAGTCCCTCCTTATTACGCGGAAAATAATGATTCCTCCACCTGACAGTAGGGACCCGCCGGACGGGCCACCGTATTTCACAAAAAAACGTTTCCCCCCTGACTGCTGAGACCCACCAGCTACATCTTCGCACGCAGGGATGTGCGTCCATATTATGGGAAAAAATAATGATTCGCCTCCTGACTGCTGGGACCTACCAGCTACATCTTCGCACGCAAGGAAGTTCCTGACAGTCGGGACCCACCTGGTAAAAGCGCACATAGCGTTGTCATTCTGGTCACGAACGTGTACGTACATGGTCGTGTAAGGAAGGCACGTGTCGTAGTAGAGGCGTGCACGTAGCATGTCACGCAGTCCCGTTAATATCGTGTACACGTACGTACAGCGGACAGGGTACAAGAAAGTAAATACGGCCACGTACGTACATACAGGTGGGGTCTCGAACACCTACTCGCGCATACGTACGGCCAGGGCTCGTGTACATGGCTGGGTCAGAACGGAGAAACTGCATCGTCGTCGTGTTCATCGGGAGGCAACTAGCTTGGACGAAACTACGGATCGAAATGAGGTCTGTGATACCGCAGAACGGAGGAAACGACCTTGTGTTCGACTGGCCACGGTCGAAACGGGATCCTGTTTGTTGGGAGGGGTCTGGCGTACCGCAAAACGGAGGAAACGGACTTCTCTTGGACTTCATACAGTCGAAACGGGGTCCTGTTGATCGGGAGGGGTGTGGCGTACTGCAAAACGGAGGAAACGGACTTGTGTTGGAGCGCTACGATCGAAATGGGGGTCTTGTTCATCGGGAGGGGTGTTGCAGACCGCAAAATAGGACTCCAGGGGATACTGTTCATCTCCACCGTCGACTGCCTCCATGGGCTACTATTCATCCACTGTCGACCTCGTCCAACCTCCACCTGCTCCTGTTCATCTAGCCTCCACCGCTCCTCCACCGGCTACTATTCAACCAGCCCTCTCCATGGGGTCCTGTTCAACCACCCCTCCACGGGCTACTGTTCATCCAGCCCTTCACCGGCTACTGTTCAATCAGCGATCCACGGGGTCGTCCTGTTCATCCAGCCCTCCACGGGGTCCTTTTCATCCACCCCCAACCGGCTCAATCGGGGTCTTGTTCATCCAGAGGCAACACCATGGGGTCCTGTTCATCCAACCCCCCACCGGGAACTGTTCATCCAAACCGCCCCAACAACGCTCACTGTTCATCAAGAGGCAGCATCGACTGGCTTCAGTTAGCAGCAGTAGCGAAGGAATCAATCGATCGGGTTCACTTAATAGCCATCGATCAATCGCTCGGGTTCAGTAACGCAGTAGCCTGTAGTGCAATCGCTCGGGTTCAGTAGGCGAACCCCTTGCTCAGGTTTAGTTAGAGCCCAACGCCTTGCACCCACGCGCTTAGGTGGACGAGAGAAACGCGCTTCGCTCGGCCCCAGACCCACCACCGTAACCGGGAACTCCCTGATATTTTCCTTGCCCTCGCTTCTACCATGGTTTTTTCCGTCATGGACGACCCAAAGAATGTCATGCAACTGCGTCTCCGGCCCGTCTAAGACGAAAATCCCATTTTCTGTCATGATTTTTTGTCATAGAAGTAGGAGCCCACCACATCTATGATGATACCGGGTTTTGTCACAATTATCATCATAGAAGTGTCATAAGCATGATAGAAAAAAAATTGTTCAGCCCAAAATTTCACGGATGTGTCTTCTTTTTGTAGTGGTACCAGCAGGCGCTGTGGCGGTACCACTGCCACAACATCCGCTCTAGGACGCTCGAGGTGGGTGATCTCGTCCTGAGGCGGGTGCTCTCTAGGGAAGGGCTGCATAAGCTCTCACACATGTGGGAGGGCCCGTTTAGGATAGCCCGTGTATCCAGGCCTGGCGCCGCGTGCCTGGAGACACAAGACGAGATCCCCATCTAGAACGCCTAGAACATCCAGCACCTCCAGAAGTTCTACCCATGAAGCGAGGCCCCGTGTTTGTGAAGGTCTCTGCTCATGACACTCTCATGTAATAATGAGTGGGGTTGTACACGCCCCTGAGTTTCCGGAGTGCCGCCCTCGGGCCTCGGGGGCTCCCTCCCACGTCCTAGTGGCAGCACTTAGCTCCGCACTGGTGAGAAGACTAGTCTATGTGCCGGACGTGGTTGTTGTTTTGCTTGCTTTCTGTCGCTTGTTTGCACCTTTTTAATGGAATTTGTTCTGCCGTTTCCCGATTACCGAGTTGGATTTTCTCTCTTTGCTTCGCTCGCCTTTTGTCCTGGTTCAGGGAGAGCGGCAGTTGCCCATCGCTCCTCCTTGCGCACCTCGCGCGGGGACTACATGGGCTGGTGTGTGTGTGTGTGTGTGTGTGTGTTTGTGTGTGTGTCCGTGTGTGTGTGTGTGTGTTGGGTTCTCCCACGCCAAGAACACACCTCGCCAAAGCTCTGTCGCCACAGAGCTTCGGCTCCCTTGATCTTCATGAGGCACCCTCGAATGAGCTCATGGATATGCGCACCCTGTTAAGTCCGTGCCTCCCGGTTATCGCGACGCGGTGCAGTAAGACACGACTAGCCCATGCCTGAGGGCTCGCGGAAGGAAGAACAAGGCACCTGTCAAACTTTCTAACAACTCTGCAGCTTTACGGTGTCTCCTGAGGCCAACGGCTCCTGAGTCGGTAGCAAGGGGGCTTCACCATGTGCTGAAGGGCACGCCCTCGCGAGGTGGGAAACATCCGTGAGCGTATCAAGCTAAGTTATCATACTTTACCTACTTGGAACATGGATATCATGGCATAACATCAGAACAATAAGCATAGCATAGTAGCATTAGTACCATGGTTCATTACATGCCCAGCAGGGCCCTCTACTTTTTTCAAAATTCAGGAGAAAGTAAAGGTTAAACAAAAGCGGCCGCACGACCGTAGCAGCTCCCGAGGCCTGGCTCCAGTGGCCCTGGGGCTCAGTCAAAGCCTTCCTCCTGCTTCACTGAAGCACGGTGATGGGATAACTCGCCACCTTCCCTGATGCGAGCCTGGTGGTGTGGCAGCTGGTTGTAGCCCCCGCTTCTCGTGCTCTCACCATAGGAGGAGCCGCCGCTACTGGAGGAAGTGCGGCCGTCGCCAAGGGTAAGCTCGCCCTCGATGTTGTTGCGGCTGTGATCAAGGCCAAGCTCATCGTCGCTGCTGCCGTCTTCAGGGCAGCATCATGCATGGTGGGCGTCTTCCCCAAACACCCTCACATAGAGAGTCATGAGGCCATCATACTTGAAGTGGAGGGAGCACCTCGTGCTCGAGCCAAACACCTGCCAACCGCGGGTCAGGGACACGTTCCCGGCAGCGGTAACCTCGACTCCAACCCATGAAGCCTTGCTGCAGCAGCCGTCAGCCTGAAGCCAGAGGCCGTCAAGCCTCGCGACCAGCAGCTCACCCACAAGGAAGCGTGGGAGCGGGAGCCAGGTGCCGGCCGGCCTCTCCAACCACACGATGAACTCCAGGAGCTCCTCCGCCGAGTGGAAGCGCGGCCGAGGAGGCCGGGCAACCATGGCACGCCTCCCCTCATCGTAGGAGCTGCCTAGCCCTTAGCCGCTCCTGCCTCGAGAAGAAGCGCCGCCGCGGCCGACCAAAGCGACGCTGGCCCCTGAAGGAGTGCGCCCGTGCCCCCGAGGAGCCACTGCAGGGGTCGCGGCGTGCTTGCGGGGACAGCCTCGCCCTCTCTTGGGCGGCGGCGAGTCGGGTCCCTCCTAAGGGGCATTCCCCTTCTCGGCAGTGGAGAACTTCCTCGACGGTGCCATGAGAACTACAGTGAGACGGCAAGACAAGAAGGAAAAAGAAGGACTGGATGGCGAGAAGATGGAGATGAGCGAGAGGGGATCCGCCCCTCCCCTCATTTATAGCCAGATGGAGGCCAACTGCCGACCTCCACGATCCCACACAATGATGTTTTTCTCTGCATGCAGCAGAGTCTCGTCAAGTCAAACAGTTGCCGAGGCAGCGTGGGGAAGCAGAGACGCCCAAGTCCAAATCAATCGCCACACATCAACCGAGGCTATAGGCGGTTAGGGCCCGCGGTGCTCTGCACTTGCCCTTTGGCTTCGCCTCAAAGCCAAGTCCGAGCGCACCTGTTAGGGTTCGGGGGCTACTGTTGGCATTCTAGGAATGGGGGTACCCAGACTTGCCTGCCTGTGGCCCATGACGTGGCCCCATCGATGGCCTAGTACAGTCCAGCTTCAGCATCAACGACTCAAGACCCTCACGAGGGGCCAAGCCTCGCGAGGCAGACGACACCAAGACCTCCACAAGGAGCGGCCTCCTCAGGCTAGCTCCCGAGGAGCAGAGATTTCTATGCCAGGCTCACCTTGCGAGGTCCAGATGACGTGAGCCATGACGACCAAGGCCAGGCGGGCGCTAGCGGGCGTAGTGTACCAGTTTCCTCTTTGGTGCTAAGGAGGCAAGCGCAGGCGTGGAGTCCCGAGGAATCAGGCAAAGGTTTCCATTCTGGTGAAACAAGACCAAGACCGCCAGGACAGCAGGACGGAGGTCATTTCCGAGCCCACCACGGCGTCACAACCAGAAGCTTTTGCAGGCGAACTTGTCCGTTGTGGGATCCCTTCCCGCCTACATTTGGGAAGAGGACCAAGGCCACTATAAATAAGACATAGCCACCACCATAGAGGGGGACGGATCATTCAGATCACCCTCTCACCCACCAGCTCACTCGAGCCCAAGAACACCTCTCGTCCGAAGGTCGTTCGCCACTATACTAGTTCATCGTCAGCCCCTCGAGTCAAATCCACCACAGAGCTGGAGTAGGGTATTACACCACAGGGTGGCCTGAACTAGGATAAACTGTTGTGTCCCTTCTACATTCAGTTCATCGAGCTAGGCCTTGATATTAGCGAGTAGGCAGACTAGGGAGGACGAATTCTTCACACGCACCCTAGAGTTCGAACCTCTCAAGGGTCTGCGGAACCCTGATTCTGACATCTATAGCATTAAAAATCCCAATCTATAAGCATGAAAAACAAATCTAATAAGCATACATCTATGTAGCATTGAAGCACAGAGATCCCTATCTCTCATATAGATCTATCTAGCATTTTTGCAACGAATACAATCCAACAAACCCTAGTACAAAAACCCCCATCCCCCCAATATAGAAAACCCCTGCCCATCCATCAAACCAACTACTCTAACCATATGTACTACCGTATGAATCACAATCTAGCCAATGCAACTAACTCTACAAGCTAATATCCTAAATATTGCAACTAACAAGCAAGTGTAAATACCTCCTGCTCCTAGCCAGGCTGCGCATCGGGGGTATCGGGATGGACTGCGCCGCTCAATGCCATCACCTCCTACTTTGGCAGCGCTGAGGCGGAGCCTGCCACCTCCTTCTCCACATCCGCAGCGGTTGCGACTTTCCCCGCACTGCAGTGGACGCCGCCAACATCCGCGGTCACCGCGCCCTGCAGCTCCACTACATCTCCGGCCACTGTGCCGGTGTCGCCACGAGCTTCCGCCATCGGATAGATGGAGGCCATGAAGGTGAGGAAGAGGAGGCGGTGGGGGAGAGTGAGACAATGCGGTGAAGGCAGTGGAGGAGAGCGAGATGACGCCAGTGGGGGAGAGAAAGACGATGCGGCAGGGAGTGGATTTGTGGGAAAACCCTGGGGGAAATGGCAGGGGTGATGCGCCAGGAGGTGGTTCCCCCTCTTTATACGATGGGACGTTTCGGGCATGCCCCATGGACACGTGCTACCCCACGACCGCGGTCAGTTGCATGCGCCCACGTATACGAATACCACTGTACGGTCAACATACGAAACCACTATACGGGTAAACAGTCAAAGGTGTACTCGGCCCTACACGGCCCCACTCGTCAGAGTTAACGGTCAAAGGCATTGACCAGACGACAACGTCCGTTGTAACCTGTTCTGAGGGTTTCGGGCAAGGGAGTGGGGAAAAGTGAGCAAAAGTTAACAAAGTGGGGATGAATGAGTACAACTAACGAACCAGAGGCACAGAAATAAAAATCCCTATCAATTAATAACAAAGCATAAAAATGACAGTGGTGCTCTCTAACTGGTGCTTTTTATAAGAGGATGACGGCTCAGCAATAAAACTAAATAGGTAGGCCCTTCACAAAGGGAAGCTGGGATTTGCAGAGGTGCTAGAGCTCGAGCTTTTAAAACAGAGATAAATATAATTTTGAGTGGTATGCTTCCATTGTCAACATAACAACCAAGAGATCTCGGTATCTTCCATGCTAGATACATTATAGGCGGTTCCCAAACAAAATGCTAATGTTTTTACTCCCCCTCCACCAACAATCACACTCCACGGCTAGCCGAATCCTCGGGTACCGTCCATACCAACAACAGTCCTGGGGGAGTTTTGTTTTAGAAATATATTTTGATTTGATTTCGAGCATGGAACTGGGCATCCCGATTACCAGCCACTTTCTCGTGAATGAAAGGTGAATAAACACTCATTGTGAGAATAACCCACCTAGCATGGAAGATATTGATAGCCCCTAGTTACTACATGAGCAATTCGGGCATACAAAACAGATTATTTTTTTGAAGGTTTAGAGTTTGGCACATGCAAATTTACTTGGAATAGCAGGTAGATACCGCATATAGGTAGGTATGGTGGACTTATATGGAGAAACGTTGGGTTTAAGGAAGTGGATGCACAAGCAGCATTCCCACTTAGTATAAGTGAAGGCTAGCAAAAGATTGATGAGCGACCAACTAGAGAGCGACAACGGTCATAAACATGCATTGAGATTAACCAATGTTGAGTGCAAGCATGAGTAGGATATAAATCACCATGAACATAAACATCATGGAGGCTATGTTGTTTTTGTTACAACGACATGCGTGAACATGTGCCATGTCAAGACACTCGAATCATTCAATGGAGGATACCATCTTATAACACTGCTCTCTCTATAAACAAGTATAAGAGCATTTAGATTACTAAAGTAGTGATCTAAACGCTCTTATATTTCTTTACAGAGGGAGTACGTCATAACCATTTTCATTTTCATGTTGGCACACAATACAAACCATTATACACTCCTAGCTAATTAAGCATGGCATAAGTAACTATAATCTCTAATTGTCATTGCAAACATGTTTCATTCATAATGGGCTGAATCAAGAATGATGAGCTAATCATATTACAAAAACAAAATAGGTCGAGTTCGTACTATCTTTTCTCCATCTCAATCATTTCATCATATATCGTAATTACGGCCTTTCACTTGCACAACCGAATGGTGTGAATAGTAATAAGAGTGCACGTGCATTGGACTAAGCTGGAATATGCAAACATTTATTCAAAGGAGAAGACAAGGTAATATGGGCCCTTTGTTAGATCAACAATAATGCATATGAGAGACACTCAACATTTTCATGCTGGTCTTCTCCTTATGACCCAAAGAAAAAGAAAAGAAAAGAATTTCAAAGAAACACACTCAAATATTTTGGAGTTTTTGTTTTTCTCAAGAAAGTAGAACAAGAATGTGAAACACTACTTACACGGAAAAGCTCCCAACAAGAAAAACAAGAACGAGAAATATTTTTGGGTTTTCTTTTAATTTTACTACTAAATTAAACTAGAAAGAAAACTAAAAAGAAGCGAGAACTATTTTTTTGGATTTTCTCAAAGTTTTTAAAACACACAAGAAGAAAGCGAAAAAAATAAACTAACATGGATAATACAATGAAAAAGTATGAACACCGACAACTGAAATGAGTGTGTGAACATGAATGTAATGTCGGTGAGTAATATGCACTCCCCCAAGCTTAGGCTTTTGGCCTAAGTTGGTCTATGGCCACGAGTGGCATAGATAGTATCCAAAGTCGTAGTTGGGGTTGTACTAAGCTCCAGCCGCCACTTCTTGAAGGGATGCAGCATGGAGGCGAGCGGCCTCCACCTGTCTCTCATACTCGTCTGCCTCTTCTCTGGTTATGAAGTGTCTCCGTTTAACCTGAAAGTTAAAGAAGGCAGGAGAAGGAAGCGTAAGACGGGCTCCCTGTCAAAGATTAGTCGGTATAAGAGGGCTTGTTCGCTCCTCTCAAGAAACTGGTAATGAACCATAGTATCATTATCCAGGTAAGCTGGTGGTAACTCAGCATCATTTTCTCTTATGGGTACCCCAAGATAATTAGCTAAACGGGTGGCATAAATCCCACCAAAGAAATCTCCATATTTAGCATTATTGTGTAACCTCCTTGCAATAATAGCCCCCAAGTTATATCGTTTATCACCCATTACCTCACACTTGAGGTCACTAAGATCTGATGCACAAATGTGGCTATTATCATGTTTATCATTAATGCATCTACCTATAAAGAGAGCAAAATAATGTATAGCAGGAAAGTGAATGCTTCCTATGGTAGCTTGTGTGACATTTTTAGTTTCTCCCCTGGTAATGCTAGCAAGAAACTATGAACAATCAATTTTACGAGGCTCACTATGAATGCCCATTCTGGAATTTTGCACTCATTATTAAAATCTTCAATGTCCATGGTAAATGATTTATCATAAAGATCAAATAAAACAGATTGAGTATTGCGCTGGGATGTAAACTTAAATCTCCGCACAAATGAATCAGTGAGGTAATAGTACTGCCGACACTTATCTAACAGGAAGTCTTGAAGGCCAGCATTTTGCACGTATGCGTCAAATTCCTCCTTAAAACCTGCATGAACCATAAATTGATCGGACGGGCATTCACAAGGCTGCACTAGAGCTTCCCTTGGTGGTTCAAGGTCTGGCTCACGTATCATGAGCATTGGGGCTTTATTTGTCGAGGAAACCCCTTGGTATATCTTCTTAAACATTTTTCTTCCACTGAAAATATTCTGAGATTTTTAGTGACTCGAAATAAAAGTGAACAAAACTCAAAAAAATTGATAACAACTACTCCCACAAGTGCCTAGAGGCTATATCATGCAACAAAACTACTATGGACCATATAAATTTGACATGCGAGCTCAAGACCAAGGTCACCACAGCAGCAAAATTTGCAATATATAAAGCACTAGAACAAAATCTAATTGGACCATTGGAGGAGTCACATACCGAAGAACAATCCACCAAAACAGTTTTGCGAATGGAGCTTTGAGCAAGGAGATCGAAAATGGCAGCAATATAAGCTAGAACACGGGTTTGAGCAATGGTGGGAATTTTTTCTTGGGTTCTATAGTAGGGTGCGTCGATTGCAAATTAAAAATTTCCTACGCGCAGAACAACCAGGAACATGCTACGGGAATTGATCGCAGATCGTTACCACTTGTCGTGGGAGACGAGCACCTATGGGGCAGGGCCCTTTTGAGTCCCGGCAGGGAGGCGGAGGCGCCTGAAGAGCGGTCGAGGTGAAGCACACGAGGATTTTACCCACCGGAGCTCTCGGAGAGATAAAACTCCTCTGCTGCTTTGTGTTTCTATTACATTCTTGCTTGAGGCGTGGGTATGTTGTAGTTTGAATGAGTCAAACCCCTCTCGTGCATGGGCCTCCTTTTTATAGGCTAAAGGGGTCATAAACAGTGTGCGCGAAGAAGGGTAAGAAAGTAAAAAGAGGGGTTGGTACAACCGCTATCAACGATGCCCCCTACCTAACTCTGGCGGCGGGGGACAAGGGCATTTAATGCCGTCCGGTCACCTAAGCAGTGCAAGCGACCGTTAGGCGCCACCGATCGCCACGATGGCCTTCTCGTCATCTCCACTTGCCACCTCGCACCGCTGCACTGACTACTCGCCCATGCACCGAGAGCGATCCTGCGGCGACGCGTCGTCGGATCTTTTGGAGCGTGGGCGCAGAGTGGTAACCGCTTGTGACAAGCGACTTGCCGTGGTCGCTATCTTGTCGCACCCGCAAGCTTGTCGCTTCGCCGGTCTCGCGGGGCCTTGCATTGCATCGCGGCAAGTCTCTTGAAATGCCTTGGTTGGCCTTCCGGCAAGCTCCTCTTAGGGTCTTATCCTTCCGGCAAGCTCCTCTTGCCGGGCCTTGTCTTCCACAGTTAAACACTTTGTTCTTGAATGGCGTAATAGGAATAGCGAAGGATCTTGGCGGACGCCCGAAGCCTTCTTGCGGACGCTTCGATTGCCGTGCACAAGTTCGAGGATACTAAGGTACCCCTACTTTAGTACAAGACAGAGCCCACAGGCCTAGGCCACACACGGTGCCAAGCGCTGTTGGGCCAGGCCCAAAACAGGGCACGGGCACACGCGGCCTGAGTCCACACCAAATCTAACTCCGTATCCACCGTGCCCTCCCGTAACGGCACGCGTCAAACGCAGCGTCGTGGGAGAGATCGTGGGCAATTCTTAAATCAAGAAAACCGTAACGTTCGCCTCTCCCCTTTATAAGTAGAGGAAACAGGGGCTGTCCCCCCACCTTCGCCACTTGCGGTTTCTTCCTCAGAAACCTCCGCCGCTCCCCTCCGCTTCCCAAGCCGAAAGAGAGCAGTGCTCCGCCGCCCGTCGCCACCGTCGCCTGCGCTTCGCGCTCCCCGCCACTTACGCCATGGCTCAAGACCGGCAAGAGCACGGTCGGCGAGCATTCGGCTTGAGGCGCCGCGCAAGAGCGCGTCTTTCCCCAAGCTCACCCGAAGGCGCCGCGGAGAGTTCTACCTCTACGGTCGGCGACGCGGCGCATCCGCGCACGCTGGTGCTCTCCGCCGAAGCTTCTACTTTGAAGCGGTGCCCAAAAGGGTACCATTTCTTTCCAGTGTTCTTCTACTGCGGGCTCTGCCCACCTTTTTTCGATATCTTCTGTGATATCATGAATACCTCTGGGTTTCATCTCCTTGACTTCCTCCCCACGCCGTTACGACAATGGCGGTTTCCTTTATCTCTGCGAGAATTTTGTTGGTATCCACCCAAATGTTGCTCTTTTTCGCCACTATTTCATCCCCGAGCCGAGAAAGGAGAGCCCTTAGCGGAGGATCTTTGGATCTCACGAAGTCGGCATGAAGGAGGTGTATCACGGAGGGGAGCTCCACAGCAAATGGGGCGAGTGGAGGCGGAGTGGTGTTGGATTGTTGGCGCCAATCGCAGCCATTCACCAACTGCGCGCGGAACCGGGTAGTGCGTGGCGGCGGCGAGCGCTTTGTCACAGGACGATGCCAAGCGAAGATCGCCACCACGAATCCTGCGGCTCGAGCTGCTGGGCTCATAGTAGGGGCGTTAGCACGGATTTCCTTCGCCGTCGCGCCGCCCTCTGCAGAGAGGAGGAGGCCTGCTCGCTGTTTGGCGGCCCGGCGGATATCATGAGGCTGCGTCCGGGCCTCAACTTCAACTTCACAGTTACGGAGCTTGACGGATGCTCAAGGCTATTCAAGCACGACGCCAACCATCCGGAGTGGTTCAGGCTGCCGCAGGGCGTCATCCCATTGGTAACAACTCCGGCTTGATCGCATCCGTGCAATGATGCCGAGTGCGACTTCGCATGGGATTATCCCAACTTGAAGGAGCCGCCCGGCGGCGTAGTCGCGGCAATTCTTCGACAAATTGGTGGGGTAGCGATCCGTGCCGACGGCGAGGCTCCTCACCCGCGACACCACCGGCGATGAGATGCGATACATCGCCACTGGGGCGAAGAGGCGGCAGCGATCGCCGCCCAGCGTGAGGTTGGCTTCACGTTGGAGGAGGAGGCGGCGAGAGGCGGCAAGCCTTCCGCACCGAGAAGAGCTTGGCGGGGAGGTCATTGGCGAGGAGGAGCCAGGCGAGGCAAGCGAGCTGTCGGGGCGCAAGTGGCCAACCATCTTCAAGCAGCTTGTGAGCAGGGGCCCTCAGCGCAGCCCCAGCTCAAACAAGGCGTCTTGGCGAGGGAGACACAACAGAGGCGGCAGGCAGACGGGCCAACACCAGAAGCGTCGCGAGGCACGCTCCATCGTGACAGTACTGTTCTCAGTGGGGAGCATCTCATCTGCTTGGCCGCAAATGGGCTGGTCTTCTCGAGCCGCCACGCTTTGATCTGCCGCAGCATCCAAGCCAAGCGCCAAGGAGCCTACTCCTCCGCCTCACCGCCTGAAGGGTACAGGACTTTGACCTCTCATGTTGAGCTCAGACGAGGAGGAAGAAGAGGAGGAGGAGTGAGACTTTCTCCTTGTTGTACTTGTATTTCTTGATCTCTGTTGTTTCTTATCTTGCATCCGATCTGCTTCCCTCTGAATCCTTGTTCCATTTCGGGACTCTGGCGAGAGGCGGCAAGAGGGCCAAGGTCCCCGTAGTTGTCATCGAGGGCGATCTGCTGTGATGGCGGAGGACACGTCAAGAGACCACCTTGACGGACCGGTACCATCTCCTCGAAGCAGCCCCAGCTGGCCCAGCGTAAGTATTTGTTCACTTCCTATTGTGGGGCGTGCCTGGGTGCTCTTTCTTTGCTGATATCTTGATTGCTGACTTGTTTGTGTGGGAGCAGAGCAGGCCCACCAGGAGCAGCCAGAAGCCGCTCCAGAGGTGTTGTCTGCTTCAACTACGCCGCCAAGGGGCGATTCTCCGACAAGGGAGCGCTCTCCGGCAAGGGAGAGGTCCCCTCCAAGGGACGGAACCAGTGAGCCTTCGGTGGTGGAGCCCATGGTCACAGAGCCCAGCACAGGTAACCCTCCTTGTCGGAAATTTTCCCCTGGGTTCTTCCTCTGGTCTTCTTTTTGGATATTTGCTTGACTTTTTCTTCCTCTTCCTATCTTCAGATCCCCCTCCCACCGACCCGATGGAGACTGAGGCCACCGGCGAAGAGGACCTTGCAACTTGAAGATGCCGCCGCCGAGGAAGAGGTGGCCGAGCGATCCCGCCGTGAAGAGGCCGCCAAGGCTCTGGCCGCAGAGGTGGCGAGGGGTCGACAATCGTCTTCGACGACCGGAGGGCGGAGAGCGCAAGGCGCTACACCGACCGTCGACCCTCATTCTTGGCCAACACCGACTCGAGGAGCCCCAGCCCAACGCCTACTTGAAGGCCGGCGAGGGTGTTTTCATCCATCTTCCACAGGCATCGAGCTCAGGCGCCGATCGAGGAGAGTCTTTGTGAGAGGTGCTGCGCCTCCGCCGGGCTGTCGATGGTTGGCGACCAAGAGAGCAATGGCGAGTCGAGGAGGAGCAACTGCTCCGGAAGCTGGTGTCTCTATACCGTGCCCGACAAGCGAAACTAGAGTCCCGGGAAGCGCTTGTTGCACGGGCGGGAGTTGACATAGAGAAGCATGCGGAGGAGCTCCAAAGCCGCAACCAAGAGGCCCTTCGGTCCATTGCGGAGGAGAGGGCGCAGCTTGTCGAAGCGCGGAAGGCCTTCATCCTTGAGAAGGCAGAGGTTGAGGAGCAACAGAGACTTGCCGCTGAGGAGGTGTCCATCCGAGAGGGTGAACTGACGCAGCGGAAAGTCAATCTGGACAGCTATGAGGAGGAGCTCGCTGCACGCGAGCAATCACTTGGCGGGGCGCTCAAGGAGGCGAAGGACACTGCCGCAGCTGCCGAGGCCGCCAAGAAGGAATTGGAGGTGAAGGTGACGCAGCTGGAGGCTGATCTGAAAGGGAAAAATGAGGAACTTGCCGCACTCCAGCGCGAACGCGAGAAGGATGCCCTTGCTCATGGCGATCTGCAAGTTCAACTCGCCGACAAGGTCAAGGAACTGAATGCCGCCAAGGACTCAAATGCTGATCTGGAGACGTTGGATGGTGCCAAGAGGCGGGAAGATGACTTTAAGAAAGAGATCAAGGGCAACGAGGAGCTGCTGACGAGGGCCACCGAGACTCAAAACACCTTCAGGGCTACGATAGGGCTCTAGATGGAGGGCCTCATCAACATCGCTGCAACCATCGACGAGGAGTTGGCGCAACTGGACTTGGTGGGCTTCGGGTACTCCTCCGACGAGAACCTCCATCCCAGCGCCAAGCATACTCTTTTCTTCAAGGGTGTGGCGACGGCTCTCCAGCAGCTCCGGGAAAGGATCCCAAAGAAGTTGGCTGACGAGTCGCGCGCAATCTGCGCCAAGGTCTTGGAGAAGGTGTTGGTGAAGATACTCTTCCGCAACCCGGGCCTCGACCTCACCCGCGTCCTCAAGAAGCTGCTGGCGGGTGCTGATCTTGAAGAGCTCAAAGCCATTGTTGCACCCATTGTGGACAAGGTGAATGAAGTCAGGAGGATCGATGGCGAGCGCATGGATTAGGCCACCCTTCTTCTCCCTTCCTTGTCGCTGCTATTTAAGTTATGAGAACAATTTAGTCAGTGCTGCAACAAGTCACTTTTGTAATATAACTTTATTCTGGGCAATGCTTGCTATGTTATCTCCTTTATTCATTCCTTCCCTTGTATGTTTTTACCCTACGCTTTTAGGGAACTTGCCAAGCATGCACCCTTGCATGGTATTTGAGTCTGGAACATCGCAGCTTCTTTGGCGGTGTTGCCTCCGACAAGAAACCTTGTCGGGACTAGTCATGACACACTTTCATTGTTGAGCGGACTCGAAACAAAGTAAGGGCGCAACTAGCCACGAGCCGGTTCCTCCGCGCACAGGTTTTCCATACAAGGCACGGTCGTTCAAGGAATATAACTTAAGAAATTTAAAATTGATTGTGCTCAAACTTTGGCAACTTAGCTTTTCTGTTGTCTGGGTCCTGGCAAGGCTATACTTCTTTGAACAACGCCTAGTCCACGTCATTATCTTCTCCTCCCCCCCCCGGGTGAACTTGTGGGCGGAGGAATCTTCTCTTTAAGAGAAAGAAAGAAGAGAGAATAAAGATATGGAGCCTTAAGGCTCGTTATTGCTTACCGGGGGCTAGTGCTGCAGAAGATGTCAGTTTATACATGCGAAAAAGAAAAAGGCATGAAATTTGACAACTTTTGCATAGCATATGATCTTTATTTATGCACGGGATCTGCGCCCGGCTTTGTACAAAGGGTTACATGCAACAGCGGCACGGCTTGTACAAAAGGTGGTTGCCGGGACAGCAGGTTCCGGCAACAGCGCCTTATGGATAAAACTTACGAAGATGCTCTATGTTCCAGGAGTTGCTCACCGGAAATCCATCTTCGGTCTCAAGGCGGACAGCGCCAGGCCTAGTGACTCGCTTTACCCGATAAGGGCCTTCCCACTTCGGCGTCAACTTGTTGGAATTCTTGGCGGATTGAACGCGCCGAAGAACAAGGTCGCTTTCCTCGAAGCTTCTGGCATTAACTTTGCGGCTATGGTAGCGACGCAAAGCTTGCTGGTAGCGAGCAGCTCGTACAGCAGCCTGAAGACGATCTTCGTCGAGGAGCAGCGCGTCATCTTGCTGTAGCTGCTCTTGCTCAAGCTCATCATAAGCGAGCACTCGAGGCGATCCGTATACGAGTTCCGTGGGGAGAACTGCCTCTGCTCCGTAGACAAGAGCAAAAGGTGTCTGGCCAGTGGCTCGATTTGGCGTCGTCTTGATCGACCAAAGAACCACCGGCAGCTCCTCGATCCAATTTCTTCCGCACTTGTGCAGCCTGTCTAAAGTTCTGGTCTTGAGCCCGCGCAACACTTCAGCGTTCGCCCTCTCTGCTTGACCGTTGCTTCTCGGGTGAGCAGCGAAGCGAAAGCGAATCTTGGCGCCAAGATCTTGGACGTCTTGCATGAAGGTGCGGCTCGTGAACTGTGTGCCATTGTCGGTGATGATCCGTTAGGGACTCGAAACGGCAAACAATTGACTGAAGAACTTGATGCTTGTTGTGCTGTCACCTTCCTCACTGCTTCCACCTCCGGCCACTTTGTGAACTTGTTGATTGCCACGTACAAGTACTCAAAGCCCCCGACAGCTCGGGGACAGGGGCCGAGGATGTCGAGCCCCCAGACCGAAAATGGCCAGGATAAAGGGATTGTTTGGAGAGCTTGAGCTGGTTGATGTATCTGCTTGGAGTGGAACTAGCACGCTTCACACTTGGTTACTTATGCAGCTGCATCCTGGAGGGCTGTTGGCCAAAAGAAACCCTGCCGAAAGGCTTTGCCGGCAAGTGCTCTCGCGCCAATGTGGTGACCACATATGCCTCCATGTATCTCCGTCAACAGCCCCTGTCCTTCTTCCCGGGAAATACACTTCAATTTCACTCCGTTGAATCTTCTTCTGTACAGTATGTCATCGACAAACTGGTACATACTTGATTACCGGGATACTCTCTCTGCTTCTTCTTGCTCTTCGGGAAGTTCTCCTGTTTGAAGGAAATGGACGATTTGCTGTGCCCATGCCGGAGCTTGTGGCTCAACGAAAAGGACTAAAGGTGCAAATGCTGCTGCGGGAACATCTGCTTCCACGGCAAGAATCTGTGACTCTGCCGAAGAGTGATGTTCCCCGGCAAGCGTGTCGGGACACAACTTGTCAGGAGCTTCTGCTTCAACGAAACAAACCCTCGGGCTTGTCGGAGCAGACTGCTCCTCAGCACTCTTTGTGTTGATCTTGGGGATCTTCTTGTCGGCGGCTTCGGGGAGCTCTGCCGGAAAGTAGTCACCAGTAACCAACTTCCTCTTCTTGCTCTGTCCAGTTGATGGTGATATAGATGGTTGAGTCAGCTTGAGAACAAAAATCCCTGGTTCCACAGGCAACTTGAGTGCGGCGCATTTTGACAGGCCATCTGCAATGTCGTTCTGAGCTCTAGGAACATGTTCCATCTGCAGGCCGTCAAAATGCTCTTCTAACTTTCTCACTTCATCAATGTAGGCTTCCATCAACGGACTCTGATAATCTTTGTTCACTTGGCGGACGACAAGCTGCGAGTCACCCCTGACAATAAGCTTCTTGATCCCAAGGTCAGCAGCGATTCTGAGTCCGCCAAGCAACCCTTCATACTCTGCAGTATTGTTTGTTGCTTGCTCCTTGGGAAAGTGCATCTGGATCACGTACTTGAGGTGCTCTCTAGTGGGTGCGACGAGTAACACACCCGCACCGGCGCCTTGGAGCGAGAAGGCACCGTCAAAGTACATGATCCATTCTTTGCTCGCTTCTTTGACGGGGATGCTCGTCTCCGGAGTTTCTTCATCAGGTGTTGGCGTCCATTCTGCTATGAATTCTGCCAATGCTCGGCTCTGGATAGTTGAAGTACTCTCAAACTTGAGGCCAAAGCTTGACAGTTCCAGTGCCCACTCGACAATCCTGCCTGTTGCTTCTGGATTCTGCAATATCCTTTTCAACGGAAAGTGAGTGACAACTGTGATCTCATGTGCTTGAAAGTAATGGCGCAGCTTCCTTGAGGCCATGAGAAGGCGGAAGAGCAACTTCTGCACCCCAGAGTATCTTGATCTAGCCCCCTGTAGAAGGGAACTAACAAAATAAACTGGGCGCTGCACCATCTTCTTCTGTTTCTCTTCCTGCGGCTGCACAGATCCATCCTTGTCGGGACCAGAGTTTGTCGGGGAAGCCCCCTGCTTGTCGTTGGACTCGCTTGCATGGTTCTTTGGCTCATCATCCGCCTCCTCTCCGCTATTAACGCAGCACTAACCACTTGATTGGTTGCCGCTAGATATAGCAGGAACTTCTCTTGTGGTTTAGGTGCGACAAGTATTGGAGTGGAGGATAGGTATCTCTTCAAGTCCTGTAGCGCAGCCTCCGCTTCTGGAGTCCATTTCATTGGACCTGCCTTTTTCAAAATTTTGAAAAATGGCAGGGCACGCTCAGCAGACTTAGAGATGAACCTACTGAGGGCAGCAACGCAGCCGGCAAGCCTTTGTACATCCTTGACTAGCTTCGGTGCTTCGATCTGCTCAATGGCCTTGATCTTATCGGGATTGGCTTCGGTCCCCCTCTGGGATACAAAGAACCCGAGAAGCTTGCCGGAAGGAACTCCAAACACGCACTTCTCGGGGTTCAACTTGAGATTGATCTTCCGCAGATTTGCAAATGTCTCGTCCAAATCTTGGATCAAAGTTTCTCTGTCCTTGCTTTTGACCACTATGTCATCCATATATGCTTCTACATTCCTGTGCAGCTGTGGCTCAAAAGCATGACTGACCACTCTTGCACACGTTGAACCAGCATTCTTTAATCCGAAAGGCATCCGTACAAAGCAGTACGTGCCACATGGAGTAATGAATGCGGTCTTCTCTTCATCTTCTTCTGCCATGAAGATCTGTTGATATCCTGAGTATGCGTCAAGAAATGAAAGCAAATCACATCCTGCCGTGGAGTCGACAATCTGATCATTGGGCGGCAAGGGAAATGGATCCTTGGGACAAGCTTTATTAACATCGGTGAAGTCAATACAAAGCCTCCACTTCCCGTTCGCCTTGCGCACGACTACTGGATTGGCTAACCACGTTGGATGGAGTACTCCTCGGACCAGGCCTGCTGCTTCCAACTTCTTGATTTCTTCTGCAATGAACTCTTGGCGTTCCACCGCTTTCTTCCTGACTCTCTGCTTGACGGGCCGCGCGTGAGGACAGACGGCAAGGTGGTGCTCAATTACTTTCTTGGGAACACCGGGGATGTCAGATGGTTGCCATGCAAACACATCGACATTCTCCCGCAGGAAAGCAACGAGCGCGCTTTCCTATTTAGGGTCAAGCGTGGCACTGATGGTGAAGGTACCACCAGTGCCGTCCTCCTTGGCGGCCACTTTCTTGGTCTCTGATGAAGCTGTCTTTGCCTTCTTGCACTTGCCGGTGGAGCTCGATGGTGCGTCCTCGACGGCAGAGCGCAGCACTCAAGAGGTGCGCTTGCCGGAGTGGGCATCAGAGCTACTCTTGCCGGACTTGGTCTTCTTCTTCCCCTGGGAGCTTCAGCGGGAAGTGGTTTGCATTCTGCTGTGGCTGCTGCTTCCCGGTAGATCTTGTCGGTACAGATAAGTGCATCTTTCTTGTCTCCATGGACATAAATGCCACTTATCGGACCGGGCATCTTGAGCACGTTGTAAGCATAATGAGAAGCTGCCATGAACTTGGCGAGCGCTGGACGGCCAAGTATCCCATTGTAGGGCAATGGGAAATCAGCAACGTCAAATGTGATCTTCTCTGTACTGAAGTTCAACTCGCTGCCAAATGTCACTGGCAGTGTGATCTTCCCCTTCGACTTGCTCGTTCCCGGGTTGATTCCTTGAAAGGTACCAGTTTCTTGAGCTCATTGCCGGGATCCGAGCTTCTTGACCGCGAAGAGATCAATTCAAGCCGGCCCGCCGTCAACCAGCATCTTCGTGCCCTTGAGGTTGCGGATTGTTGGCGAAACCAACATCGGCAAGCACCCGACCGCGATTATGCGATCGGGTGATCCTCAACATCAAAGATGATGGGCGTCTTTGGACCACTTCAGGGCTTCTTGCGACTCAATGGATGGTTCTGCTGTGTTCACTTCCGCACCTTTGTTTGAGTTGGCGGTGGGAGGTGTCTTGACTTACCGCCGTCAGCGCACAAAACCTCTGTTGCCTTGAAACTCCTGCTCGTCGGTCTCATCCTCATCCATCTCATCATCTTCATCTTCGTCTTCATACTTGTCGCGGCGCGGGAGGCTGTATCCTTGCCGCTTGCTTGGCCTTGCTGGCGCCCTCCCAGGCGGGGCGCTTCTTGCGGATCCTCCTCCACCTTCTGGCCTTCTCCTTGTCGCGGCCTTTCGTATTCAGCGATACGCAGCTCAACAAGCTGCTCAACCTTCTTGCAGGCACGGAGATCGTGGCCCTTAGTGCGATGGATCTTGCGATCTCGCTTGGAGCCGTCACCTTGTCGGCGGCCACAACAGCCTCGCCGGAGTCGCCAGCTTTGGTCTTCTCGGTGCCGCCTCCGTTGCCGGACTGCTCGACAACTAGCACATCTTTAGCCTTCCTCTTTCTGTTATTCCGCCTCCGATTCTTCTTTCTTGGGGCGTCCTCCTTGTCCGATCCTACGCTCCTGCGTTCTCTCCGGGAGTTTCCTCCCTCTTGACGCGCACACTTGTCGGCGAGCATATAGCTTGCGACATCTCTAATTTTGCACATCGCCATCTCCTCCTCATCATGCGTGATTCGCACGTTCGATGGAACGCGGCGATAACCGCGGCAGAGTCAGACATCACGGGATGTTCTTGCGCACTTGGTGAATCTCTGTATGTACTTGTGCGGGGTTCTCCTTCTTCTCGGGTGAGTAGATGAAGATCGCTCTCTTGGCCATGGGGTTTGTGGCGCTGTGAAGGCGCCGACAAACCTGATGGCATGTGTCCGCCCATACGAAGAGATGGAGTTGTCCGCCAAGTGCATGAGCCAAATCGGCGTTGGGCATGAGCACCCGGAAGTAGTTGGCGAGATCTTCTCGTCGCGCCAGCGCTGCACCGCTATGGTGTAGACACTAAGGAATTTGACGGATGTATCCTGCCATCGTATTTCGGCGGTGCGTCGGTTTGAAGTTCTTGGTCTTGAGCCCTTTGGACCTGCCGCAGCTCACGGGTGAACGCAGGCGACCTACAGCGTCTTGCAAGTCGCTGGTTCCCCTGGCGCATGCATATCAACAGTGGGCCCAGCGCGCTGGTCGGACTAACGTCGCGCTTCTCTTCGACGCTCAATGCGAGTACGAGCGTCCTCTTGTCGTCATTCTTGGAGAACTTGGCGTTGATCGCGGCGAGCTCGCGGGTCCGACGACGTGGTAGAGTCGGTGTCGAGGTTAGCCCGGTGAGTCGGCGATCTTGGCCTTCGGGCGGAGTGCAGTGGTGGCACCCCACCCGATCTTGTCGCCACGGCTTGCGCTGGCGTCTTGCCGCAGCTTCGACGAGCTTGGTTGCCGGGGCTTGTCGCCGTTGGCAAAGCCGATGAGGCTCTGGATGGTGATCCTCCAGTCGTCGATCTTGTCGTGGTGGAGGGTAGTCTAATGTAGATTGGGCTCGGCCAGCGCTTCTTCCGGTTTTTGGCGGCGAAGCGTAGCGGCGCGAGGAGCGTGATATGCTCAAACTTCTAACAGTGTTAGAAGGAGCAACATCTCATCCAGGCAACCGTGCCGCGCTCGCGCCAATGTGTTGGCGTGCATGTTGGCCTTGAGCGTCCCGCAATCCACTAGCTTGGCCTTGTTCTAACGCGAGCACGGTGCCAGGAGCACCATGGCGTTGTCGATCTCGCGCCTCCTGAGAGGGACGCGGTGCGTGCACGGACGCCGAGGTTTGCAGGGCCTTGTCCTTGGATCTGGTGACGATGTGAGTCCCCCCATCGGTGCCCGTTCCTCCGCCGGCGTCTACCCCACCGCCCGTTTGCTCCGACAGCGGTGGGATCGACGTGGACGGAGCGACCACCTCCGAAGCCTTCCTCTTCGGTGGCATGTCGATGAAGATGTTGATGTAGCGCGAAGGCCGGATCGAGTTCGACAACCTCGGCGCCCCTACAGGCGCGCCAAAGATGTCGTGGGAGACGAGCACCTATGGGCAGGGTCCTTTTGGTCCGGGAGAGGAGGGCGCCTGAAGAGAGGTCGAGGTGAAGCTCGCGAGGGATTTTACCCAGCTTTGGAGCTCTCCGGAGAGATAAAACTCCTACTACTGCTTTGTGTTTCTATTTTGTTCTTGCTTGAGAGCGTAGGTATGTTGTAGTTTCGAATGAGTGAACCCCCTCTCGTGCGCATGGGCCTCCTTTTTATAGGCTAAAGGGTCACTGAAGCAGTGGCAACGAGAGAAGGGTAAGAAAGTAAAAGAGGGGTTGGTACAACCGCTATCAATGATGCCCCTACCTAACTCTGGCGGTAGGGGACAAGGGCATTTAATGCCGTCCGTCATAAACAGTGCAAGAAACGACCGTTAGGGCGCCACCGATCGCCACGATGGCCTTCTCGTCATCTCCACTTGCCACCTCGCACCGCTTGGCTGCACTGACTACCGCCACGTGCACGAGAGCGATCTGCGGCGACACGTCGTCGGATCGCTGGAGCGTGGAAGCAGAGTGGTGGCCGCGTGAAGCGCCTTACATGATCGCTGTCTTGTCGCACCCGCAAGCTTGTTGCTCGCCGGGTCTCGTCGGGACGCGCGGTGCATCGCGGCAAGTCTCTTGAAATGCCTTGGTTGGCCTTCCCGGCAAGCTCCTCTTGCCGGGGTCTTGTCCTTCCCGGCAAGCTCCTCTTGCCGGGGCCTTGTCTTCATAGTTAAACACTTTGTTCTTGAATGGCAGTAATAGGAATAGCGAAGGATCTTGGCGGACGCCCGGCAAGCCTTGCCGCGGGACGCTGCGACTGCCCGTGCACAAGTTCGGGATACTAAGGTACCCCTACATTAGTACACCGACACCACTAGAGGCGCAGTGCCATGCAGCGGAAGAAGAGTTGGGGTAGCGCGTTCCCGGAGTCGCCTTGCGTTCCCAGAGTAATCTCCTCCTTGCCGATCTCCCACTTAGCCGATCGGATCCCACGAACAGGTTCATCGGAGTGGGGCAAGTGCACCGCCTCTAACGAAATCTGCGCGTGTAGGAGGAACGTCGTGCGGCGGACTGCTAGGTCCGATCACACAACAGGTGGCGAGTGGAGATGGCTAGTTGCAACACATGCAAAGCCCTAGCGACGGTGCCGAAGCGATCAATCACATGAGTGTGTCGCACCTCCACTTTATATAGGCGTCCGTCACAGGCTCAACACTTGGGCCTCGCACGGACCCTAAAGCCCACAAGTCTACTCGGCCACAATCCGGATATAGCTCGGATCCCATCCGACCAGTGTCCTCGGATCCGACCTCGTAGGTTCCTTCCCTTAAGCGCATGACCCCTTAGGTTCAAGTCGGCTTGGTCGCTGTTCGGATCACCTCCGAACAGCATGGTTGGTAGCATCCTCTAGCAAGGCATGTCGAACACCAAGCAGACTATGAAGCTGGTTAGGCGAACCTGTACATCACACTTTCATTCCTTTTTCCACACGATATATGTTGTCGGGCTCAAGGCGAGTCTGTCATCCTTGTGCTAGCCCGACCTCTTTCTCGTTCCAGTGATGCCGACCACTATCTGGATTATCTCATAATCCTTGTCGCATGGCCATGCTTATCCTGGTCGGATCACACGAGGGGCCCAGAGTATATCTCTCCTAATCGGAGGGGCAAATCCCATCTTGCTCGACCATATCTTGCAGCATGGGTCTGGACAAGCCTGAAACCTACCTTTATAACTACCCAGTTACGGAGTAGCGTTTGGTCGGCCCAAAGCAGGTCTGTCACCATTCCGAGTACATGCGCCAGCTCAGGTCTTAGGACATAGAACGTATGTTGTACTAGAGACTCACAGATGACATATCGCTGCGTCTCATAGTTGGGTCTGTCTGACTCGAACCTTATCTCGACTCGGATCTGACTACGTTGAATCCGACCAGATCCTTCTGAGTCCATATTATCCGGTTAGCATCCAATGCTCCATGGCTAGTGAGACCAAGCCATCCACCATGTCATATGTTAGTCTAGTCCGACGTGTGCCCACATGTCACTTGCGACTAGGGACAATTTATGATCTATCATACAGCACAAGATCTCGCAAACAAGTCACATACTTGCCAACAAGTATCATTGATTACATCCAAGGACTATCTTTATTCATAAACACATAGGAAATATCGTCATACATGATTGCCTCTAGGGCATATCTCCAACATTTTTCTGGAGGAAGACGAAGTGGATGGGTTCTAGAATAAGTGAGGGGGACCCAAGTGGGACCCACAAGCCCTCTAGGCGTGCCCAGGGGGTGGGCGCGCCCTGTGGGCTTGTGGCCCACTGGTGCTACCCCTGGTGTGTTTTTAGTGCTTGAAATTCTTAAATATTCCATAAAAATCATACTAAATTTTCAGGGCATTTGGAGAACTTTTATTTTTGGGATATTTTTTTATTGCATGGATAATTCAGAAAATAGACAAATAATAGTATTTTTGCGTTATTTATTCTAAATAACCGAAAGTAAAAAGTGGGTACAGTAAGTTGTGACTACTAAATTCATCCATCTCATACCCATCAAAAGGAAGCCATTAACATGGTTGATCAAGTCTTATTAACAAACTTCTTCCAAATGACATGAAACCAGAGAATCTTCATATAACACTAAGTTACCTCAATGGGGATATGCATGTCCCCAACAATAAGAATATCATATTTCTTTTTGACAGTAGGAATGGGGAATTCAAAACCTCCAATAGCAATCGTTGGAAATTTTCCAATAGAATTGATGCTATTAACTTGAAGTTGTTTCTTCAGAAATTGTACCGTATGCTCATTACCATTAACATGAAAGCTGATATTGCCCTTGTTGCAATCAATAACAGCCCCTGCAGTATTCAAAAAGGGTCTAACAAGGATGATTGACATACTGTCGTCCTGGGGTATATCAAGAATAACAAAGTTCGTTAAAATAGTAATATTTGCAACTACGACAGGCTCATCCTCACAAATACCGATGGGTATAGCAGTTGATTTATCGGCCATTTGCAAATAGATTTTAGTTGGTGTCAACTTATTCAAATCAAGTCTACGGTATAAAGAGAAAGGCATAACACTAACACCGACTCCCAAATCACATAAAGCAGTTGTAACATAATTTCTTTTAATGGAGCATGGTATAGTTGGTATTCCTGGATCTCCTAGTTTCTTTGGTATTCCACCCTTAAAAGTGTAATTAGCAAGCATGGTGGAAATTTCAGCTTCTGGTATCTTCCTTTTATTAGTAACAATATCTTTCATATACTTAGCGTAAGGAGACATTTTCATAATATCAGTCAAACGCATATGCAAAAAGACAGGTCTGAGCATTTCAACAAAGCACTCAAAATCCTCATCATACTTTTTATTGGATGGTTTAGGAGGAAAGGGCATGGGTTTCTAAACCCATGGCTCTCATTCTTTACCATGTTTCCTAGCAATGAAATATCTCTTATCATACCTTTTATTCTTAGGTTGTGGGTTATCAAGATGAACATCATCATTAACATTATCGCTAGGTTCATGTTCATCACCAAATTGTGTTTCAACATCAGAAATAGAAATATCATTTGGATTCTCAGGTGTGTCTACAACAGGTTCACTAGAAGCATGCAAAGTCCTATCAATTTTCTTTTTCTTTTTATTACTAGGACTATGTGCATCAATATTAATTCTCTAATAATATTGTTCAATTCACTTAGGATGGCCCTCAGGATACAAAGGTTCCTGGGTCATTTTACCACCTCTAGTCATAACTCTAATAGCATGATCATTATTCTTATTATTCATCTCATTCAACAAATCATTTTGTGCTTTGAGAACTTGTTCTACCTGAGTTTTTACAAGCATGCTTACTGATAATCTTGAGATCATTAACAGTTCTGGACATGTAGTCACCCATGTAGTCAAGCATATAAGCAATGTGTTTCAATTGTCTACTAATACATGCATCAAAATTTTCTTGTTTAACAATAAAGTTATCAAATTCATCCAAGCATTCACTAGCAGACTTATTATGAGGAATGTCACCTTCATCAAATCTATAGAGAGAATTTCACTCTACTACCTGTGTCAGGTTATCAAGACCATGTATTTCTTCAATAGGCGGTAAATTCTTAACATCTTCAGCCTTAATACATTTTTCCTTCATAGATTTCTTTGCCTCTTGCATATCTTCAGGACTGAGCAATAGAATACCTCTCTTTTTCGGAGTTGGCTTAGGAGGTGGTTTGGGAAGAGTCCAATCATTATCATTACTCAATATATTATTCAATAACACTTCACACTGGTACAACGAGGTGCTATACAAATGGTTTTTAACCCCTTTCCGCGACGACATTTGGAACCGTCGCCAAGTGAGTGTGGGCGATAGGGGGGTCCTTCCCACACGACCCAGAAACCGTCGGGGATAGGCCCTCCTGGCACACACGCTCGGCAAAATGAGCTCTTGTGCGATTGGGTGAGGCATCGAAATCCAATCGATTTTGTTCGTATGTACATCCCACACAATTAGTCCCAAACAAACGTTTCTGTTTGTTATGTACATTCCATACAGTCAATCCAAGGAATACGTTTCTGTTCTTATGTACATCCCACACAGTCAATCTAGGGAAAATGTTTCCATTCATATGTACATCCCACGCAGTCAATCCAGGGAAAACGTTTCCGTTTGTATGTACATCCCACACAGTTTTATGTATAGGCTCGTGTGTGATAGGTGTAACTGTCACACATGCTCTTCCTTGGTTAACCCTTTGCTTTTATTCAACTACATCACACACGATTTGATGAAGAAAACTGTGTGGCATTGGGCTATCCATCACAAGCGCTTTTACTGCTAGAACCGTTTGCAAAGTTCCATAACCCATTTAGCAGGTTTATTAGTTTACAATTAGTAATTCCAGCATTACGCAAATTCACATTCCACATTGAATAGTTGTTTGCCAATTTCATATCAGGCACATAAATATATTTTAACATCACACTATGATAGCTACCTGAAAATAGCACAGTACAACATATAGCTGGTTCAGCTTCATAAGAACAATATTTGAACAATATATTCATTTCCCTAATCGAGATCATCCAGGCCCGTCTTATCCACCTCTGCTTTCAGTTTAGTAAGAACCTGTTTTGCACTGGCCAACTAGGACAGTGCCTCCTCCTTTGCCAACACCATCTGAGAAAAGTTTGATTTAAAAAATCTGAGCTCATTCTCCACCTTCCTCTTTTTATCCCGCATCTTCCAATATTCTTCAGTGTTGACAACACTTTCTCTAAGCCTACCTCTGTTCTCTTCCTCATACATGCACCAGAGCTTTGCTAGGCACATCTTCAAAGACTGTGGCCACTCTTGATCAACCCACTCCAAGTAAGAACACTTTCGTTCATCCTATAATATTTAAAACTAGATCACTAACAATTGTAGGGGAAATGGGTTTATAGCAACATTGAAAATCACCAATACTTATTTTGAAAAACTAGAGAAATAGGTTAATTATGACATATCTTCTCAAAAAGATCAATGTGCAAATGAATTAATTGCTACTGAGACAACAACCAAATTCTGAAACATGAGAAGCTATAATTAACTACAACAACGCTACAAGTTCTTACTCGTGTACTATAAATAACAAATTGAACATTTTATGAGGAACGTAAATGTAACTGCAACAACATAGCGATAGTGTTTAGATGACAGCAAATTGATACTAACAGGTGTGTACATGCAAGAATTTAGTAACATAGAACTAATAGCACTAAGGCCATCCACTATGTATGCCAAAAACCTGTGTAAAGACAACTGTTGCTACATCTCGCACTGGTGCCCTGCACTGGCGAGCCGATGCAGCGGCAAAAAATCAGGGACCCGAACTCTGGAGCACCTAGTTGATCCGATGCCCAGTTCCTTCGTGCCATAAAGATTTAGTATTTTACTGCTTGGTTGCTCGGATGTGTGGACCAAAGTTGGCTGCACAAACTACTGAAGGGGTGCCAAATAATTTTCTAATGGCACCGCTGATGAAATGGCAACATTTTTAGATACTAGGTACAAACCGTGACACTGTCTTAGGATGCGTTTGGTTGAAGCTGTGGTATGAATGGGTTGGGACCATGACAGTTTCTGAATCACATCTAACAAATGATTGTAACAATGAAAGAGGGTCTAACCTTCTCTGCACATGCCAGAAACTTCCTACCACTATCCATAGATTCAAACACAACTAGTGTCGTGGCCGGATGCTGTGGGCACGAGCACCTATGGGGCAGGGGGCCCCTTCTAGTCCGGCAAGGGAGCGGAGGGCGCGCGCAGAGCAGATCGAGGCGACGGCACGCGGGGGCTTTTTACCCAGCTTTGGAGCTCTCCGGAGAGATAATACTCCCACCGCTGCTTTGTGTTTGTATTTGTTCTGCTCGAGCGCGGCGCAGTAGTGGTGTTGATGTGCCGAATGGACCTAACCCCTTCTACGCGCGCATGGGCCTCCCTTTATAGTCTAAGGGGTCACCGACAGTGGCAACACAGAAGAGGGGTAAACGAGTAAAACGCAGGTTGGTACAACAAAAGTTCAGCAAAGTGTCCCCTACCTAACTCGACGGCAGGGGACAAGGGCATTTAATGCCCGTCCGGTCGCCCCAATAGTGCAAGGAAACGCCGTTAGGGCGCCATCGACGCCATGATGGCCTCCTTGTCACTTCGCTTGCCACACCGCACCGCATGGCTGCACAAATACCGCCACATGCTCCCGGATGGCCCCGGGTGACACGCCGCTGAATGCGCCGGAGCTTGGGTGCAGGGTGGCAGCGTTGCTGCTGCAAGAGCCTCGCCGCCTGCCCTTCTTCTTGTCGCTACCGCAAGCTTGCGGTCGTCGGGCCTTGCCGGACGCTGCGGCGCCGCGGCAAGTCTTCCGAAGCGCCTTTGTTGGCCTTCCGGCAAGCTCCTCTTGCCGGGTTTTGTTCTTCCCGGCAAGCCCTTTTGCCGGGCTCGCTCTACTTGGTTGACACTTTGTTCTTGAATGGCATAAGTGGAAATGATGGAGGATCCCGCGGACGCCTCGGCAAACCTTGCCACGGGTGTCAGAACCATTGCAGACAAGTTCGGGCACTAAGGTACCCTACTTTACTACACCGACAGAGCTCGGCCTCGGGCCATACACGGTGCCGAGCGCTGTTGGGCCAGGACCAAAACAGTGCACGGGCACGCGCGGCCTAGGCCCACACGAAACCCACTCCTTATCCACCGCGTCCCCCCGCAACGGCACGCGTCGATTGCGGCGTCGTGGGAGAGAACGTGGTCAGCACTTAATTCCAGGAAATGCGTAACGTTCGCGATCCCCTGCTTATAAGCAGAGGAAACAGGGCGCCTCCACTTTCGCCACTTGCAGTTCCTTCCTTCAAAGCTCCGCTTCCCCTCCGCTTCGAGTCGAAGAGAGCAGAGCCCTCGCCGCCATTGTCGCTTATCGCCGCCGCTGCCTTCGCTTTCCCCCGCTGCCCGCCATGGCTCAAGACCGGAAAGGCTGCGAAGATCGCAAGGCTGCAAAGGCTGCGGTCGGCCGAGGCGCTGAGCTCGAGGCGCGCGCAAGAAGCGAGTGCTTTTCCTCCCGAGCTCACCCCGAGGCGCCATGGGCGGAGTTCTACCTCTTCTCGGTCGATGGAGACGCGATGATCCGCTGGCCGGTGCTTTCAACGAGGCTTCCAAATCGAAAAAGTGCCCCGTGAGGGTACTACTTCTTCCTCAGATTCTTCTATTGCGGGCTCGCCCACCTTTTTCCGATTTTCTTTGCAACATCATGAACACCTATGGGTTTCATCTTCTTGATTTCACCCCAACGCCGCTCGACAATGGCGGTTTTCAGACACCTCTGCGAGAACTTTGTTCGCATCCTCCCCAATGTTGCTCTTTTTCGTCATTATTTCTCCCTCGGCCGAGAAAGGGAGCCACCTGGCGGAATCGCCGACCTCCCGGATGGGCATGAAGGAGGTGTACTTGACGGGCGAGCTCCGCAGCAAGTGGGACGAGTGGAGGCGGAGTGGTGCTGGATCTGTGATGCCAATCGCCGCCATTCACCAAGCCGCGCTGCACGGGTGGTGCGTGGCGTGATCGAGCGCCTGTCGCCGGATGACGCCAAGCCGACGATCGCCACCACCCGAATCCTCCGCCTGCATGCCGGACTCACAACAGGCAGTTGGCACGGATTTCCTTCGCTGTCGACGCCCTCCGCAAGAGAGGGGAGGCCCGCCGCTATTTGGCGTCCGGCGGATATCATGAGGCTGCGCCCAGGCCTCAACTTCAACTTCACGGTTCGAGCTTGACGCGATGTCGAGGGAGATGTTCAAGCATGACGCCAACCATCCAGAGTGGTTCAAGTCGCCGCAGGGCGTTGTCCCCTTGTGCAACAACTCCCAGCGCGATCGCATCTGTGCAATGATGCCAGAGTGCGACTCGCACGGGATAAGTGCGAATTGGATAGAGCCCGCTGCCGAGGTCATGCAGCAATTCTTCGATAACTTGGCGGAGGTGGCAGTCAACTCCGATGAGCAGAAGCTCCTCACCCGCGCCACCACTGACAACAAGATGGCGTACATCGCCAGCAGGGCCAAAGAGGCGGCGGCAGCCGCTGCCACGGGCGAGTTTGGCTTCACACTGGCAGAGGCGGATGCAGCTGAGGCGGCAAGCCTTGCCGACTGCGAAGATCTTGCCGGGGAGGTCGATGGAGAGGGGAGCGCGAGGCCGGAACGAGCGAGCCTGCCGAGGGCGAGAGTGGCCAGCCGTCCTTGAGCAGCTTGCCGCAGCGGGGCCTCAAAGACAGCCCCGCCCAGCTAAGAAGGCGCCCGCCGAGCTGGAGATATGGCGAGGGCAGGCCGACCAGCAGCCAGCGCGCCGTGGGACACGCTCCATCATGGCAAGTACTGCTGCTGCTGGAGGGTCCCAGCTGCGCGCTGCAATCGAGGCGGGTCTTCCCGAGTCGCCACGCTGATCCCGCCAAGCCCCCCAAGAACGCAGAGGAGCCTACCTCCGCCACACCACGCAGAGGGTACTGAGTTCGACCTCTCCGCGCCGAGTCTGGCGACGATGAGGAGGAGGAGGATGAGGAGGAGTATGGCTTTCTTCTTCTTGTACTCGCCTTTCTTTTGATCTTTGTTGTTGTTTGCCTTGTATCTAATTTGCTTCTCTCTAAATCCTCGTTCGCTTCAGACTTTGGCGGAGAGGGCGGCGAAGAGGGCCAAGGTCCCCGTGGTTAACATCGAGGACGATCCTCGCCAGTGGACGGCAGAAGATACGCCCGAGAACACCTTGACGGACCGGTCCTTCTCCTCGCAGCAGAGCCCCAAAGACAGCCCCCCCACAGAAGTGTTTTGGTCTACTTCTGTTGTGGCGCGACGGGTGCTTCTTCTTTTCTTGACATCTTGATTGTTGACTCATTTGTATAGGAGCAGAACAAACCCACCAGAGCAACGGAGGTCGACCCGAGGTGTCGCCGGCTTCGACCACGCCACCAAGGGCCGATTCCCTGATATGGGAGCACTCCCCGACAAGGAAGGGATCTCCGGCAAGGGGCGGAACCAGTGAGCCCCCAGTGGTGGAGCCCATGATCACAGAGCCCAGCACAGGTGACCCTCCTTGTCGGAAACTTTCCCTTGGGTTCTGCTGATCTTCTTTCTCTTCCTTTTGGATATTTGCTTGACTTTTCCTTCTTCTTCCTGTCTTCGGATCCCCCTCTTGGGGACCCGATGGAAACCGAGGCCACCGGCGAGGAGGGCGCACGCGGCAACACTAAGGACGTCGCCGCAGACGAGGAAGAGGCCGGCGCTGATGAGCCCGCCGACGAGGAAGCCGCTAAGGCTGCCGGGCGCAGAGCCGGCGAGGATCCGCGTCGTGACCGACGACCGGAGGATGCAGGAGCGCAAGGCGCCAGATCGACCGCCGACCCCTCCGCCGCCGACGCTGCATCGGTTCGGGAGCCCCACCAGCGCTTACTTGAAGGCCGGCGAGGGCGTATACATCAAGCTTCCCTGGGCGTCGAGCTCCAGGGCGCTGGTTGAAGGAGAGGAGTTTGACGAGGAAGTACTTGCCTCTGCTGGGCTAGCAGTGGTTGACGCGCCCGGCAGCGGCAGTGGCGAGTCAGAGGAGGAGCAGTTGCTCCGGAAGCTGGTGTCACTCTACCGTGCCCGGCAAGCGAAGCTTGAGTCCTGGAAAGCGCTTGTCGCGCAGGCGGGAGTTGACATAGAGAAACATGCGCAAGAGCTCCGGAACCGCAACCAGGAGGCCCTCCGATCCATTGTAGAGGTGAGGGCGCAGCTTGGCGAGGCAAAGGAGGCGTTCATCCTGGAGAAGGCTGAAGCCGAGGAGCAGCAGAGGCTTGCCGCCGAGGAGATGTCCAGGCGGGAAGGTGAACTGACACAGAAGAAAGCTAGTCTGGACAGCCACGAGGAGGAGCTCGAGGCACGAGAGCAGTCGCTTGGCGGGACGCTCAAGGAGGCAAAGGACGCAGCCGCGGCCGCCGAGGCCGCCAAGAAGGATTTAGAGGAGAGGGTGGCGCGGCTGGAGGCGGATATGGGAAAGAAGAATGAAGAGCTTGCCGCACTCCAGCGCGAGCGCGAGAAGGATGCACTTGCCCATGGCGATCTGCAAGCTCAACTTGCCGAGAAAATCAAGGAGCTGAACGCCGCCAAGGACTCAAGCGCTGATCCGAATCGAAGTTGGCCACCTTGGCGTGGACGCTGGACGCCGCCAAGAAGCGTAGAGGATGACTTGAGGAAGGAGCTCAAGGGCAACGAGGAGCTGCCGACGAGGGCCGCCGAGACCCGTAACACCTTCAAGACCACGGTGGAGCTCGACGCGGAGGGCCTCATCAACATTGCCGCGGCCCATCGACGACGAGTTGGCGAGCTGGACTTGGCGGGCTTCGGGTACTCTATCGAGGAGAATCTCCAGCCCGGTGCCAAGCTTCACGCTTTTCTTCAAGGATGTGGTGGCGGCTTCCAAAGCAGCTCCGGAAAGGATCCCAAGCAGGTGGCCAACGAAGTCGCGCACGATCCGCACCAAGGTCCGGAGAAGGTGTTGGTGAAGATACTTTTCCGCAACCCGAAGGCCGACCTCACCCGTGTCACCAAGAAGCTGCCGGCAGTGCCGATCTTGAAGAGCTCAAAGCCATCGTCTCACCCATTGTGGACAAGATCAACGAAGTTAGGAGGGTCGACGGCGAGCATGTGGATTAGGCCGCCCTTCTTCTCCCTTTTTCCTGCCGCTGCATTTTCAGTTATGAGAACAATCTAGTCCGTGCCACAATAAGTCATTCTTGTAATATAACTTTTATTCTGGGCAACGCTCGTTATGTTATATCCTTTACTCTGTTTCGTCCCTTGTATGCTTTTGCCCTACGCTTTGAGGGAACTTGCCGGCGCAGGCACACTTGCTGAGTGTGGAACATCAGCAGCCCGCTGGCGGTGCTGCCTCTCGCAAGAAACCTTGTCGAGACTAGTTGCGGCTCGCCTGTATTGTTGAGCGGACTCGAAAACAAATCAAGGGCGCAACTTAGCCGCGAGTCGATTCCTCCGCGCATAGGTTTTCCATACAAGGCACGAACGTTCAAGGAATATAACTAAAAAAATTAAAACTGACTATGCTCAAACTTTGGCAACTTAGCTTTTCGTAAATCGCGCCCGCAAGGTTAGATTCGATGTAGGTGGAACCCTAATTCGCCGATCTTTCACGCTTGAGGGATCCTATGGAGGAACACGAAGAACGCGCGGAGGAACGAGAGGAAACACGGGGAAAACGAGGGAGGAACACTCAACCAACAAGAATCAATCACACAAGGTCTAGATCATCGAAGCACGAGTGATACATGGTCCAAAATCAACAAAGGAAAGATACAAAGGTAGCCGTTCTTCTCCCGCAGGAGGTCTTGAATCCACGAGGGGATCTTCCCGTATAGGGGTCTTGAATCCGATGGATCTTCTCCTAGACGGAGGTCCTGATCTCCGTGGAGAAGTACCGTGGATGAGCAAAGGCTCACACACAAATATGAGCTAATCCAATGCTAAGTCTCAAAGTGAGGAGAGGGGTCCTATATATAGAGTCCGGGCGAAGGGGTACATGGGCTCAGCCTAACACGCGCACGCAGCGCTGGCGGATGATCCGGACGAGGGTCCGGATGATCCGAGCTGGTCCGGACGGTCCGGCGGGGACCCTGATGAGCCGGAGGCTCGGCTGGTGGCGGCGACGGGCCGGATGTCGGCTGGTGGTCCGGACGTCCGGCGGGTCCGGATGATCGGGCCGGGTCCGATGATCCGCCGGGAGGGAGCTTCTTTGGCCTTGTCGCTGGAGCGGATCGTCCGGACCGGGTCCGGATCATCCGGCTCGTCCGGATCGTCCGGCCTCCGTCCGGACCGTCCGGCCTCGTGGTCTGTTGCTTTCTCCTCTCCGTCTTCAGTATGCCTTCCGCTTCGGTTCTCCTTGCTTCCCAGCCTCTTCATGGTCGACTCCTTGGTGCCCGAGTATGCATAGAGTTTCCATTTGAGGTAGTAACCATGTCTCATGTGAATCAAGGAGAGTTGTGAGAGGAGTGATGTCACCGGTTTCAAGAGCTCTTGCACGTGCTTGAGTCATCGGTCCTTGTGGTGTTGTAGGTGTTGATGTAGAGTCCATGGGGATGATGGAAGGATGCTCCGCATCATATCCCCTCCCTTCGAAAGGATCCGACCTCGGATCTAGATCTTCATCACCATGGAAAGGCGAGAGGTCTTTGACGTTGAAGGTGTCACTCACGTTGTACTTGTCGCTTGGTAGGTCGAGCTTGTAGGCGTTGTTGTTGTAGCGCTAACACCTTGAAGGGTCCATCGCTCGAGGTACAAGTTTGGACTTGCGCTCGCTGGGGAAGCGTTCCTTGCGAAGGTGTAGCCACACCAGATCACCTTTGTCAAGATCATGGGTTGCTTGTTGATGTTGAGCTTGGTCGCTAGTCGCTGTACTTGGCGCCGATGGTGTTTCTTGTATCTTCATGCATCTTCTTGATGTAGCTTGCACGGGCACTTGCGCCGAGGTTGGTGCGCCTTGTAGAGGTAGAGGTAGGATGTCCAATGGGGACAATGGGTTGAAGCCGAGACGACCTCAAGGGGACTTGCCGGTCGTTGAATGCCTTGCGGTTGTAGGCGCATTTCGGCGATGGTAAACATGTCTCCCACTCCTTGATGTTCTTCTTGATCAACACGCCAAGTAGAGTGGAGAGCGTCTGTTCGTCACCTCCGTTTGGCCGCCGGTTTGAGGATGGTATGCGGAGGAGAACATGAGCTTGATGCCGAGCTTGGCGCAAAGAGTCTTCCAAAAGTAACTCAAGAACTTGACGTCATGGTCGGAGACGATTGACTTTGGTACTCCATGAAGGCGCAAGATTTCCTACAAAAGAGATTTGCAATATGTGAAGCATCGCTCACCTTGTTGCAAGGAATAAAGTGTGCCATCTTAGAAAATCGATCTACAACCACAAACACGGAATCCTTTCCATTTTGAGTTCTAGGCAAACCAAGTACAAAGTCCATGCTAATGTCTTCCCAATGTTGATATGGAATTGGAAGAGGCATGTAAAGACCATGAGATTCAGCTTTTGACTTAGCTTTTATGCATGTAGAGCATCGGTGGTGAAGCTTGAAACGCCTCAAACATCTTGGGCCAAAAGTAATTCTTGGAGAGCGTGGTAAGGTCTTGTCCCGTCCAAAATGTCCCATGAGTCCACCTCCATGAGCCTCTTGCAAAAGTAACAAACGAAGAGAAGACTCGGTATGCAAAGTTTGTTAGCTCTCATAAGATAACCATCCTTGAGGTAATATTGTTCCCAAGATGTATGCGTCAAACATTTAGCATAATGAGGTGCAAAAGATGGATCACTAGCATATAAATCTTTGATGTGCTCAAAGCCAATAACATTCAACTCAAGTTGGGTGACAAGCGTGCATATGCGTGAAAGTGCATCAGCAACTACATTTTCCTTGCCCTTAATGTACTTTATCACATATGGAAAAGATTCCATAAATTCACTCCATTTGGCATGACGCTTGTTCAATTTAGTTTGACCTTTTAAGTATTTAAGCGTTTCATGATCGGTATGGATGACAAACTCATGAGGTCTAAGATAATTTTCCCAAACATTTAGCACACGCACTAAAGCATACAATTCTTTGTCATACACGGGATAGTTAAGTTGAGCACCGGAGAGTTTTTCACTAAAATAAGCAATGACTCGTTTTTCTTGCATTAAAACTCCGCCAATTCCGGTACCACTTGCATCACAATGGACCTCAAAAGTTTTGTCAAAATTGGGCAAAGCAAGAATTGGAGCGTGAGTAAGCAAAGACTTGAGCTCATCAAAAGCGTTTGATTGTAAAGGTCCCCAAACAAAAGGAGTATTCTTCTTACTCAAAGCATGCAAAGGGGCTGCAATAGTGCTATAGTTTTTCACAAAGCGGCGATAAAAACCTGCAAGACCAAGGAAACTTTGCACTTGTTGCAAATTGGTGGGTTGGGGCCAAGTTTTAATTGCTTTGATTTTAGTTTCATCAACATGGACACCCTTGGAGGAGACAACGAAACCCAAGAAAACCACTTTGTCAACTCCAAATGTGCATTTCTTCAAGTTGGCATAAAGACTTTCCTTTCAAAGTGTTTGCAAAACAAGCTTAACGTGATCAAGATGCTCTTTCATGGTTTTGCTAAACACAAGAATGTCATCGAAGTAAACCACAACAAATATTCCAATGTATGGACGAAGTACATTATGCATAAGACGCACAAAAGTTCCGGGAGCTTCCAACAAACCCATGGGCATAACCAACCATTCATATAAGCCAAATTTTGTTTTGAAAGCAGTTTTCCATTCATCACCCTCATGAATGCGGATTTGATAATAGCCACTTTTAAGATCAATTTTTGAGAAAAAGTTGGCTCCACTAAGTTCATCAAGCATATCATCTAAGCGAGGAATGGGATGCCTATAGCGCACGGTGATAGCATTTATGGGTCTACAATCGAGCACAAGCGAAACTTCCATCGGGCTTAGGCACAAGTATAACGGGACGGCACAAGGGCTTAAGATTTCACGTACATGACCGTTGTCGAGTAGTTGTTGTACTTGCCGTTGAATCTCCTTGGTTTCTTGGGATTGACACGGTAGGGAGCTTTGTTTGGAAGTGGCGCCCGGGATGAGGTCGATTCGATGCTCAATGCCTCAAGAGGAGGTAGACCGGAGGTAGCTCATCGGGAAAACATCTTGAAATTCCTGCAAAGAGATTGAAACACCAAAGGTAGCTCATGATTGGTGTTAGTTTGTGGTTCTCCATCCTTGCACACGAGGACAAAGTGCATCACACTCGATGGGTTCTCACACACTTCTCTCATCTCATGTTTGGTGGCTAATAGTATGAGGTTTTTCTCTAGGCTAAGAGGCGCCAAATTTGGCTTGTGGCTCTCACTCACTTTTTGGTGGCTCACTTTCTCACTCTTTTCTCTTTGGTTGGTGGCTTGTTTGTCGGCTATCACTTGACTAGGAGACATGGGTCGAAACATATTCTTTGCCTTTCATCTTGAAGCTATAGTGGTTTGTACGCCCATTGTGGTAGACACCACGGTCGAATTGCCATGGCCGACCAAGGAGGAGGTGGCAAACGGTCATTGGGACCACATCACACTCCAAAGTGTCTTCATATGCACCGATTTTGAAGGATACTTGGACCGTATGCTCAACTCGTATAGTGCCGGAGTCACTTAGCCATTGAACCTTGTATGGTTGCGGATGCTTCTTTTTGACCAAGTGGAGCTTGGAGCATAGTTCTTCGCTTGCCAAGTTGTGGCAACTACCTCCATCGATGATGACCTTGACGGATCTCCCATTGATGTCGGCCTTTGTGTGGAAGATGTGGCATCTTCGGTCTTCTTCTTGGTGATGTTGAAGTGTCAAGACTTTGGAGACAACAAGAGCGGGGCTTGTATCTTCATCACAAAAGACTTGATCATCTTCATCCTTGTTGACGCGCCGGTGCATGGCCACTTGCTCAATAGCGTCCATTTCATCTTCACTCATTGAGTCATAGGTGCCATCGTCGTTTAGTATCATGGTACGCTTGTTGGTGCATTCATATGACTTGTGGCCTCGGCCGCCGCAAGTAAAACACTTGAAGGAGCTTGTCTTGACGGTCTCATCGGTTGGAGTAGATGATGAAGCACGCGGCTTGGAGTTGCTTGTAGTAGGAGGAGGACGACTTGAACTTGTAGAAGTTTTCTTGTAACTTGACTTGTCGTCGTTGCTTGGAAAAGGCTTGGTTGATGTCGAAGTTGGAGTAGTTGTTGAATCTTGGTTGTTGGAGAGGCCAGATGTCTTGGATGAGTACTTGGCGATTTGAAGTCATCTTGCACTTGTCGTTCGCCTTTGTAGCTTGATGCACGAGTTCAATGAGGTTGGAATAAGGTTGGAAGTCGGCGATCTTCTTGATGGGATGGTTGAGTCCATTCAAGAATCGTGCCATTGTTTGCTCATCATCTTCCTTGACATTGGCTCGAATCATGGCAATCTCCATCTCTTTGTAGTATTCTTCAACACTCTTTGTTCCTTGCTTGAGGAGTTGTAGCTTCTTGAAGAGATCACGGTTGTAGTAGGTGGGCACAAAGCGTGCTCTCATGACATCCTTCATTTGAGCCCAAGTGGTGATTGGAGGTTCACCTCTTGCTTGTCGGCGCTCAAGGACTTGTTCCCACCATATGAGCACATAGTCTTGGAACTCAAGTGATGCCATAGCGATCTTCTTCTCTTCTTCATAGTCATGCAAACGAAAGATTTTGTCAACCTTCAATGCCCATGAAAGGTACTCTTCGGGATCATTGGTTCCATTGAACTTGGGCATTGTGAACTTGAGCTTGCCATAGCGATGTTCTTCATTGTTTTGAGGTCGATGTTGATGATGACGTTCTTGACGTGGAGGGTACTCATGTTGCTCTTGGCGAGGAGGAAGTCCATGATCAACTTGCTCTTGTTGACCTTGAGGGTGAGGTTCAGCTTGAGGAGCTTGTGGAGGAGCTTGTTGGGCTTGACGTTGCGCACGTTGATGGTAGTTCCTCTCTTGTATTTCTTCTCGAAGTGCTTCCTCTTGATTGCGCCTTTCGCGATTGCGGTTGGCGAGAGCTCGACTTGATGCTTGAAGGGCGTTCGCCTCAAGAGCTTGTGCTTCGCGTTGTTGTTGTTGAAGACGTTGAGCTTGGCGCCTTGTTGCTCTTAGTGTAGGCGCCTTCGTTCTTGTTCTTGTTGGTGAGCGAAGACGTTGTCGTTCTTGAGCTTCAAAGAACGCCATTTGGCTCGATTGAGGACGAGGAGCTTATTTATCAACTTGCTCTTGGAGATTCTTGTCGTAAAAGCGGGTTGCGAGATGCATGACGGTCTTGACGCTGCTGCTCGCCAAGAATGTTCGATGACGGTGTACTTGTGTCGGAGAAGGAGTCGTCGAGTGGCGACTTGAGTGGCTCCGCCTTGAGTGTGAAGAGGTAGAAACGCCGGTTCACCAACAAGGCGCGGATCTCATCCATTCTTGCACCGTTCTCTTTCTTGTGCGTCGAGTTTGTTGTCAAGTAATCGCGTGTACGCTTCTCGGAGAGTCGCAAGTCGGTGGAGAGGTTGTCGATCGTTCGCTCATTGCTTGTTTCTCTTGATGGAGAGCTCGTTGGCGCCAAAGAGGTGGCTCTTGGTGACGATGATGACATGTCGTCGCCTTGCTCGATGAAGAGTGGATTTGTAGAAGAACTCGGCCTATCCATCATTTCAAGCAAATTGTGAGTGGTAGAAAGAGAAGAATGAATACCAATGTACCTTTGACGAAGTTGAAGATGAATCAAGTTCACTCAAATGCGGACAATGAAATAGCACTATTGGTACCGATCCTTGTCGATTCTCACACCTACACAAGTAAAAGCTTTTGGTGGAGCTTGGTTAGGATGGTGGCACAAAATTGATTGCAATCGTTAGCTTGACTCAAAAATGTTGAAGAAAATTCGCAAATTCGCATATGCAACAAGTAGACCAAGCAAGTAGTGGTACACGGAAACACACACGCAAATAGATAAATGGGATTGTGCAAACCAAAAGTGAGCCAAAATGTGGAATCCACGAAAATGCTCTTGTTGCACAATACTAGAGAGACGCTAGCACGATTGCACAATAGGCGGATACGGAGCTTGTGCACAACCTACTAGGCAAAAATGCAACGATCTCTATCCCACGTATGCTATATGTATGGTGTATCGGTGCAATGATCCAAGATCATCTTATATGACAATCTTAATGTTGTATGATGCTATGCTTGTTGCTTATAAGCTCTTTGCTTATCTTTCCTCTTTGCTTAAAAGCTTGAGTGGCTCTTTCTCTTTTGAGCTCTTTTCTTATGCAAACTTGACGTACTAAGATAGCAATTGTGTATGCAATGACAACTTTGTGACACACAAGTTGATTTTGAGATATGCACCTCGATTGTATGTATGATATGGTGTATGCAACTAATGTGCACAAGTCACGTTGCTGGCAATACTCAATGGCTAGTCTCGGTGGGTAAGCAACGCAAAAGATGGTATGTGATGGCTATCAATGCAATTGCAAGGTATGACAAAGATGTCGTTGATGTTACCGTCCGTAGCGAAGATGAGTATCCGACCAAAATGAGCGTTTGTTGTTGATGTCACACCGCGCCTAGATAGCCGAAACACCAAAGGACACGGAAATCTCACTCAAATTGTCGAACTCAAATTCGAATGGTAGTACGGAGGTTGTGTCTTGGGGTTTTGCAAATGGGAGTGGTGGTGGATGGGGTGGGGAGGGTGTATGTATGTGTGGGTGGTAGTGGTGGTGGAGGAGAACTGCAGAATTGCAGTGTTGGCAGAGGAAGCCGGATGATCCGGGCCAGGGGCCGGATGATCCGGGCGAGTCCGGATGATCCGGGACTTGGTCCGGATGATCCGTGCAGGTCAACCACGCACGGGAACTGCTCGGGAAGAACACGAAAACGGGGTGGAATTTGATGATTTCGGGGATTTTGGGTGGACTTCGAGGGGGAGAAGGTGGGGAAACACAAGATCCACGAGTTACACACCGAATCCACGGATCAAAAACAACAAAACATCATCAAAACTAACAAATCACAAAAAATTTGGGGGTATTTTTGTGGGGATTTTCGGGTTTTTAGGACGAAAACAACAAAATCAAGCTAGAAATCACGAGGTAGGGCCTCCAAAAACGTGATCAACCTGGCTCATGATACCATATGATGTAGGGTGGAACCCTAATTCGTCGATCTTTCACGTTTGGAGGGGATCCTACGGAGGGAACACGAAGAACGCGCGGAAGAACGAGAGGAAACACGGGGAAAACGAGGGAGGAACACTCAACCAACAAGGATCAATCACACAAGGTCTAGATCATCGAAGCACGAGTGATACATGGTCCAAAATCAACAAAGGAAAGATACAAAGGTAGCTGTTCTTCTCCCGGAGGAGGTCTTGAATCCACGAGGGGATCTTCCCGTATAGGGGTCTTGAATCCGATGGATCTTCTCCTAGACGGAGGTCCTGATCTCCGTGGAGAAGTACCGGTGGATGAGCAAAGGCTCTCACACACAAATATGAGCTAATCCAATGCTAAGTCTCAAAGTGAGGAGAGGGGGTCCTATATATAGTGCTGGGCGAAGGGGTACATGGGCTCAGCCCAACACGCAAGACGCAGCATCGGCCGGATGATCCGGACGAGGGTCCAGATGATCCGGCTGGTCCGGACGGTCCGGCGGGACCGGATGAGCCGGAGGCTCGGCTGGTGGCGGCGACGGGCCGGATGTCCGGCTGGTGGTCCGGACGTCCGGGCGGGGTCTGGATGATCCGGGCCGGGGTCCGGATGATCCGGCTTCGGGAGGGAGCTTCTGTGGCCTTCGGTCGCTGGAGCCGGATCGTCCGGACCGGGGTCCGGATCATCCGGGCTCTGTCCGGATCGTCCGGGCCTCCGTCCGGACCGTCCGGCCTCTCTGGTCCTGTTTTCTTTCTCCTGTCCGTCTTTGCGTATGCCTTCCGCTTCCGGTTCTCCTTGCTTCCCAGCCTCTTCATGGTCGACTCCTTGGTGCCTGAGTATGCATAGAGTTTCCGTTTGAGGTAGTAACCATGTCTCATGTGAATCGAAGGAGAGTTTTGAGAGGAGTGATGTCACCTCGGTTTCGAGAGCTCTTGCACGTGCTCGAGTCATTGGTCCTTGTGGTGTTGTAGGTGTTGATGTAGAGTCCATGGGGATGATGGAAGGATGCTCCGCATCATATTCCTTTGAACGTCGCCTGGTCCACACCTTCATCTTCCCTTCCCCCCCGGTGAACTTGTGGGTGGAGGAATCTTCTCTTTGAGAAGAAAGAAGAGAAAATAATGATACGGAACCTTAAGGTTCGCTATTGCTTACCGGTGGTAAGTGCTGCACAAAGTGTCAGATATAGATGCAAAAAAGAAAGATGCATTAAATTTGACAAGATGTGCGAGGCACATAGACTTTATTTACGCACGGGAGCTGCGCCCGGCTTTGTACAAAGGGTTACATGCAACAGCGGCATGGCTTGTACAAAAGGTGGTTGCCGGAACGGGGCCCGGCAACCGCGCCTTATGGGTAAAACTTGCGAAGATGCTCTATGTTCCAGGAGTTGCTCACCGGAATGCCATCTTCGGTCTCAAGGTGGACAGCGCCGGGCCTAGTGACTCGTTTCACCCGATAAGGGCCTTCCCACTTCAGCGTCAACTTGTTGGAATTCTTGGCGGATTGAACGCGCCGAAGAACAAGGTCGCCTTCCTCGAAGCTTCGGCATTAACTGCGGCTATGGTAGCGGCGCAAAGCTTGTCGGTAGCGAGCAGCTCGCTGACAAGAGCTGAAGACGATCCTCCTCGAGGAGCAGCGTCATCTTGTCGCAGCTGCTCTTGCTCAAGCTCATCATAAGCGAGCACTCGAGGCGATCCAGATACTGAGTTCCGTGGGGAGAACTGCCTCTGCTCCGTAGACAAGAGCAAAGGGTGTCTGGCCAGTGGCTCGATTTGGTGTCGTTCTGATTGACCAAAGAACCACTGGCAGCTGCTCAATCCAATTTTTTCCGCACTTGCGCAGCCTGTCGAAAGTTCTGGTCTTGAGCCCGCGCAGCACTTCAGCGTTTGCCCTCTCCGCTTGACCGTTGCTTCTCGGGTGAGCAACAGAAGCGAAGCAGATCTTGGTGCCAAGATCTTGGACGTATTGCATGAAGGCGCGGCTTGTGAATTGTGTGCCATTGTCGGTGATGATCCTGTTAGGGATTCCGAAACGGCAAACAATTGACCTGAAGAACTTGACTGCTGACTGTGCTGTCACCTTCCTCACTGGTTCCACTTCAGGCCACTTTGTGAACTTGTCGATTGCAACGTACAAGTACTCAAAGCCCCCGACAGCTCGGGGGAAGGGGCCGAGGATGTCGAGCCCCCAGACTGAAAATGGCCAGGATAAAGGGATTGTTTGGAGAGCTTGAGCTGGTTGATGAATCTGTTTGGAGTGGAACTGGCACGCTTCACACTTGGTTACTTGTGCGATTGCATCCGGAGGGCTGTCGGCCAAAGAAACCTTGCCGAAAGCTTTGCTTAAAGAAGCGCTCTTGCGCCAATGTGGTGACCACATATGCCTCCGTGTATCTCTGCCAACAGCTCTTGTCCTTCTTCCCGGGAAATGCACTTCAATTTCACTCCGTTGAATCTCCTTCTGTACAGTATGTCATCGACAAACTGGTACATACTTGATTGCCGGGCTACTTTCTCCGCTGCTTCTTGTTCCTCGGGAAGTTCTCCTATTTGCAGGAAATGGACGATCTGCTGTGCCCATGCCGGAGCTTGTGGCTCGACGGCAAGGACTAAAGGCACAAATGCTGCTGCGAGAACATCCGCTTCTACGGCAAGGATCTGGGATCCTGCCGGAGCGTGATGCTCCCCGGCAAGCGTGTCGGGACAGAGCTTGTCGGGAGTGTCTGCTTCAACGGAACAAGCCCTAGGGCTTGTCGGAGCAGACAGCCCCTCAGCGCTCTCTGTGTTGGTCCTGGAGACCTTCTTGGCAGCGGCTCCGGGGGGCTCTGCCGGAAAATAGTCGCCAGTGACCAACTTTCTCTTTTTGCTCTGTCCAGTTGATGGTGTTACAGATGGTTGAGTTAGCTTGAGCACGAAAATCCCTGGTTCCACAAGTAATTTGAGCGCAGCACACTTTGATAGGCCATCTGCAGTGTCATTCTGAGCTCTCGGAACATGTTCCATCTGCAGGCCGTCAAAATGTTCTTCTAGCTTCCTCACTTCATCGAGGTATGCTTCCATCAACGGAATCTGATAATCTTTGTTAACTTGGCGGACGACAAGCTGTGAGTCTCCCCTGACAATGAGCTTCTTGATCCCAAGTTCGGCTGCTATTCTGAGTCCGGCAAGCAAGCCTTCATACTCTGCGGTATTGTTTGTCGCCTGCTCCTTGGGAAATTGCATTTGGATTACGTATTTGAGGTGTTCTCCGGTGGGGGCGATAAGTAGTACACCCGCACCGGCGCCTTGTAGTGAGAAGGCACCATCAAAGTACATGATCCATTCTTTGCTAGCTTCCTTGACGGGGATGCTCTTCTCCGGCGTTTCTTCATCGGGTGTTGGCGTCCATTCTGCTATGAATTCTTCCAATGCTCGGCTCTGAATAGTTGAAGTACTCTCAAACTTGAGGCCAAAGCTTGACAATTCCAGTGCCCACTCGACGATCCTGCCTGTTGCTTCTCGATTCTGCAATATCCTCTTCAACGGAAAGCGAGTGATGACTGTGATTTCATGTGCTTGAAAATAATGGCGCAGCTTCCTTGAGGCCATGAGAAGGCCGAAGAGCAACTTCTGCACACCAGAGTATCTTGATCTAGCCCCTTGCAGAAGGGAACTGATGAAGTAAACTGGGCGCTGCACCATCTTCTTCTGTTTTTCCTCCGGCAACTACACAGATCCATCCTTGCCGGAGCCAGAATTTGTCGGGGAAGCCCCCTGCTTGTCGCTGGACTCGCTTGCCGCGGCCACTGGCTCATCATCCGCTTCCCTCTCTGCAACTAACGCAGCACTAACCACTTGATTGGTTGCCGCTAGATATAGCAGCAACTTCTCTTGTGGCTTAGGTGCGACAAGTGTTGGAGTAGAGGACAGGTATCGCTTCAAGTCCTGCAGCGCAGCCTCCGCTTCCGGAGTCCATTTCATTGGACCTGCTTTTTCAAAATCTTGAAAATGGCAGGGCGCGCAGCAGACTTAGAGATGAACCCATCGAGAGCAGCAACACAGCCGGCAAGCTGCGACGCCTTGACTCGCTTCGTGCTTCGATCGCTCAATGGCTTTGATCTTGTCGGGATTGGCTTTGATCCCCCTCTGGGACACAAAGAACCCGAGAAGCTTGCCGGAAGGAACTCCAAACACACACTTCTCGGGGTTCAGCTTGAGATTGACCTTGCGCAGATTTGCAAAAGTCTCATCCAAATCTTGGATCAAAGTTTCTCTTTCTCTGCTCTTGACCACTATATCATCCATGTAAGCCTCTACATTTCTGTGCAGCTGTGGCTCAAAAGCATGACTGACTACTCTTGCAAATGTTGAACCGGCATTCTTTAGTCCGAAAGGCATCCGTACAAAGCGAAGACGTGCCACATGGAGTAATGAATGCAGTTTTCTCTTCATCCTCTTCTGCCATGAAGATCTGATGATATCCTGAGTATGCGTCAAGGAATGAAAGCAGATCACATCCTGCTGTGGAGTCGACAATCTGGTCAATGCGCGGCAAGGGAAATGGATCCTTGGGACAGGCTTTATTAACATCAGTGAAGTCAACACAAAGCCTCCAATTCCCGTTTGCCTTGCGCACGACTACTGGATTGGCTAGCCACGTCGGATGGAGTACTCCTCGGACCAGGCCTGCTGCTTCCAATTTCTTGATCTCCTCTGCAATGAACTCTTGACGCTCCATTGCTTGTTTCCTGACTCTCTGCTTGACAGGCTGCGCGTGAGGACAGACGGCAAGGTGGTGCTCAATTACTTCCCTGGGAACACCGGGGATGTCAGATGGTTGCCATGCAAACACATCGACATTCGCCCGCAGGAAAGCAACGAGCGCGCTTTCCTATTTAGGATCAAGCGTAGCACTGATGGTGAAAGTACCACCAGTGCCGTCCTCCTTGGCGGGCACTTTCTTGGTCTCTGGTGAAGCTGTCTTTGCCTTTTTGCACTTGCCGGTGGAGCTCGATGGTGCGTCCTCGATGGTAGCGCAGCACTCCGAAGAGGTGCGCTTGCCGGAGTGGGCATCAGAGCTACTCTTGCCGGACTTGGGTTTCTTCTTCCCCCGGGGAGCTTTAGCGGCAAGTGGTTGGCTCCGCTGCGGCTGCTGCTTCCCGGTAGATCTTGTCGGTGCAGATAAGTGCATCCTTTTTGTCGCCTTGGACAGAAATGATACTTATCGGACCAGGCATCTTGAGCACATTGTAGGCGTAATGAGAGGCTGCCATGAACTTGGCAAGCGCTGGACGGCCGATTATCCCATTGTATGGCAATGGGAAATCAGCAACATCGAATGTGACTCTCTCTGTCCTGAAATTCAGCTCGCTGCCAAATGTCACTGGCAGTGTTATCTTCCCCTTCGGCTTGCTCCTTCCTGGATTGATTCCTTGAAAAGTACCAGTTTCTTCGAGCTCGCTGTCAGGGATCTGGAGCTTGTTGAGCACTGCGGAGGAGATGAGATTCAGGCCGGCCCCGCCGTCAACCAACATCTTTGTGACTTTGAGGTTGCGGATAGTTGGTGAAACCAACATCGGCAAGCACCCGACCACAGTGATGCGATCAGGGTGATCCTCAACGTCAAAGACGATGGGCGTGCTGGACCACTTCAGGGGCTTGCGTGATTCGACTGATGGCTCTGCTGCGTTCACCTCCCGCACCCATTGCTTGAGTTGACGGTGCGAGGTGTGCAGAGAAGCACCGCTGTCAACGCACAAAACCTCTGTCGCCTTCTGAAACTCTTGATCGTCAGTCTCATCCTCATCCATCTCATCATCCTCATCTTCTTCGTCGTCCCTGTCGCGGCCACGGGGAGTCCTATCTCCTTGCCGCGGCTTGGGCTTGCCGCGGCGCCCTCCCCGGGCGGGAAGCTTCTTGCCGGATCCTCCGCCACCTTTCTGGGCCTTCTCCTTGTCGCGGCGCTCAAATTCAGCTTTCTGTAGCTCCGCCATTTGCTCAACTTTCTTGCATGCTTGGAGGTCATGGCCCTTGGTGCGATGGATCTTGCAATATTGCTTGCCGGAGCCGTCCTGCTTGTCGGCGGCCACCACAGCCTCACCGGAGTCGCTGGCTTTGGCCTTGTCGGAGCCGCCTTCGTTGCCGGACTGCTCAACGACTAGCACATCCTTAGCCTTTCTCTTTCTGTTGTTCCGCCTCCGGTTCTTCCTTGCCGGGGCGGTGCCCTCCTCGCTGTCAGATCCTTCTGCTCCTGTAATCTCTCCGGAGATTTTCCTCCCCTCCTCAGCCCGTGCACATTTGTCGGCCAGAGCGTACAGCTCGCTGACGTCTCTGATCTTGCACATCGCCATCTCCTCCCTCATCCTGCGGTTACGCACGTTCTGATGGAACGCACCGATAACCGCGGCAGGTGGACGCGTCGGGATGTTGCGCCGCACCTGGCTGAATCTTCAGATGTACTTGCGCTAGGGTTCTCCTCCTTACGACGAAAGCAGATGCAGATCGCTTTCCTGGCCATGTGGTTTGTGGCCGCCCGTGAAGGCGCCGACAAACTGAAGGCACAGGTCCGCCCACGAAGAAATGGAGATGTCCGGCAAGTGCATGAGCCAAGATCTGACGTTGGGCTTGAGTACCAACGGGAAGTAGTTGGCGAGGATCTTCTCGTCGCGCCCCCCGGCAGCCTGCACCGCGATGGTGTAGACGCTGAGGAACTCCGATGGATGTATCCTGCCATCGTACTTCTCGGGAACATCTGGCTTGAAGTTCTTGGTATCGCCCTTTGGACTTGCCGCAGCTCACGGGGAACGCAGGGCAACCCGCCACAGACGCAAGTCGCTGGTTCCGGCGCATGCATCGCCGACAGTGGGCCCAGGCGCTGGTCAGATTGACGTCGCGCTTCTCTTCAACGTTCAATGCGAGTTCGGGCGTCTTCGTGTCGTCGTTCTTGAAGAACTTGGCGTTGCTCGCGGTGGGTTCGCGGGTCCGACGACGCAGTGGAGTCGGCGTCGAGGTTGGCCCGACGAGTTGGCGATCTCGGCCTTCGGGGCGGGGAGTGCATGGTGGTGGCACCCCCAGCGGTCTTGTCGGCGTCGGCTCGCGCCTGGGCGTCTTGCCGGGCTTCGGCGCGCTCGGTTGCGGGGCTTATCGCCGCTGGCGAAGCCGATGAGGCTATAAATGGTCATCCTCCAGTCGTCAATTTTGTGTGGCGCCGAGGGTAATCTAGAGCAGTGGGCCGGCCAGCGCTTCCTCGAGTCTTGGGTGGCGGCGGCGACGAAGCGGCGCGAGGAGCGAGATGTGCTCGCTCCCAAGCTCGATTGAAGGAGCAGCACCCGTCCGGGCGACCGTACCTCACTCGCACCAGCGTGCTGGCGCGCACGCTGGTCTTGAACGTCCCGCGACCCACCAGCTTGGCCTTGCTCCAACGCGAGCACGGTGCTAGGAGCGCCGGGGCGTTGTCGACCCTGCACCTCCTGGGAAGGGCGTGGTGTCTGCACGGTTGCCGATGCTTGCGGGGCCTTGTTCTTGGACCTGGTGACGACGTGAGTCCCACCGTCGGCGCCCGCTCCTCCGCCGGCGTCCACTCCACCGCCCGTTTGCTCCTGCGGCGGTGGTAGAATCGATGTAGACGGAGCGGCCACCTCCGAAGGCTTCTTCTTTGGTGGCATGTTGATGAAGACGTTGATGTAGCGCGCGCGGAGACCGGATCAGATGCTCACGACCTCGACGCCCCCCTACCTGGCGCGCCAAAGATGTCGTGGCGGATGCTGTGGGCACGAGCACCTATGGGGCAGGGGGGCCCTTCTAGTCCGGCAAGGGAGCGGAGGGCGCGCGCAGAGCAGATCGAGGCGACGGCACGCGGGGGCTTTTTACCCAGCTTCGGAGCTCTCCGGAGAGATAATACTCCTACTGCTGCTTTGTGTTTGTATTTGTTCTTGCTCGAGAGCGCGAGCGTGTAGTGGTGTTGGATGTGCCGTATGGACCGAACCCCCTCTATGTGCGCATGGGCCTCCCTTTTATAGTCTAAGGGGGTCACCGACAGGTGGCAACGCAGGAAGAGGGGGTAAAAGAGTAAAAACGCAGGTTGGTACAACAGTGTCCAACAGTGTCCCCTACCTAACTCTGACGGCAGGGGACAAGGGCATTTAATGCCCGTCCGGTCGCCCCAACAGTGGAAGGAAATGACCGTTAGGGGCGCCATCGATCGCCACGATGGCCTCCTTGTCAGCTCCGCTACACCGCACCGCATGGCTGCACAAATACCGCCACGTGCTCCTAGGATGGCCCTCGGTGACACGTCGTTGAATGCGCTGGAGCTTGGGTGCAGGGTGGCAGCCTTGCCGCGGCAAGCGCCTCGCCGCGGCCCTTCTCTTGTTGCGCCGGCAAGCTTGCCGGTCGTCGGGCCTTGTCGGGACGCGCGGGGCGTCGCGGCAAGTCTTCTGGAAGCGCCTTGGTTGGCCTTCCCGGCAAGCTCCTCTTGCTGGGGCCTTGTTCTTCCCGGCAAGCTCCTTTTGCCGGGGCTCTCTCTACTTGGTTGACACTTGGTTCTTGAATGGCAGTAAGTGGAAATGACGGAGGGTCCTGGCGGACGCCCGGCGAACCTTGCCACGGGGTGCTGCAACCGCCCGTGCACAAGTTCGGTGCACTAAGGTACCCCTACTTTAGTACACCGACAACTAGCTTCATGCATGGAGATTGATGGTGACAACGAGCAGACAGATCTTCAGCCACCCCACTCCATTAGTTGCAACTGATGGTCCTAGGGAGATACAAGAGGAAGAAATGAATCAAATCGACCATCGGGTTAAAATCCTTCATTCCAAGTCATAGCCCGAGAGAGAGAAGAGAGGCATACCCGGGTGGTGAAGGAGTCCTCGTCGAAGGAGGAACCGCTGGAGAGGTCATTGAGGAAGACCATGGCGACCCCGACGGTAGGATGCGAGACGGTAAGAGCGAGGAAGCAGCTATATCTTAGGAATGAAGGGAGGAAGGAAGGAGGAAACAGGGGAAATGTGACTTGTGGTCAGGGAGAAAGGGGTGGCGAAGGCGGGCGGGGGTTGATATTTCGGCGGTAGGCCAAAAATTTCAAAATGTGGAGGGAAACTTTGCGGGCGGTGCATTGCGAACAATTCTTCTGCTTTATGCGCCTGGGATGAGTTTGATATATAATTCAAATTTTGGTGGAAATTTCCCCGGGTACGGCATTGCATAATTTAACATCGCTTACTAATTTGGGCACACAAAAGAGCATACAGCACACATACCACACTTAATGAATCGAGCAATTTTAGTAATTAAATAGAGACAGTTGACCTAAACATTTCTCTAACAAAAGACCAGCATTAACAGCAAAGCCTAAGTACGCATAATTTTAACAAATCCACCGCCACGCCGGCCTATGCATCGCCGGTGTGAGATGAGACATCGATCACTTGTCCTGGCGACATGCCGCCGTTGGTGGACTCTGCGCCCCCCTGTTGAAGTCGACCACATCCTCGTCCTCGTCCTTAAGGTTGTAGTACTTGTAGTAGTGGTTGCGCTAGATCTCGTGTTGGTACTCCACCGCCGATTCCTCGACGGACAGACTCTTCTCTACCTCGACCTCGGCCACGTGCAACTCCTCCTCCCGGCGCTCCTTGATCTCCGCCGCCTCCTGCATCTCCAGCTCCCGCTTGGCGATCTCATGAGGAAGCAAGTGCTCCATGCCAACCGCCGCCTTTTCGGACGTGGGTTGCATGCTGGATTTCGAGGTGGCCTGGAATATCTTAGTGTGTGCATCCTCGATTTTGGTGTGGATGGCCTCGACCCGGGCCAGGGCGACATCGTTTGCAGCCGCCGTTGCATCAGCAGCTGCAGCCGTCTCGGCAGCTGAAGCTTCCCAGTCAGTTAGCACAGACGCCCTCTCGGCGGATACAGCCGCGCTTAATGTAGATGTGGCAGCACTCTCGGCATAAGCGGTTGCGCTCTCGGCGCAGGCGGCGGCACTCGGGGAGGACGCGGCCATCATACGGGCCTTCATGAAGTGTTTCCATGGCGTCATCTTTGCAAGAAGGGGTTGCAGAAATGGCGATCGGGATTTGTGGATTTGGGATTGCCTGCACTGGAGCAGACGAGCCGGCAAAGCTTAAGGAGGAAGACTTAAATAGACCCAGGAATTTTCATCGCAAACGGTTCCTACAAAAAATTGTGTGTGATGTTGTTGAATTTTTTATTAGCTGTGAAAGAAGAATTTGGACTGAAGTGGCAACGGATGGTGTTTTAAATGTATGAGAAAATTTGTAGTACTAATACTACTGTCATGTCAAATATTGGAAAGTTTCAGGGGTCATTTGACCTTTTAAGACATTTAAGTGATTTTCTAGCCATTTAATGACTGTAATTCAAATTTGAACTACATGTACATCCAACAGCTAACCATAATGGTTTGAAAAGTCATATTTTGTGTACTTGTGTGCGACTTAATTCCATGTGCAGTAAATTGGAAGGAATTTTCAAACATATTGGTCTAACGGCTATGACACAATTAAGCATGGAGTGCCATGGCATTTAAATTCCAAAAAATTAAAAAAAAGATCAGTAACACATGAAACCTTGCTTGATATAATGTCGCGCCACCAAGATGATGTGGTGAAAATTTTGGCATGTTTGATGAAAGTTTGGACACACACCCCTCACAAACCGAAGCAACTCAATAGAAGGCTCGTGGTTCCGAGAGGGAACAATGCATGTTTGATGATGAACGGGAGATAGCTTCCCCTTACGGCCTACAAATTTTTCTACATTTAACGTGCACTAATACAACTGTCATGTGAAAATTTGGAAAATTTTAGGGGTCATTTGACCTTTTAAAGACATTTATGTGATTTTCTAGCCATTTAATGACCGTAATTCAAATTTGAACTACATCTTCATGCAACATCTAACCATAGTCGTTTGAAAAATCATATTTGTGTACGCATGTGCGAGTTAATTCCATGTGCAGTAAATTGGAAGGAATTTTCAAACATGGTGGTCTCACGGCACGGACACATGCATGGAGTGCTATGGCATTTTAACTTCAAAAAATTAAAAATGATCACAAAAACATGAAACCTTGCTTGATGTAATGTCATGCCACCAATATGATGTGGTAGAAAAATTGGCATGTTTGATGAAAATTTGGACACACACCCCTCACAAACTGGAGCAACTCACTAGAAGGCTCGTGGTTCCGAGAGGGAACAATGCATGTCTGATGACGAACGGGAGATAGCTTCCTCTTACGGCCTTCAAATTTTTTCTACGTTTAATGTGAACTATACAACTGTCATGTGAAAATTTGGAAAAATTCAGGGGTCATTTGACCTTTTAAAGACATTCAAGTGATTTTCTAGCCATTTAATGACCGTAATTCAAATTTGAACTACATCTTCATGCAACAGCTTACCATAATGGTTTGAAAAATCATATTTGTGTACTTGTGTGCGAGTTAATTCCATGTGCAGTAAATTAGAAGGAATTTTCAAACATATTGGTCTCACGGCATGGACACATGCATGGAGTGCCATGATGACCCACAAGTATATGGGAGCAATTGTAGCCTTTTCGATAAGTAAGACTGTCAAACCCAACAAGGAGTAGAAGGAAATGACAAGTGGTTTTCAGCAAGGTAATGTCTCCAGGTGCTGAAATTGTAAGTAACAGAGTAGTTTGATAGCGAGATAATTTGTAACGAGCAAGCAATAATAGTACTAACAAAAGTGCAGCAAGGTAGCCCAATCCTTTTGAGGCAAAGGACAGACCAAAATGGTCTCTTATAATAAGCAAAGCATTCTTGAGGGTACAGGGGAACTTCATCTAGTCACTTTCATCATGTTGGTTCAATTCGTGTTCGCTACTTTGATATTTTGATATGTGGGTGGACCAGTGCTTAGGTAATGTTCTTACTTGAACAAAACTCCTACTTATGATTAACCCCCTCGCAAGCATCCGCACCTATGAGAAAAGTATTAAGAATAAATTCTAACCATAGCATTAAACTTTTGGATCCAATCGGTCCCTTACGGAATAGCGCATAAACTAGGGTTTAAGCTTCTATCACTCGAAACCCATCATCTAATTACTACTCCACAATGCATTCCCTTAGGCCCAAATATGGTGAAGTGACATTTAGTCGACGTTCACATGACACCACTAAGGGAATCAAAACATACATACTATCAAAATATCGAACACATATCAAGTTCACATGATTTCTTGCAACATTATTTCTCCCGTGACCTCAAGAACAAAAGTAACTACTCACAAATAATAATCATGCTCAATATAAGAGGGGTATTAAATAGCATATTGGATCTGAACATATAATCTTCCACCAAATAAACCTACACTACTAGTCACCCACAAGCACCAATCTATAGTTCCGGTACAAAGATTGAACACAAGAGATGAACTAGGGTTTGAGAGGAGATGGTGTTGTTGAAGATGTTGATGGAGATTGCCCTCCCCAAGATGGGAGAGTTGTTCGTTATGATGATGACGATGATTTCACATTCCGGGAGGGAAGTCCCCCGGTGGAATCGCTCTACCGGAGGGCAAAAGTGCTCCTTCCCAAGTTCCGCCTCGAAACGGTGGTGCTCCGTCCCGAAAGTCCTCTTCGTTTTTAGGTCAAAATGACTTATATACCAGAAGATGGGCACCATAGGTGGGCCGAGGGGAGCACAACCCACCAGGGCGCTTGGGCTCCCCGGCGCGCCCAGGTGGGTTGTGCCCACCAGGTGGGTCTCCTCTGGTACTTATTGGCTCCAATATTTCTCATATATTCCATAAAAAATCCCTGTAAAGTTTCAGCTCATTTGGAGTTGTGCAGAATAGGTGGCCTGATGTAGCTTTTCTAGGTCCAGATTTCAAGCTGCCGGAATTCGCCCTCTTTGTGTGTACCTTGCATAATATGAGAGAAAAGGCATTAGAATTACTCCAAAAAGCATTATTATGGATAAAAACATCATAAGTAACAGTAGGTAAACATGATGCAAAATGGACGTATCAACTCCCCCAAGCTTAGACCTCGCTTGTCCTCAAGCGAAAACCGAAATCGAAAAACATGTCCACATGCTTAGAGAGAGAGAGGTGTCGATAAAAACAAAACACGGACATAGAAGCATCATCCGAATTATTATAACAAGAACAAACTTTAATATAAAAAATTTATCATATACTTCTCATGAATAAGTAACAATTCATCACATTTTCGAAGTATAAAGAAAAAATTCTATTGGAAACCAATAAACTACGTTCTTAGTCAACTTTGCAACTACAATTCATCATCTTTTTAGGAAGGGTCACGTATCGGAGCCTTTAGGCAAGTCCACACACTCAACCATCATATAGTCTTCTATGATTGCTAACACTCGCCACATACACATGAGCAAAACGTATCAATCGGACACATAGAAAGATAGGGGCTTATAGTTTCTCCTCCCAACGTATTCACCTCAAGGGTTATGTCAAAAATAATAACTCATGCTACCCATACTCAACTGGACATATGTTCCTAGATCTTTCCGCACCCCATGATGCTTTCCAAAGGAGAAAAATAAAAAGGAATAGAGAGAAAAACTTTGACTCTTGCAAAAAAGTAAATCCATAAAAGTAAAAGATAGGCCCTTTGCATAGGGAAGCAGAGTTGCCATGTGATTATTTGTTTGTATGCTCAACCCCTTAGTGCAAAAGAACGTCAGTTGTATAGCCCCTTGTGATGGAAACCTTTATTATGCAGTCTATTGCTTTTATTCTTCACCATCACAAGTTCGTACAATGCTCAATTTTCTCTTACACTAAATGATCTTACACTTTTAGAAGCAATTTTTATTGCCTTATTGCACCAATGACAACTTACTTGAAAGATCTTACTCAATCCTTAGGTAGGTATGGTGGACAATTGAAAATAAGATTTGGGTTTAAGGGTTTTTGGATGCACAAGTAGTATCTCTACTTAGTGCGGAGTTTTTGGCTAGCAAAGATGGGGGGCAAGCACCACATGTTAAAGTATCTATGACAATATAACTTCTATGTGAATATGAACACTCATTTAATAATTATGTTGTCTTCCTTGTCCAAGGTCAACAATTTTGGCATATAATATTTTGATGGGGGCTCACAATCACAAGAGATTTCTAGGATAGTGTATTTATATGTGAATTTTCTCTTCCCTTATTAATTCCTTCATGAGTTGCATCATTGACCAATGTTATGTTTGACAATATCTAATAAAATTTTCTACTCATACCTTTCCTTATGTGGTGCCATCACCTACCATAAGATCAGCATATGATCTTTTTCATTTATTTCCTTTCTTTTTATTGGAACATGAGAGTAAAGAAAGCAAAAACACAAACTAAACTTTATTATATATCTCGCACATGATTACAAGGATAGATTACTAAGCAAACTCTCGAAAAGAAAGAATCGAACTAAACTTTTATTCATCTAAAGCAAAAGATAACTATGGATCGAACTAAAATAAGTAAAGGCAAAAGATAGTGGGGTGATACAATACCGGGGACCTCTCCCAAGCTTGGCGGAAGCCAAGGGGAGTGCCCATACCTTATACTCGGTTTTCTTTTGATGATGAAGAAGGTGGTGGTGATGATGATGTAGTAGTATTTTCCAATATAACCATGAGTGGCCCCCTCAAGCTTTGAATCTCCCGAAGGGCTTGATGAAGTAACTCGGTATTTTCCTCACTTCAATCATTATGTGTTTATTTTCTGGGCCCCAGGGGTTAGTTCTTGCATTGCTTTCTCTTGGACGAGCTATGTCCCAATTTGACGGTATGTGCATACGAGGAGTATTCTTGAACCCATAATTGTGAATCAAATTGTGAAAATTATTATGATGTAACCTGTGTAAAGGCCTTGTTGGTGGGAGGCCTTCATGCACTTTGGGGTTCTCTTGATTGTTTGACGATCTCATAGCTTGATGAGGATTAGGGTGAGTGGAGATGCCAGCCAATGTGCCTCTCTCGGAAGCCGGAGGATGAACCCCAAAGGGATTTTCTTCAGCTTCCTCCATGGTAAATTCTTCAGCTCCCTCTCTCCTTAGATCTTTCTGAACCAACCATGTGTCCTATTCTCCGTTGTTGGAAGGTGAGGTAGACATAATGATGGACTAGATGGATCTGTCAGAAAACAACAAGAAGAGAAAATAGAAGATTTCTCCGCGATACGGTTGTCAATAGGTTCGGGGGGTATGTAAAGACTTTTTATCTTGGGAAACAAGCAAACGGTAGAAAAAACAGAGTCTAGAAGGTACCCGAGGTGGGCACAACCTACCAGGCATGCCCTGGTGTCTTATGCCCACCAGGATGACCTTCCTGGATGTTTCTTATGTTCCTAATTTTTATTATATTCCAAAACGGATAGAAAATATTTTTGCAGATTTTTCGGAGTCCGTTTACTTACCATATCACGTACCTCCTCTTTTTTCACGATTCTGGAGTGTTCCAGAAGGACTCTTTTATGTGTTCTTCCAGTGTCATAGTTTGGATAATATTATCCAATATTAATGGGCGTACCTGAGATATAAAGTTTTATTCGTTTCCCATTAACAACCTTCGGGTCAGTACCTTCAGCATTATTTATCTTGATAGCTCCAGACCGATAAACCTCCTCGATAACATAGGGTCCTTCCCATTTGGACAGGAGTTTTTCTGCAAAGAATCTGAAACGAGAGTTGTACAAAAGAACATATTCTCCAACCTTGAACTCACGCTTTTGGATTCTTTTATCATGCCATCTTTTAACTTTTTCTTTAAATAACTTGGCATTTTCATAAGCTTGGTTTCTCCATTCATCTAATGAGCTAATATCAAATAACCTCTTTTCACCGGCAAGTTTAAAATCATAGTTAAGTTCTTTGATTGCCCAATATGCTTTATGTTCTAACTCAAGAGGTAAATGACAAGCCTTTCCATAAACCATTTTATAAGGAGACATACCGATAGGATTTTTATATGTTGTTCTATAAGCCCAAAGTGCATCATATAATTTCTTAGACCAATTCTTCTGAGACCTGTTGACAGTCTTTTGCAAAATTAGTTTTATTTCTCTATTGCTTAGTTCAACTTGACCACTATACTAAGGATGATAGGGTGATGCAATTCTATAGTTAACATCATCCTTGGCAAGCATTTTACGGAAAGCACCATGAATAAAGTGTGGACCACCGTCAGTCATTAAATATCTAGGGACTCCAAACCTTGGGAAAATAACTTCCTTAAGCATTTTAATAGAGGTGTTGTGATCAGCACTACTAGTTGGAATAGCTTCTAACCACTTAGTTACATAATCAACAACAACCAAAATATGCGTATACCCATTAGAGGAAGGGAAAGGTCCCATGTAATCAAATCCCCAAACATCAAATGGTTCAACAACAAGTGAATAATTCATAGGCATTTTTTGACGCTTACCGATATTACCTATTCTTTGACATTCATCACAAGGTAAAATGAACTAACGGGCATCCTTGAAGAGAGTAGGCCAATAAAATCCAGACTGCAATACCCTATGAGCAGTTCTGTCTCCCGCATGATGTCCTCCATAAGCTTCGGAGTGACATTTCTGTAGGATTTGTCCCTCTTCATGCTCAGGTACACAATGTCTAATAATACCATCTACTCCTTCTTTATAAAGATGTGGGTCATCCCAAAAGTACTGTCTTAAATCATAGAAGAATTTTTTATTTTTTCTTGGTATGTAAAGCTAGGTGGTAAATATTTAGCAACAATGTAATTAGCATAGTCAGCATACCAAGGAGTGTTATGAGAAAAATTTATTGTAGCTAACTGCTCATCAGGAAAACTATCATCAATAGGTAGTGGGTCATCAAGGACATTTTCTAACCTAGACAAGTTATCAGCTACGGGGTTCTCTGCTCCCTTTCTATCAGTGATATGTAAATCAAATTCTTGTAGCAAGAGAACCCAATGAATAAGTCTAGGTTTAGCATCTTTCTTTTCCATAAGATATTTAATAGCAGCATGATCAGTGTGAACAATTACTTTTGAATCAACAATGTAAGATCTAAATTTATCACAAGAAAACACCATTGCTAGAAATTCTTTTTCAGTAGTAGCATAATTTCTTTGAGCACTGTCTAGAGTTTTATTGGCATAATGAATAACATTTAGTTTCTTATCAACTATTTGTCCTAGAACAGCACCAACAGCATAATCACTAGCATCACACATAATTTCAAAAGGCAAGTTCCAGTCAGGTGGTTGAACAATAGGTGCAGAAATTAAGTCTTTCTTGGGTGTTTCAAAGGCTTCTAAAAATCATCATGAAAAACAAAAGGAACATCCTTTTGCAAAATATTTGTGAGGGGCCTTGAAATTTTAGAAAATTCTTTGATAAATCTCCTATAGAAACCACCATGACCTAAGAAACTACGAATACCTTGATATCTTTAGGAAATGGCATTTTCTCAATTGCATCAACATTAGCTTTGTCCACCTCAATACCTCTTTCACAAATTTTATGGCCCAAAACAATACCTTCATTAACCATAAAGTGGCACTTCTCCCAGTTCAAGACAAGATTCGTTTGCTCGCATCTCTGCAAAACTCGACCAAGATTGCTTAAACAATCATCAAAAGACTTCCCATAAACAGAGAAGTTATCCATGAAAACCTCTACAATCTTTTCACAAAAGTCAAAGAATATAGCAGTCATACATCTTTGAAAGGTAGTGGGTGCATTGCATAAACCAAAAGGCATACGTCTATAAGCATAAGTTCCAAAGGGACAAGTGAAAGTGGTCTTTTCTTGATCAGGTAGAGAAACATGTATTTGTGAAAAAACCAAAGTATCTATCAAGGAAACAAAAATGTGTGTGCTTAGATACTCTTTCTAGCATTTGATCAATAAAAGGCAGAGGGTAATGATCTTTTCTAGTTGCTTTGTTTATTTTTCTAAAATCGATTACCATTCTATAGCCTGTAACAATTCTTTGTGGTATAAGTTCATTCTTATCATTAGGAACAACAGTAATACCTCCATTTTTAGGGGCACAATGAACAGGACTTACCCATCTACTATCATCTATAGGATAGATTATACCTGCTTCTAGAAGTTCTAATATTTCCGTTCTTACCACTTCTTTCATCTTCAGATTTAACCAACGTTCATGATCAACAACGGGTTTAGCATCAAGTTCCATATTAATCTTGTGCTGACATAGAGTGGGACTAATGCCATTTAGATCATCAAGAGTATATCCTATAGCAGCCCCAATAGCAGCTCGGTCCTTCCTTAGAACTTTCAATAATCTTTATTCTTCATGTTCTGAAAGGTTAGCACTAATAGTAACATGATATATCTTCTTTTCATCAAGATAAGCATATTTCAAAGTGTCTCGCAATTGTTTTAATCCAAACGCGGGATCACCTTTAGGTGGAGGAGGACCTCCTAGAGTTTCAATAGGCTAATTGTGTTTAAGCAGAGGTTGTTGTTCGAATAAGATTCTATCTATTTCATTTCTTTCATGCATGTGTAAATCATTTTCATGGTCTAGCAGATATTTCTCTAAAGGATCAGTAGGAGGCATAGTAATAGAAGCAAGACCAGTTATTTCATCCTTACTAGGCAATTTGTTTTCTATGAGGTTTTCTACTAAACTTGGAAAAACTATACTCATGACACATCACCAAAGCTAACACCGACAGTTTGCTTCTCAAATTCTATCTTAGCATTAACGGTGTTCAAGAAAGGTCTACCAAAAATAATGGGACAAAAGTCATCTTGTGGTGAACCAAGAACAAGAAAATCAGTAGGGTATTTTATTTTCTCACACAAGACTTCAACATCTCTAACAATCCCAAGTGGTGTGATAGTGTCTTTATTAGCAAGTTTAATAGTAGCATCTATTTCTTCTATTTCAGCGGGTGCAATGTCATCCATAATTTCTTGATATAAGGTAAAGGGAATAGCACTCATGCTAGCACCTATGTCACATAAACCATGATAACAGTGATCTCCTATTTTAACTGAGACAACAAGCATGCCAACAAAGGGTCTATGTTTATCCTCTTTATCAGGTTTGGCAATTCTAGTAGCTTCATTACAGAAGTAAATAACATGCCCATCTATATTTTCTTCCAGGAGATCCTTAAACATAGCAACACTAGGTTCTACTTTAATTTGTTCATCAGGTTTAGGTGTTCTAATATAACTTTTTTTAACCACAGTTAAAACTTTAGCGTGTTCATTTATCCTAACAGGGAAAGGTGGTTTCTCAATATAAGCAGTAGGAACAACTGGATCAACATTATAAATTCTGGTTTCCTCTTTAGCTAGTACCGGTTCTTTAATTTCTTCTTTAATATGTGCGTGATATTCAAACCACTTCTCCTTAGCGATATCAACATGAGTAGCAAATGATTCACAAAAAGAGGCTACTATCTCAGAGGCAAGTCCAAATTTACTACTAAACTTTTGAAAAGCATCGGTATTCATAAAAGATTTAACACAATCATACTTGAGCATAATACCTGACTCTCTACCTTCGTCGAGTTCCCAATCTTCAGAGTTGCGTTTAATTCTTTCCAAAATATCCCACCGGAATTCAATAGTCTTCTTCATAAAAGAACCAGCACAAGAAGTATCAAGCATGGATCGATCATTATGAGAAAGTCAAGCATAAAAATTCCGGATAATAATTTCTCTTGAGAGCTCATCATTGGGGCATGAGTATAACATTGACTTAAGCCTCCCCCAAGCTATAGCAATACTTTCTCCTTCACGAGGCCAAAAATTATATATATAATTCAGATCACAACGAACTAGATGCATAGGATAATGTTTTTTTGGTGAAACTCTAGTTTCAATCGATTCCAATTCCAAGATCCAATATCATCGCATAGCCTATACCATGCCAACGCTTTACCCTTCAAAGATAAAGGTAAAAACTTCTTCTTAACTTCATCTCTGGATAAACCTGCAAGCTTGAACAATCCACAAATTTCTTCCACATATATCAAGTGCATATCAGGATGTTCTGTTCCATCTCCTGCATCAAGATTAGCTAGAAGTTGTTCTATCATACCCGGAGGAATTTCATATTCAATATTTTTAGTAGGTACAGTAGGTTGATGGGTAACTAATTGTGGTTCCGGTCGAGGTGAAGATACCCCGAACAAACCCCTCAAAGGATTGTTTTCCATGGTAACAAGTAACAACAAATTTCAGCATGTAGTAATAATTCTTCCTTACCAATTTCCACTTACCAAGAACGCTTCACTCCCCGGCAACGGCGCCAAAAAATAGCCTTGATGACCCACAAGTATATGGGATCAATTGTAGCCTTTTCGATAAGTAAGAGGGTCAAACCCAACGAGGAGCAGAAGGAAATGACAAGTGATTTTCAGCAAGGTAATGTCTGCAAGTGTTGAAATTGTAAGTAACATAGTAGTTTGATAGCGAGATAATTTGTAACGAGCAAGTAATGATAGTAGTAAGAAAAATGCAGCAAGGTAGCCCAATCCCTTTGAGGCTAAGTACAGTCCAAAACGGTCTCTTATAATAAGCGAAGCGCTCTTGAGGGCACACGGGAATTTCATCTAGTCACTTTCATCATGTTAGTTCAATTCGTGTTCGCTACTTTGATAATTAGATATATGGGTCGACCGGTGCTTAGGTGTTGTTCTTACTTGAAAAAACCTCCTACTTATGATTAACCCCCTCGCAAGCATCTGCAACTACAAGAAAAGTATTAAGAATAAATTCTAGCCATAGCTTTAAACTTTTGGATTCAATCGGTCCCTTGCAGAATAGCGCATAAACTAGGGTTTAAGCTTCTGTCACTCTCGCAACCCATCATCTAATAACACTCCACAGTGCATTCCCTTAGGCCCAAATATGGTGAAGTGTCATGTAGTCGACGTTTACATGACACCACTAAGGGAATCACAACACACATACTATCAAAATATCGAACACATATCAAGTTCACATGATTACTTGCAACATGATTTCTCCCGTGACCTAAAAAACAAAAGTAACTACTCACAAACAATAATCATGCTCAAGATCAGAGGGGTATTAAATAGCATATTGGATCTAGATATATAATCTTCCACCAAATAAACCATATAGTAATCAACTACAAGATGCAATCAACACTACTAGTCACCCACAAGCACCAATCTATAGTTCCGGTACAAAGATTGAACACAAGAGATGAATTAGGGTTTGAGAGGAGATGGTGTTGTTGAAGATGTTGATGGAGGTTGCCCTCCCCAAGATAGGAGAGTTGTTGGTGATGATGATGCAATGATTTCCCCCTCCAAGAGGGAAGTTCCCCCGGCGGAATCGCTCCGCCAGAGGGCAAAAGTGCTCCTGCCCAAGTTCCGCCTCAATACGATGGCGCTCTGTCTCAAAAGTCCTCTCCTTTTTTTCTAGGTCAAAATGACTTATATACCAGAAGATGGGCACCAGAGGTGGGCCGAGGGGAGCACAACCCACCAGGGTGCGTCTGGGCTCCCTGGCGCGCCTAGGTGGCCCCATCTAGTACTTATTGGTCCCAATATTTCTCATATATTCCATAAAAATTCCCCATAAAGTATCAGCACGTTTGGAGTTGTGCAGAATAGGTGGCTTGACGTAGCTTTTCCAGGTCCAGATTTCTAGCTGTCGAAATTCTCCCTCTTTGTGTGTACCTTGCATATTATGATAGAAAAGGCACTAGAATTACTCCAAAAGGCATTATTATGGATAAAAACATCATAAATAGCAGTAGGTAAACATGATGCAAAATGGACGTGTCATGCCATGGAATTTTAATTCCAAAAAATTAAAAAATGATCAGAAAACATGAAAACTTGCTTGATGTAATGCCATGCCACCAAGATGATGTGGTAAAAAATTGGCCTGTTTGACAAAAGTTTGGACACACACTCCTCACAAAATGGATAAAAACACACACCCCTCACAAACCAGAGCAACTCACTAGAAGGCTCGTGGTTCGGAGAGGGAACAATGCATGTTTGATGACAAATGGGAGATAGCTTCCTCTTATGACCTTCAATTTTTTCTACGTTTAACATGACTAATACAACTGCCATGTGAAAATTTGGAAAATTCTAGGGGTCATTTGACCTTTTAAAGACATTCAAGTGATTTTCTAGCCATTTAATGACCGTAATTCAAATTTGAACTACATGTACATGCAACGGCTAACCATAACAGTTTGAAAAATAATATTTGTGTACTTGTGTGCGAGTTAACTCCATGTGCAGTAAAATTAGAAGGAATTTTCAAACATATTGGTGTCACGGCATGGACACATGCATGGAGTGCCATGGCATTTTAATTCCGAAAATTAAAAAATGATCAGAAAAACATGAAACCTTGCTTGATGTGATATCATGGGACAAGATGATGTGGTAAAAAAATTGTCCTGTTTGACGAAAGTTTGGACACACACCCCTCACAAACCGGAGCAACTCACTAGAAGGCTCGTGGTTTCGGGAGGGAACAATGTATGTTTGATGACGAACATGAGATAGCTTCCTCTTATGGCCTTCAAATATTTTCTACATTCAATGTGCACTAATACAACTATCATGTGAAAATTTGGAAAATTCTAGGGGTCATTTGACCTTTTAAAGACATTTAAGTGATTTTCTAGCCATTTGATGACCGTAATTTAAATTTGAACTACATCTACATGCAACGGCTAACCATAACAGTTTGAAAATCATATTTTTGAGTACTTGTGTGTGAGTTAAAATTCATTAGACGATGTAAATATCTGGTGTTAAAAAAATATAATCTAAAGATCTGGCAAGACAACCGGCCCCCACATGATTGGCACTCTATTTCGTGACTCGATGTTTGGAAGGTGAGTGGCGGGGATTATTAATCATACACGGTTCTGTATTAGAAACCGTCAGCTATTAAGTGCACACACGGATTTTGCTGCGAGAATCGTGTGTAATTCAAACTACAGTACTCATAAATTCCGGCGACCGATGTGTGTACTGTTCCCGTCGATCTACATTCCGACCGCCAATAAATACTACCTTGCTCACGTTGTCCCACCTGCATTCTCATCTACATCCTCCCCCCGCTCGTCCCCCCTCTCTCTCTTTCTCTCTCTCTCTCTCTCAAATCTCTGCCATGGCGACTCCGATCTGCCCACGCGCCGATGAGGAGTCGCCGTCCCCCGAGGATGCTCAGTCGAAGAGCAGCGACAAGAAGGACCCCTACACGCCACCAGACGAGGTTGTGCTGGACCCCCCCCCCCCCGCCCGCCCACACACACACACTTTGGATTGGTTTTGGGGCCAGTGCAATCTTTGTCTGTGAAAGTCACTGCCACCGGCTGAGAAAGCCAGGCAAGTGGCGTTCAAGAAGGAGATGGAGGAGGAGGAAGCCAGGTAATAGGCGGCCCGTGAAGCCCGTGATGTCGTCTAGAAAAAGGAGGCGGCGGAGCTTTGGGGGCGGGCGCGTCATCGTGCGGAGGAGGTGTACGAAGACGGGTACTTCACGAGGAAGGTCAAAGGCGCTAGGCGCCTCATCGCTGCGTGGAGATGGGCCAATAAGCTCTACCGTGCCACAGACGAGGAGCTCCGGTGGTGCCCAACGAAATGGCAAGATCGTTCGCGCTCATCCACCAGCAAGAGGCCGATCGGTACGTCAAGCGCTACGAGGTGGAGGAGGCAGAGTACTGCCTCCACGCTGGGATGATGCCGCGCACCAGGGAGCTGCTGGCGAGGGGCTGCCGGAGTACTGCCCCCAGGAGGGATTATTAATTTTAGTATTATTTGTTTTCAATTTTATGCATTGTACCTAGTAGTTAAGTATCATCACGTATATGTGATGATATTATATATATGTTGTGATGAATTAATGAACAATTAATATATATATATATTATGAATTCCATTTTCTATCTGTTTTTGTATACTAATTTGTATCTATCTGTTATCATCCACATATACATAATGGAAAGTGTATATACACACACATGGAAACAAAACATGTAAGAACGGAAAACAGAGTACACACATTGAAACAGAGCAATAAACAGAGCAATATTATGATTGCTGTGAATACATAGCGATCCACGTCGAAATGACTCAACAAAATAAAACGCGTCCATGAGACCATGACCAGCAGCCCTTGCCTAAGGTAGCTCTTGGCTTTGCCTGAACTCGTGCAGGTGTTCGTTCAAGCGGTCGATACGCTCGTGTTACAGCTGGAGCGCGATCTCAAGCTCCAAGTTAGCTATTTTATCGGAGATCACCAGGTCGAGGATGTGATGGCCATGTTTCTCTACTGCGCCCAGGTGGACACCTGGGCCAAGGAGGCAGTCGAGCCTACCGACCAGCATGTTGGCATCGAGCGGGCCGCGGACAAGGCGAACGGCGTGACCCACGCGAACGACGCGGCGGGCGTCCGGTGCAAGTACGGCGCGGCCGGCGTCTGGTGCAAGTACGGCATAGAGGGCCTCTGCCTACTCCTGGCGAGGAATGGGGGTATTGACGGGACGTGTACCCAGCTATGACGCCCTATCAACAGCAGGCAAGCACCGATGGATCCGCTCTTGCTGTGTGGTGCGCTGCGCCTCTCGCTCTGTGGTGCTCCAACGGCCTCGCCGTGTCGCGAGCCACAGCCTATCAATGCGGACGCGCCTAGCTTGCTCTGTGGCGCGCCGTCGATCATGTCGTGCAGCGAGCTGCAACCTCTCGGCGCTGCCATGCCTATCTTGATCTGCGGCGCTGAAGCGCCATGCGCCAAGGGTCTGCTCAATCCCGGCGATTACGCACATCATGGCGTCGTCCATCGCGTTGCCAGGGTGCGCCTTGGCCTCGAGAGGTCGTGGCACCTTCTCGTTTTCCTCGTCGACGAGGTTGATGGCAGAGGCGGTGCTTTGGTGGGTTGGCATGCTTGGAAAAGGTGGATGTGCTATAGGATGCGCTTGTTGCCTCTGTGCGTCGCACGCCACTTAGGTTTATGCGTAATATTGCTGGGTGGGGGGAAATAGGTGAGGAAATGGCAGGAAACGGTGGCGTGTTAATAAAACGCCATCAATTAAGGGAAACTTAGCATAGAAGGAACATCGAGCTAGCACAAGAAGTAGATGATGATCAGATGATCGTTTATCCTAGTTAATTATGCATGTAATAGTTTACTTTGGTGTAGAAATGTCATGTGTGTACTAGCCACCTATGTAATTGGATGTTTGCCGCGTATTACACACATCTTGTGTCTGTGAAACCTTTCTGTTCTCTTGGCTCAACACAAACAGTTTATCGCAATGAATCATATGCCGTATATCGCACACACCTTGATCTGGGTGACCGCTTCTTTTGTGTTGCCTAATCACAAATAGTTCATCCGAGTGAACTATATGTCGTATATCACACACACCTTCATCTGGCTGCCCATTTCTGATGTTCCGCCTCATCACAAAGAGTTCATCTGAGTGAACTGTATGCCATATACCGCACATGCCTTCACATGTCTGCCTGTTTATGTTCTTCTTCCTCATTGCAAACAGTTAATTGAACTGAACTGTATGCCCTGGACCGCACACGTAACTAAAATTGGAACCGTGTTTGATGACTCCGCCATCGCAAACGTTTTGCATCATTTTTGACGGGGTGTTTTACATCATCGTTTGCGATTAATGCATCACACACAGTTTTGTCAAAGGGTCCCTGATCGTAGTGTCGCGTTAGCAGCATCCTGCAGTAGTGTCAGCTTGTTCAACAGTTCGTTCCCTGAGAACACAACTAGCACAACTATCTAGGTTGTCCCTAGAAGCATCGGTTAGTCCATTATAAAAGATATCAACTATTTCATTTTTCTTGAGAGGATGATTAGGAATAGCATTAAGTAATTGGAGAAAGCTCCCCCAAGCTTGTGGGAGACTCTCTTCTTCAATTTGAACAAAGTTAAATATTTCCTGTAAAGCAGCTTGTTTCTTATGACCAGGAAAATATTTTTTAGTGAAATAATATATCATATCCTAGGAACTACGCACACAACCAGGAGCAAGAGAATTAAACCATATCTTGGCATCACCCTTTAACGAGAAAGGAAACAACTTAAGAATATAGTAATAGCGAATTTTTTCCTCATAAGCAAATAGGGTGGCTATATCATTCAATTCAGTAAGATGTGCCAAAACAGTTTCAGATTCATAACCATGGAAAGGATCAGATTCAACCAAAGTAATTAACCTAGGATCGACAGAGAATTCATAATGCTTATCAGTAACAAAGATAGGTGAAGTAGCAAACTTAGAATCATATTGCATTCTAGCATTCAAAGATTTTTATTTCCACTTGTATAATAATTTCTTGAGATCATCCCTATCCTTACAAGAAAGAAAGTTCCTAGCTACCTCTCCATCCAGAACATAACCCTCAGGCATACCAGGCAATTCATATCTAGGAGAGCTAGGTTTAGCAGGTATTTCAATGTGTTCAGTTTCAATGATTTCATCAGTTTCAGAAATAACATCAGTTTCAGCATTAACTCTAGCAATTTGTTCATCAAGAAATTCACCCAATGGCATAGTATTATGAAGCAAAGTATCATCATAAGCATCATGCATAGAAGAAGTAGCATCATCAATTACTTGCAACAAATCAGAATGAACAGCAGGTGTAGGTGTCGCAAGCTTACTCAAAACAAAGGGTGAATCAAGTGTAGAGCTAGATGGCAGTTCCTTACCTCCCCTCGTAGTAGAGGGAAAAATCTTGGTTCTGGTATCTTTCAGATTCCTCATAATGATCAACAGATATAAACCCCAAGTGACTCACAGAATAGAGCTATGCTCCCCGGCAACGGCGCCAAAAAAAGGTCTTCATAACCCACAAGTATAGGGGATCGCAACAGTTTTCGATGGTAGAGTACTCAACCCAAATTTATTGATTCGACACAAGGGGAGCCAAAGAATATTCATGAGTATTAGCAGCTAAGTTGTCAATTGAACCACACCTGAAAGACTTAATATCTGCAGCAAAGTTTTTAGTAGCAAAGTAGTATGGAAGTAATGGTAACGGTGGCAAAAGTAACAGTAATAGTTTCGTAATGATTGTAACAGTAGCAATGCGAAAGAAACTTAGCAAAGATCAATATGTGAAAAGCTCGTAGACATCGGATCAATGATGGATAATTATGTCGGATGGTATTCATGATGCAACAGTTATAACCTAGGGTGACACAGAATAGCTCCAATTCATCAATATAATGTAGGCATGTATTCCGTGTATAGTCATACATGCTTATGGAAAAGATCTTGCATGACATCTTTTGTCCTACCCTCCCGTGGCAGCGGGGTCCTAATGGAAACTAAGGGATATTAAGGCCTCCTTTCGATAGAGAACCGGACCAAAGCATTAGCACTTAGTGAATACATGAACTCCTCAAACTACGGTAATCACCGAAAAGAATCCCAATTATTGTCACCTTGGGGTATGCGGATCATAACACATAATAGGTGTCTACAACTTGCAAGATAGGATCAAGAACACAAATATATTCATGGAAACATAATAGGTTCAGATCTGAAATCATGGCACTCGGGCCCTAGTGACAAGCATTAAGCATAGCAAAGTCATAGCAACATCAATCTCAGAACATAGTGGATAGTAGGGATCAAACCCTAACAAAACTAACTCGATTACATGATAAATCTCATCCAACCCAACACCGTCCAGCAAGCCTATGATGGAATTACTCACTCTCGGCGGTGAGCATCATGAAATTGGTGATGGAGGAAGGTTGGTGATGATGATGGCGACAAATCCCCCTCTCTGGAGCCCCGAACGGACTCCAGATCAGCCCTCACGATGAAGAACAGGAGGTGGCGGGGGCTCTGTATCGTAAAACGCGATGAATCCTTCTTTATGAATTTTTTTCTCCACGAATAGGTACTTATAGTGTTGGAATTAGGGTCGAAAGAGCTCAAGGGGGCCCACAAGCCTACAGGGTGCGCCCTAGGGGGGCGCCCCCAGGGCTTGTGGCCTCTGGGTGGCCCCCCTCAGGTTGATTCTTGCGCAAATATTTTTTATGTATTCCAAAAATATTCTCCGTAAATTTTCAGGTCAATCCGAGAACTTTTATTTCTGCACAAAAATAACACCATGGCAATTCTGCTGAAAACAGCGTTAGTCCGTGTTAGTTCCATTCAAATCATGCAAATTAGAGTCCAAAACAAGGGCAAAAGAGTTTGGAAAAGTAGATATGATGGAGACGTATCAATATCATCCATCCAGACTTTGTTTGAAGTAAGTGTTCTTTTCAAGTATCTGCATGTTGACTTACCTAGCAATATCAAAGGAATTGTGTAGTATTTAAGCAACTGATTGTTATTCCATTTTCTTACTCTCTTCCTACCTAGTAACTCCTAGTTACCAATACACTTTTCTTTTGCCCTGTTTTAACTAAATATTCCCTATACTCCCACTTCTATTAGAAAGTGTCACCGCCGAGGAGACACCAGAGATGGAGGACAAGGATGCCAACAAGCGGAGGTGGGTCGAGCAAGAACTACAAACGACTCCGGCTGGCCTAGACTTCATCGGCAGCCTCCCCGATGATATGTTGATAGTCATCATCTCCCTCCTCCAAATCAAATATGGGCGCAGACAACCGTCCTTTCTGAGCGGTGGCGACCCCTATGGCACTCCACCCCTCTAGACCTCATCGACGCCCACAAGCTCTGCCATGGCTATCGTAAAATCTTGGATTCATTGTTCCAGATCCTCGGCAGGCACCATCACTACAAAAAAAAAGACACATCCGTGACATTTTGGGCCGAACGAATTTTTTTTGTTTCATAGTTATGACACTTCTATGAAGATAATTGTGACAAAACCCAATATCATCATAGATGTGGTGGGCTCCAAGTTCTATGACAAAGAATCATGATAGAAAATGGGCTTTTTGTCCTGGGCAGGCCGGAGACGCAGCTGCATGACATTCTTTGGGCCATCCATGACGGAAAAAACCATGGTAGAAGCGAGGGCGCGGAAAATATCGGGGAGTTCCTGGTACGGTGGGTGGTAGGGGGCCGAGCGATGCGTGTTTCTTTCATACACGTACGCGCGTGGGTGCGAGGCGTTGGGCTCTAACTGAACCCGAGCGAGGTGTTCTCCTACTGAACCCAAGCAATTGCATTGCAGGCTACGCGTTACTGAACCCGAGCGATTGAACGATGGCTGTTAACTAAACCCGATCGAGCGATTCCCTCGTTCGCTACTGCTGCTAACTCAAGCCGATCGAACCTGCTGCCTCCTTCCCTTGATGAACAGTGAGCGTTGTTGGGGGGGGGGGGGGTGGATGAACAGTTCCTGTTGGGAGGGTGGATGAACAGGACCCCGTGTTGCCGCTGGATGAACAGGACCCGATTGATCGAGCCGATTAGGCGTGGATGAACAGGACCCCGTGGAGGGCTGGATGAACAGGACCCCGTGGAGGGAAGGTTGAACAGTAGCCGGTGGAGGGCTGGTTGAATAGTAGCCAGTGGAGGGCTGGATGAACAGTAGCCCATGGAGGGGTGGTTGAACAGGACCCCGTGGAGAGGGCTGGTTGAATAGTAACCGATGGAGGAGCGCGCGGTGCAGGCTAGATGAACAGGAGCCCGTGGATGAACAGTCGTAGGTGGAGGCTGGAGGAGGTCGACGGTGGATGAACAGTACCCCATGGAGGCTGGAGGAAGTCGACGGTGGAGATGAACAGTATCCTGTGAAATCCCGTTTGCGGTAGGCCACACCCCTCCCGATAAACAGGACTCCCGTTTCAACCGTAGAGCTCCAACACAAGTCCGTTTCCTCCGTTTTGCGATACGCCACACCCCTCCCGGTCAATAGGACCCCGTTTCGACCGTAGGAGGTCCAACAGAAGTCCGTTTCCTCCGTTTTGCGGTACGCCAGACCCCTCCCAATGAACAGGATCCTATTTCGACCGTGGCCGGTCGAACACAAGGCCGTTTCCTCCATTTTGCGGTATGCCAAGCCTTGTTTCCATCGGTTGTTCCGTCCAAGCCGGTTGCCTCCCGATGAACACGACGAAGCATTCCGTTCTGACCCAGCCGATTGGCTCCCCATGACCACGAGATGACGCAGTTTCTCCGTTCTGACCCAGCCATGTACACGAGCTCTGGCCGTACGTATGTGCGAGTAGGCCTTCGAGACCCCGCCCGTATGTATGTACGTGGCCGTATTTTCTTTCTTGCACCCTGGCCATTGTACGTACGTGTACATGCTACGTGTGCGCCTCTACTACGACACGAGCACGCCTCTACTACGACATGTGCCCTTCCTTGCACGGCCACGGTTCATCGTTGCAGCCTGCAGACAGACCGATCGACTAGTATGTATGTACACGTTCGCGACCAGAATGACAAAGCTACGTACGCTTCGACCAGGTGGGTCCCGACTGTCACGCACTTCCTTGCGTGCGAAGATATAGCTGGTGTGTCCCAGCAGTCAGGGGGGCGAATCATTTTTCCCTGTAATATGGACGCACTTCCTTGCGTGCGAAGATGTAGCTGGTGGGTCCCAGCAATCAGGGGAAACATTTTTTTTGTGAAATATGGTGGCCCATCTGGTGGGTCACTGCTGTCAGGTGGAGGAATAATTATTTTGCGCGTAATAAGGAGGCACTTCCTTGTTGCGGCCGTGGACCCAGCTGTGAGCCTCTCCACATACAGTACTCTTCTGACGGAAGTCGTTCATTAACCACATTGACCATGCCGCACCGAGAGCACCAGGGCGGTGGACGACAGTGAAGCCTAGGAAGGGGACGACACGGAGCCGGGGAAGGCGCGACAGTCGATTCCCACACGGAGGGGAGTACATGGGTTGACTGCTTTGGCTGTAGTGTGAGGCTGCCATCGCCGGAGAATAACAGGAGGTGTGGGTGAGTATAGAGGGATGGCATGGCCAGCGGTGCCAGCACAGCCAGACACGGGAGGCAGTAGCAGGTGGCATGGCCGACGCTTGTTTGGGCGGCTGGAGCAAGAAGACCAAAGGTTGAAGAAGCACTACGGCCGTTGGATGGACATCGTACGATCACTGGAGCTAGAATCGTTCATATTGACTAAGGTGACAAAGCCCTCCGTCCCCGTCATCTTAGTAGGCCCACAAGTCAGCCTCCCACTATGGTGGGTCCCAGCTAGCAGGGGGTATTCATTTTTTTGTGCGTAATAACGAGGCACTTCCCCGCGTGCGAAGATATAGCTGATGGGTCCGACCTGTCAGCGGGGAACGTATTTTTCGCGAAATACATAGGCCCTTCCGATGGGTCCCAGCTGTCAGGTGGAGGAATCATTATTTTGCGCGTAACAAGGAGGCATTTCCTTGCGTGCGGCCGTGGACCCAGCTGTCAGCCTCTCCACGTACAGTCCACTTCTGATGCATGTCATTCATTGACCACATTGACCACGCCGCGCCAAGAGCACCAGGGCGGTGGACGATGGCGAGGCCTAGCAAGGGAACGACACAGAGCCAGGGAAAACTCGGCAGTTGTTTCCCACGCGCAGGGGAGTGTGAGGTTTTACTGGTTCGTCTACCATCGCCAGAGAATAACAGCAGGTGTGGCTAGGCCAGTGATGGGAGAACAATGGGGCGGTGAGGCCTGTGCGGCAGCATAGCCGGCCGCGGGAGGAGGGAGCAGGCAGTCCCGTCGGCGCTTGTTTGAGCGGCTGGAGCAGGATAAGCAGAGATTGAAGAAGCACGACAGCCGTTGGATGGACATCCAATAGTCACTGCTCTCGTGTGTTGACTAAGTTGACATGGTGTTGCGTGTGCGTCAACCTTATTTTTTAGGAAAGCATACACGTCTACCTGTAGTAGGTGCACAAGTCAGCCTCAAATCTATGGAAAAATAGCATACAACCCATCTGCCATTATTTCTAATAATTTACAGCCCATTTGCCAATTTTTAAGTATTTTTTTGGAGCCCATCTTCTTTTTGTTAGCATTATACCCTATATTGTGGCCATGGTTAAAAGTTATGCAAAATTTTGCATATTTCAGTGCGATCAACTGTTTTTAATCCCGAAATATCGAGTCACATTCAGACTATTTTGAAAAATAATTTATATAAATATAAAATCCAAATAATTGTCTAGGCATAAAAATCAATGGAATTTAAAATCTTGTAATTAAAAAAAATTAAACTAATTCCCGGTTTGATGTGCTTTAAAAATGTACAACCCGTTTCTGGGCAAACCGAATGAAACTCTCTCCTCGTCTTGAAAGATTTGCAGCCTAGCAGGGCTGGTAAAGCAAGTAGGCCTCGTTTGGGTATTTTGTAGGATCGAAAGTATGTCTAGAGGGGGGGGTGATTAGACTACTTGACAATATAAAAATTATGCCTTTTGACAAAGACCAGTTTTTGGCAGATTCACAATTATGATCAAGTCAAGCATCACCCTACACATGCAATTCTAGAGTATAGGCGGCGGAAAGTAAATTGCACATGTAGTAAAGAGAGGTGGAGAAGAGCAAACGCAATTTTGGAGACGCGGTGATTTTTCTCGTGGTTCCGATAGGTGGTGCTATCGTACTTCCACGTTGATGGAGACTTCAACCCACGGAGGGTAACGGCTGCGAGAGTCCACGGAGGGCTCCACCCACGAAGGGTCCACGAAGAAGCAACCTTGTCTATGCCATCATGGCCTACGCCCACAGAGGGCTAGCCTTACTCGGGGTAGATCTTCACGAAGTAGGCGATCTCCTTGCCCTTACAAACTTCTTGGTTCAACTCCACATCTCGACGGAGGCTCCCAAGCGGCACCTAACCAATCTAGGAGGCACCACCCTCCAAAAGGTAATAGATGGTGTTGATGATGACGAACTCCTTGCTCTTGTGCTTCAAATGATAATCTCCCCAACACTCAACTCTCCTCACTGATTTGGCTGTGGTGGAAGAAAGGATTGAGTGGAAAGCAACTTGGGAAGGCTAGAGATCAAGCTTCATATGGTGGGAGTGGAGCAACTTGATCTCAACACAAGGGTAGGTAGTTCTCTTCTCAGAAATGTAAGGTAGGAGTGGTAGTACTTTCTGATGGCTCTCTCCACGAATGAAGAGGGGGTGGAGGGGTATTTATAGCCTCCACACAAAATCCAACCGTTACACACATTTGACCAATCTCGGTGGGACCGAAGTTGCCAACTCGGTGAGACCGAAAGTTCAAATCATGTGAACGTTGGGATTTTCGGTGGGACCGAAAATACAATCTCGGTTTGTCCGATTCGTGCAAAGACAGGAGCTTGCCAATCTCGGTGGGACCGACTTCATCATCTCGGTGACACCGATTTGATGATGAAGATTCTGAAGCTTGGCAACTCAAGTTTCGGTGAGACCGAGTTCGAATCGGAAAATCCGAGTTTTCTAGGGTTTGGCTTTATGGTGAGGTGGTTCATCTCGGTGTGGTGAGTTTGGAATATCGATGGGACCGAGATTACTTATGAGTGTATATGGCGGTGAAAGTTCTTGATAGTTTAGGAGATGTATCACTAAGCACTTTGAGCAACCAGATCATCATCATAACCTCATCCCCTTTTAATAGTATTGGCTTTCCTATGGACTCAATGTGATCTTGGATCACTAAACCAAAATGGAGTCTTGAGCTTTTGCCAATGCTTGCCTTAGCATTTTGAGGGTCCACTTCTTGAGTCCTTGCCATACCCATATCCTTGAACTTTCGAAATGATTCTCAAGTAACTATTAGTTCAATGATATATATGTTGTTATTAATTACCAAAACCACCCGGGGATTAGTTGCACTTTCAATCTCCCCCTTTTTGGTAATTGATGAAAACATATAGATCAAAGCTTCGACAAAGGATATAATCAATGAATAATATCGTCGCTTTGAGAAGTATGTGATAAGCAAGAGCTCCCCCTAAATTTGTGCATTATTTAAGATTTGCGTTTGAATGCAAATGCACAATCGATTAGGATCATGGGTCACTCTTCCATGTCACATACATCTTGATGGAGCGCACAAAATGGTAAGAATGAACAGTATGCACCCAATCACCAAGACATGAGTAAATGGTCATACAAGATAGGAATGGCATATGATAAGCATTAAGCACACATTAAAGCATAGTACGACGAAGCACTCATTAAGGTAAAATGAAACGTAGTATCAAACACACTGAATGTCTCGAAAACCAAAATTATCTCAAAGAAACCGCAAATGAACGAAAGAGCAAAATCGCAAAGACAACAGCACTCTCTCTCTCGAAGTCCTATGATCTATACAATTTCTCCCCCTTTGGCAACAAGTTACCAAAAGTTCAAACAGCATAGAGCTAAGCGCCTTTGGGGACCCTTTGGCGGCTCCGTCTGCAGGTTGATGTCGGAGTGGATATGACAAAGATCGGCGAAGACTTGGTGATGTCTGTCTTTGGAGGAGTGGTCCTTTGGAGCTGGAGCTGTAACAACCGATGGGCTGTGGAGGTCTTTGAAGCTGTAGTCCCGTGTCGATCCATTGGAATAGCAGTGATCGGGTCTGTGGGAACCGGAGCGATCTGTTGATAAGCATCTGGACTAAGTCATCCTGCATCTCACGCATAAGCTCTTCCTTCTCCTCTTTGCTTCCTCAATGTACGCCTCAAGCTTGTTGACAATCACTTGCACTTGATCGACTTCACATCCAGAGCGTGGATCTTGTCTTCAACAATCCTCTCTAGGCTCTCCTGAGACTGTACAATGCTGGCCAGGCGTTGTTCAATCCTTTGGGTAGCTTCAAGAAGCTGCTCTCCGAGACTTTGGTTTAGCTGCTGCTGCTGCTTCCTTGTCAGCTTTGGCTTTCTTGGCAGCTTAGATCTTGGCTTGACCTTCAACTGATGTTGGATCCTCCTCATCCATCACAACAACATTATCCTCATGCTCTGGCTTTAGTGGTAAGTGTTCTCTATCCAACAAGAATGTGCCCGTGCCAAACTTGGCATTGATAAGCATCTGAATCTGCGGGGCAAATCCACACGACCTATTTTGGTCAGCTGCAGTCCTCTTAATGGTTTCTACCATCAAGTCCATCACCTTGAAAGGTGCTTTCTCATCAAGTATATGCAGCATGTTGATATAGTATCCTCTGATCATGCGATGATCTCCAGACTTGGGCATCAAGGTATGCCTCAGAATAGTATTAGTGGTAGGTAGACCTACCTGGAGATAGTAAACTGAGCCGAGCTTCCAGATTCCCAAATCCTTAGCTGGAACCTCTTTGTACATGTTCTTCATGGATTCATGATTCTTCTTTGGAATACCATATACATCAATATCATCTTCTCATTGTACTGGAGCATTCAGAAGTTCTGCCCATTCTTCAACAGATGAAGAAAACTTCGACCTTCAGTCATCCATGTAATCTTTCCATCAGGATAGAAATGAGCTGTGGCATAGAATTGCATAATCATCTCATCGTTCCAATTTGTCAATTTCTGACCTACAAAGTCTGCAACACCACATGCAGTGAAACTTTCATGCACATGTGGAAAGAAATCTCTGTGCTCTTCGATGTCAATGTACTTCCAAATAACGATCTCGTGTATGCTGCGACTATGGGCTTCTTGTCATCAAGACGGTCTCATAGAAGTCCTGCTGCTCTCGGTGTGAAATCTGGGATCTACAACAGTTCTTCTCCTCACGGCATATGGGTCGATTGTCTCCATAGCCCGAGACCTCTATCTTTCCTTGCCTTCATATCCTCGGCTTGAGGATGAGCATCATTATGTAGTGGCAGTTTCGACGAAGTTTCAAAAAACTGGTCCTTCACCATCCGACTCGGTGGTGGCACATCATCTTTGTTCTTTTCAGATCTTTGGAATGTTCTGTTGTCTTCTTTGGCTTAGCAAAGAGGCTTTCTTTGGAGCTGCCTTAACCTGGAGCAGATTGCTTGGGCTTTGAAGTGGCTCCAGCCTTGATGGCATCACCCATGAGCTTAGGCTTCTGAGGAGGCTGGGGTGCTTCCTCATCCTCATCTTCTGCTGCTGCATCATCATGCACTAATCTCTTTCTCTTGGAAGTTTTCTTCACTTTGCTTGCAGCTGCCTCTCCCAAATTTAGCTTCTTAGCAACAGTTGATTGCTTTACTTTGCTGGTGCCCTTCTTAGTTTGCTGACCTTGTGGCTCTTTGGCAACAACTTTCCTCTTGGGCTTTGAGGTGACCTCTTCCTCAACGACAAAATCTGAGTCTTCATCATCTGAGTTCCTCTTCTTTCTAGCTCTGGTGGCTGCAGGAGGTAAACCACTTGGTGTACTTCTCTCACCATCATCGATGAGCTGCTAGGATCGGGACTAGTGCCGCCTCTGGAATATCTGCAATGGGTGTCTCGACCTGTTCTCATTTATCACGGCATCGACATGGTGACAACCTGTGAATAGATAAGGTGTAGGCAGAGTAGAAGAGTCATCACAAACTGCAGAAGATTTTGCAAAAAAATGAGTTCAAATTCCAGTATTAGGTTTTCACAGAAGACATTTCGGTCAGACCGAGTTTAAAATTCAGTGAATCTGAAGTGTTTAAACAGAAGCTTTCACACCACTTTCGGTTGGACCGAAGTTGGTTTCGGTCCTGCCGAAAACACTAGGGTTTCACAGAATCCTCATTTCGGTCACACCGATTTGCACAACTCGGTTGGACCGAAGGGTGCAAAGGTAAATGGCCATAGGCCAAATCGGTCATACCGAAAATGTAAAATCGGTCTCACCGAGATGTGTTCGGCGGAAACCTAACCCTAAAACTTTTACTCGAATCTAGTTCAAACGAACTAATCTGGTGTACAGGAAGATTTCAATCGTGGCAAGATTCTAGGCAAACCAAACGTGCATTCAATCGGAGATGGGAGCACGAGTGGGATTGAAAGTGCAACTAATCCCCGGGTGGTTTTGGTAATTAATAACAACATATATATCATTGAACTAATAGTTTCTTGAGAATCATTTCAGAAAGTTCAGTGATATGGGTATGGCAAGGACTGAAAGAGTGGACCCCTCAAAATGCTAAGGCAAGCATTGGCAAAAGCTCAAGACTCCATTTTTGGTTTAGTGATCCAAGATCACATTGAGTCTATAGGAAAGCCAATACTATTAAAAGGGGATGAGGTTATGATAATGATCTGGTTGCTCAAAGTGCTTAGTGATACATCTCCTAAACTATCAGCAACTTTCACTTCCATAATACACTCATAAGTAATCTCGGTCCCACCGATTTCCTAAACTCAGTCACACCAAGATGAACCACCTCAGCCATAAAGCCAAACCCTAGAAATCTTGGATTTTCCGATTCTGAACTCGGTCTCACCGAAACTTGAGTTGCCAAGCTTCAGAACATTCGTCATCAAATCGGTGTCACCGAGATGATGAAGTCGGTCCCACCGAGATTGGCAAGCTCTAGTCTTTACACGAATCGGACTAACCGAGTTGTATTTTCGGTCCCACGAAAATCCCAACGCTCACATGATTTGAACTTTCGGTCTCACCGAGTTGTCAACTTCGGTCCGACCGAGATTGGTCAAATGTGTGTAACGGTTGGATTTTGTGTGGAGGCTATAAATACCCTCCACCCCTCTTCATTCGTGGAGAGAGCCATCGAAAGAACTACCACTCCTACCTTACATTTCGAGAAGAAAACTACCTACCCTTGTGTTGAGATCAAGTTGCTCCACACCCACCATATGAAGCTTGATCTCTAGCCTTCCCAAGTTGCTTTCCACTCAATCCTTTCTTCCACCACAGCCAAATCAGTGAGGAGAGTTGAGTGTTGGGGAGATTATCATTTGAAGCACAAGAGCAAGGAGTTCATCATCACCAACACCATCTATTACCTTTTGGAGGGTGGTGCCTCCTAGATTGGTTAGGTGTCGCTTGGGAGCCTCCGTCGAGATGTGGAGTTGAACCAAGAAGTTTGTAAGGGCAAGGAGATCGCCTACTTCGTGAAGATCTACCCCAGTAAGGCTAGCCCTCCGTGGGCGTGAGCCATGATGGCATAGACAAGGTTGCTTCTTCGTGGACCCTTCATGGGTGGAGCCCTCCGTGGACTCTCGCAGCCGTTACCCTCCGTGGGTTGAAGTCTCCATCAACGTGGATTGACGATAGCACCACCTATCGGAACCACGAGAAAAATCTCCGTGTCTCCAAATTGCGTTTGCTCTTCTCCACCTCTCTTTACTACATGTGCAATTTACTTTCCGCTGCCTATACTCTAGAATTGCATGTGTAGGGTGATGCTTGACTTGATCATAACTGTGAATTTGCCAAAAACTTGTCTTTATCAAAAGGCTGAATTTTTATATTGTCAAGTAGTCTAATCACCCCCCCCTCTAGACATACTTTCGATCCTACAAGTGGTATAAGATCTTTGGTCTCCATTGTATTGGTTTCCATTGCATTGGACTCCATAAGCTTGGTTTCACAACCTAGGAGAGTATGGCGTCTAGTGAGGGTAATTTTCGTAGAGGTCCTTACTTTGATGGTACAAACTTTGCTAGTTGGAAGCATAAAATTAAAATGCATATTCTTGGCCATAACCCAGCCGCATGGGGCATTATTTGTGTTGGTATGCAAGGTGAATTCTTCGAGGAAGGAAAAGTTCGGATCGTGGCTACAACGGAAGAATTGCGGATGTTGCAAAACAATGCTCAAGCTTGTGACATTCTCTTCAATGCCTTGTGTCCCGAGGAGTTCAACAAAATCAGCCGTCTTGAGAATGCAAAAGAGATTTGGGATACTTTGGTTGAAATGCACGAAGGTACCGAGTCCGTGAAGGAATCAAAGCTAGATGTTCTTCAAGGTCAACTTGACAAGTTCAAGATGAAGGAAGGTGAAGGAGTCGCTGAAATGTACTCTAGGCTTGCTCTCATCACCAATGAGATTGCGGCTTAGGAAGCGAAGAAATGACCGACCGATTCATCATCAAGAAGATTCTCGAGCTTTGGATGGGAAGTATGACACCGTGTGCACTTTGATCCAAATGATGCCAAACTACAAGAATCTCAAGCCAACCGAAGTCATTGGAAGAATTGTTGCTCATGAGATGACACTTAAAGATAAGGAAGAGCTTCACAACAAGTCAAGTGGTGCTTACAAAGCTACAATTGATGCTCCCACAACCTCAAGTGACAAGCTAGTTTCCAATGAAGAGATAAGCCTAATGGTCAAGAACTTCAACAAATTCTACAAGAGTAGAAGCAAAGTGAGAAGCTCAAAGTCTAGATCATATGATGAAAAGAGATCTTCTAGTCGTGATCGAAACTGCTACAATTGTGGAAGACCCGGACACTACTCAAATGAGTGCTCGGCTCCCCACAAGAGAAGAGAAGAATCTCCAAGAAGAAGAAGCTCAAGGGATGAGTCACCTCGGAAAGAGAGGAGTAGAGATGATCGTTATGAACGAAGACCCTCTCAGAGAAGCAAGGATTCGGAGAGGAAAGACAAGTCATCAAGAAGCTACACAAGAAGAAAACATCAAGCTCATGTAGGTGAATGGGTCTCCGGCTCCGACTCCGACAATCAAACCGAGAGAAGCTATCACTCCAACTCCGACTACAGTCAAGATGAAGGTGTTGCCGGTCTTGCTCTCGTGTCCTCCAACTCCAACTCCTATGACTTATTTGATTCACCAAATGAGGGAATCGGAAGATGCTTCATGGCTAAAGGCCCCAAGGTATCACACCCTGAATTCATTGACTTTGATAGTGATGAGGATGACTTGCTTGGTGAAGATGAGCTCTTACATGATAAATCTAGTGAGCCTAATAATGATGAACATGCTAGTAGTCTTTATAGTCGAGAAGAGTCGAATGACAATGCTATGAAGGAGATTGAGCGTCTAACTAAAGAACTAAACACTCTTAAGTTAGCTCATGAAACAACTCAAGAAGATCATAGAAAGCTCCTAAGATCTCATGAGAAGCTACGCTTCGAGAAGCTCAATCTAGAGCAAGAACATGAGTTCCTAAAAGTAATCAATGACGATCTTCGAAAGAAGAGTTCTTCATATCTTGCCAAACGACTTCTCTTGTCTAATTTCTTGCCACCTATTAAAACTAAGCATGACAAGCATAAGAAAAATTCTTCATCTAGTAGTAACAATAACCATGCTAAATCCAATATTGTTGCTTCTAGTAGTCCTCTTGATTCCACTAACAATGTTTCAAGCCAAGTTACACTTGAGCAAGAAAATAGTTTATTGAAAGGGATTATAGAGAAAGGTGTCTACAAGAGCCTTGCGGAAGCAAGAACTTTGAGGAAATTGTTCGCAAGCAAGGAAGGCACGGAAGAATCAAGGAATTGGTTTTGAGCGAAAGTTCAACGCCGAAGGTGTTGAATGGGAAGAAGGTCAATATCCCACTCCACAGTTTATTCCTCAAAAGGAGAAGTACAATCCTACTTCTTCCAATGAGGAACAAGCTCAAGATGACCTTCCACCACAAGACCACAAGCTAAAAGGCAAGGACAAGCTTCAAGAGGAGATTGATGCATTTATTGAAGCACCTAAAGCCATGGTCAAGTGGGTTCCCAAGGAAACATCAAGTTCTACTTCGTCAAGCTCAACTACAACCCCAAGGATTCCCATCAAGATGATGTGGATCCCGAAGAAGAAGAACTAGAGAGTTCTTGAGGGTGACTCCGCCAACATACTTCACTCACATTCATTTTGGCAAGAACTTGTGCAATCAACTTCCACATCTTGCACTAGTTCATGGAGTCACAAACCCTCTTGTTGGTAAGTCAAGGGACAAGGTAATCATTGCCTTCATGGACATCATTTATTGTGAACTTCAATCTATGTCCATGGATATCCTTGTTTGTTCCTTGTAGGACTAACCCATGTAGGTATTGAAAGTGCCCGAATCCAAAGGATTGCTCCCAACTCTTGATGGTCATCATCAACATTGAGCATCCACATCTTCAACATCTACATGAAGTCTTCTACGACAACCCAAGGTTAGTTTGACCCTTTAAAAGGGGTTCTCACATCTAGGGGGAGCTTTGCTCTAAAGAATTGAGCTAAAGCATCTTCAAATGATGTGAACACATTAATGCTTTATGTAAAAGTGGTAACCCCACTTGTGCTTAAACGATGAGTATGACCTATGATCAAATGTTCTCATTTGACTCCTAAGTCAATATACTCATATATAGATGACCTAGTCATCGACAAATTGTGTGTTAGTTGCTAGAGTTTTTGTTGGTGCATGTTTGCACATATTTCATTTGCTATCTTATTGTGTGAGCATGTTGGATGCATGATTTTATCCATTCAAGGACATCCATTTGTTGCTTTGGACGTTTTGATTTTTCTGACCAAATGGATGGACAAGAATGCCTAAGTACCTCCCCTAGCTATCTATGCTGTCTTGTCTCAAATTCTATTCATGCTTACATCACAAACTTTGAACAAGTCAATTTCGGACCCTCCGAGTGAGGAGCACTCGGAGCCACCGATCCGTCAAAGGCTAAACTTCCAAAACCTTCTAAGTGATTTCGGTCAGACCAACCCACTCAAATTCGGTCAAACCGAAAACATTTAGATTGATCTAGGTTTTCACCTCGGTGAAACCGAGTTGTGAATTTCGGCGTGACCGAAGTGTGTAACTGCCCTGCAGTTATCCATCTCGGTGCCACCGAGTTTTACAACTCGGTCCCACCGACAGCAAAGGGGTATATATACTCCGAGGGCCGCGCGTTGATTTCTACTTCAAACGTTTTGCCCCCGCACCCCTTGCTGCCGTCGCCGTGGTCTCCGGATCGTCTCCGTCGTCGCCTGTGCGCCCTCGCCGCAGGTCTCCGTCGCCGTCAACGGACATCTTCTCCGCGCCGTTGCCGCCGTAGAGAAACTCCACCAAGTTAGGGTGAGTTTCGATCCCACTCGTGCTGCCATCTCCGATTCAATGCATGTTTGGTTTGCCTAGTTTCTTGCCACGTTTGAAATCTTCCTGAACACCAGATTAGTCTTTTGGACTAGATTCGAGTAAAAGTTTTAGGGTTAGGTTTCCGCCGAACACATCTCGGTGAGACCGATTTTACATTCTCGGTATGACCGATTTGGCCTCTGGCCATTACCGCACCTTCGGTCCAACCGAAGTTGTGCAAATCGGTGTGACCAAAATGAGGATTTAGTGAAACCCTAGTGTTTTCGGCAGGACCGAAACCCACTTCGGTCCAACCGAAAGTGGTGTGAATACTTCTGTTTGAACACGCCGGATTCACGAATTTTAAACTCGATCGACCGAAATGTCTTCTGTGAAAACCTAAAACTGAAATTTGAACTCATTTTGTTTGCAAAAACTTCTGCAGTTTGTGATAACTCTTCTACTCTACCTACACCTTATCTATTCACAGGTTGTCAGCCATGTCAGATGCCAGTGACAGCCAGAACAGGTCAGAGTCACCTATTGAAGATATTCCAGAGGCAGGCACTAGTCCTGAGTCCAGCAGCTCATCAGATGATGGTGAGAGGAGTACACCAAGTGGTTTGCCACCTGCAGCCACCAGGGCCAGAAAGAAGAGAAACTCTGATGATGAAGATTCTGATTTCATTGTTGAGGAAGAGGTCTCCTCCAAGCCAAAGAGAAAAGTTGTTGCCAAAGAGCCTCAAGGTCAGCAGACAAAGAAGGGCACCAGAAAAGTGAAGGAATCCACTGTTGCCAAGAAGCTGAATTTGGAAGAGGCAACAGCAAGCAAAGTGAAGAAAACTTCCAAGAGGAAGAGGATTGTGCATGATGATGCAGCAGAGGAAGATGATGATGAGGAAGCACCCCAGCCTCCTCAGAAGCCTAAACTCATGGGTGATTCCATCAGGGCAGGAGCCGCTTCTAAGTCCAAGCAATCTGCTCCAGTCAAGGCAGCTCCAGCAAAGCCTGCTGCCAAGCCCAAGAAAACAGTCAGGAACATTCCAGCTTCAGAGAAGAAGAAAGATGATGTGCCACCAGATGTGTCAGATGATGAGGCACCAGTCTTGCTGAAACTTCGACAGAAACTGCCACTACACAATGATGCTCATCCTCAAGCTGAGAACATGAAGGAAAGGAAAGATAGAGGTCTTAGGCTATGGAGATAAGCTGATCCATATGCCGTGAGGAGAAGGACTGCTGTTGATCCCAGATTTCACACCAGAGAACAGCAGGACTTCTATGAGACTGTGCTGATGGACAAGAAGCCCATTGTGGCAGACACAAGATATGTTGATTGGAAATACATTGACAGTGAAGAGCACAGAGACTTCTTTCCACATGTGCATGAGAGCTTCACTGCATGTGGTGTTGCAGACTTTGTAGGTCAGAAACTGACAAATTGGAATGATGAAATGATTATGCAATTCTATGCCACAACTCATTTCTATCCAGATGGAAAGATCACATGGATGACTGAAGGCCAAAGATTTTCTTCAACTGTTGCAGAATGGGCAGAACTTCTGAATGCTCCAGTGCCAAGAGAGGATGATGTTGATGTCTATGGTATTCCCAAGAAGAACCATGAATCTATGAAGAATATGTACAAAGAGGTTCCAGCAAAGGATGTAGGAATCTGGAAGCTCGGCTCAGTGTATTATCTCCAGGCAGGTCTACCTACCACAAACACAATTCTGAGGCATACCTTGATGCCCAAGTCTGGAGATCATCGCATGATCAGAGGATACTCTATCAACATGCTGCATATACTTGATGAGAAGGCACCTTTCAAGGTGATGGACTTGATAGTTGAGACCATCAAGAGGACTGCAGCTGACCAGAAGAGGTCATGTGGATTTGCCCCGCATATTCAGATGCTTATCAATGCCAAGTTTGGCACGGGCACATACCTGTTGGATAGACCACACTTTCCACTGCAGCCTGAGCATGAGGACAATGTTGTTGTGATGGATGAGGAGGATCCAACGTCAGTTGAAGGTCAAGCAAAGATTGAGGCTGCCAAGAAAGCCAAAGCTGACAAGGAAGCAGCAGCAGCAGCAGCAGCTAAACCAAAGAGTGTTGGAGAGCAGCTCCTTGAAGCTACCCAAAGGATTGAGCAACGCCTGGCCAGCATTGTACAGTCTCAGGAGAGCCTAGAGAGGATTGTTGAAGACAAGATCCATGCTCTGGATGTGAAGCCGATCAAGTGCAAAGTAATCACAACAAGCTTGAGGCAGATATTGAGGAAGCGAAGAGGAGAAGGAAGAGCTCATGCGTGAGATGCAGGATGACCTAGTCCAGATGCTTATCAACAGATCTGCTCCAGTTCCCACAGACCCGATCAGCTGCTATTCCAAAGGATGCAGACACGGGACTACAGCTTCAAGACCTCCCACAGCTCCATCGGTTGCTCCAGCTCCAGCTCCGGTGACCACTCCTCCAGCTCCACAGACATCAGCGAAGTCTTCGCAGATGCTGCCATCTCAACTCCAACATCAACCTGCATAGAGCCGCCAAGAGAGTCCCCGGTGGACGCTTAGCTCTATGCCTTTTCAAACTTTTTGGTAACTTGTTGCCAAAGGGGGAGAAATTGTATAGATCATAGGACTTCGAGAGAGAGAGTGCTGTCGCTTTTGCTCTTTCGTTCATTTGCGGTTTCTTTGAGTTACTTTTGATTTTCGAGACATTCTGTGTGTTTGATACTACGTTTCATTCTACCTTAATGAGTGCTTGGTCGTACTATGCCTTAATGTGTGCTTAATGCTTATCATATGCTATTCATATCTTGTATGACCATTTACTCATGTCTTGGTGATTGGGTGCATGCTATTCATTCTTATCATTTTGTGCGCTCCACCAAGATGTATGTGACATGGAAGAGTGACCCATGATCCTAATCGATTGTGCATTTGCATTCAAACGCAAATCTTAAATAATGCACAAATTTAGGGGGAGCTCTTGCTTATCACATACTTCTCAAAGCGACGATATTATTCATTGATTATATCCTATGTCGAAGCTTTGATCTATATGTTGTCATCAATTACCAAAAAGGGGGAGATTGAAAGTGCAACTAATCCCCGGGTGGTTTTGGTAATTAATAACAACATATATATCATTGAACTAATAGTTTCTTGAGAATCATTTCAAAAAGTTCAGTGATATGGGTATGGCAAGGACTGAAAGAGTGGACACCTCAAAATGCTAAGGCAAGCATTGGCAAAAGCTCAAGACTCCATTTTTGGTTTAGTGATCCAAGATCACATTGAGTCTATAGGAAAGCCAATACTATTAAAAGGGGATGAGGTTATGATAATGATCTGGTTGCTCAAAGTGCTTAGTGATACATCTCCTAAACTATCTGCAACTTTCACTTCCATAATACACTCATAAGTAATCTCGGTCCCACCGATTTCCTAAACTCAGTCACACCGAGATGAACCACCTCAGCCATAAAGCCAAACCCTAGAAATCTCGGATTTTCCGATTACGAACTCGGTCTCACGAAACTTGAGTTGCCAAGCTTCAGAACCTTACATCATCAAATCGGTGTCACCGAGATGATGAAGTTGGTCCCACCGAGATTGGCAAGCTCTAGTCTTTACACGAATCGGACTAACCGAGTTGTATTTTCGGTCCCACGAAAATCCCAACGCTCACATGATTTGAACTTTCGGTCTCACCGAGTTGTCAACTTCGGTCCGACCGAGATTGGTCAAATGTGTGTAGCGGTTGGATTTTGTGTGGAGGCTATAAATACCCTCCACCCCTCTTCATTCGTGGAGAGAGCCATCGAAAGAACTACCACTCCTACCTTACATTTTCGAGAAGAAAACTACCTACCCTTGTGTTGAGATCAAGTTGCTCCACTCCCACCATATGAAGCTTGATCTCTAGCCTTCCCAAGTTGCTTTCCACTCAATCCTTTCTTCCACCACAGCCAAATCAGTGAGGAGAGTTGAGTGTTGGGGAGATTATCATTTGAAGCACAAGAGCAAGGAGTTCATCATCACCAACACCATCTATTACCTTTTGGAGGGTGGTGCCTCCTAGATTGGTTAGGTGTCGCTTGGGAGCCTCCGTCGAGATGTGGAGTTGAACCAAGAAGTTTGTAAGGGCAAGGAGATCGCCTACTTCGTGAAGATCTACCCCGAGTAAGGCTAGCCCTCCGTGGGCGTAGGCCATGATGGCATAGACAAGGTTGCTTCTTCGTGGACCCTTCGTGGGTGGAGCCCTCCGTGGACTCTCGCAGCCGTTACCCTCCGTGGGTTGAAGTCTCCATCAACGTGGATTGACGATAGCACCACCTATCGGAACCACGAGAAAAATCTCCGTGTCTCCAAATTGCGTTTGCTCTTCTCCACCTCTCTTTACTACATGTGCAATGTACTTTCCGCTGCCTATACTCTGGAATTGCATGTGTAGGGTGATGCTTGACTTGATCATAACTGTGAATTTGCCAAAAACTTGTCTTTATCAAAAGGCTGAATTTTTATATTTTCAAGTAGTCTAATCACCCCCCCTCTAGACATACTTTCGATCCTATAGGGATCAAAACTCACCCTAACGGCGACGGAGACCTGAGGCGAGGGCGCACAAAGCATTTACGGCGACGATTCGGAGACAGGCGGCGGCAAAGAAGGTGGTGGGCGAAGCGTTTGAAGGAGAAATCAACGCTGCCCTCGGAGTATATATACCCTTCTTTGTCGGTGGGACCGAGTTGTAAAACTCGGTGGCACCGAGATGGATAACAAGCGAGTTATGCACTTCGTCACGCCGAAAATCACAACTCGGTTTCACCGAGGTGAAAACCTAGATCGATCTAAATGCTTTCGGTTCGACCGAGTTTGAGTGAGTTGGTCCGACCAAATCACTAGAAGGTTTTGGAAGTTAGCCCTTGACGGATCGGTGGCTCCGAGTGCTCCTCACTCGGAGGGTCCAAAATGACTTGTTCAAAATTTGTGATGTAAGCATGAATAGAATTTGAGACAAGAAAGCATAGATAGCTAGGGAGGTACTTAGGCATTCTTGTCCATCCATTTGGTCGAAAAATCAAAACGACCAAAACAACAAATGGATGTCCTTGAATGGATAAAATCATGCATCCAACATGCTCACACAATAAGATAGCAAATGAAATATGTGTCAAACATGCACAATCAAAACTCTAGCTACTATCACACAATTTGTCGATGACTAGGTCATCTTTATATGAGTATATTGATTTAGGAGCCAAATGAGAACATTTGATCATAGGTCATACTCATCGTTTAAGCACAAGTTGGGTTACCACTTTTACATAAAGCATTGATGTGTTCACATCATTTGAAGATGCTTTAGCTCAATTTTTAGAGCAAAGCTCCCCCTAGATGTGAGAACCCCTTTTAAAGGGTCAAACTAACCTTGGGTTGTCGTAGAAGACTTCATGTAGATGTTGAAGATGTGGACGCTCAATGTTGATGAAGATCATCAAGAGTTGGGAGCAATCCTTTGGATTCGGGCACTTTCAATACCTACATGGGTTAGTCCCACAAGGAACAAACAAGGATATCCATGGACATAGATTGAAGTTCACAATAGATGATGTCCATGAAAGCAATGATTACCTTGTCCCTTGACTTACCAACAAGAGGGTTTGTGACTCCATGAACTAGTGCACGATGTGGAAGTTGATTGCACAAGTTTTTGCCAAAATGAATGTGAGTGAAGTATGTTGGCGGAGTCACCCTCAAGAACTCTCTAGTTCTTCTTCTTCGGGATCCGCATCATCTTGATGGGAATCCTTGGGGTTGTAGTTGAGCTTGACGAAGTAGAACTTGACGTTTCCTTGGGAACCCACTTGACCATGGCTTGAGGTGCTTCAACAAATGCATCAATCTCCTCTTGAAGCTTGTCCTTGCCTTTTAGCTTGTGGTCTTGTGGTGGAAGGTCATCTTGAGCTTGTTCCATATTGGAAGAAGTAGGATCATACTTCTCCTTTTGAAGAACAAACTGTGGAGTAGGATATTGACCTTCTTCCCATTCAACACCCTCGGCGTTGAACTTTCGCTCAAAACCAATTCCTTGATTCTTCCGGTGCCTTCCTTGCTTTGTAACAATTTCCTCAAAGTTCTTGCTTCCGCGAGGCTCTTGTAGACACCTTTCTCTATAATCCCTTTCAATAAACTATTTTCTTGCTCAAGTGTAACTTGGCTTGAAACATTGTTAGTGGAATCAAGAGAACTACTAGAAGCAACAATATTGGATTTAGCATGGTTATTGTTACTACTAGATGAAGAATTTTTCTTATGCTTGTCATGCTTAGTCTTAATGGGTGGCAAGAAATTAGACAAGAGAAGTCGTTTGGCAAGATATGAAGAACTCTTCTTTCGAAGATCGTCATTGATTGCTTTTAGAAACTCATGTTCTTGCTCTAGAGTGAGCTTCTCGAAGCATAGCTTCTCATGAGATCTTAGAAGCTCTCTATGATCTTCTTGAGTTGTTTCATGAGCTAACTTAAGAGTGTTTAGTTCTTTAGTTAGACGCTCAATCTCCTTCATAGCATTGTCATTCGACTCTTCTCGACTATAAGGACTACTAGCATGTTCATCATTACTAGGCTCACTAGATTTATCATGTAAGAGCTCATCTTCACCAAGCAAGTCATCCTCATCACTATCAAAGTCAATGAATTCAGTGGTGTGATACCTTGGGGCCTTTAGCCATGAAGCATCTTCCAATTCCCTCATTTGGTGAATCAAATAAGTCATAGGAGTTGGAGTTGGAGGACACGAGAGCAAGACCGGCAACACCTTCATCTTGACTGTAGTCGGAGTTGGAGTGATAGCTTCTTTCGGATTGATTGTCGGAGTCGGAGCCAGAGACCCATTCACCTACATGAGCTTGATGTTTTCTTCTTGTGTAGCTCCTTGATGACTTGTCTTTCCTCTCCGAATCCTTGCTTCTCCGAGAGGGTCTTCGTTCATAACGATCATCTCTACTCCTTCTCTCTTTTCGAGGTGACTCATCTCTTGGGCTTCTTCTTCTTGGAGATTCTTCTCTTGTCTTGTGGGGAGCCGTACACTCATTTGAGTAGTGTCCGGGTCTTCCACAATTGTAGCAGTTTCGATCATGACTAGAAGATCTCTTTTCATCATATGATCTAGACTTTGAGCTTCTCTCTTTGCTTCTACTCTTGTAGAATTTGTTGAAGTTCTTCACCATTAGGCTTATCTCTTCATTGGAAACTAACTTGTCACTTGAGGTTGTGGGAGCATCACTTGTAGCTTTGTAAGCACCACTTGACTTGTTGTGAAGCTCTTCCTTATCCTTAAGTGTCATCTCATGAGCAACAATTCTTCCAATGACTTGGTTGGCTTGAGATTCTTGTAGTTTGGCATCATTTGGATCAAAGTGCACACGGTGTCATACTTTCCATCCAAAGCTCTGAGAATCTTCTTGATGATGAATCGGTCGGTCATTTCTTCGCTTCCTAAGCCGGCAATCTCATTGGTGATGAGAGCAAGCCTAGAGTACATTTTAGCGACTCCTTCACCTTCCTTCATCTTGAACTTGTCAAGTTGACCTTGAAGAACATCTAGCTTTGATTCCTTCACGGACTCGGTACCTTCGTGCATTTCAACCAAAGTATCCCAAATCTCTTTTGCATTCTCAAGACGGCTGATTTTGTTGAACTCCTCGGGACACAAGGCATTGAAGAGAATGTCACAAGCTTGAGCATTGTTTTGCAACATCCGCAATTCTTCCGTTGTAGCTTCGCGATCCGGAACTTTTCCTTCCTCGAAGAATTCACCTTGCATACCAACACAAATAATGCCCCATGCGGCTGGGTTATGGCCAAGAATATGCATTTTCATTTTATGCTTCCAACTAGCAAAATTTGTACCATCAAAGTAAGGACCTCTACGAAAATTACCCTCACTAGACGCCATACTCTCCTAGGTTGTGAAACCAAGCTTATGGAGTCCAATGCAATGGAAACCAATACAATGGAGACCAAAGCTCTGATACCACTTGTAGGATCGAAAGTATGTCTAGAGGGGGGGTGATTAGACTACTTGACAATATAAAAATTATGCCTTTTGACAAAGACCAGTTTTTGGCAGATTCACAATTATGATCAAGTCAAGCATCACCCTACACATGCAATTCTAGAGTATAGGCAGCGGAAAGTAAATTGCACATGTAGTAAAGAGAGGTGGAGAAGAGCAAACGCAATTTTGGAGACGCGGTGATTTTTCTCGTGGTTCCGATAGGTGGTGCTATCGTACTTCCACGTTGATGGAGACTTCAACCCACGGAGGGTAACGGCTGCGAGAGTCCACGGAGGGCTCCACCCACAAAGGGTCCATGAAGAAGCAACCTTGTCTATGCCATCATGGCTCACGCCCACGATGGCTAGCCTTACTCGGGTAGATCTTCACGAAGTAGGCGATCTCCTTGCCCTTACAAACTTCTTGGTTCAACTCCACATCTCGACGGAGGCTCCCAAGCGACACCTAACCAATCTAGGAGGCACCACCTCCAAAAGGTAATAGATGGTGTTGATGATGATGAACTCCTTGCTCTTGTGCTTCAAATGATAATCTCCCCAACACTCAACTCTCCTCACCGATTTGGTTGTGGTGGAAGAAAGGATTGAGTGGAAAGCAACTTGGGAAGGCTAGAGATCAAGCTTCATATGGTGGGAGTGGAGCAACTTGATCTCAACACAAGGGTAGGTAGTTCTCTTCTCGAAATGTAAGGTAGGAGTGGTAGTACTTTCGATGGCTCTCTCCACGAATGAAGAGGGGTGGAGGGTATTTATAGCCTCCACACAAAATCCAACCGTTACACACATTTGACCAATCTCGGTGGGACCGAAGTTGACAACTCTGTGAGACCGAAAGTTCAAATCATGTGAGCGTTGGGATTTTCGTGGGACCGAAAATACAATCTCGGTTTGTCCGATTCGTGCAAAGACAGGAGCTTGCCAATCTCGGTGGGACCGACTTCATCATCTCGGTGACACCGATTTGATGATGAAGGTTCTGAAGCTTGGCAACTCAAGTTTCGTGAGACCGAGTTCGAATCGGAAAATCCGAGTTTTCTAGGGTTTGGCTTTATGGCTGAGGTGGTTCATCTCGGTGTGACTGAGTTTGGAATATCGGTGGGACCGAGATTACTTATGAGTGTATATGGCGGTGAAAGTTCTTGATAGTTTAGGAGATGTATCACTAAGCACTTTGAGCAACCAGATCATCATCATAACCTCATCCCTTTTAATAGTATTGGCTTTCCTATGGACTCAATGTGATCTTGGATCACTAAACCAAAAATGGAGTCTTGAGCTTTTGCCAATGCTTGCCTTAGCATTTTGAGGGGTCCACTTCTTCAGTCCTTGCCATACCCATATGACTGAACTTTCTGAAATGATTCTCAAGTAACTATTAGTTCAATGATATATATGTTGTTATTAATTACCAAAACCACCCGGGGATTAGTTGCACTTTCATATTTCTTTAAAAAAAATAGAACTGGGATAGCCATTTTCAGCAAGAAAAAAACACAACTGGGCTCATGATGTGGTAAACATAAATAAAACCCTGGCGAGATGGGCCACAGCCCCCGCACAGCCCCGTTGTTACCCTGATCCGTCGCTAAAACTAGTATAAATAACAACTGCTTGTTCCTCAAAAAGAGTAAATAACAATTGCGCGACCTGCTGGGCCCCTGGTGTCAGCCGCTCGTTGTGTAATTCTCTCATTTATGGACTACGTTGACAATGGCGTGAGCCGGAGATGTCCAACCATTAGGAGGAACCATTTTTGGGGCTTGTAATAACAAAGCACTTGCTTGCATACTGCCATGATGCTGGTGGGTCCCTACTGTTATCCTCTCCATGTATAGTCATATCCTTGTTCCTCTCGGTTGTTGACGGTGTTGGAAATGCAAGAGGGTGGCGCACCACGCACGGTAAGAGAACCAAGGCCGAGGACGATGGCGAGGCCTCGGACGAAACGAACAGGAGCCGTGGAAGATGCGCCGGTCCAGTCGCAGTCGGAGGGGAGTACGAGGGTTGACTAGTTCGGGTGCGGGTGCGTGTTGGGGCTGACGTCGCCGGAGAATAAAATGACGTGTGGGGGAATAGAGGGAGGGACTGGCCAACGTCGGAGGGTATGGTAGGCGGCGGAGGCGCAGCCAGCCATGGGAGGCGGGAGCAGGCGGAGCCGACGGGGTGGTTTGGTTTGGGCGGTTGGAGGAAGAAGACCAGAGATAGAAGATACATGACAAATGTTGGATGTCAATCCAACGGCTGGTAGGCAGAAACGTTTGTTGACTAGCTAGTAAATCGACACCACCTTGGATAGGCAATTTCCTCGTGGGTCCCAAATGCTAGAAACCAAATCTGTCATGGTCATGCAGCCTTTCCTATGAAAATTTACAGCCCATTTGGTGTGCTAGTTCGAAATAAGTTTGTGGGTGCTGGTGGGGGCTAATCACTTGGCTTCTGTAATGCACAGTGAGCTCAAGCATCCGATGAGAGTGATGTTATTTCCCTTAATTGGGATTTGTTACAATATTTCACTCTAAATTAAACGAATGGCAAGCCATTTGCCTTGTTTCAAAGAAAATATGATAGTCACAGCCGAGTTGAAAAGGGCAAGAACATCTAACTCCAGCTTACAAACTATACAAAAGCATGAGGGTTAATTGTTCATCAGGTTTAGACAAAACCCAGGTTGAAAAGGGCAACAACATCTAACTCCAGCACTATTTTCGGCAGTCACAGTGAAATGGATCAGTCAGGTCCATAGAATGAACATCCTGGGTCGTAAAATTTACTGGATTACGACCATAATATGTTGGAAATAGAAGCCTGGCATGTTCAGAAGCTCTTTTGCCCACCTGAAACTCCTTTCTTTGCTCTTCGACATACCCATCCATCAAAACCATCCTGCTGATAAACTTAAGCCTGATGGACAATAGTAACCTCACATTCAGCAGGAAGAATGTGACAAATCTAGTGTTTGCATGGTTGGCTACATATCGTTCTAGCGTTATTGTTTCAATCGAATGTCATGAGAAGTGAGAAAATCCCGGTGCTTACGAATCCACCAATTGGTTATAACTTTGTTACCCCGTCCTGTTGCCTAAATAGACATGAAGATTGAAAACAGTTAAGGTCTAAAAAAATAGTGTGAAAGAGCAACAGTCGAACAGTTAATTCTAGTACACTATATGCGGGCTTCCAATGTGCGTGAAATTATCACATTTATATACAACTTCTCCAGACATGGAAAGCATTGCAGCAAGCCAATAATCTTGTTCACATCAAAACTATTCATTTGGATATATAAGTTTTTGATAGAATCCAACACTATTGATAGGCTATCCATGGAGAAACTCTTCATTGAGCATGGAACATAATATTAGTACAAAATGTGTACTCCGAGATGATATACTCCCTCCATTTTTGTATACAAGGCCACAAACTCAAATTACACGTACCAAGGTAAAATTTAATACATGTTTTGCAACCTAACTTTTCTTTTTGTATACTGGGATCATTAATACATCGCATGCATGCAAGAAAACTAAGTGGAGGAAGTAGATAAGTGACATTATGACAACATGCATGCAAGCATTAAACAAGTTGCTAGTACGAGAAAACATCATTAATTTTGCCTCGATTACTGTTGGTGGCCTTGTATAGATGCAAAATGTATATTCCATAGTGGCCTTGTATAAATAAATGGAGGGAGTATAACTTATGCGCAGAAATTTAAAATGCAGCTTATGGTTACAAGTGTAGATGATAATATAAAGTACCTCAAGAACTGTGGAGCCAAACACCATCTTGAAATGAGCACAAAGATCATGTATTACACCCAAGGTCTCCAGTTTGGGCGCAGAGAGGACGGTTATTTGCGACAGTGAATAACTAGAATCAAGGATCAACCTTAGAAGTGAAGGGGCATCTTGGATGATGAGCTGCCTTCCGTCAAAAGAAATTCCAATTCTTACAAGGTTAGCCGACTTTATTTGGAGACAACCGATTCTAACTGTGAAAACAAGCACCAAGCACTCCAGGGCAGGGCAACTGGAGTGGATGATGTTGTGCAATGAGGCCTCCGTATACAAACCTGGACAAGTGAAAGTTTCTTGAGAAATGGGAGTCAAAGGTTTAGTACCAGATTGTCTGGTAGGTAGCACAGCGCAAAGGTGGCGGTGCAGAGAGAGAGGAGGGAAACTGAGAGATGGACATCGGTGTTGAGGCCACAGGTAGATGGCATTTGGTATCTGGTAGGTGATTTCCACGGGAATAGTAGAACTCAAGCAGCTGTAGTTCTGTGAATTCAGGGGATTTCAGCCAGGCGTCCACCGTCCAGGGCATGCATGCTTGCTTATATAGCATGACGGGATGCAGAGGCTTTGAACGGAGCCCTGGTGGGAGGAGATGATGGCTCTGGGGATTTCAAAATCATTGAAGAGAGATAGCTGACGACAGTCAAGATGAAGGGGCACGGCGCGCCATAGAGGGTGTCACCGAATTGAGAGGACTTGGGTGCGGCAGCAATCCTTGGTGGGGAGAAGCGAGATGATCTCCCCAAGGACGGTGTCCGGAGATCACTGACGCGGTCCATCCAAGATTCTACGGGTTCTGGGATCCGGTGGGGTGGGGTCGCCGCTTCTCCCTGCTTTGTCAAAAGGGATCTACAACACAGTGTCGCTTGTTGGTGGAGCCTCATCTTCTTGGTGCTGGAGTCAGCCGACTCCATTTTCCTCGAGGGCGTCGCGTCGCGCTCACGGATTTGAGCAGAGTAATGAATGACGAGCCTAGTTGTAGTGCGAGTGAAGAAAAAGGGGAGCTGAGGTTTTTCTGTAGTAGTGAGGAAGAAGGGGAGCTGGGGTTTTCTGTAGGAGTGAGGTGAGGAATTTGGGGGTACGAGTGGAGCGAGCTGGCGTGAGGTGGGTGGGAGTGAGGAAGAAGAGCACCCCGGTTTTTTGGGGGGCGGTGTGCTAGGTGTGGGTAGAGCCTCTCATTAAGTAAATATATGGGCTTTTGAATTGATTTTATTATTTACTAGGGTGGATGGGCTGTTTTGTCTTGGGCCCAAAGAAACAATTACTACTAGTACAGTGGAGACACTCTACAGCTACCAGAAAAACAATTACTACTAGTACAGTGGATACACTACCGCTTCTGGCTCCTCCTAGGTCATCAAAATGTCTCCCTCTACTGAATGTCGTTTTACTTTTGTTCACCGACATGCAGGCCATGCCGCGCGCGGGCCCAAATGCCATCCACCAAATTATAAGGCAAGATGCAAAGGAGAGTCAACCCGTCGAAGAAGCGGTAGTAACGAGCCGTCGTATCACAAAACCCCACCTCCCCGCAGTCTAAGTTTGACGGACGAAGCAACCATCATTTCACTCTTCGTTGAATCCCCTTATCCCTCACCGTCTTCAAGAAAGCCAACACTCGCATCTGCCACTTATCTTCTCTCCCAACGAAGGGAAGGTAAACGGATCCGTGATATTGGTATATTTTTGTTCAGAGAAAAAAAACTTTTGCAAAGCAGTAACCGATCCTCCCTCTCTTTTTTGTTTCATTGTCATTGCGATTGTGTTTTCCTTTCAGTGGTCTCCTAGTATTCATTAGTTTCATGATGGACCAAGGAGAACCAGGCAAAGATCTGCCGATATTGGAGCAGACGCGGGAGGCGGTTCCCCACGAGACAGAAAGCTCCAACAAGATGGAGGCAGCCATCGAGCCGACCCCAGATATGCTCACGACCAGTACTGAGATGGTCAATGCCCCGTTTGAGGTTACAGCCCCCTTGGCACTGCAGGAGCAATTTTCCCCCTTCGAGGATGTGTCCCCCCCCCCCCGCTGAGCTGCCCAAGGTGATTTTCTTCTTTGCCGATCTTGATTGTGGTTTTTCATCCAAGTATGTGGTGATTAATAATGAAAAAAATTATTAGCTTCGATGCCATGCTATACATAGTGGTTTAAATAACTTGTGTTTCTTATACTGGAAAGCAATTCAGAATTTGTTTCTATTTCAATTAGAGCCTTGATGCAAACAAGGATTGTGTGGTTGTACATGTCACTTGCTATGAGGCGGATGACCTGAATATACGCACTTGGAAAACAGAGTTCTTAGGCTATTGGATCTTGGAAGCCATTTGCACTTATACTGATGTCGAGTTGTATTCCAACCTCACTGTTGTCCGGCGTGTTGTCCAGGGTGTACTGAAGCACAAGAAGTTCAAAGCTACTCCTTCGTTTGTGACGCATACTGTTCTTATCAAGCTTACGCAGGAAGATGATGTGGCATGCCTCCACAAACAAGTTTATGAGTGGCAAGGCCACAAGGTTATCTTCATGAAGGTTCACAGGATTGAGCTACTGTCGGACGTCATCGATGATGTTCATGGAAGGTCCGTCTTGTGTCCAGCCCAAATTAGATCGAGGCATGAAATAGTTGCCCCAGCTAGTGTTTAATACTAGTTTCGATTGTGTCTACTTATCCGAACCTTGCCTATTATCAAGCCCTCTGGGCTAGTACTCTGTTTGAATCCGTCTACGAGAACTGTTGCTACTTTTGTGTGCCCGTGAATCTTGTGAGAACCATCGTAATTATTGCCGAAACAGATGTGTCCTTACTAGTTTTTTCATGAATATGGCATGGTAAGACATAAGTTGTCACGGTTTATCATACGAGCAGTGTGTGTTTGACGAAATAGAGTACTCGTTCGAGAAATGTGCGTTGATGTATACATAAGTACTTGTAAACACTGTTGGTGCTACCCCACTTGTGAGCAGTTGTGCAAAACACGACACATTGGCTCAGCTCGCTTCAACACTAGGCTATCGACCGGCTAACAATTAATAATCTGTTGTCTAACATATAAGCAACTGCGTATCTTGTTACAATGGTTGATGCAGTTAACTGAGGCCAGAATGCAAATTCCAAACATTCACACGCACCAGCGTTCATGTGGAACACTCGCATTAAACTCGGCTTCATAAAAAACTTGAAAATCATAAGTAAATCAATTTTATACATCTCAATGATTCATAGAACATAACAAACATATACTAGTTCACAGCAAAAGACAAAGTTGTGAGAAGGTTTACAAATCAGAAAAAACAAGCAAGGCTTCTCTGAGCAAAGGGCCTCCCAGCAGGCTTAAATTTCCTGGAGTTCACTCTGGTTTTTTCTTGTTGCCAACATCCAAGGTTAGGTTCTCTCATTCCAGAATAACCAATTATAATTGTGTTCTCAGCTGGAAGGCTGAACTGAACCATGTAGTGTACTGACCAGCTGAAATTCTTGTGCATTTCACTAAATTTAAGCACCACTATTTGTAGAAATAAGCAGGCCACAATGCCTCTTGTCGGCGCACCTGTCCCAAAAACCTTTGTGCAGCCATGCCAGCTAGTCCTCGGTCCATGGATCACCTCGTAGAAAGTGCATTCCAGAATAGGATGTAGTTGTTTTCGCTCGTCCCTGCACTGCAATCAGGAAGTAAAACGTACGAATCAGCTTTTTTTAGATTACGTTGGTCATTCTATGTCGGTGTACTAGAGTAGGGGTACCCTAGTATCCCGAACTTGTGCACGGGCGATCGCATGACACTGCAGCGGCAAGGCTTGCCGGGTGACCGTAAGGTCCTCCGTGGTTCCTTTGGAACCATTCAAGAACAAAGTATTCAAGCCAAGGAGACAAGGCCCGGCAAGAGGAGCTTGCGGGAAGGCCAACCAAGGCATCTCAAGGAACTTGCCGCGACGCGCCACGCGTCCCGGCAAGGCCCGGTGAGCGACAAGCTTCCGGACGTGACAAGACAACGACCGCGGCAAGGCGCTTGCCGCGGCGAGCTACCACTCTGTACCCGCGCTCCAGCACATCCACCAACGTGTCGCCCCGGGACCTTTCCAGGTGCGCGTGGCAAGAGGCTGTGCAGCCAGCGGTGCGAGGTGGCAAGCGACGCTGACGAGATCGCCATCGTGGCAAGCGGTGGCGCCCCTGACGGTCCCTTTTTGCACTGTTTGGGCGACACAGACGGGCATTTAATTCCTTTCTCCCCTGCCGTCAGGGTTAGGTATGATGCACTATACAAGTAGTTGTACCAACCGCAACACCTTTTCCATTTTTACACTTGTCTACGTTGCCACCTGTCGGTGACCCCTTGAGCATATAAAAGGAGGCCCATGCGCAACGTAGAGGGGGGGTTCGAAGGCAGAAAACACTCACGCTCGGTCTCGTTAGCAGCTAGTGTGTATTGTAGCACTCAGCGCTCCCGAGCAAGAACTCAATGCAATCAAACATGCAGCAGTAGGAGTATTATCTCTCCGGAGAGCTCCGAAGCTGGGTAAATCGCTCGTGTGCTTCGCCTCGATCTGCTCTTCGCGCGATCTCCGCCCCCCTCCGAACTGAAAGGGGCTCGGTCCGCCGGTCCCATAGGTGTCCGTGGGTCTGTCCACCACGACATCTTTGGCGCGCCAGGTAGGGGGCGTCGAGGTTGTGTGAACCTGATCCGACATTCACACGGGCTAGATATTCATGTTCTTCATCGACATGCCACCGAAGAAGAAGGCTTCGGAGGTGGCTGCTCCATCCACGTCGATCCCACCACCACCGGAGCAAACGGGTGGTGGGATAGACGCCGGCGGAAGAACGGGCATCAACGAGGGAGCCCACGGTGCTGCCAGGTCCAAGGACAAGGCTGCGCAGACCTCGGCGTCCGTACATGCACCGCGCCCATCTCAGGAGGCACGGGACCGACAGCGTCATGGTACTCACGGTACCATACGTTTGTTGGACCAAGATCGAGCTGGTGGATCTCGGGGTGCTCAAGACCAGCATCCACGCCAACACGCTGGCACGAGCGTAGCGTGGTCGCCTGGACGAGATACTGCTCCTTCTGACATAGTTAGAAGTCCGAGCATATCCCGCTCCTCGCACCGTTCGCCACTGCCGCCCACCACTTCAGCAGAAGCTTTGGCGAGAGCTCAACTGCTCCTGGATTACCCTCCAACGGCGGACAAGATCGACGAATGGAGGGCCACCATTCAGAGTCTCATCGGCTTCGCCAACGGCGACACCCCACGACAGCCGAGTACATCGCAGCCGCGGCAAGATTGCCAAATGCGAGCCGATGGCGACAAAACCGGTGGGGGTGCAACCACCGTGCACTCCCCGCCCCGAAGGCCAAGATTGCCGACTCGCCGGATCCACCTCGACAGCGACTCCACCGCATCGTCAGATCCACGAGCTCGTCGCGATCAGCGCCAAGTTCTTCACGAACGACAGCAAGAAGACGCTCGTACTCACATCGAGCGTCGAAGAGAAGCACGGCGTCAATCAGACCAGCGCGCTGGGCCCACTGTCGACATGCATGCGCCAGGGGAACTAGGTGACTTGCCATACGCAGTAGGTTGCCTTGCGTTCACTCGTGAGCTGCGGCAAGTCCAGTGGCCCAGCACGAAGAATTTCAAGCCAGACGTACTAGAGAAGTACGACGGCAAGTCGCATCTGTCGGAGTTCCTCAGCATCTACACCATCGCGTGCAAGCTTTGGGGCGGACGACAAGATCCTTGCCAACTACTTCCCGCTGGTGCTCAAGCCCAATGTCAGATCCTGGCTCATGCACTTGCCGAACAACTCCATATCCTCCTAGGCAGATCTATGCCATCAGTTCGTCGGCGCCTTTACAGGCGGCCACAGGCCTCATGGCCAAGAGAGCGACCTTCATCTGCTCGCCCAGAAGGAAGGAGAGCCCCTGCGCAAGTATATTCAGAGATTCAGCCGTGTACAGCACAACATCCCAGATGTCCACCCTGCCGCGGTCATCAGCGCGTTCCATCAGAACGTGTGTAACCGCAGGATGCGGGAGGAGATGGCGATGTGCAAGATCAGAGACGTCAGTGAGCTATATGCCCTGGCCGACAAGTGTGCACGCGCTGAGGAAGGGAGGAAACTTCCTGGAGAGAATGCAGGAGCAGGAGGATCTGATAGCGAGGATGCTGCCCCGGCAAAGAAAAACCGGCGGCGGAACAACAGGAAGAAGAAAGGCAAAGATGTGCTAGTCGTTGAGCAGTCCGGCAACGGAGGTGGCGCCAAGGAAGCCGACACTGTGGCGGTCGCCAACAAGCAGGACGGCACCAACAAGCAGTACTGCAAGATCCACCGCACCAAGGGCCATGACCTCCAGAGCTGCAAGAAGGTCGAGCAGCTTGTCGAGCAACAAAAGGCCGAATACGAGCGGCGCGACAAGGAGAAGGCCCAAGAAGGTACTGGGGGATCCGGGAAGAAACGTCCCGGCCGGGGAGGACGCCACGGCAAGGCCAAGCAGCGGCAAGGAGACAGACCTCCCCGCGGCCACAACAAGGATGAAGATGACGACGACGATGAAGATATGGACGATGACGAGACCAGTGCCCAGGAGTTCCAGAAAGCCACAGAGGTCATGTGCGTTGACGGTGGTGCTTCTCTGCATACCTCACACCGCCACCTCAAGCAGTGGGTGCGGGAAGTCAATGCAGCAGAACCACTCGTTGAGTCACGCAAGCCTCTGAAATGGTCCAGCACACCTATCATCTTTGATATTGAGGACCACCCTGATCGCATAATCGTAGCTCGGTGCTTGCCGATGTTGGTTTCACCAACTATCCGCAACCTCAAGGTCACTAAGATGCTAGTTGATGGCGGGGCGGCTTGAACCTGATCTCCTCCACGGTACTCGAAACTCCGGATCCTCGACGGTGAGCTCAAGAGACCAGCACATTCCAAGGAATCAATCCGGAAGGAGCAAGTCAAGGAAAGATCACGCTGCGGTGACATTTGGCAGCGAAGTTGAACTTCAGGATCGAGAGGGTCACTTTTGACGTTGTTGACTTTCCATTGCCTTACAATGGGATACTCGGCCGCCCAAAGACTCGCCAAATTCATGGCAGCCTCTCACTACGCATACAACATGCTGAAGATGCTAGGCCCGATAAGTGTCATCTCTGTCCCTGGCGACAAGAAGGATGCTCTTATCTGCACCGACAAGATTTACCGGGAAGCGGCAGCCGCAGCAGATCGCAAGTCACTTGTCGTTGAAGCTCCCGGGGGGAAGAAGAAGACCAAGTCCGGCAAGAGTTCTGATGCCCACTCCGGCAAGCGCACCTCTTCGGAGTGCTGCGCTACCGTCGAGGACGCACCATCGAGCTCCACTGCCAAGCATAAGAAGACGATGGCAGCTCCACCAGAGACCAAGAAGGTGTCCGCCAAGGAGGATGGCACTGGGGGTACCTTCACCATCAGTGCCACTCTCGACCCTAAATAGGAAAGCGCGCTCGTTGCTTTCTGGGGTAACGCCGACGTGTTTGCGTGGCAACCGTCTGACATCCCCGGTGTTCCCAGGAAAGTAATCAAGCACCACCTTGCCGTCTGTCCTCATGCGCGGCCCATCAAGTAGAAGGTCAGGAAACAAGCAGTGGAGCGCCAAGAATTCATTGCAGAAGAAATCAAGAAGTTGGAAGCAGCAGGCCTTGTCAGAGGAGTGCTCCATCCTACGTGGTTGGCCAATCCTCAGAGTCGCGCGCAAGGCAAACGGAAATGGAGGCTTTGTGTCGACTTTACCGATGTTAATAAAGCTTGTCCCAAAGACCCATTTCCCTTGCCACGCATTGACCAGATTGTTGACTCCACGGCCGGATGTGACTTGCTTTCATTTCTTGATGAATACTCAGGATATCATCAGATCTTCATGGCAGAAGAGGATGAGGAGAAGACCGCATTCATCACTCCATGTGGCACATATTGTTTCATACGGATGCCTTTCGGTTTAAAGAATGCTGGTTCAACATTTGCAAGGGTAGTCCATGACGCTTTTGAAAGTGTGTTATATCGACTAGAGGGGGGGTGAATAGGCGATTTTTATGAATTCTTCACTAAGGGATTTGCTGGCGAGGAAATTCCTTAGCGAAGAACTACTTGCAGCGGAATAAGTACTCAGAAGTAAACATAACAGGATACAAACATAGTCATCATGATGAAATGAAGACTAGCACAGAGTACAGAAAGCGTAAACACAGGATAACAAGATGAAGACAAACAGACTGAAGAAATTGAACTGAGGAATTTGTGAAAGTCTTCAGTCAAAGTCTTCAAACACGGATATGAACGACATACAACACAATCATGAGGAAATGAAAGAGTTGAGGAAATAGAACCAATTAGTTGGTGAAGACAATGATTTGGTAAACCAGTTCCAACTGCTGTCTCAGTTGTACGTCTGGTTGGAGCGGCTGAGTATTTAAACTCGAGGACACGCAGTCCCAGACACCCAGTCTCTGAGCCGCAACTCAGGACACCCAGTCCTCACCGTATTCTCCATGAACTAAGACCACGCAGGCTCGTGGTAAGTCTTTAGGTGACTTCCAAACCTTCACAGACTTGGTCACTCGGCGATCCACAATTCCTGTTGGATGCTCTAGACCTTGACGCCTAACCGTCTGGAAGAAGCACAGTCTTCAAAGGTAACAAGCGCCGGATCCACGCAGATCAATTTCTTGATGATGCTCAATCACTTTGGGTTTGTGGGGTTTGGTTTTGGGATTTTCCTCACTTGATGATTTTCGCCAAAGTCCTTGGAGGATGGGTTGCTCTCAAATGACAAGTGTCAAGTTCTCTCGAGCAGCCAACCAGCTAGTGGTTGTAGGGGCGGCTATTTATAGCCTAGGGAGCAGCCCGACTTGATAAGACATAAATGCCCTTCAATGATATGACCGTTAGGTGGATAAGATATTTTGGACGATCGGCGAGCAAACAAAGAACAATGGAAATTTGACTCTCAAATTCCTCGGGGCTATCATGTTCCTCATGTGTAGGCAATTCAGACTTTGGCGAATTCCTAACTCCTAAGTTAGAGAAAGTCCTCGGTGACTGTAAGAATTGCGTCTCATCACATCAAGGAATTGACTAAACTGTATGAGATTTCCAATGGCTTCACTCGAAGGGATTGGTAGGTGTAGGATTTTGAGTTGAGCATCACATGGAAATTTTTCCTTAGTATTTCCTCGACCCCCTTTAACAGTACGGTGTTTCCTATGAATCAAGAAAGAGAAAATGAAACTACGAAAACAAAAGTCTTCATGCTTCATGTTCCTCGAATGAATACCAAGTCTTCAAGGTCACACCAATTTCTTCACTTTCAAATCTTCAAAAAGTCTTCAGAATATCAAAGTCTTTAGTTGAAGAACTTCATTTTTAGGGGTCGACTTTCTCTGTAAATATCAAACTCCTCATAGACTTATAGACCTGTGTACACTCACAACGATCGTTATTTAACCTATAAGTCTTGAATCCACCAAAATCACTAAGGGGCACTAGATGCACTTACAATCTCCCCCTTTTTGGTGATTGATGACAACATAGGTTAAGTTTTCAACGGGGATAAACATACGAAGTGTAAATACTGATATTGAGGAATTTGATTGCAAGATATAGAAGAACTCCCCCTGAATATGTGCAAGGTGAGGAATTTGCTTTTGAGGTAATGCACATTTGAGCAATTGAATCATGGAGATCTCCCCCTATATCTTGTAATTCATACACGCATTTGATATATAATATGAAGAATTTGAAATGCATGATGAAATATGGTGCCTGATGAGATTCAGCATGCGTGCAATAGTATTAATGAGGAATAAGCATGCAGAATAGCACATCAAAAGTTTCAGAGCTCAGTGCATCAAAAGCATCAGAGCACGACCAAAAGTATCAAGGCACCATCAGATTTAAGATTACAACTCGATCCAATAAAAAGTTTCGGAAGAACGAGAGTTGTAACTTAACAAAACGCCCATAATATAAACCCACTTGAAGACTAACTCAGATTTCTCCCCCTTTGTCATCAAATGACCAAAAGGATCGGCGAGGACTAACGCCTTGAAGAATTTCAAGTCGATGGAGGAGCGCCATTGTTATCGGGTTGTTCGTTGAAGTAGGGCCTACCGCAGTTGTCGCCCAAATCTTCATGTTCATCGGTTTCACGCGATGAAGAATAGGAGCTGGCCACCGATCGGGAACTTTGACTCTCTTGAATTTCTTTGGAGGTGGTGCAGACCAGTCAAATGCTTCCCGAGACCCATAGTCTTGATTCTTCCATGAAATATACATGAGTGAGAACAGCCCAGGTGCGGTTGAGGGTTTCATGAAGGTGATACTGATTTTTCTTCACTGCATTATGGGTTGAGGTCATGTTGTGAAGAATTGCAGCAAATTGACGTTTCACCCATTTGTGATTGTGATCAACCTTCTGATGAAGACTGAGGAGTAACTCACGATCAGTCGTCACCCTGGGTGCCGTTGCTTGGCAGAAGTATTTGCGGCAGTGTCATGTGTTGCAGAATCGTCATTGGTGGAGTAGGATGTAGCTAGACGGAATTGACCATCCAATGGACGAGTGCCTTCATCGATCACAGCAGCTGCCTTTCCCTTATCATCAGATGATGAAATTGGTCGCTTGAGGACTTCAATGGGCGGCAAGTAGCTACCATGGTTCAGAGTGTCAGCCTTGTAATTCAGTGAAGATCTTGCCCTTATGAATCTCATAATCCAAGGCGCATAGGGCTTCAGCTCAAAAGGTGACATTGCAACATTAGCCGGAGTCCTCATGAAGAAATCATGGAAGTTGACGGGAACGCCATGAATGATGTTGAAAAGCATGTTCTTCATGATGCCAACGACATCTTCATCATTTGAGTCGTGGCCTTTGATAGGACTCATTGTCTTCGTCAGGATTCGATAGACAGTCCGAGGCACATACATCAATTCCTTGACGAGGAATTTGGTTCGAGGGGCCTGCCCTGGCTTCAAAGGCTTCATGAGCACTTGCATATAATGATATGTCAGTTCGCGGTCATTGTAGATGCAACGTGCACTGTCATGGAGAGGATCAAGAGGAAGGACACGAAGCAATTCTGTTGCTGGTGCCTTATAGTGAGTGTTTTCTGTCATCCAATCCAGCACCCATGAATTGACATCTTCAAAGATCTCCGTGATGTGCAAAGTGGCATAGAATCAAGAATGAGTTCTTCATTCCAATCACGTATATCAGCAGAAATTTAGTAGTCCCGCATCGTGAATAACTCGGAGAACGGCTCAAGCACGCACAGAGATTCCATATCCACATGAGGAATGTGCTCATGATCGAAGATTTTGTCCTTGTCAAAGAGCACTGAGGAATAGAAGTTGGCTTGAGTAGCAGTCCAGAAACATCTTTTCCTTATGCGAGCAGAGTCATATGGATTGTAATCGATGAAGAACACATGCTCGTAAAAGAAGTCTTCACCTTGAATTTTTGCTTGCTAGAGAACGGATTCTTCGGTTTGGGCAAAGGAGTGTCGATGATTTGCAAAGACAACCTCAGAATCACGATCTCAAGTGCTTCAGTCGAGGAATTTCTGGTTCCTCATCTTGTGCAGTTTGGGGATCAAGAAGAAGAAGTTCTTCAAAGACTAGCGGCTGGAATTTCTTCATGAATGACGATGTGGGATGAGTTTCTTGAGCCCATTTGAACAGTTGTAGCCGTGGACCGAGGAATTTGTTGAATGGGGTGAAGAGAGGAGTATTGGGATCTCGACTTTCCCAAAAGTCATCGCTCATCACCGTGTAGTGCATCCAATATCCACGTCTTCTTCTTCTTTTTCAATTTCCTCAACACTAGCCTCTTCAGCTGTGAACTGAGGCATAGGTGAGGAAATGACTGACGTTGAAGGGAATGTTTCCACTTCAATTTCTTCATCAAACTGCTCTGAGGTAGTAACAGAATGATTTTCTTCATCAGATCCGCTTGGGATCTTGTAGTCTTCTCCATAAGGAACAATTTCCTTTGATGACATGGAGGAAATCAGAATGGCATCAATAGGATTTTCAAGCGAGCTGGTCATTGGCTTCATTTTCTTCGCGGCCGAAGAATTTGACGCAACTGATGCCTTCCTTTTCTTCACTGCAGCTCGCTCTGTAGCCTTGGTTTTCTTCACTTCATAAGCAGAAGGAAGAATTGGAGTTGGTGTTGGCGCAGGAGGAGCCGAGGATCTGTGGTTCATTTTCTTCAGCGAATGAGTGCAATTGCTCGATCTCTTCATTTCTTCAGCGCACCACTAGTGGATGCCACAGGAATTTCTTCAGCGGCTAGAATGGAGTCATCAGCCACTCGAACTTGTATTCTCATCAGCAGTTGAAAGTCATCAGCAATCTTGGCATGTTCTTCAGCAGGCTGAGCAGAATCTGCAGCCTGAGGATTTTCTTGTTGCGATGGGGCTGCAACATTTGTCATTTTCTTCGTCAAATTGACGAATCTCACTTTGGCTCCTTGCCAATCAGCATTGTATGCATCAAATCTTTGCCGAGGGCTTGATCTCGATTGAGCCTTGAGAAGTTCTTCGTGTCGGTCGACAATGTTCTTCTTCGTAAGCTTCTCCTTTCTAGCTTGTGCTCTCTTTATCTCACGAGCCTTTTCAAACTTCCATTTCTCTTGAGAGATGAAATGGGTCAAGATATGACTTTGACCAGAGTCGAGGCGATCAGCATTGGGGTGTTTGGATCCCGATGCCATAAGTCGATGAAGTCAAGATCTTCTTCGATCCAAAAGCGAGGCACAGTGTTCCTTTAGCTCTAGCGGCCTTTGCTTGTCTATCTCGATGATTTCGCAAGTTCTTCATCGAAGCCTCATCATCGAGGGCACTTGAAAGCAACCTGTTTCTTTCTTGGACTTGGCCGAGGACCGCGCCCACTGTTGCTTTTGTCTTCAAGAGTGGGGCCTGATGAGGACATTGGTGCAGCCGAGGAACTTGCCGAGACACCGTAGCAATTGAGAAACCCCGAGTCCTTTGACATGTAGCCAAATGCACAGGAGTTGAGGACTTGGAGGGAGCTGCTGAGGACTTTGGTGGAGCAGCAGAGATCGAGGAATTTGCCGTGATGGCGCGGCCGAGGAACTGGGCCGTGAGGGCGCTGATGGTGAAGCACTTGGCTTTGAGCAGGCTTCTTGGCATTGATTTCTCGGCTTGACCGAGGTCTCAAGCCGGCAGCAGCAACAGCAGAATCCTCATTGAATTTCCTCACTGGCTCCTTGGCTTGTCTTGCCACTTTTGCTTGACGCCTAGACCATTCTTCAGGAAAGTCTTCACCACTCTTGATGCTGGTGGGATCAGCGACTTGGCCATGTGCCAATGGAGGTCTTGGGCATGGAGGGTTTAAGGCGAATTTCTTCATGTACTTTGGAGTAACATAGCGATATTCCCTCCATTCTCGTGCCCATCTTCGTTCTATCCTCTGAATGCGCACTTTGCGCTGATTCTTGTTTTCTTTGCCAAACTTGGCTTCATCAGATGTGCAATAATCCTTGTATATTTCATCAGGGATCTCGAAAGCAGTCATGACCTCCGGTCTCTTTCCTCCTTCCTGCGGTCTCTTTCCTTCTGCCATTTTCTTCAGATGAGGAATTTGAACAATAGAACACTCTGAAGAAGTATGCAGTTTTTCTTCGAGGAACGCTGCAAATGAGTTAAGTTGATGAGAACCTAGTGATTCAGCAGCGGACATGAGTACCTGTGAACGGAGTGTAGGTGCGAGGAATTTTGAGGAATTTGACCAGTTGAGCCTTGAGGAATTTCACTAAGCGTTCTTGTCTTAGGTTCCAGAGTTGTACAGATCGAAAATCCGCACAATTGAGGAATCTTGAAGAATTGAGTGCTTAGAGAGATGGATCAAGAGCATACAGTGTGTGAGGTGTTCATATGTGAAGATTTGAAGTATAAAACACCTTTGAAGATTTTCAGAAAAGTTTGAGAATCAAAGCGAGTAATAAAAGTGACTTTTAAATTACCCGAACTGAAGAACACGACGAACAGAGATGAACTATGGTGAAGTTCGTCAAGTTAGATCTCCCACGCCCTAACTTGGCAGAGGGAGACAGCTACGGCAGCGGCGGAGTGAAGATTTCCGCAGCCGGCGCGAGTACGACGGCGACGAGGTCGAGGCAGTGAAGCTCTTCCTCACCGAGGGCGATGGAATAGCGGTGGCGCTAGGGTTTGAGGAGAGCTCGAGCGAGAGACAGCGACTGAGCGGAGTAAATGAAGTAAGGAAGGGGAGAGGGGGTATTTATAGCCACGGTAAAAACTGTTCGCCCGAAGGTTTTGGGACGAACATGCCCCTGCCCTTTCTTCTTCACGCGACATGTGTCACCCACGTACTGTGCAGATGAGATCGTGTAAGATCGTGGGTGAATAAAATAATGCATCGTGGGATGCGGAACGGTTTGAGCGGTAAAACCGAAAATCTGGATAAGTTTTGTTTTAAAGTTTTGTTCGCAATTTCTTCAGCTGACAAGGACACAGTGAAGACTTTGAACGAGTTTCAATCAGAACGCACATGAAGAATTTGTGAATAGATTGGGTTGAGTATAGCATAGAGGGGGAAGGGTCCGATCACATTCACTTAGCAAAAATCGCAACTTGAAGAAATAGCAATGAGTGAATGCTGTAGAGGACATAAACTCACATATATATATATTAGCCAATGAAGAAAAACGACGGAAACAATGAAGATTTTGCAAAGTTGAAGAATTTGAGAGACTGAAGAATTTCAAAAATGAGGAAAAACTCAAATTGAAGATTTTCAACTTTTGTGGTGGCGTGACCCACCGTATAAGAATGATGATTTCAGACTCCGCGTACAATTGTCGTTGGGTTCTGAGAATCAAATTCTTCACACTTAGAGTGTTATTCTTCATTGATTGAAGAAAAACGTTTCTTCATGTGTTGCACATCTAAGTCATCAATTCTGCATAAGGGTTAGGATGTGTGTCCTTATCAAAGAACATTCGAAGATTCTAAGATATTTAGCTCACACCGCAACTTGCTAAATCTCTTCTCATCCAAGGGCTTAGTGAAGATATCAGCTAGCTGTTCTTCAGTCTTCACGTGCTCGATGGAGATGTCGCCCTTCAACACATGATCACGAAGAAAATGATGAAGAATCTGGATGTGCTTAGTCTTCGAGTGCTGAACTGGGTTGTGAGCAATCTTGATGGCACTCTCATTGTCGCAGAGGAGAGGCACATTCTTCACGCTGACGCCATAGTCCTTGAGGGTTTGCTTCATCCAAAGCAGCTTGAGCACAAGATGAGCCAGCAGCAATGTATTCAGCTTCAAAGAAGAGACGGTGATACGCAGATTCGCTTTCTTCGAGGACCAATGCACCAAAGATCGTCCGAGGAAATGACAAGTGCCGATGTTGACTTGCGGTCCACACGATCACCAAAGATAGTCGAGTCGTAATATCCAATGAGGTCAAAAGCAGAGCCCTTGGGGTACCATAATCCTAGTGTTGGTGTGTGAGCTAGATATCAAGAGTATGCTTCACAGCCTTATGGTGTGATTCCTTGGTGCAGCTTGAAATTGGGCACACATGCAAACACTAAGCATTATATCCGCCTAGATGCACATAAGTACAATAAGGAACCAATCATGGAGCGGTATACCTTGTGATCAAGTCAATACCATTTTCATCAAGGCATAGATGGCCATTTGTGGGCATAGGAATTTTGACGCCTTTGCAATCTTGCATGCCGAATTTCCTCAAGACATCTTTGAGGTATTTCTCCGAGATATGAATATGCCATTGCGCTTCCGATTTAATTTGAAGACCTAAGAAGAATTTCAACTCTCCCATCATAGACATTTGATATTCTTCACTCATCATATAGGCAAGTTCATCACTATAACGTTGGTTAGTACAGCCAAAGATAATATCATCAACATATATTTGGCACACAAACAGTTCACCATCATATGATATTAGTAAAAAGAGTAGGGTCGAGTGAACCGGGTGTGAAGCCATTCTTCACGAAGAATTCCTTCAATGTATCATACCACGCCCGAGGGGCTTGCTTGAGGCCATAGAGGGACTTATTGAGTCTGAAGACTTTGTCAGGATTCTTTGGATCTTCAAAACCTGGGGGTTGAGCAACATATACTTCTTCCTCAAGCTTACCATTGAGGAATGCACTTTTCACATCCATTTGATATAAGATGATATCATGATGATTAGCATAGGCAAGTAAAATGCGAATAGCCTCAAGTCTAGCAACAGTGCAAAAGTTTCATCAAATCAATTCCTTCAACTGTGTGTAGCCTTGAGCTACTAGTCGTGCCTTATTCCTCATCACAAGGCTATTTTCATCTTTCTTGTTGCGGTAGATCCACTTTGTGCCAATGATATTATGCTTGCGAGGATCTAGGCGATTGACCAATTCCCAGACATTGTTCAGCTTGAACTGATGTAATTCTTCTTGCACAGCCTGAATCCACTCCGGCTCCAGAAATGCTTCATCTACCTTAGTGGGCTCTGTGATAGAGACAAAAGCATAGTGCCCACAAAAGTTAGATAAATGTGATGCTTTTGAGCGGGTGAGAGGACCTGGTGCGCTAATGTCATCGATGATCTTCTCCACTTGCACTTCTTTTGCAACGCTGTGGATGAGTTGGTTGTCGCCGAGGATTTTGATCAGCATTTTCTTCAAAGACCATTTTCCTCATCTTGTTCTTCGTGTATCACCGACGCTCTTCACGAATAGGAATGAATTCTTCAACAGATTCTTCAAGAGGAATGACATCCTCGGTTGCCTTGAGCTTGATAGCATCCTCGGTGTTGGTTCATCTAACACGAAGGTAGGTGCTCTCTTTGCAGCCATTAGTTTCATCGAACCGCACATCTACAAAGGTCAACAATCTTGTGAAGAACAATGTTGAAGACTCAGAGGTGTGCGAGTCCTTTCCGAACCAAGCATAAAACCTTCATGTGCTTTGGTGTAAATTTAGAGTTGTGGTGAGGATTTCTAATCCAACATTTAGCAATCAAGACTTTGAAATAACTCACATTGGGTTTCTTGTCGTTGAGGAGTTCATAGGCGTCTTCTTGAAGAATTTGTGAAGATATACTGCTGATGATGTGGCAAGCAAGTCAATTGCATCAATCCAAAACGCCGAGGCGCTTTTGTATTCATCAAGCATAGTGCGAGCCATCTCAACAAGAGTTCTATTCTTGCGCCCACGACGCCATTCTCACGAGGAGTATAGGGAGCAGATAACTCATGAGTAATACCAAGTTCATCAAGATAGGCATCAAGACCGAATTCTTGAACTCGGCCCATTGTCACTTCGATATGCTTGATCTTCACACCAAAGTTGGTTGAAGCCCTTGAGGAAAATCGTTTGAAGACTTCCTGCACTTCATGTTTGTAAGTAACAATGTGTACCCATGTATATCGAGAATAATCATCAACAATGACAAAACCATATAGAGATGCATCATTAGTGACTGCTGAATAATGATTAGGTTCGAAGAGGTCCATGTGAAGCAATTCGAATGGACGGGTAGTGGTCATGATAGTCTTCGCTGGATGCTTGGCCTTGGTCATTTTTCCGGCTTCACATGCTCCGCATAAGTGATCCTTGAGGAATTTGACATTTTCAATGCCAATGACATGCTTCTTCTTCGCAAGTGTGTTCAAATTCGTCATGCCTGCATGACCAAGTCGTTGGTGCCATAGCCAGCCTTCTGAAGCTTTTGCAAGTAGACACACGGCTGGTTATGGTCTTGTAGAGAAATCAACAATATACAGATCTCCTCTCCTAAAGCCTTCGAAGACTTTGGAATTGTCAGCTTCCATAATCACAACACAGCGATATTTGCCAAAGACAACAACCATATCAAGATCACAGAGCATTGAGACTGACATGAGATTGTATCCTAAGGACTCAACAAGCATGACTTTGTCCATGTGCTTATCCTTAGAGATAGCAACCTTACCAAGACCCAATACCGACTTTTGCCTTTGTCAAGAAAGATGATATGCTTCAGAGGTGACGGTGATAAGGAGCATCCATCAATAGATTCTTGTCACCAATCATGTGATTTGTACATCCACTATCGAGGACCCATTCGGTGGTTTTGGGTTGATCATCCCGCAGATGAATTAGTGTAGCTTACAATCTCATATGCTTCATCGGTGAAGAATATGATATCAAGTTCATCGATGAATTTCATCAAGTAGTAAACAGATATAGCAAGATGAGGACGTGTGAAATGAAAGTTCATTTCATCATGATTTGCTCAAGGCCCTTCAGCATTTTTGCGTGTCCCCAAAGAAATTCTTTAGACATTAGAGCACGCCCGAGACCTGACCCGCAGAAGAAATTAGTTCTTTTTCTTCACCACCCACATCTAGAGGGGTGGCAAAGAGTTCATCATTCTCATGAGCACCATATGAGAAAGGTGGCAAAGATGCCAAACCATTTCACTTCACATAAGAGGGGTTAGGGTAAGCATATGAATAAGCAGAGTAATTCTTCGAGGACTTATGAACATAATGGTTTGAAGAACAATGCACATATTCATAGCCCTTAGCTCTACCCTGCGAGAAAGAGTTGTTAGCACGATGATAATCATATGAGGACTTTGATCTAGTTGAGGAATTTGATCCATATGAAGAATTTGGTCCATATGAAGAATTTGATCTGGGTTTCTGTTCTTCACGTGTGGTGTCATGAGGACATTCACCAAGACTTTCAACACAACTTTTGGGAACCCAGATTTTCTTCATAGGGGAACCGTGCTCTGCAGCTTAGTGCCAACATATCTAGCAAATACTTCACCATTCTCGATTTTTGAACAGTTTATAGTTGAGTCAAATGATTCATCAAGAATGAGGAGATTCACATGTAAAGCCGATAAGTTAGATGGATCAACTGGAGGTCCCATTGCAGCAACCCATGAGATTTTGGGGTACCGCTCAGCTTCCAATATGTTCCATCAAGATTGAGTTTCCTCTCAAAGGCAATACCTCTTTCCTAGGGTTTCGTTGAGGATCTGCTTTTGAGCACATCACAAAGTGTCTCGATGCCCTTTGAGGCTTTTGTACATGCCTGTCATGTACAATTCCTTCAGCCTTGCATTGTCAAGGATACTAGCAATGTCCTCGTGTGAGGAATTAGTGATAGCAGAGGCATATGAAGAATTTGTAACAGTTGAAGCATTTGAACATTCAGGTGAAGAATTAGCAGATTCACGTTCAATGCACTTTAAGCATGGAGGAACAAATTCTTCCTGAGAAGCGCTGATTTGTTGAGCTAGTAATGAATCGCGCTCCTTCTGAATCTTCATAACACACTCTTAGCTTTTCAAGATCTTCCTTTCTTTGAAGAGATTCAAGAGAAAGCTTCTCGTGATCTTGCTTTTCTTGAAGAAATTCACAAGAAAGTTTCTCATGATCAGACAAGAGAGAGTTATGATGACCTTGAAGGTTATCAAACCTAGACCAAGTCTCTCAAGATTTTCACCAAGGCTTTAGTGCGATCCATTTCTTCACCCAACATATCATCACTTTTATCTAGCATGTTTTGAACCTTTTCAAGAGCCCGTTGTTGTTTCACAGCAATTTTAGCAAGTTTAGAGTAGCTGGGCTTGAGATCCTCATCAGATTTATTCTCACTAGAGTCAGAGGAGTTGTATTTGAGTACCTTAGCACCTTTCACCATGAAGCAATAGGTGGGAGCGTAGCCATCATTATCTTCATCAGCTTGTCGGTCGAGCCGTTTCTTGATGTTGAAGATGGACTTGTCGACGAAGGCAAGAGTAACGCCGACTCGCCACACCGCACTCAGATTCTTCAGACTCCTCCTCTTCATCATTTTCCTCGATTCAGCTTCAGAGTCCATTTCCTTGCCAATGAATGCCCGAGCCTTCTTGGAGCTGCCCTTCTTGTGAGATGAAGACTTGAGGATTTTGATGATTTAAGATTTTGACGATTTCTTCTTCTTCTTCGCATCATCGTAACTGTAATCCTTGTATTTCTTCTTCTTCATTTCCTTTTCCCATCGAGGACAATCTTGAATATAGTGACCAGGCTTCTTGCATTTGTGGCAAAGTCTTCTTATAGTCACCGGATGAGGAATCATTTCCTCTTGAGGATTTTCCAAAGCGACCACGCCTCGTGAACTTCTAGAATTTCTTCACAAGCAAAGCTAGATCCTGGCTCGTTCTTCAGATCACCAAGGCTACTACCGTAATCCTCATATTCGAGTCGACACAACCTTGGCCTTCGTGGCACGTGGTTTGCCATAGTTTGAACCATAGAGATCTCTTTCAAGCAAGTCGAACTCGTGAGTGTTTAGCCTTCGAGGATATCGCAGGATCAAGTGACTTGAAGTCAAGACGCGTTCTTGTATCATCACCCCAGAGTATCAAATGAGGAATCAAGCGATCTCAGCAGCTTTCTTCACAACTTCATGATCAGTGATGTCGGTGGCACCGAGGGCTTGAAGCTCATTTGAGATGTCATGAGGCGATCAAAGGTTTGTTGGACATTCTCATTGTCGAGTATTTTGAAGCGTTGAAGAGATTCCAAGAACATCGACTCGAGAGTCATGCTGAGTTGAAACTCCTTCATTTACTTTGGACAAGATATCCCGTATAAGCTTAGCAGCTTCCAAAGCACTCACTCTTCCATACCGCCCTTTGCTCGATGGCCACATATGATATTCTTCGCTTGAGAATCGAGTTGTTTGAATCTCTTCACATTGGTAGCATTCGGTGAGGGAGTGACGGTGGGGACACCATTTTCCACAACATACCGTAGATCGTTATCAATTGCCTCAAGATGCATTCGCATCTTGTTCTTCCAAAGAGGGGTAGTCCGCTCCATCAAAGGTAGGACACCCAGCCGAGACCTTGATCATACTGCGGTTGACATAACTAAAACTCCGGCGGTTAAACTAAAATCACACGTAACAAGGAGTACCTTGCTCGATACCAATTGAAAGTGCGTTATATCGACTAGAGGGGGTGAATAGGCGATTTTATGAATTCTTCATCGAGGAATTTGTTGGTGAGGAAATTCCTTAGCTAAGAACTACTTGCAGCGGAATAAGTACTCGAAGTAAACATAACAGATACAAACATAGTCATCATGATGAAATGAAGACTAGCAAAGAGTACAGAAAGCGTAAACACAGGATAACAAGATGAAGACAAACAGAGTGAAGAAATTGTACTGAGGAATTTGTGAAAGTCTTCAGTCAAAGTCTTCAAACACAGATATGAACGACATACAACACAATCATGAGGAAATGAAAGAGTTGAGGAAATAGAACCAGTTAGTTGGTGAAGACAATGATTTGGTAAACCAGTTCCAACTGCTGTCTCAATTGTACGTCTGGTTGGAGCGGCTGAGTATTTAAACTCGAGGACACGCAGTCCCGGACACCCAGTCCTCATCGTATTCTCCTTGAACTAAGACCACGCAGGCCTCGTCCAATCACTCGTGGTAAGTCTTCAAGTTACTTCCAAACCTTCACAAACTTGGTCACTCGGCGATCCACAATTCCACTTGGATGCTCTAGACCTTGACGCCTAACCGTCTGGAAGAAGCACAGTCTTCAAAGGTAACAAGCGCCGGATCCACGCAGATCAATTTCTTGATGATGCTCAATCACTTTGGGTTTGTGGGGTTTGGTTTTGGGATTTTCCTCACTTGATGATTTTCGCCAAAGTCCTTGGAGGATGGGTTGCTCTCAAATGACAAGTGTCAAGTTCTTCGGAGCAGCCAACCAGCTAGTGGTTGTAGGGGGCTATTTATAGCCTAGGGAGCAGCCCGACTTGATAAGACATAAATGCCCTTCAATGATATGACCGTTAGGTGGATAAGATATTTTGGACAGCCGGCCAAGAAGACAAAGAACGGTCGGAAATTTGACTCTCAAATTCCTCGGGCTATCATGTTCCTCTTTGTGTAGGCAATTTGCCTTTGGCGAATTCCTAACTCCTCGCTAGAGCAAAGTCCTCAAGTGACTGTAAGAACTGCCTCTCACATCAAGGAATTGACTAAACTGTATGAGATTTCCAATGGCTTCACTCAAGGGATTGGTAGGTGTAGGATTTTGAGTTGAGCATCACATGGAAATTTTTCCTTAGTATTTCCTCGACCCCTTTAACAAAGACGGTGTTTCCTATGACTCAAGAAAGAGAAAATGAAACTACGAAAACAAAAGTCTTCACGCTTCATGTTCCTCGAATGAATACCAAGTCTTCAAGGTCACACCAATTTCTTCACTTTCAAAGTCTTCGTAAAGTCTTCGAATATCAAAGTCTTGATTGAAGAACTTCATTTTAGGGTCGACTTTCTCTCAGAATATCAAACTCCTCATAGACTTATAGACCTGTGTACACTCACAAATGCATCAGTTACTTAACCTATAAGTCTTCAATCCACCAAAATCACTAAGGGGCACTAGATGCACTTACAGCTTTTGAGCCACAAATGCACAGAAATATGGAAGCCTACATGGATGACATAGTGGTCAAGAGCAAGGACAAGGCAACTTTGATTCAAGATTTAGACGAAACCTTTGCAAATCTGCGCAAGATCAACCTCAAGCTTATCCCTGAGAAGTGTGTGTTTGGAGTCCCCTCCGGCAAGCTTCTCGGGTTCTTCGTGTCTCAGCGGGGGATTGAAGCCAATCCCGACAAGATCAAGGCCATTGAGCAGATTGAAGCACCAAAGCGCATCAAGGATGTACGAAGACTTGCCGGTTGCGTGGATGCTCTCAGCAGGTTTATCTCTAAGTCTGCTAAGCGCGCCCTGCCGTTTTTCAAAATATTGAAAAAGGCAGGTCCAATGAAATGGACTCCGGAAGCGGAGGCTGCGCTGCAGGGCTTGAAGAGATACCTGTCCTCCACTCCAACACTTGTCGCACCTAAGCTTCAAGAGAAGTTGCTGCTGTATATAGCGACAACCAATCAAGTGGTTAGTGCTGCGTTAGTAGCGGAGAGGGAGGCGGATGATGAGCCGGCAACCACGGCAGATGCATCCAGCGACAAGCAGGGGGCTCCACCGACAAGCTCTGGTCCCAACAAAGATGGATCTGCGCAGGCGCATGAGGAGATGCAGAAGAGAATGGTGCAGCGCCAGTTTATTTTGTCGGTTCCCTTCTGCAGGGGCTAGGTCAAGGTACTCCGTGTGCGAAATTGCTTTTCGCCTTCTCATGGCCTCGAGAAAGCTGCGCCATTACTTCCAAGCACATGAGATCACATTTGTCACTCGTTTTCCATCAAGAGGATATCGCAGAATCCGAAGCAACAGCAGGATTGTCGAGTGGGCACTGGAACTATCAAGCTTTGGCCTCAAGTTTGAGAGCACTTCAACTATCCAGAGCGAGCATCGGCAGAATTCATAGCAGAGTGGACGCCAACACCAGATGAAGAAATTCCAGAAACGAGCATCCCCGTCAAGGAAGCAAGCAAAGAGTGGCTGATGTACTTTGATGGTGCCTTCTCGCTGCAAGGCGCCGGTGCCGGCGTGCTACTTGTTGCACCCACCGGAGAGCAACTCAAGTACGTAGTCCAGATGCACTTTCCCAAGGAGCAAGCAACAAACAATACCGCAGAGTATGAAGGTTTGCTTGCCTGTCTCAGGATCGCAGCAGACCTTGGGATCAAGAAGCTCATTGTCAGGGGTGACTCACAGCTTGTCGTCCGCCAAGTGAACAAGAATTATCAGAGTCCGTTGATGGAAGCTTACGTTGATGAAATAAGAAAGTTAGAAGAGCACTTTGACGGCCTACAGATGGAACATGTTCCAAGAGCTCAGAACGACATTGCCGATGGCCTGTCAAAGTGCGCCGCACTTAAGTTACCTATGGAACCAGGGATCTTTGTGCTCAAACTGACTCAACCGCCTGTAACGCCATCAACTGGACAGAGCAAGAAGAGGAAGTTGATTTCTGGCGACTATTTTCCGGCAGAGCTCCCTGAAGCCGCCGCCTAGAAGGTCCCCAAGATCAACACCAAGGATGCTGAGGAGCAGTCTGCTCTGGCAAGCCCTAGGGTTTGTTCCGTTGAAGCAGACGCTCCTGACAAGTTTTGCTCTGGCAAGCTTGCCGGGGAACGTCAAGCTCGGCTGAGCCGCAGGTTCTCGCCGTAGAAGCGGATGTTCCCGCGGTAGCATACGTGCCTTTAGTCCTTGTTGTCGAGCCGCAAGCTCCAGCATGGGCACAGCAAATTGTCCGTTTCCTTCAGACAGGAGAACTTCCCGAAGAGCAAGAAGAAGCGGAAAGAGTAGCCCGGCAGTCAAGTATGTACCAGTTTGTCGACAACACACTATACAAAAGAAGACTCAACGGTGTGAAATTCAAGTGTATTCACCGGGAAGATGGACAAAAGCTGTTGGCAGAGATACATGGAGGCATATGTGGTCACCACATTGGCAAGAAGAGCACTTGCCGCAAAGCGTTCCGCAAGGTTTCTTTTGGCCGACAGCCCTCCAGATGCAATCGCACAAGTAACCAAGTGTGAAGCGTGCCAGTTCCATTCCAAGCAGATACACCAGCCAGCCCAAGCTCTCCAGACAATCCCTTTATCCTGGCCATTTTCGGTCTGGGGGCTCGACATCCTCGGCACCCTTTCCACGCGCTGTCGGAGGCTTTGAGTACTTGTACGTTGCAATCGACAAGTTCACAAAGTGGCGGAAGTGGAAGCGATGAGGAAGGTGCAGCAGATCGCGATCAAGTTCTTCAGTCGATTGTTTGCCGCTTCGGGATCCCTAACAGGATCATCACCGACAACGGCACGCAATTCACGAGCCGCACTTTCATGCGGTACGTCCAAGATCTTGGCGCCAAGGTCTGCTTCACTTCTGTTGCTCATCCGAGAAGCAACGGTCAAGCGGAGAGGGCAAATGCTGAAGTGCTGCGTGGGCTCAAGACCAGGACTTTCGACAGGCTGCACAAGTGCGGAAAGAACTGGATTGAGGAGCTGCCGGTGGTTCTTTGGTCGCCAGACGACGCCAAATCGAGCCAGCCGCCGACACCTTCGCTCTAGTATATGGAGCAGAGGCGTTCTCCACACGGAACTCGTATACGGGTCACCTCGAGTGCTCGCTTATGATGAGCTTGAGCAAGAGCAGCTGCGACAAGATGACGCGCTGCTCCTTGAGGAGGACCGTCTTCAGGCTGCTGTACGGGCTGCTCGATACCAGCAAGCTTTGCGCCGCTACCATAGCCGCAAAGTTAATGCCAGAAGTCTCGAGGAAGGGGACCTTGTTCTTCGGCACGTTCAGTCCGCCAATAATTCCGACAAGTTGACGCCGAAGTGGGAAGGCCCTTACCGGGTGAAACGAGTCACTAGGCCTGGCGCTGTCCGCTTTGAGACCGAAGATGGCACCGTGAGCAACTCCCGAACATTGAGCATCTTCGTAAGTTTTACTCGAGAGCGCGGTTGCGGAACCTGTTCCAAGAACCACCTTTTGTACAAGTCTTGCCGCTGTTGCATGTAATCCTTTGTACAAAGCCGGGCGCAGACCCCGTGCATAAGTAAAGCTCATGTGCTCCGCACATCTTGTCAATTTCATGCTTTCTATCTTTTGCATGTGTTATCTGACACTTTATGCAGTGCCTACCCCCGGTAAGCAATAATGAGCCGTAAGGCTCCATATCTTTATTTTCTCTTCTTTCTCTTTCTCAAAGAAAGGAAGGTTCCCACGCCCACAAGTTTCCCAGGGGGAAAGGAGAAGATAATGGTGTGGACCAGGGCGTCGTTCAAGAAAGTTTTGCCTTACCGGGACACAAACGACAGAAAAGCTAAGTTGCCAAAGTTTGAGCAATCAGTTTTAAAATTTTTAAGTTATCTTCCTTGAACGACCATACTTTGTATGGAAAACCTATGCGCGGAGGAACCAACTCGTAGCTAGTTGCGCCCTTACTTTGTTTCGAGCCCGCTCAACAACTTAAGTGAGCTGTGACTAGTTGCGACAAGGTTTCTTGTCGGGGGCGGCACCGCCAGCAGGCTGTTGACCTTCCGCACTCAGCGCTCGCGGCAAAGGTGCCTGCGCCGACAAGTTCCCTAAAAGCGTTGGGAAAAACATACAAAGGAAGGAATCAAGTAAAGGAAATAACATAGCAATCGATACCCAAAATAAAGTTATATTACAAGATAGCTTGTCGGAGCTCTAATAGATTATTCTCGTAACATGATCAACAGCGACAAGAAAAAGGAGAAAACGGGCGGCCTAATCTACGCGATCGCCCTCAACCCTCTTGATCTCGCTCACCTTGTCCACAATGGGTGCGACAAGGGCCTTGAGCGCTTCCAGATCAGCATCCGGCGGCAGCTTCTTGAGGACGTTGGTGAGGTTGAGGCCTGGGTTGAGGATGGCCACCTTCACCAACACCTTTTGAAGAACTCCCGCGCAGATCATGCGCGACTCATCGGCCAGCTGCTTTGGGATCCTTTCCCGGAGTCACTGGAGGGCCGTCGCCACGCCTTTGAAGAACAAGCTGAGCTTGGCGCTGGGTTGGAGGTTCTCATCGAGGGATACCCAAATCCTCCATCCCCATTGCGCCCGCCTCCCTGTCGATGGCTGCGGCAACATCCATGAGACCCTCCGTCCAAAGGCTCCACATTCTCCCTAAAGTGTTCTGGTGGCGGCAGACTGCCAAAGAGCGCTCGTCGGCCTTGATCTCGCTTCTTCAAGGCCACCTCCGCTCCTCGGCACCGGCCGGCGCCTTGGTCAAAGTAGCCAGCTTCAACTCAAGATCTGCATTGGTGTCCTTGGCGGCGCTTAAGTTCCTTGTTCTTCTCGGCGAGACTACCTCAGTAGCTCACCAAGGGTGTAGGCGTCCTTCTTGCGCCATGCTTGAGCTGCAAGCTCTTCGCCCGCCTTGAGATCGGTCTCCGGCTGCGCCACCTTCGCCTCCAGCTCCTTCTTGGCGGCCTCGGCAGCTGCGGCAGCATCCTCTGCTTCCTTGAGAGACCCGCCAAATGTTTTCTCGCGCGCCGCAAGCTCCTCCTCGTGGCTGTCAAGGTTGACCTTCCGCTGCGCCAACTCGCCTCCAGCAAGAACAGCTCCTCGGCGGCAAGCAGTCAGAGTTTCTTGGCCCGGCCTTCTCGAGGAGAAAGGCTTTCCGCGCCTCGGCAAGTTGCACCCGCTCCTCTGCAAGGGACCGGAGGGCTTCCTGGTTACGACCCCGGAGCTCCTCCGCGTGCTTCTCGATGTCCACTCCCGCCCTCGCGACAAGCGCTTCTCGGGATTCCAGCTTGGCCTGCCGAGCGCGGTAGAGAGACAACCGCTTCCGCAACAGCCGCTCCTCCTCAGGTTCGTCGCTGCTGCTGCTCGGCGCGTCAACCAGCGTCAGCCCAGCAGAGGCGAGCACCTCTCCATCAAAGGTTTCTCCTTCGACCGGCGCCCTGGAGCTTAACGCCCAAGGGAGCTTGATGAAGACGCCATCGCCGCCTTCAAATAGGGCGCTGGCTGGGGCTTTCGAACTCGACGCCGCGGCAGCAGCGGGGATCGGCGGTCGGTGTAGCGCCTGACGCTCCTGCGGCCTCGGGGCCGTCAGTGCAATCGCCATACCCCTCGCCAGCTCTTGCGGCGGCAGCTTTGGCGGCCTCTTCGCCGGCAAGATCTTCAGCGCCAGCTGCTTCTTCGGTGGCAGCGGCGTTGTCGGTATTGCCGCGCACGTTCTCCTCGCCGGTGACCTCGGTCTCCATCGGCTCCGTGGAAGATGGATCTGACGACCGGAAGAGGGAGAAAAGTCAAGCAAATATCCAAAAAGAAAATCAGAAGAAGAAGAACCTAAGGGAAGTTTTCAAGCAAGAGGATTACCTGTACTGGGCTCTGCAGTCATGGTTTCCACCACCGGTGGGTCGCTGGTGCTGCCCCTTGTCGGGGAACTCTCCCTTGCCGAAGATTTCTCCCTTGCCGGAGAACGCTCCCTTGCCGGGGAATCCTCCCTTGGCGGTGTAGTCGAAGCAGATGGCATGTCGGGCGCGGCTTCCGGGCACTCCTGGTGAGGCTGCTCTGCTCCTACACAAACCAATAGTCAGATGTCAGCAAAGAAAGAGCACCCATGCGCGCTTAACAGCGGGAAGTAAACCATATTCTTACGCTGGGGGCTGCGCTAGGGGCTGCTTTGGGGAATGGTTGCCGGGTCCGGCAAGATGGTCTCGGACGCACCCCCCGTTGTCGCGGCGGGTTCGTCCTCGATGACAATCACTGGGACCTTGGCTCTCTTCGCCGCTCTCTGTGCTAGAGACCTGAAAAGGAATGGGTTCAGAGTAAAGCAAATCAGATACAAGACAAAAACAGCAAGAGTTGAAGAACTACAAGTACAACAAAGAATCTTACTCTTCTTCTTCCTTGTTGGAGCTGAGCGCGGAGAGGTCAAAGTCCGGCCCACCTTCGGCGCGACGAGGCGGAGGAGTAGGTTCCCTTAGCCGCTTGGCGGGGGCAGTGGCGGTGGTCCGGGACGACCCCGCTCCAGTTGCCGCATCGGCGTGAGGCGCCCCCGCGGCAATAGTGCTTGCCACGGTGGAGCGTGTCGCACGGCGCGGCGGCTGTTGACCCCTCTACCGCCCTGCTACGTCCCCGACCTTGCGGAGGCGCTTTCTTGGTGGAGCTGGGGGCTCTGCTTGCGGCGGGCTGTCTGAAGATGAGGAGGAAGAGGAGTCGGTCTCCAACGAGCCGCTCGCACCCTCGGCGGGCTCGCTCGACTCGGCTTCAGGATCGGCAAGTTCTCCCTCGCCGGCAAGCTCATCTCGCTCGGCAAGGCTTGCTGCCTCTGCTGCCTCTGCCTCCTCCACGGTGAACCCAAACTCGCCCGCGGCAGCGGCTGCCGCCACCTCTTCCGCCCTGGTGGCGATGCGCTGCATCTCCGCATGGGTGATGTCGCGGGTGAGGCTCTTCTGCTCATCAGAGCGAACCAGCACTTCTACCAACCCGTCGAAGAACTCCTGCATGACGTCGTCTGCAGGCTCCTGCCAAGTTGGGACAATTCCATGCAAATCGCACAGCGGCATCATTGCACGGATGCGATCGAGCGAGGAATTGTTGCACAGCGGAACGACGTCCTTTGGCAACCTGAACCATTCGGGATGTTGAGGGTCGTGCTTGAACAATTCCTTGAACATCGTGTCCAGTTCCAGGACAGTGAAGTTGAAGTTGAGGCCCGGGCGCAGCCTCATGATGTCCGCCGCACCCCCGAACTCCCAGGCGGGTCTCCTCCTCTCTTGCAGGGGGGCGATGCGGCGGCGAAGAAAATCTGCACCAACGGCGCCCACAGTGAGCTCGGCAAGCCTGAGGCGTAGGATCCGGGTGACGGCAATCTTCAGCCTATCGTCTTCCGGGGCCACGTTGCTCAAATCGTTGCCAAGACTCTATCGGGCTTACGCGCTGGCAGTAAATGGCTGCGGGTTCTCCTCGACAATCCAGCACCAGTCTGCTCTCCATTCCTCCCACTTGCCACGGAGCTCTCCCTCCAGATAAGCTTCCTTCTTGCCGGCTCTCGAGATCCAGGCGATTCCGCCAGATAAAGGCTCTCCTCTCTCAACTCGAGGCATAAAGAAGTGGCGGAAAAGAGCTACATTTGGATGGACTCCGACAAAGTTTTTGCAGAGATGTGCGAAAATTGCCATGGTCAGAACGGCATTGGGGGTGAAGTCAAGGAGGTGGAACCCGTAGGTGTTCATGATATCGCAGAAAAATTCAGAGAAAGGCAGGCAGAGCCCGCAGTACAAGAACAACGCGAAGAAGGGATATCCATTCGGAGCCCGTTCCGAAGCAGCGGCGGAGAGTACCTTCGTGCGCGGATGCGCTCGCGTCTCCGTCGACTAGAAGAGGTAGTAGTACTCCCTCAGCTCTTCGCGGCGAGCTGGGGGGGGGGGAAGGTTGTCCGCTCCCTTCGCAGCGCCGTGAGCCGCTGCGCCTCGGTCCTCTTCATGGCCTTCCCCTTGCCGGCTTTCGGAGCCATGGCGGAGGTGGTGGGGGAGATCGCCGGCGTTGGTGGTGCTGGTGGCGATGGGGGGCGGAGCGCTGCTCTCTTTCAACTTTGGAAAGAAGGGGGGAGAGGCTGAGGTTTTCTGAGATTGGAACAGCAACTGGCGAGATGGGCGAACTGCCCCTGTTTCCCCTGCTTATAAAGAGGGAGGGAGCGGACGTTCCGTCTTTCCGAATAAAGAACCACCCACGATCTCCCCCACGACGCCGCATTCAACGCGTGCCGTTCGGGGAGGGCGCGGTGGATACGGAGTAAGATACAGCAGAACCCGGGCCAGCGTGCCCGTGCCTGCTTTTGGGCACAGCTCAACAGCTCGGCACCGTGTGTGGCCCAGGCCCGGGGGCTCCTGTCGGTGTACTAGAGTAGGGGTGCCCTAGGATCCCGAACTTGTGCATGGGCAGTCGCAGCACCCCGCGGCAAGGCTTGCCGGGTGACCGCCAAGGTCCTCCGTGGTTCCTTTGGAACCATTCAAGAACAAAGTATTCAAGCCAAGGAGACAAGGCCCCGGCAAGAGGAGCTTGCCGGGAAGGCCAACCAAGGCATCTCAAGGAACTTGCCGCGACGCGCCACGCGTCTCGGCAAGGCCCGGTGAGCGCCAAGCTTCCGGACGCAACAAGACAACGACCGCGGCAAGGCGCTTGCCGCAGTGAGCTACCACTCTGTACCCGCGCTCCAGCACATCCACCAACGTGTCGCCCCGGGACCTTTCCAGGTGCGCGTGGCAAGAGGCTGTGCAGCCAGCGGTGCGAGGTGGCAAGCGACGCTGACGAGATCGCCATCGTGGCAAGCGGTGGCGCCCCTGACGGTCCCTTTTTGAACTGTTTGGGCGACACAGACGGGCATTTAATGCCGTTGTCCCCTACCGTCAGGGTTAGGTATGATGCACTGTACAAGTAGTTGTACCAACCGCAACACCTTTTCCATTTTTACCCTTGTCTACGTTTCCACCTGTCGGTGACCCTTGAGCATATAAAAGGAGGCCCATGCGCAACGTAGAGGGGGGGTTCGAAGGCAGAAAACACTCACGCTTAGTCTCGTTAGCAGCTAGTGTGTACTGTAGCACTCAGCACTCCCGAGCAAGAACTCAATACAATCAGACATGCAGTAGTAGGAGTATTATCTCTCCGGAGAGCTCTGAAGCTGGGTAAATCGCTCGTGTGCTTCGCCTCGATCTGCTCTTCGCGCGATCTCCGCCTCCCTCCGAACCGAAAGGGGCTCGGTCCGCCGGTCCCATAGGTGTTCGTGGGTCTGTCCACCAAGACATTCTACCTAGTTACTACCAATGTAGTAATACCTGGAAGACTAGTGGTTAGAGGACGGCAGCTAGGAATAGCCATCTCATTTTGTGCAGTTGTACTAAAACTGAGGTGTGTACTTTTGATTGCGCAGATAGAAACGATATGGAGACAGACATTCCTGTTGCACAAATATGAAATACGGTTATTTAAACAGTGACAGATATTTGCAGTGATGTATGATTCATAGCAGCATCTATTGAGTTATAATTGGCACTAGATTGACAGTATGAAAGTGCCCTTAAGTAAGTAGCATCACATGACATCAACACTGCCACTAGATTAACATGCAGAGCATTAGTATTACTGTCATGAGAGTAGCACATGGTCCGTAAATGTGCAATCAAATTTGTGCAGTTCCACTGGGATGAAGCAATGTTAGCAGTGTGAGATTTAAGTGTAACTGGAAAAACAAAATTCATGGGAAATAAAGCAAGACAGAAGCACTTCATGAAATGGTGATGGCATTGCTTCAATTTATCGACGGCACTAGACCATTACTTATAGTGACATTAGGTGGCATTCTTAATGCTTCATGTGATTTTACATTAACGGTAGCGATATGGGCGTAGGGACAGTAGGGGCATAAAGTGGTGAGGCAGATGTGGTTGCCGAGAGCCGCAGACACTCAGGCAGCATGTCTGCATTTGTCCCATTTTTTATCTCCTCGGCGACATTTTCCTATGCGAGCACAGGAAATCTAGACCTGCTCATTCTCATTTGAGTTGTCCCCCAACACCCCTCACTTTCTTTCCTTTTTCAACCAAGAGACAGGTCCACTTCCCCCCACCCTTCGCCATCCACCATGCTTTCTTCGCCTTTTCAACCAATATACCGGTTGGGTAGCCAGTATCTATCACTTTCCCCCATTTCCTCTTAGAACCAAGTCCTAGATTCATGCTACAGCTTTCCCAGTTTCTTCCCTGTTTGAACCAACTCTTTGATTCGACTGTATGAACTAGATTTACCTCTAATAATAGTAAAAGTCTAGGTGGCTTTGGAACAGCCGACGGAAGTAGAAAAAGATCCACATGCAGCCACGTGGGGAGCTGGGGCAGTAGAGCAAGACAGGTTTCGAAGGAATATATACTGAGGGTCATCGGCATGTGGCAAAGATGGCGTCGGGAGGTCGCATCTTGGCCACAATACCGCAGGGAGGAAGAAGGGGTCGGAGGCCCTCCCGAGCCGGCGCGGTCGTCGATCGGGACGCTCTGGCAGCCGTTGGTCTCCTCCCTCGCTGCTCATGACAGCGTGAACGATGCACCTACACCGCTGCCCCAGTCGAGGTGGTCCGATCGGATTTGTGACCAGCCGTGAGCAGAGAGAGAGTGTGGCCACCTATTGTAATGCCCCGAGACCGTTGCATCGGATGTCTTCCAGTTATTCGCCATCGTTGCCATGTCGTTTGCTTGAGTGTTGCATCTTGCCATGTCATCAATTGCATTTCATCTGCATGTTTTCAAAACTTGCATCCGTCTGGGTTCTCCGGTCTCTTTCTGCGTTGTCCGTTTTATCATCTGACACTCCCACATGCACCTGTCGCCCCTCTCAGACCTTGTTTCGTGACCGGGAGAAAAATGTTCTCGGAAGGGGCCGAGAGTTGACGAGTGGTCTTGGTACATCACCGGTAGACTGCCTGTCAAATTTCGTTCCAATTGGAGGTCGTTTGATGCCCCAACGATTAACCGAGTTAACCGAAACCCCTCTCTCTTTGCAGCCCAGCACCCCCTCCACACAGCCCGCTAGCCCATCTAACTCCCCTCCTTGCTCTCCTTTGTTGGATCACGATCGTGTGGGCTAAAACCACACCTCATTTGGACACTCCTAGCTCCCTCTACCTATAAATATGTGCACTCCCCCCCCTTTTCCCAATCACATATCAAACCCTACCCTTCTTCCACCTCGCGCCCGGACAAACCCGTCGCCGCCGGACACATCCATCCGCCACCTCACCTCGGCCAATAGCGCGCTGCCATGTCGCGTTCCCCGCTGCCTCAGCCAACCATCACCCGCCACCTCATCCCCGCCGCCGCTCCTAGCCAACCCCAGGCCGCCAGCTGTCCGCCGCCGGCTCCCCTATAGCCATCGGGCCTGTGAGCCTAGATCTGGCCCGCCAGGCCCAAACCAGCACCGCCCCCCTCCCCCGCGGCTTTGTCCCCGACCTGCGCCTCCTCCCGTGCCGAACCAGTGTCGCCGCCGCCGCCTGGATCTTCCCCGACCCCGCCGTCGGCCACCTCGTTCGCTGCCCACCGTCATTCACCCGTGCGCCTCTCCGTGTGCCCGAGGTGCCCCGCCGCCATCTAGCTATCGCGCGCTCGCCACCGCCGCGCCTCAACTTGCCACCGCCATGCCTCGCCGCCGCCCGCGCCGCCACCCCGGATCTCACCGGAGCCCCCGCCTCCCGCAACGGATCGGGAGGAGACTGATGTGGTCACGCCCGTGTTGACCCCATGCATGGGCCGCAGCCGAGCTCTGGCCCGTTTGGCCCAAGGTGAGCACCTCCATTTTTTTCGAAATTCTTTGTAGTCCCTGTTTCTGTTACATCATGTATGCATGTTTGGATGCTTGTAACTGTGTGCATGTTGTTCCGTTTTGCGTGCATGATATGTCAAAATGTTCATCTCTTGATGCTCTACATGATGGTTGCATTTTCATTCCTGTTACTCTTCATCTTGATGGCTAATATTCGTTGCAAAATTGCTAAGTGATATAAACTGCTGTAATCTGCTGATTGTTAACATCATGTATGCATCTTGTGAATGGTGTAACTTTGTCCCTGTTGATCCTATGAGAATGATCATGATATACAAATATTCTTCTCTTCATGCTCTACATGTTGGTGTGATTTTCATTCATGTTAGGAAGCATCTTGATATCTTAATCTCTGTTGCAACAGTGCATGTTGCTGTTAACTGCTGAAAACTGCTGTAACTTGCCTATTTGTCATTTTTATATATTTTTGTGTGATTCTCTTTTCAGCATCATGTCTACATGTTTTAAGAGCATAATTATGCCATCGTTACTTTGGTGCAATCCATGTATTTAGATATGCTCTGTCGTGAGTGTATCAAGCTTTTGAACTGGGCTACTCGTTGTTAATGATTTGTCAAGTATGTTTCTGTCATATCATGATGCCATGTTTGCTTGATGCTACCAATTAATCCATGCGTAATCTCGAGATACTTAGTTGACATGTTTTGTTTCCTATATTATGTTATATCATGCCATACCTTTTGATGCACTAGATATGTCCTGTAGCATATGTTTTCATTGCCATGAAGATGCCTACATGTTGTTCCAGTTTTCTGTTAAATTCGTGATGCCTTGTTGTGAGCTTGTTATTGATTAATCTATTACTATTTTGTAGATGCTCCAATTATACGAATTGTAGTATGATATGAGTAATATGTTCGCATGCCATGGTTGTTAATTTTGGATAATATATGCCTCTGTTCCATGTTTGCAAACATGCTATGATAATGTTGTTGTTTTACAGTTACCTGAAACTGTTTCAACATTCAATCTTGTCATGTTGGTTCCCACTAATCCATGAGTCATATGTATATGATTCTTTGAGGTTATTTGCTATTTTTTATGAGTACTCTGATGCCATTCACTTGGTTGCCATGTATAGTTGCTGTAGAATCTTTGTTTCATGCCTCCAACATGCCACCATATTAACTCTGCTCATGCATATGCTCCTGTGTTACAAAGTTGCATTTTGCATTGATCATATTGGTTTAATCTTGATTCCCATGAACCCGAAACTTAGTGATATGTGAAGTACGTTATCTGTACATGAAGCGCATGTCAAGTTTGTGCTCATATGATTCCTGTAGCATGTTGTTTGGATGGTTGCAAAGTGCCTAGTTGCTATTTTGGGCAGATTGTTGTTATATCTTGGTTGGAGTGTATGTGTTGCACCGTTGCTCCGTTTTGAGCATGCTTTATATGAAACTTGCTTGATTTTGCACGTAGTTTCATCTTATCATGTTTCATCCATGTTTTGAGAGTGTTTGCTTGATGTTTGTATGCATTTTGCACCAATGCCATGTTTGACTTGTTTTGCTCATATCTTCTAGGCCGTAGCTCCGAACTAAATGAACTTTATATGTAACATGACTAGAATTTCATGTAGATCATCATGGTGCATCTTAACTTTCTGTTTAACTACTTGAACATAAGGTTTATTCAGATCTGGACCAATTTCGAAATTTGCATATGAGGACTTACCGGATTTGGTATATGTTGTTCCGGCCTCATTTAAACTTGCTTTAATGCGTTGTTCTTGTTTGGATCATCTGTCGCCATGAGTAGCATCATATAGCCTTGTCATGCATCATGCTTGGTTGAGCATCATGTCATGTTTATGTATTGTGTGTTTACCTTGTTGTTTGCTTCTTTCATGTTGTGCTTCTTCTCAATAGTTCCTATTTCATTGTGATCGTGAGGATTCGTTCGTCTATGCTTGGTTCATCTTCGCCCATTCGTCTTCTACATGGACTCGTCTTCTTTCTAGCGGGATTTCAGGCAAGATAACCGTTACCCTGGATCTCACTACTATCATTGCTATGCTAGTTGTTTCGATGATATCGCTATGTTGCGCTTCCTACCACTTGTTTAACAACCCTCCCAAATTGCCATGTCAGCCTCTAACCTTTTTCATCCTTCCTAGCAAGCCGTTGTTTGGCTATGTTACCGCTTTTGCTCAGCCCCTCTTATAGCTTTGTTAGCTGGAGGTGAAGTTGAAGATTGCTCCATGTTGGAACAGGATTATGTTGGGATATCACAATATTTCTTATTTAATTAATGCATCTATACACTTGGTAAATGGTGGAAGGCTCGGCCTTATGCCTGGTGTTTTGTTCCACTCTTGCTGCCTTTCCGTCATACCGGTGTTATGTTCCTTAATTTTGTGTTCCTTACGCGGTCGGGATTATGGGAACCCCTTGACAGTTTTCTTTGAATAAAACTCCTCCAGCAAGGCCCAACCATGGTTTTACATTTGCCTAACAACCTACTAAATTTCCCTTGGGAGTTATAAACCCGAGGGTCATCTTTATTTAACCCCCCCCCCTCCTCGGGCCAGTGCTTCTCCAAGTGTTGGTCCGAACCGGGCGATGTCCGGCGCCCCCTGGGCAACCAGGGTCAATGCCAACCAGATGTCTTACCCATCCGGTCTGCCCTGAGAATGAGATACGTGCGAATCCTATCGGGATTTGTCGGCACATCTGGCGGTCTTGCTGGTCTTGTTTTACCATTGTTGAAATGTCTTGTAACCGGGATTCCGAGACTGGTCGGGTCTTTCCGGGAGAAGGAATATCCTTTGTTGATCATGAGAGCTTGTGATGGGCTAAGTTGGGACACCCCTGCAGGGTATAAACTTTCAAGAGCCGTGCCCGTGATTGTGTGGCAGATGGGAATTTGTTAATATCCGGTTGTAGAGAACTTGACACTTGACTTAATTAAAAGGCATCAACCGCGTGTGTAGGCGTGATGGTCTCTTCTCGGTTGTGTCCGGGAAGTGAACACGGTTTGAGTTATGTATGAACATAAGTATTTCAGGATCACTTCTTGATCATTACTAGTTTGCGACCGTGTGCGTAGCTTCTCATCTTATTCTTGTATTTGTAGTTAGCCACCATATCATGATTAGACGCTGCTGCAACCCCACCACTTATCCTTTCCTTACCCATTAAGCTTTGATAGTCTTGATACCCATGGTAATGGGATTGTTGAGTCCTCGTGGCTCACAGATTACTACAAGAACAGTTGCAGGTACAGGTAATGCGATGATCATGATGTGAGAGCGATGTTTACTTGTTTTGGCGTCCTTCTTCTGCTTCTTTTTTGATCAGGGGATAGGTTTCTGGTCGGCAGCCTAGGCTAGCAGGGTGGATGTCGTTTGAGTTTCTGTTTGTGTTTCATCCGTAGTCGGATGTTGCTCTTATGTATGATGATGTTGTATTCATGTGGCATTGTAAGCCTATTGTATGTATCCCGACTATTATTAATGGTACGATGTAATGATATCCACCTTGCAAAAGCGTCTCCAATATGCGCTTCTATCCTTGGTGGGACCTTCGAGTTCCTTTAGGATAGGGTCTCATATTGGGCATGACAAGTTGGTATCAGAGCATCGACCGACCATAGGAGCCCCCCTTGATTGTTTATAGTTTGGCCGTTGTCGAGTCTAGAAGAAAATTGTTTTCGGAGTCTAGTTATATCAGAGAGTAGGAATTCTTTTTACTCCTCTGCCCCTTCATCGCTCTGGTGAGGAATCTCGACGTAGGTGTTTTGAATTACTCCTCTTCCCCTTCAAACTTTCTTTAGGATCATGCGGTTAGTTTTCATTCGTTGGTTCTCGGCTCTTTTCATCTGGTGCATTTTCTCGTCAAGTCGATTTGACCGTCTCTATTTTTTCGCAAGATCAATCCTCAGTTGTTTTCTTTTCCCACCCGCCCACCCTTTTTCTTCTTGGAGCCGGAATCCGTAATCGGGTATCCATTCTACTCGTGCGAAGTCTTTGCATTCTTTCCTCAATTATTTCAATCGCTGCTTTTCTATTCAAGTTATCCGTCGGTTCCCCATTCCAAGTCGTCTTTGTTTTTCCCGCCCTCCTACCCTTTTTCTTCCGGATTTTGAGTCTCTATTTGAGCATCAATTTCATTCGTGCTGAGCCTCTTTAGTATTTCATCAATTGTTTCAACCGGTGATTTCTTGTCTAGTTCATCATTCTTCATCTCTTTCTTTTCCGGTGAACTCAATTCAAGTTTTTCGGGTTGATCATATTCTTTTCCTTGGATTAAGTGTTCCCCTTGCTCGATCACCTCTCGCCATTTAACTATTCCAGAGTTCGGAAGACATCTCAAGAGATTTGTCTATGTTCCAATTAATTCGAGGTTGTCACCTCATTCAAATATTTCAATTGTTCCGGTGCATCATCTATCTCTTCAACCATCCTTTTTCAACGGTGTTTTCTCTTTAGTGGGCCCTAACCCATAGGTCTTTTCCTAGGATCTTACCTCACTCTTCTAATTATTCCGGAGCCATTCCTAATCCTTTTCGGAGTTTCACGTAAGAATGAATTTCATCAGTCAGATGGCTTTCCAAGATCGATTTCAAATCATTTCATTGGTGGCTCAACCTCTTCACTTCCCATTCTCCCGGAGTATCTCAACAATTTTGGTGGTGTTTCTCATTGTCATTTGAAGATCGAAGAAGAGTTTTTCCTCTAAATCTTGCCCGTTCTCTTGAAGATTCGTGGTTCTAGCTTCATATTATCCTCTCGAATTATTCTATTTGTCAGATATTCTTTTTTTTTACCCATCCGGAGTATGTCAGGAGTTGTTTTCCGTTTCTTTTCACCAAAGGCCATCACTCCAGAAGAATTCTTCGTCCTCACATTCCAGTTGTCGTTATCCAATCATCCCGACGCATCTGTCAAGTATTCTTTAATCAGCTCGTTATCTCTTCGTTCTTTTGCATCTAAATCCCCTCAAGCATATTTGTTCCTCTAATTCTTCCCGGTGATTCATTCTCTTTCATCAGTCATTTTCGTATTCTTCCGGTGGTTCCTCCAGGATTCCTCTTCCTTTGTTGTCATATCAATTCATTCGTTCTTTCCAATCCTACCGGTGGCTCATTGAAGAACTTCTCAAGTTTGCACCATATACTCCTCAATCCTTTTCAGGAGGAATAAGTTGCATGCCAAATCCGGTTGTCATCAATTAAATTTTATAAGGATAAGCATAACATAATTCTTATTCTTATTTCATCGTGGTCAAGTAATTCCTTCCTTCGGAGATTGTTCATGATGAATAATCTCTCGGTTCTAAGTTGTTCATCTTTTCTTTCCCGGAGTTCCAAGTATTCTCGCTTCTCTCGTCAGAAGCACCATCAAAATCACCGCAAGGCTTAATCTTATTCTTTCATCCTTCAGTCTATCTCATCATTCTTTTGTTACCAGAGTTCTTCATGGTGGTTCGTTAAGTATTTAATTCATCCTTCAAGAGTTCATCAAGATTCTTGTTGGAGGAGTTCAAGTATCTTTTCTTCTCGCGTCTCGAAGTGCAAATAATTCTCCATTTTCTTCTGAAGTGGAGTTTTGCATTTCTTCATTCTTCTCGGCTGTTCAGACATTTGGGTGTGGTATAATTTCACCTCAAGTTTTGAGATGTTTTGATAAGTCCTCAACAAGCTTATTCTTTTGTTGTTGTATACCTCAACAACTCCGTTCTACCCTTCCTCTAAGCATGCTATCGAATTCATTCGTGGTGAAAGTTGTTGTTCTTTCATCGGTTCTTTTCATTCCATTCTTTCATTTCTTCCGGACGCTTTGTGTTGTTCATCTTGTCAAGTGCCTTCCCATCTTGTGAAGTTCGTGTTCTATTCCTTCCATTTTCAGCCGGAGTGCCGTCGGAATTCTTTTGTTCTATTCCTTTTCTATCTTGTTCTAACCGGAGTGGTTTCAGAGTCTATCTTGTTTCTTGAGCTTTTCATTCTCGTCATATTCGCCATTCCTCTTTTCTACCTGAGTGCTCTCGACTTTGTTCATCTTCTCTCTTGCATTCTTACTTCACCTCTTCCTCTTTCTCTTCTGTCTCGTTCCTAAGATCTCGGGACGAGATCTCTTGTTAGTGGAGGAGAGTTGTAATGCCTCGAGACCGATGCGCCGGATGTCTTCCAGTTATTCACCATCGTTGCCATGTCATCTGCTTGCGTGTTGCATCTTTCCATGTCATCATCTGCATTTCATCTGCATGTTTTCAAAACTTGCATCCGTCTGGGTCCTCCGGTCTCTTTCTCCGTTGTCCGTTTCGTCATCCGACACTCCCACATGCACCCGTCACCCCTCTTAGACCTTGTTTCGTGAGTGGGAGAAAAATGTTCTCAAAATGGGACAAGAGTTGACGAGTGGTCTTGGTACATCACCGGTAGACCGCCTGTCAAATTTCGTTCCATTTGGAGGTCGTTTGATGCCCCAACGGTTAACTGAGTTAACCGATACCCCTCTCCCTTTGCAGCTCAGCACCCCCTCCACACAGCCCGCTCGCCCATTTAACTCCCCTCCATGCTCTTCGTCGTTGGATCACGATCATGTGGGCGAAAACCGCACCTCATTTGGACACTCCTAGCTCCCTCTACCTATAAATATGTGCAACCCCCCCTTTCCCAATCACAGATCAAACCCTACCCTTCCTCCACCTCGCGCTCGGACAAACCCGCCGCCATCGGACAAGTCCACCTGCCACCTCATCTTAGCCAATAGCGCGCTGCCACATCGCCTTCCTCGCCGCCTCAGCCAACCACCGCCCGCCACCTCATCCCCGCCGCCGTTCCTCGCCAACCCCAGGCTGCCACCGGCTCCCCCGCAGCCGCTGGGCCCGCGAGCCCAGATCTGGCCCGTCGGGCCCGAACCAACACCCCCCTGCTGTAATCTGCTGATTGTTAACATCATGTATGCATCTTGTGGGTGGTGTAACTTTGTCCCTGTCGATCCTATGATGATGATCTTGATATGCAAATATTCTTCTCTTCATGCTCTACATGTTGGTGTGATTTTAATTCATGTTAGGGTGCATCTTGATATCTGAATCTCTGTTGAAACAGTGCATGTTGCTGTTAACTGTTGAAACGTGTTGTAACTTGCCTATTTGTCATTTCTATATCTTTTTGTGTGTTTTCTTTTGAGCATAATGCCTACATGTTTTAAGAGAATAATTATGCCATCTTTAATTTGGTGTAATCCATGTATCTTGATATGCCCTATAGTTACTGCATCAAGCTTGTGAAGTGGGCTACTCGCTGTTAATGATCTGTCAAGTCTGTTTCTGTCATATCATTATGCCATGTTTGCTTGATGCTACCAATTATTCCATGCATAATCTCGAGATGCTTACTTGACATGTTGTGTTTTATATGTTATGTTCTATCGTTACATGCCTCTTAATGCCCTAGATATGTCCTGTAGCATATGTTTTCATTGCCATGAAGATGCCTAAATGTTGTTCCAGTTTTCTGTTAACTTCGTGATGCCTTGTTGTGAGCTTGTTCTTGATTGACCTATGCCTATTCAGGATATTCTCCAATTACATGAATTTTATTATACTAGGAGTACTATGTTCACATGCCATTTTTGTTAATTTTTGATATTATATGACTCTGTTCCATGCTTGCAAATATGCTATGATAATGTTGTTGTTTTACACCTGCTGAAACTATTTCAACATTCAATCTTGTCATGTTGGTTCCCACTAATTCATGAGTCATATGTATATGATTATTTCAGGTTATTTCTCTTTGTTATGTGTACTTTAATTAATTGCCCTTGGTTGCCATGTATAGTTGTTGTAGCATATTTGTTTCATGCCTCCAACATGCCATCATATTAACTCTGCTCATGCATATGCTCCTGTGTTATAAAGTTGAATTTTGCATTGATCATATTGGTTTAATACTGATGCCTATGAACCAGAAACTTAATGATATTTCATTATGGTATTCGTAAATGAAGTGCATGTCAAGTTTCTTCTCATATGATTCCTGTAGCATGTTGTTTTGATGGTTGCAAAGTGCCTAGTTGCTGTTTTGGGCAGATTGTTGTTATATCTTGTTTGGAGTGTATGTGTTGCACCGTTGCTCCGTTTTGAGCATGCTCTATATGAAACTTGCTTGATTTTGCATGTAGTTTGATCTTATCATGTTTCATCCATGTTTTGGGAGTGTTTTCTTGATGTTTGTATGCATTTTGCACCAATGTCATGTTTGACTTGTTTTGCTCATATCTTCTAGGCCGTAGCTCCGAACTAAATGAACTTTATATGTAACATGACTAGAATTTCGTGTACATCATCATGGTGCATCTTAACTTGCTGTTTAACTACTTGAACATAATGTTTATTCAGATCTGGACCAATTTCGAAATTTGCATATGAGGACTTACCGGATTTGTTATATGTTGTTCCGGCCTCATTTAAACTTGCTTTGATGTGTTGTTCTTGTTTGCGTCATCTCTTTTCATGAGTAGCATCATATAGCCTTGTCATGAATCATACTTGGTTGAGCATCATGTCATGTTTATGTGTTGTGTGTTTACCTTGTTGTTTGCTTCTTTCCGGTTATGCTTCTTCGCGATAGTTCCTGTTTCGTTGCGATCGTGAGGATTCGTTTGTCTACGCTTGCTTCGTCTTTGCCCGTTTGTCTTCTTCATGGACTCGTCTTATTTCTAGTGGGATTTTAGGCAAGATGACCGTTACCCTGGATCTCACTACTACCATTGCTATGCTATTTGTTTTGATGCTATCGCTATGTCGTGCCTCCTACCACTTGTTTATCAAGCCTCCCAAAGTGCCATGTCAGCCTCTAACCTTTTTCACCCTTCCTAGCAAACCGTTGTTTGGCTATGTTACCGCTTTTGCTCAGCCCCTCTTATAGCGTTGTTAGTTGCAGGTGAAGTTGAAGATTGCTCCATGTTGGAACAGGATTATGTTGGGATATCACAATATCTCTTATTTAATTAATGCATTTATATACTTGGTAAAGGGTGGAAGGCTCGGCCTTATGCCTGGTGGTTTGTTCCTCTCTTGCCGCCGTAGTTTCCGTCATACCGGTGTTATGTTCCTTGATTTTGTGTTCCTTACGCGATCGGGTTTATGGGAACCACTTGACAGTTCGCTTTGAATAAAACTCCTCCAGCAAGGCCCAACCTTTGTTTTACATTTGCCTAACAACCTACTAACTTTCCCTTGGGAGTTATAAACCCGAGGGTCATCTTTATGTAACCCCCCCTGGGCCAGTGCTTCTCCAAGTGTTGGTCCGAACCGGGCGATGTCCGGCGCCCCCTGGGCAACCAGGGTCTATGCCAACCTGACGTCTTGCTCATCCGGTGTGCCCTGAGAACGAGATACGTGTGACTCCTATTGGGATTTGTCGGCACATCGAGCGGTCTTGCTGGTCTTGTTTTACCATTGTCAAAATGTCTTGTAACCGGGATTCCGAGACTGATCAGGTCTTTCCTGGAGAAGGAATATCCTTCACTGATTGTGTGAGCTTGTGATGGGCTAAGTTGGGACACCCCTGCAGGATATAAACTTTCGAGAGCCATGCCCGCGGTTATGTGGCAGATGGGAATTTGTTAATATCCGGTTGTAGAGAACTTGACACTTGACTTAATTAAAAGGCATCAACCGCGTGTGTAGCCATGATGGTCTCTTCTCGGCGGAGTCCGGGAAGTGAACACAGTTTGAGTTATGTATGAGCGTAAGTAGTTCAGGATCACTTCTTGATCATTACTAGTTTGCGACCATTTGCGTAGCTTCTCATCTTATTCTTGTATTCGTAAGTTAGCCACCATATCATGCTTAGACGCTGCTGCAACCCCACCACTTATCCTTTCCTTACCCATTAAGCTTTGCTAGTCTTGATACCCACGGTAATGGGATTGCTGAGTCCTCGTGGCTCACGGATTACTACAAGAACAGTTGCAGGTACAGGTAATGCGATGATCATGACGTGAGAGCGATGTTTACTTGTTTTGGCGTTCTTCTTCTGCTTCTTCTTCAATCAGGGGATAGGTTCCTGGTCGGCAGCCTAGGCTAGTAGTGTGGATGTCGTTTGAGTTTCTGTTTGTGTTTCATCCATAGTCGGATGTTGCTCTTATGTATGATGTTGTTGTATTCATGTGGCATTGTATGCCTATTGTATGTATCCCAACTATTATGTAATGGTACGATGTAATGATATCCACCTTGCAAAAGCGTCTCCAATATGCGCTTCTATCCTTGGTGGGACCTTCGAGTTCCTTTAGGATAGGGTCGCATATTGGGCGTGACACCTATGTCTTGCTTAGATCTAGAGAGCATGAGAGAGGAACCCTAGTAAAGCAAGCGCTAAGGCTCCTGCTTATATATATAGTCGAGTGATTTTGTTGTACCAGCTTTAAAAAATGCGCTCCTACGTGTACCCGCGAGTGGGTGTTAGAGAACTAGTGTGTGCGTGCACCGCTTATTTTCGTGAGAGTACAATATACTATGCCCAAAGAACGTTCTGCACAAGAGTAATAGTATAAGTGTGTGACATGTGAGCTAAAATAAAAGGTGTGGGGCATCTTTTGTTTTTTAGAAGTTCTGAGGGTAGGGTGTGAAGAGCACATATGTGTGTGACGTCTACCTGCAGATAGACGGTGGGTGCGAGAGGACTCGGGAGATTCGTGACTCGTGTGGGTGCAAGTGTGCGTGAGAGAGGGGCACGTATCAATGCAATGCATGTGTCCGTAAATCATTATCCGACAAATGTTTGCCAGAAGCCGTTTCCTGACGAACGCCGTAAGAACCGTTAGATCGGCATCCGACAGTGTTAGTTTTGCCATGTCATTTAACAGAGCAGCCAATCCTCCTACACACAAATCTTCCACGTGAGTGTTAGCAAGTGTCGTATGCTCCTCTCTCCATTCCAAAATGCAGTCTATATAGCTTTATTAAAAATTCGAACCTCGCAAACTTCTACTGAGTTTTCGTGTACCAAAATGCACATATAGAATATCCAGTATATATAATTTCATTCATCTTCGAGAGGTAACTATAAAGATGGAGGAGGGGTCTACAAAGAAAGACCGCCGTATCACCTGCAGCAATTTCAACCATCCTTTGGTGTGGAGGAATATCATAGGAACTCTATATGATATGATTTTTATAGGATTTTTTCCTTTAGAGCCAATTGGTTCATAGGACTAGATTCATATACTCCACATTTCAAAGGAAATAAACATGATATCATTTTTATAGCTTTAGAGCCACTTGGTTCATATGAATGGATTCCTATACTCCCGTAATTTCAAAGGAAAAGAAACATTAGCGTATATTCAATAGAAAAGTTCCTATGATGTGAACCAAATGACATCTCTTTTCTAATCCCTCCTCATAGGAATTGAGATACATGTCATCTCTAGGTTCAATAGAGAAATTCCTATGATGTGAACCAAAGGACATCTCTTTTCCAATCCCTACTCACGGGAATTGAGATACATGTCATCTCTTTCCCTACAACTTCCATGTATACATCTTCTATTCCTAAATAGCTAGTACAACCCACTAGTAGCTTTTTCCTAGACATGCAACTATGGCACAAGAACACGTCATGCATGCAAGTCCTAAATCACATTGTTTTTTCTACTCTATGCATGCAAGCACCACATCATCAATTCGTGCATGTTACTCATAAGTTATTTCTTGCATTAAAATTTGCATTGACAATGTATGTGCTGGTCACGTGCACACATATGTAGTTCACATTCACATTTTTGTTAGAAATGCCATTCTTTTAACTGCAATTCATTTTTTTCTCTTTCTACTCCCTCTGTCTAGGTGTGTAAGTCATCTTCCGAAAACCAAATAATCCCAAAACACTTTGGCATGGTACATTAACTCCCTCCTCGTTTTTTGTTTCGTGACATATCAACCAATAAGAGATGTGGGCCGTGCATGCTTTCCCAAAAAACAAGCATTTCTCCTTTGTTCTAGAATCTTCCGTATCATAATTTCCCAAACTTTTTTTTCTAAATGAATTGCCATTATTTGTTTTTTACTTTATGATTTACAATGCACAATCCCATGAATCTTAACCTTTTTATAAAACTAATTGATTTTGAATGAGATTAACTATAAGAACTAAACGAACATCTACATCATGCATATATGACTCAAAGCTTTACATGCTATAGTGTGTATTTATTCATAATAATTTGGTTTCCAAATCTCATGCGTTCAATGCATGTACCTTACTAGTTTTGAGTAGAGTAGCAAATTTCACGCAGCCGCGGGTATATCAAAATGGAGGGCCCGTGCATCATTGCCTTTCGGTCGAACCTACATCCACAATTGTTTGTACATATTTCTCCACTGGTCCCCGAACCCAAAATGCTTCCTCGTTCCCGTAAAACCAAGCGGCCCGCACATATTAAGGCATCGACTCGAACTCAATCCCTCTCCCGTTTACTACGACGTGGCCCCGCACACCATAGTACTCCTACAAACCCTACCGCCGCACGCATCATCGGTTTTCTTCAAGAGGATGAAGGAGAAGCGGATTTGTAGTGGAGGCACTTTCAAAAAAAGGATTTGTAGTGGAGGCCCCTACCCTAGGGTGCCCTAGGTAGCTGCCGCACGCATCATTGGTTTTCTCTTTTCTTTATGCTCTTCCATCCTAGAGTGAAATGATGGTTGCTTCGTCCGTCCAGCTTAATGCGGGAAAGGTGGGGCTTTGTGCTTTGACCCCTCATCGCTCATTTACTACTACTGCAGCGCTATGACCGGGGGTGCCTCCAAGTCCAATCGCTGCTCCGAACTATAATTTGGTGCATCGCGCGTGGAACAAGACGGTGGATGAGCCATATGTCGGCCAAAGGGGTCATGTTAAGTGTGTCGCCATTTCGTGTGCGGACTGACCCTGCTTGAGTTGCTACGCCAACACGACAGGAGCAGCCTACCACTTGGTTTCTCTCCTCGGTGAATCCCGACTATATTGATCTAAAGAGATACATACTGTACTACCCTCTCCATTTCGGTTTATAGGGCGCACACGTTGTTCTCGGTCATCCATTTGACTAACTAAATATGAATTACTATGTCACAAAAAGTATATCATTCGATTCTTAAGCGGATGTAGTTTCTAAACATATAATGTTCATCACATATATAGCCAGTTAAATTCTCAACCTAGAACGACGTGCATGCCCTGTAAACCGATACAGAGGAAGTAGTAAAAATGAGGTGATTTTACCGAGCGATGGGCGGGGGAGCATGGCCTGTCATGCAGTCCCATGTGTCATGATGTACCAAGGTGATGCGTGTGTTCCTCTTGAGGCAGAACAATGGCAGAAGCAATACTATATGGTTTTCTTGAAGGAGATGATGGCAAAGTGAAGTGTGAAATAATGGTTGCTTTGTCCGTCTGGGAAGGTGCGGCATTGTGATTTGATGTCTCATTGCTCATTACTACTATTGGGATGGTTCCACTGGGGTGCGTCCCCTTGCTGTTCTGCACTGTTAGTTGGTGCATGACACGTCGACCTGGTTGCTATATGTCCCACATCTCGGCGAGAGGAAGTATAGAATTCATGAAAGCGAGCGTCGATGAAGGAGTACAAGACACGGCTTGGTTTTTGCTGCTTCGCGCAATCCATCGATAGAAACCCGGACTGAAAAAGGCAAGGGCGGGTCTTTTCCCGCGCGGCAGGCAGGGGAGTTCGGCATAGTCTGTTCGAGGCAACGAGGCAGGAAGGGAAACAAGCAAATAAAGGTTGAGCGACTTAGTTTTGGGAAAATCTGATTTTACGGAGTACGTAACCACTATGGAGGTAGTATACTACTTACTACTCCCTCCTTGCCGGTTTATAGGGCTCGTCTAAAAAAATTCGTTTTTCCGTTTTATAAGTCTCAATTCTACTAGTAGTAGTAGTACCATCACATGTTGGATTTCGAGGTGCGTTAAATCACCCGATGCAAGCATTGTCAAGAGAAAACTCACCAATGCATGTAGCAGTTCATGGAAATTTAGTGGTCATGCATGCATTCGTTCTAGTTAATGCCTTGGTAAACACAAGTTCTTGAGAAAAACGAGCGTACATTACTTGTGCAACCTACGAAATTAATTCCACCACTCACCGTCTACCTTGGTTGGAGAGATTTTTAAATTGAGCCATAAACTGGAAAGGAGTGAGTAGTAACATAGCCTAGGGTAGCTTGCTACACCACGGACTCCAAAGAAATTCTTGTAGTAGTACTACTCCTATATACTACTCCAAGGAAATTGAGCCATAAACTGGAAAGGAGGGAGTACTAGTAAAGGACATATATTCCAAACAATATGATAATCTCTCTAACCAAGGTAGGGACGAGGAGTAAACAGAGGGAGTAGTAAAATTTTCTCCTCGTCCTGCGAGCCACCATGCGCGTGGGCGAAGGAGCGTGCGTAAGGCGTAGTACTACTACCTCCATCCTGGTTTATAGGTCACCTTTGTAGTTCGTGAAATTTTTTTACCAAATATTTAGCTAACAAAATGTAATGCATGTCAACAAAAATTATATCGTTGGATTCGTATTTCAACATAGTTTTCAATGATATAATTTTTGGTAACATGCACGAACATTTTGTTAGTTCAATCTATAGTCAAAATTTGACACAATATACAATGGGGACCAAAAACCAATATACGATGAGTAGTAAGCAAGCTTCACCTCGTCCTGCGAGCCACCGTGCCTGTGGGCGGGGGAGACGTCATAGTAAGCAAGCTTCTCCTCGTTCTGCGAGTTGACGGGACACATCAAAAGTAGTACGTACAGAGCATCTCGAGTGTATAGAACCTTGCCTCTAAGGTAGGCCCCACATGGTTTGCCTCTTTTTTAACATAACGCGTCAAGTTGCAATTTGTTTGTTCACCTGTGGTAGACGATCCTCCATCAAGTGAACAACCAGTACAAGTGTCAAATTACCACGTGGGCTGCCTTTTCGTACAGAAATGAGCTCCACCGTGTACCCGCGCGGGTGTGGTTGGGAAAGAGACAGGAGTACGTGCGCCGTGCATGCACCTCTTCTCTTCCTGCACGCCCCCCACCTACGTGAGTGTGTGTGAGAGAGATACAAACCTATACATAATGCGCGGTCCATCCCCATGCCGCCGCCCAGTCCGACCACCAGTCACCACCACGCCCCACTCCTCCTCACCTTATCTCTCATCTTTCTCGAGACTAGCAATGTGCCCGTGCGTTGCAACAAATCCAAAGTAGAATATTACTTGTTCACAAGCTTGAAAGAAAACACTCTTGTTTTGATATACATATATACCACTAAAATTATATTACGTTTCACTCAAAATATATTTCTCAGGTTGTTTTGATTAGGCGAGGGAGGGATGTGGTTGCTTTCAAGATAATAAGGGGTTTTCTTCAAATTGGAGCAGAGAAGTGGGCTATTGTTGCAAAAATCCACAACTTACCTCACAGCCATTAGATGTAGATCTAATGGTCAGAAATGACGGATGGCAGACACATCATCATCACCAACTGAGTCTTTTATAGGAGTAGAGATATCATTTTTTCGATGAAATTCTCGAGATACCATTTTCCAATAAAATTCTCGAGATATCATTAGTTTTTACACATGGGATTACTCCTACATGGGTCAATCACAACAGGTATTTTGTAAAAAAAAATGCATCTTGTTGTTCCCTGCAATGCACGGGCATCTTGCTAGTCCATGAAAACAACACATGGCAAAATTTCACGGCGAACGAGGGATCTGAATCTGCTGGGGGGGGCTGTTTGGATTTTGCCTGGCGTAGCCAAAATATTGGCGACCCTTTTGTCCATCGGTGCCTTTGCCACCGATGAACGAGGAATGGATCGGGTGCTCATGCATCCTCCAGCGCGCATGTTGGAGACGAGCTCGCATGAGCTGTGCTTTTTTTTGTCCCACCACGCCGCCCGAGCCGGCCGCAGACCGACCAGCGACCCGCAAATTACGCCATCCAACCGTAGCCGCACACATTCTGACAGCAACTCAACCAACCGGACGAAATTCATGCAAACATGGCGATATTTCTCATAAACAATGATGGAGTTAATATAAAATACCGGATTTTCATACAAACATGACGGATTTCATTACATTCAAATCAACTAAGCAGTGCTAGTTCTGGACAGCACGGGTATATAATACCTGGCCTAAATGGTCACCCGCCGATCCATTTGTGTTCCTCATGTCCGGCAGCACGATCGCCGGACTGCTGGTAGCCTCGAAGGTATATGCTTCAGCGCGAAGGACGGCTTGCTTCCCCGCTGCCCAACTGTTATGGTTGGCTGATGCCCAAGATGATGGTGGAATGGGGCTTCTCCGCTTTCGTGGAGCCGATGCGGGGTCGACGAAGGTCCTCGCAACAAAAGGATCTGGCAAGACACCTGCTGTGTATGCCGGCATCGCCTCTGCGGTGGCCTTCATAGGACCCAAGCGGGGGCGGCCTCCGGTGTTCTACTTCTCCTCGATGATGGTGGTGGATGCAGAGGCGCTAGCCACCAACTCGTCGCTCTCTGCACACCCAGGTTCTGTCTCTGCTTGCATGGCGCGGCCGTCGACATGGAGTCTCGGCCATAGAACGGGAGACGCGATCGCAGACACGGGAGGCGCGGTATGAGGCGGTGGCATGGACGGCAGCGATGATGCCCGTGCGCTGCTCCTCGTCGAGCTGGCCTAGAGCGGCGAGTTGCTGAACAGTGCGCCGGCTTGAGGCAGCAACTGGCTCCGTCAGGTGAGGGGAGGGAGGTGGATCAGCGAGCTGCATAGCTTGTATCCGGCGGGCTCGGCGGGACACCCAGCCGGCTTGGATGCAGGATAACTACTCTTCGTAAGCCATTGTAAGAGTGAAAGAAATGGTGAAGGAGGAGATAGGGGAGCGGCGGAGGGGTGCGATTTTTGGCAAGCGTTTGGCCTTGTCTAAATAGGAGATTAAATATACGGTGGATGGGAGGAGCTCGACCGGCGTTGCGTTTAATGCTGGCCCGGTCATGAACGGACGTGTGTCCAGAGTGGGTTTCTCGGCTTCCACACGGGTCTCATGGAGACGTTTGAATGCGGCAAGGAGGCGTGTTTAGCCGGGCGTGCATCAAGTGGCGCCCTTGACTCTGACGTACGACACCGCACCGTTCTTCCACTGATGTGTGGGCTCTTTGGGTACATGGACTACATGTTAGTGACCCAACACAGGCGGCGCACGGCAGAGGAACTTTTGCTAGGCCAGGGCGGTCAGAAGCGGGCATTTCATAAACCGATGATTGTTCATTGAGTGTGACGTCATCTATTTCATCTAGATAAGCCTACCATATAATGTAAGAGAATTTTAAAATTCTCATATATACGTTGATAGCCCATTCAATACGTTATGATTCATAAAGACCGCTGCAAACATCAATGTTCTGCTTATCATAGACAAGATTGATTAAACCTTGCAAAAAAAAGATAAGATTGATTAATACCCGTAACAATCACGTCCTTAACAAAGGGTGCATGCACGTATAGGTTGAGCGTGTGTCTTGCGTCGTGTGCGGTGTTGCCGGTGTGCATGCAGGTGTGCGATTGTTGTGTGCATGCATGTGTATGTTTTCGTGTTGCATGCATGTGTGCGTACGTGCGTGTGTTTGTGAGTGCATGTGTACGTGTCAGTGTTGCACGCCTGCATCCATGTGTGTGTTCGTTATGTGTACGTGTCAGTGTTGCACGCATGCATGCGTTTGTGTGTTCGTGCGAGTGTTGTGTGCGTGCATGTGTACGTGCGGGGTGAGGCTACATGTTAGTCGACTGACTTTTTCATCGCTGGTCAGTAGATTTTCCAGCCGTTGGATACAAAATCAAGGGCCTGCAGTTTATCCTCAACCTCCACCCCCTGAGCCGCCAGCCACCGCCGCCAGCCGCCGCCCGCGACCAACCCGCCCGCCCCGAAACCACTCCCCACCGTTGGTCCGCCGCCGCCCCGTCCATCCCTCTAGCCCCCCCCCCCCGCGCCGAGCTTTTTCTTCGGCGATCCCCACGCCACTTCCCAATCACCGCGCCCCCACAGCCGGCGACTGCCAACCGGAGGTCTCACGACTTAGAATCCCCACCGACCACTAATTTATTACCATTTATGTCCTTCATATACGCGCTGACGGGTTGGCCCTATGGTAATGTGCGTTGCTAAATGTGGACCGTTTGACTGGTCAATTGATCGTGTCATCAACAAATTATGGAGCTGTATGGTGAGCCAGTGACCGTATGATCACCCTAAAATGTATTTTATTAACACAGTACAGACTCAAACTACCATTTTGTTCTTTCATATATGCGCTGACAGGTGGGCCCCACGGTTACGCGCCCCGATGGTGCAACACTAGTTGCGCCACGTGGAATGTTTGACTGGTCAATTGATTGTGTCATCAACAAAATACGGAGTTGTACGGGTGAGCTAGTGACTGTATAATCACGACATGTATTTTTGTAACACGGTACGGAATCAAGCGCTCATATATACGCGCAAGCACTCACCGCTATAAGCGCACACACGTAGACCCTACCCCTATGCGCACCTTCGAGAGAGTGAGCCATCATATGATCTTGAGAGGTGCCTCGTAGTCGAGTGGAACGTCTCCTCCCACTGAATGCATATCGCCGGAAAAATACTGAAATTAACCCAGGATAAATGCAAGCACCATGACTTTAACACTGGTGGGCTCGAGAAACCACTGTCCTCCGAACCATCCAACCATAGGTTGGTTAGCACCACAAAATATATGTGCTGACAGTGATGAGCTTATTCTGAAGTCCAGTGACAATATCGTGCTTTTGCTTCAAATACAATGACCATAAGTGTCGTCAAAAAAATACGGAGCACGCATCAAATACAATGCCTGTCAGTGTCATCAACAAAAATACGGAGACGTATCATGATCTAGATACCGTATGATCACCACGAGAATATATAAGTGACCGTAATGTGCATATTATGAATTCCACCGACCGTATAGTGCTTTCGCTTGAAATACAGTGACCGTCACGCGTGAATGTGTCATGGGCATGCATACTTTTAGAGGGTCGAGAGATAATTTGTGTGCGTACGTGAAAGTGGTGTAGAAAGAGGGGGTGTCCGGTGGAGACAAGGAGATATATGCCCTTTGTTTCTCTTTCCCGTGACTAATATTTTAGGAGAAATATAAACATTCACAATGCAGAACAAATATTTTTGGATGCACCATGCAATTAACTTTCAAGTATTAGTGGCCGATTGCGTGTGTGGTGTGGTGGGCACATCATTTCTAGTTGGGGTGGGCACATCATTTCTAGTTGTGGTGGGTCAACATGAGGACTCATGGGTCGGTTATATCCTGGGCCACATAGGTTGGACCGAGACGCATTATACGAAGAACCATGTGGAGGACTCGGCGTACAACACGAAGCTACCAGAGTCGTGGAGGACTCTATCCCCACTGGTGATAAGGTGACTATATATGATTTGTAACCCTAGGCCCCGAGTTTGTTATAGAAGCCTAGGGGCTAGTTTGTCGATAGTATACACACACGCACAATGCCTGGTATTCACATGTACTTTGTACACACCCCTATCACTAATATACAGTACAGGAGTAGGCTTTTTCCTCAACTGCAAGGGTCCAAACTTGGATAAACCCTTGCCTCGTATTACCATCCATCCTAATAGTCAGGGATATCCTACCGAATGATCTGATGGAATCATATCTGCCAACTACTAAGAGAGAGGTGTGTCTGTGGGAGGGGGGGAATGTGTGCGAGAGAGGCCTAAAGATAGTGTGCATGCGGGAGACACGTAGGCACATATATGTGCGTATAGAGGGCTAGTAGAGACCGTGTGTGTGTATATATGCATGTGATAGAAATAGTGTTTTCCAACTGAGATTAGTGAAAAGAGTGGTACATAGTAGTCAGAGAGAGAGAGAGAGAGAGAGAGACAGAGAGAGTGTGTGCGTGAGACACCCCGACACCCCGGGAGAGATTGTGAGCATGCGTGAAAGAGAAATGCTGATGTATATAAAGTGTGTGCACTTATGCATTAGATAGAGAGATATATAGCACGTTTGTGAGAACAGGCCGAGGCATAGTGCATCTACAAGTAAAAGGCGGTTCTACGCATTAAATTAAAATATAAATGGCATTATTATTTTTGGATGAGATCATGAATTTTGCAATTTTCTATGAATGAAAATTGGTCTATCAGACACCCATACTCTATTGAATTCTAACATGTGCATGTGTTTATTTCATATTATCGATCCATAGAGTGAGAGCGGTTTGAAATACAGGCAATGCATTGCTTTTGCAATTCATATATAAACATTAATTAGTGCACTCCATGTTGTTAGTGTGAAGCACTTTATACATTTGTCACTTACATGGATACATTCCATATTGCTAGCTACAAAATAGAATTCATGTTGAATTCAACATAAAGGGGGTTTCAAAGATTCGAATTCATAGGAAGTGCATTCATCTATTTGAACCCGAGATAATGGCATTTGTAAATCAGATCTAAAAGGGGGCATCAATCTTTGTTGTGCGTTTGAACATGCCATATATTCATATGCATGTATTTTTTTGCAAGCAAGGAGATTATATCTGGAACCATGCATGAACTGAGGTAAGTTGCATATTTTTTTAATATATACTCGTGTACAATGTATATTCAAATGTACCCCGTCCATCGAAAATAATCATAGTTTTAGGACTTTCAAGAGTAAAGATTTGTGAAGTTTGACAAATCCTGAAAGTTCAATTCAAGAGAACTGAAAATGTTAATGCTTCTTCTCCCAAATATTGAACGAAGCGCCAAATAAGCCTCTGGTCACCCAAAACCGCTCGAGACTAGTTTTGGTGGTAGGAAATTACTGTCCTGACTCTGGCACGTGTAGCCTATCAGCCCGATGTCCAAAGGTCTAAACGGGGTAGGTTTGTAACTTCACCAAGATGCCAGTCTCAACCACCTCCTAGAAGCACTCATACACCATGGGCGCCTAAACACCCATGCGCTCGGCCGAAATCTATACCGCCCACCATTTGGGACACCTGAGATTACTGTCCTACCCCCAACCCGCAATATGTCCGAAATTTTAGATGGGGGCAAAGTTTGTAACTTTCCCCAAATTTCAAACAAGCACGTCCTAAACTGAAACATTGTTCACCCTTAGTTCCCCCTCCCTCTGTTTCTCCATTCATACTCCATGGGCGCCAAAACACCCTCTCCACCAGCCGCGAAACCCCAGCCTCCTCTGTCCTCCACCCCATCGCGCCCAATCCACCACCGACCTCCTCCATCACGCCGGAGCCGGTACCCCGACGTCGTCGTCCAATGCAACCGCAACCACAACACCCTCAAGGACTTAGCAGCTGAAGCCGAGGCAGAGCTGCCTCCACGACGCCCACGGCGACGTGCACCATACCAGAACCACTTCGACCACACCATCCTGCGCCTCACCGCTGTCGCTCCACTGTTGTAACCGTCCACCGCACCGGAGCTGTTCCCGCTACACCGTCGTTCACCGCCTCGGATCCGGTTCCCTGCTGCCGACAGACGGCCACCGCACCACACTCAACAACTTGGCCATGGGTTCATCCAAGGCTCCAACGTCCTCCACAACTTCTCGTTTCCAGCGAACCACAAGAAGATCGTTGGAAAAACAGAAGGAGGACACAGCACTACCAGCAGAAAGAGGTACTCCTCTTCCCTTATTCATGCAAATCTTACGTCTCTGCTCACACCATATTCATCCCACGATAGAAACTAGTTGAGCGCTTCATGCTACATCTTCTTTCGTGATACTAAATGCACAAGGTTTCCTCCCATTTACTATTTCACCTTTGCTAGATGTCAGTAGCCCGCCTGGATTTCAATTCAGGGTCAGTCAAACCACTATTAAAAGAAGCAGCACCCGCTTAGGCGCGCGGAGCACCTAGTCTGCCTGTTCGCCGGGGAAGCGGCGCATCGGTGTCTATCATAGGTGTGTGGGGTGCAGGAGCTGCTTGCGCCTGATCTGGAGGTCGGCGGGGCTTGAAGGGATGGTCGGGGTGGTTCCAAGCATGGCGGTGCGGTGAGGTCGAGGGGAGGGCGGAGGCAGGGGACTGGGCTGGTGGTCGCTGGCGTTTCAAGGAAGATTGTAACACTGACTGGCTAGAGGTATATGAAGGCGATCTGCCCGTTCTTTGTACATCGGACGATGCATTAAAAATGGACTGACCTATTTGTTTTCAGTCAAGTGTTAATTTCATAGGACCACACCTTGTGGTGTGCTGGAGGAGCATCTGCATTTCCCAGCCATCCCTGTGCTCATATTTCAAAATCCTAGAATCTAGTAATTTCGTGTGCCATGCATGTTGTAGAGCTATCATATGTCTCCCGTCATTTATTTCTCACCGACCTACTATCTGCTACCTTTACACTGTACTACCTGTCCACACACTTCACCCATACTCACACTATTGTTTTTTTATGCATGGGTATTTCAGACTCTGACGCAGTGTTGATGAATACAAAAAAGAAAAGACAGAAGTCGCTCCAGTGTAATTCGAAGATAAGCACTAAGTGTCTCAGCGCTTTAAGGGGTGCAGTGCCAGTAGATGGAGACAGTAAACGTAGCTCTATAGTTGATGATCTCAATTGCCACACACAACCATCCTAGGTGCTTACTTTAACTTCACGTTGTTAAATGTGGTTGCATGTTGCATATGGTGTCTAGCTTGTGTTGCTTCCAATTTGGTTAAATTGCATGAGCTTACTTTACACATTACACCTTTGATAATGACATGCCATCCTGTTTTTGATACATACTACATATGTCTATTAACCATGTTCGTACATCAAACTAATGCTCTTTTGTATCCCTCATCAATCACTTATGACGAGACAGTCACCCGAGTGGGTTACTGTGAGATGCGCTACTCGTTTAAAGAGTGCAGTGTCATCCTCCCCACATGATTCTCAAGAAACAGCAAGGCTAAATGAAGATAGTCAACATAGCTCTCTAGTTGATGACCGCCGTTCCCCCGCACCACCATGGCAGGTGCTTTCTCTTGCTTGGCAGTGTAATATGTGGTTGCATGTTGCATATGGACCTTGTAATGCTTCTAATTAGGGTAAATTGCATCTGCTTAGTTAACACATTTTACCTGTGAATATGACATGCATTCCTATTTTTGGTACATATTACGTCTTTGTATTAACCATGTTCTTAATCAAACTACTTTTCTTGTGTATCCCTCATCAATCACATCTGACGAGACACCTTCAAGTTGACAATGTAATATTGGTTGCATCTTGCATATCATTTCAAACATGTATTGCCTCTAATTTGTTGAAGTGCCACTTATAATGAGATACATCTAACTTGGTAGAGTGATTTTGGTTGGATCTTTCATATGCTGTCTAGATTGCATTGCTTCCAATTTCTTGAAATCCCTTCTGCTTAGCGTTTTTCGTACATATTCCATCCTCCTACAATGTGGTTGCCATACATGAAAGTTGTGTTCGTCAGTATCATGCATCAACGAATTGGGAAGTGCAAATTTCATTCCTTTTTCTTGTGTGTTTACTTGACAAGGCAAAATCTAAAAGGACGAAGGCACGAAATGATGGTGGTCCTCTAGAGCAACCGAAATAGATGATCTATGCAGATTCTCCTGCTACTCCTACTGCAGTGCAAGTTCCAATTCTCATCTCCCCTACTCCACAACCCCAGGTGCTTGCTCTAACATGGCAGTGTGATATCTCGTTGCATGTTGCATATGGTGCCTAGCTTGTATTGCTTCTAATTTGTTAAATTGCATCTCCTTAGCTTGCACATTATACATGTGAATATGACACGCCTTCCTGTTTTTGGTACATACTACATCTGCCTATCACACCATGTCCTTACATCAAACTACTGTTCTTGTGTATCCTGCATCTATCGCTTATGATGATACAGTCACGCCCGTGGGTTAGTATGAGACGCGCTACTCTTATAAAGAGTGCAGTTTCATCCTCTCCACATGATTCTCAAGAAACAGCAAGCCTAATTGAAGATACTGAACGTAGCTCTATACTTGAAGACCGCACTTCCCCTACACCACCATCGCAGGTGCTTGCTCTAACTTGGCAGTGTGATCTGTGGTTGCATGCTGCATACGGTGTCTAGCTTGTAAATCTTCTAATTAGGGTAAATTGCATCTGCTTAGTTTACACATTATACCTGTGAATATGACATGCCTTCCTATTTTTGGTACACACTACATCTATGTGTTAACCATGTTCTTACATGAAACTACCTCTCTTCTGTGTCCTGCATCAATCACTTACCATGAGACACCTTTATTCGTTGCATATTGCATATTATTTCTAGCCTGTTGCAATGTATTGCTTCTAATTTGGTCAAATACATTTGTTAGGCCACCCTATTAAATTGGCAGTGTGATATTGGTTTAATCTTTCATATGGTTTCTAGCTTGCATTGCTTCTAACTAGCTCAAACACCTTGTTCTTAGTTTACACTTTATACATCATACATGTCAATATGTCATGTTGTCCTATTTTTCATACATATTCCATCCTCCCATCATGTGGCTGTCTTACATGAAAGTAGTGCTCGTCAGTATCATGCATCAATGAGTTCTAAAGAGCAAATTTTATTCCTTTTTTTGGTGGGTTTGACTTGACAAGGCAAAATCAAAAAAGAGGAAGGAAAAGAGTAAGAAAGGCAATGATGGTGGTCCTCTGCAGCAACGCAAATGGAGCATCTATACGGATTCTCCTTGTACTGCTAGTGCATTACAAGTTCCAAGTCTCCGCTCCCCTACTCCACCATGCAAGGTGCTTGCTCTAACTTGGCAGTGTGATATCTAGTTGCATGTTGCATATGGTGTCTAGCTTGTATTGCTCCTAATTAGTGTAAACTGCATTTGCTTAGCTTACACATGATACGTGTGAATATGACACGCTTTCCCATTTTTGGTACATACTATATCTGTCTATCACACCATGTTCTTACATGAAACTACTCTTCTTGTGTATCCTGCGTCAGTCACATATGATGGGACACCTTTAAGTTGGCAGTGTGATATTGGTTTGCATCTTGAATATGATTTCTAGCATGTAGTGCTTCTAGTTTGATGAACGCCACCTATGAGACAGTTTTAACTTGGCAGAGTGATATTGATTGCACCTTCCATATGGTGTCTTGCAGTGCTTCTAATTTGTTGAAGTGTCTTCTGCTTAGTTACCACATCATAGGTGTGAATATGTCAAGCTGTCCAGTTTTTCATACATATTCCATCCTCGTATCATGACTTTGCCTTTCATCAGAGTAGTGTTCATCAGTATCATGCATGAATGAGTTTTGAAGAGCGAATTTTATTCCTTTTTCTTATCGGTTTGACCTCACAATGCAAAATCAATAAAGTGGGAGGAAATTGGTAAGGCATTGGATGATGGTGGTCCTTCCGAGCAACTGAAATGGAGGGTCTCTACAGATTCTACTCCGCCATCCTCCCAACAAGATTCGCAAGACAACGCAAGGCTAGACAGTCAACGTAGCTGTGTAGATGATGAGCACATCTCCCCTACTCCACCATCACAGGTGCTTGCTCTAACTTGTCACTATTATATGTGGTTGCATGTTGCGTATGATGTCTAGCTTGTATTAATTCTAACTTTGTTGAACTGCATCCGCTTACTTTACACATAATGCTTGTGGATATGACATGTGTTCCTATTTCTAACATACTATATCTGATCACACCATGTTCTTACATCAGACTACTGTTCTTGCATATCCCGCATCAGTCACTTATGATAAGGCACCTTTAAGTGGCAACTTTGATATTGGTTGTGTCTTGCATATGATTTCTAGCATGTACTGCTTCTAATTTGTTGAAACGCCAGACAATTTGAACTTGGTAGAGTGATATTGGTTGCACCTTTCATATGGTGTCTAGCTTGCAGTGCTTCTAATTTGTTGAAATGACTTCTGTTTAGTTACCACATCATAGGTGTGAATATGTCACGCCGTCCTGTTTTTCGTACATATTCCATTCTCGTATCACGTGTTTGCCTTTCACCCGAGTAGTGTTCGTCAGTATCATGCATGAATGAGTTCTGAAGAGCGAATTTTATTCCTTTTTCTTATCGGTTTGACTTCACAATGCAAAATCAATACAGCTGAAGGAAATTAGTCCAGCAGTGGATGATGGTGGTCCTTCGGAGAAACTCGAACAGAGGTTCTCTATAGATTCTACTCCGACATCCTACCAACAAGATTCGCAAGACAACACAAGCCTGGATAGTCAACGTAGTTGTGTAGATGATGAGCACATCTCCCCTACTCCACCATCACAGGTGCTTGCTCTAACTTGGCACTATTATATGTGGTTGCATGTTGCGTATGATGTCTAGCTTGTATTGCTTCTAACTTTGTTGAATTGCATCTGCTTACTTTACACATAATGCATGTGAATATGACACCTGGTCCTGTTTCTAGAACATACGTGTAGATGATGAGCACATCTCCCCTACTCCACCATCACAGGTGCTTGCTCTAACTTGGAATTGTTATATGTGGTTGCGTGTTCCATATGATGTCTAGTTTGTATTGCTTCTGATTTTGTTGAATTGCATCTGCGCAGCTTACAACTTATACCTGCAACGATCACTTACCCATAAGACACATTTAACTTGGGAGTGTGATGTAGGTTGCATCTTGCATTGCTTCTAGCTTGTATTGCTTCTAATTTCTTGAAATGGCACTTATGACGAGACACTTTTTACCTGATAAAGTGATATTGGTTGCATGTTCATATGGTGCCTAGCTTTCATTTCTTCTAATTTTGTTGAAATGCCTTCTGCTTACTGTTTTTCATACATATTCCCTCCTCCTATCATACATCTGAATATGCAATGTTGTCTTCTTTTTGTATATATTCCACACTCCTATCCTGCGCTTGCCTTACATCAAAGTAGTGTTCATCTGTATCATGCATCGACCAGCTATGCAGAGCTAATTTTATTCATCTTCTTTTGGTTTTGACTTCATAAGGCAATATCAGAAAATAGGAAGGAAAAGAGTAAGTTAGGGGATGTTGGTGGTCCTCCGGACCAACGCAAACAGAGACTCTCTAGATTTTCCACTGCTACTGCTAATGAAGTTGAAGTCCCAAGTCTACATGATGAGTTCATCTCCCATACTCCACCATCGCAGGTTCTTGCTCTAAGTTGATAGTGTGATAATTGGTTTCTTGTTGCATATGTTGTCTAGCCTGTATTTCTTCTATTTTGATTAAATTGCACCTGCTGAGTTTATACATTATAAATGTGCATATGACATGCCTTTCTGTGTCTAGAATACACTACATCTATCAATCATACCATGTTCTTACATCAAAGTACTGCTGTTGTGTATCCCGCATCAGTCACTCATGATTGGACGCTTTTAACGTGGCAGTTTGATAGTGGTTGCATCTTGCATTTATTTCTACGTTGTAGTGCTTCTAATTTTTCAAAATGCCACTTATGACAAGACACTCTAAACTAGGCAGAGTGGTATTGGTTGCATCTTTCATATAGTGTCTAGCTTGCATTACTTCTATTTTCTTCAAAATCCTTCTACTTAGTTTACACATCGTAGCTGTCAATATGTCACGCCGTGCTATTTTTCTTACATATTCCATCCTCATACGGTTGTCTTACATCAAAGTATTGCTTGTCTGTATCATGCATCAATGAGTTCTGAAGAGCGATTTTATTCTTTTGTGTTGTGGGTATGCGTTGACATGGCAAAGTCAAAAAAGATCAAGGAAAATAATATAGTAGGGAATGGTGTTACTCGTCGGGTGAAACGGAAAAGGAACTGCCCTCGAGATTCTGCTGGTACTTATAGTGCAGTAGAAGGTCCAAGTCCACCGGCTAAATCTACAAACACAAGATCACCGCTTCCACCACCGCAGATCCGCTTCAATTGTACCAGCATCTCAACGAGTTACTCGTTCGTCTGATCCGGAACTGGCTAGTTCCCAAGCTGCATTCACACCTAACACTACTTCTGAAGCACTGTTGACACAACAGGACTTGGCAAGATCAGATGAACCTCATGAGCATCAACACCAAGACGGTACCTGACCGAGTCAAGTTGAAGTTGCATGCTCCTTTATATGTACTCTCACAGTTTGATGTGCCCTAACACTTTCCATATTCATAGTTGAACTAGCACCACGGCGAAAGAGGAAATAGACATCAGGGATAATGCTTGACGGATTAACAAAATCTAAAGGAGGAAGAATGGAGATTCATTTTGAGGCAGGTTTAAAAAGGCGACGTGGTGCTACAGAGTCAGCCAAGTTAGTATCAGAGGCAGCCATTGCCGCTAGGTGTCATGCATGTATCCTCCCAGCGTGGATCCAGTACATGAATGAGAAAGACAATACCCAGTTTAACACCTTCCTTGACCATTTATCCGTAAGTAATGTTATTCATGGCAATTTGTAATATTGTATTGCTCTGTGCCATACTTTCTAGCTTCCTCCTAATAAGACTCACATTCTTTTTTCAACAGATGAGGTTCAAGTTGGATCCAAAAGATGATGCAACTAAACAAGCATGCAGTCATGTTTTCACCGCTTTCTGTGTGAAGATCGGTACCACCTTAGAAAATCTCACTTTGAAGGCAAGGCTAACAATGAAATCGCCCAAACATCTCCAGTGGAATATATTACACATGAAGACTGGACAGCCCTTGTTAAACACTGGTCTGATAAGTATCAGGTAGGGTATATGTATTTGATTAGACCACATATTGAACTTGTATTTATGTGTGTGCCTTGCAAGTGTATCTTCTTCTAGGCTAACTGTTTGAAGAACAAGACCAACCATTCTAAAGTGAAATTCCAATGCATAATCTCGTAGCTATATTGCACATCGCGAGGCTCTTGTAAATAGTGGTACTTCCTTCTTTTTCTCGTGCCATATTATCGTATCTATATTGACTTGTTCCAAATACGAGGAAACCCCGTGCGGACCAAAAAGAACCGAATCAATGCAAAGGCAAATATTCAAGGATTGCCACACCAGCAAGATGAAGGGCATGAGCACACCAGTTCAGGCCGCTGTTGTAAGTCCTTACTACTCCTGCCTTTGAACTGATTGGTATTGTGATGTGTTCATTTAACTGCTTGGTTTGCAGCCAATGTCAGTTACTCTATTCACTTTTATACACAGTTGTCTTAATGTATCATTTCACCTTACATGGTTTAAAAGAGATGAAGGATATTCTTTTGGTCTTGATCTGTAATCTAGTTGTGATATTCACGTGCGCACACAATGATAGAATAGCCTGTTTGTTTTATGTCTGTTTGCCCATGATATGAATGATGGCATACTATGTTCATCCTACTTTAAACCATGTCTCTTTATCAATAGATGTCAATGAATGTGAGGAAATAGACAATACAGTAGGCATGCTACATGGACATATGTTTCGAAAGTGATTTTATTATGTAGTTGGCACTAGAATACATGCTAATGTATTACAGTAGTTCACCAAAATAAGTTGTGTATAAACGTGAAACCTACTTTGGTTGTTTTTATCTCCTTAGTAACTTATCTGGTACACTAATCTACAAGTTCAAACTTTCAGCAAGCTATGGAACAAATGATTGAACAGCTACAACCACCTAAAGGTGACGAGGCTACCACAGGCACAATGTCACCTCTTGCTGCAGTGCGTCAGTATCTCTCCACTAACAGTGCAAAAAGCACCTTCCTATGTAATTTTGGCTTGGTTGTCAAGGTAACCTCGTCCAAATCGCCTACTGCAAAATCTTCCGGCTAGACAGAGTGATATATCTGTGCTCCAGACACAAGTCCAATCCCTAATGGACGTTGTGTCGGAAACAAAAATAGTGGTCGACAAATATCATGAAGATATGAATGGTTGTGAAACCAGACTATCAGACATTTGCTTCGTTGTTCAAGAGCAATGACGGAAAAAAGGGGAAGATCGTGCTGCTCCATCAGATTCTGCAGCCTGAAACATAAGCACTCAGGTCAAATGATTTGTGCTTTTATACATCTGATGGTGCTTTTATCTGCAAGGATTGTAAACTTTATGCCAACAGGCCTATTGTTGTATGGTTGGAATTTATTTTATTGTGATACAACATTTATGATGCTGCCAAAGGCTGCAGTAATTACGATGCTATTTTTGTATAGTGTAGGTTTATCTTAGTAATGTATTCGGCCGAAAGCTTTGTAGGAGCCCAACATGCCAACATTCGTCGAGCCCATTCCAATTGGGCTAAAAATGATTCTGGGCCGAAATTTGCATGTAGCCCACTAAAAATATCTGGGCCTAAATCAGCATAAGCTTTCATATTTTTCTAGTAGGCCTGTGCCCACAGTGGGCCTTTAACAGGCCTAAATATAATTTGGGCCCTCAGTAATAATAGGCCGTTTACATGTGTAAATATCTCAAGCCCATAAAAAACATGGGCCTTTAATAGGCCGAAAGTAAGATTGGGCCCTGATTCTGCCAAATAACCCGCTGGTCTCAGGAGGCCGAAATGGTGGCCCATTTACAATGTGGATCGTCCACAGGCCGAAATTCAGACGGGTCGTAAATGCGTCGACCTACTACACGGGCCTTTAACAGGCCAGAAGTTCGGTCGGGCTTGGTTAGTGTCATTTTTATATGGGTCGTTAGTAGGCCCGATGTGGCGTTCGGCCACATATGGCCCATGGATTTCATCTGATGTTAACAGGATGAAAGTGGCCCAAATCTGTAGCGGGCCTCTAACAGGCCGAATGTCAGACATGGCCGAATATGACCCATATCATTCACGGTCGTTTATGGACCGAAAGTTTCAATGGCTTATAAATGGGCCCAAATGAAGCAGGACCTTTAACAGGACGGAAACACACCGGGACGTAATTCGGCCCAAATTCTTAGCGGACTGTTAACGGGCCAGAAGTGACCATGGGTCGCGATAATGACAAGTTTAGGACGGCCGTTGACGGGCCGATTTGACACTAGCCGTACGAGCCTTAACTGAGAATGTTGGGCCTTTAGCTGGGGCGGCTCATTATGGTTTGCAATATCTTGTGGGCCTTTAGCTGGGCCGGCCCATTATGGCCTGCTAAATCTTGTGGGCCATTAGTTGGAACGGTCCATTACGGCCCGCTAAATTTTCTAGGCCTTTAGTTATTGGGCCGGCCCATTTAATCTTTATGGACCACTTTTGGGCCGGTCCACGTGTCAACGTATCATAGGCGCATCTCGCCCATTGGAGGAGTGACATCTGTCCCAACGGTGAGCAAACACGTGTTTCCTCCGACCAATGAGTATTTTACACGTGGAAACTCCCCATTGGTCTGGGCTGTTAACGGGTTATCGGATCCAAAATGGACCCGGTAGCTTAACATCGTTCCGTTACGGTGGATGCCACGTGTCGGTCACCCTTGACGAAAGCACTTCAATGACGCGCGATTTATCGTCATGGAAGTGGACACTTCCATGATGATAATTTTGGTAATGTCATGGAACACTTCTACGACAACACAGGTATGACTATCTTGATTCTGTCATAAAATTGTCATGGATGTACATGCATGAAAGAAAACGTGACCTACTGTGACAAACACGTATCATCACGGAAGTGTATTTTTTGTAGTGCATGGCCCAATCAGAGTCCTTATCACGGGCAAGTTCCATTCCAGCGGCAAGGACCAAGCCAAGCTTGACGAGTGGTTTCGATCCCCCGCCCTAGATCAACTTGAGGAGCTCAGTTTTAATGATGGGCATATGCGCTTGTTGCCACCGTCTGTGCTCTACCTCGAGCCCACGCTGCGCCTCACCAGGTTCATGAACTGTCATTTCCCCCGATTAATGATGTGCCCGCTCTTTTTCTACCATGACTAAAGCACCTCGAGCTCGTCACTATCTGCATCCCAAAGGATGACATATTGCTCCTGCTCCGCGGCTGTACTGCACTCGAGTGCCTTCGTTTTCAGGCGATCAATGGGTTGAGTAGCTTCCACATCACCTCCATGACTCTTTGGACTATTCATGTGTGTTGCTACTGCTGCAACAAGAGATCATATAAGGTGTATCACGGTATGGTCATTGAGGACACACCTTCACTTGAGAGATTACTTGTAGTTGATCAACAAGGTCTAACAAGAATCAATGTCATTTCTGTGCCGAAATTGACAGTGGTGGGCTACTCGTCTGTCAAATACTCCGAACTTGTTATTGGATCCACACCCGTTCAGGTACAACAATCGCCTTATTCCTCTCCTTCTTGAAATTAACATTATTTCTAATTTTGATGATGTATGTTCATCTGTCATCTATAAAATGATTCCGACAAGCTTGACCCTGAATCTGCACGCAGTGAAGGTCTTGGCACTAGAATCTATGGCCCCAACCTAGACAAAGTTTTTAGTTTCTTGAGATACTTTTCATTCCTACAGAAGCTATATATCGAGGTGATGCTCCTTTCCTATTAAATGTTAACCATATGTGAGCTCAATTTTGGTACCTTTTCCCATGTTTACAATGACAATGTACTATCATTTCTGAAGGAATGTTGGAGGATTTCAGTACATACATGTTTTTCCCCATATTGGTTGCTTGATTCATATGGTTACAATCCATAAGCATTTCTCCCTTGGATTCATATGTACTAGTTTTCGTAGGTAAATTTCCATCCACTCCAACCTATTGTGAAGAAGCCTACATTTTTCTGGATTGTAATCAAATACCCATGCCAATCATATAGGATCGAAGATGGCATGTCACTCTACTAGTGTATTTTAGAAATCCTGTAAACCAAATAGGCTTGCAGTAGTGTTCAAAACTGCATGTGGGCACTAATATGTTCTCTTCTTTTGCAGATAAGATTAGGTCCGGTGGTGGACAATGTGATACAATATAACAATCACATTGAATGCCTTGATCTGCATCCCTCGGAAATTACTTTGAACTCCTACTGAGGGACTTTATCAAAGACTATATTCGCCAGGTTCTTTGTTGTCAGAGCAAGGGTGCTAAAGGTAATGAGGTTTGCCCTACATTTATTTCGCAAAAATGAATGGTTTGCTGATTAGCGCCGACGGCTGCGGCAGAATGGAAAAGGCTATGAAGAAGATGAATTTCATTTTGGAACTTTAGTTGACAGGGTAATCAGAAGTCATTATGTCAAGCCTATACATGACTTGTCACTAGCCGACCCTTTTGCAGAAATGATGAGGTTTCAAAACAAGCATTACAAGTGGTAATATCTGTTTGAAACTCTCTTATGTCCATGTTCAGCTGATCGGCGCGGGCATCTGCAGCTGCATGAGCTGAATTTCATTTCTAATATCAGTTGAACCTTGTAATCTTAGAATTTGAGCCATATAACTCTGGAATTTGAACCTTGTAATATTTCAGGCTTTTGTGGTATAATCGTTGAAATGGCATCGTATGAGAGTCGTATATTGGTAATACTATTTTGACCTTAATATGCAATGGACTTAGATTTTATTTACCATTCTCGAATGTGTTTCCCATGTCGATCTCGTCGCAAATGATCTATATAGCGGACTCGATAGCGATCTTCGACATTATAGCACACAGTTGGTTTCTTCAACTGTGTGCCCTGTAGAGCGTAGAATTAGCGCACTCCAGTGTCCATCATTACCCTTCTGTGTAACTTTGACCTCATCACCCATGGGTGAACTTATTGTCGAACGTGTGTGTCGGGGGAATTACCCGCGGCTAGACCCGGCTTTGAGGTTAAGTCATTTCTGGAGTTAAGTCATTTCTAGGGTTAAGTCATTTCTGGAGTTAAGTCATCTCTGGAGTTAAGTCGACCGGCTACAATCATGACCCGGCTACAATCTTGACCCGGTTACAAACTTGACCTGGCCTATTACAAGACAAGTTTTCTGACTTTGAAGACAAGTCGGCTCAGGGAGCTAAACTGGATCATGGAGAGCAAACCGGCTCATGGTTAAGCAGGCTCATGGATAAGCAGGCTCATGGAGATGAGCAAGCTCATGGATAAGCAGGCTCATGGAGATGAGTTGGCTCATGGATAAGCAGGCTCATGGAAGAGCTGACTCACGGAGTTAAGCGGCCTCGCGGAGATAACCATGCTCTAGAGATGAGACCCAGCTTGAGGATGAGTCCCAACCTATAGAGACAAGTCCTAGTTTCCAGGAGTCCAAATACAAGACAGAGAACCCCGACTTCGATGACGCAGAGGACTTAGAGGATTTAGAGTGGGACTCTGACTACGAGTATAACCTGGAATCTCTTGTAACCCCAGGGACTCCACTATTATATAAAGGGATTCCCTAGGTTATCAAAAGGATAAGGTTTTTAGACAGACAAGTCCCGAGATAGATGCTTTGGTAGGTATCGAGACAGATGTTTTGATGGCTCTCGAGACAGATGCAGTGAAATAGTGCCATTGTAATCGAGACCATAATGATCAATAGAAATCGAGCAGGATGTATGTGACGCCCCAAGACCGACGCTCCAGAAGACTTCCATATATTTTGATGTTACCATGTGGTTCTTTTGCTTGCTCTATTTTTTTTATTTGTGCATTGTATCATGTCATCATTCCATCATGTCATTTAATTTTTTTTAAAAACTCAACTAAGTAAATTGCATAGATCATTTGATCTATTTAAAACGAGGGAATTCACATGGTGATTTCTCTTTATAACATATCCTCCTAATAATTATGGAGCTACTATAAATATTCCATTAATTTGGAATTCACCATAACACAATTGCAAAATATTCCATGCCTTTGTTATCTCACTTCTTGACCTCCAACTTTGTCCATAAATTCTTTCTTCACTTTCCCGAGCTCCACCAAAATCCTCAACATTTTTGGACACTTCAAAAACCTAGTCCTACTGCATACCCATTTGAATTAAATTCAAATGAGTTTGAATTCAGCTTCACGCCCATGCTCACTTTCTATTTTTCTTGGATCAAGCTCATTTTTATGAGTCCAGGAAAATTATCCGCATGCGTAAATTCTTTCCCTAACCCTCTATTTCTTTTCTTCTCTCTAATTCTTTTCCGTTAAAGAAAATATGAGAGAGAGGGAGAAGAGAGATAGCCCAGGCAGGCCCATCCTTCCCCCGCAGTCGCACCTATAACCCTAACCTTCTCCCGATCGAACCCTCTGCCCCTCGTCCTCCAGCGCCGCCAGCGCTCGATCCCCATCCCTCTCACTCATCCCGATCCCCTCCTGCCCGTGCGCCTCATCTCCCCATCACCAAGACCTTGCCTCTGCCTGCGCTGGAGCAAGCCGCCTCTATCGTCCCGGTCGACCCCGGCCTCCCTCTCCATTCCACCTTCCTTCCACTCCTCCCTCTCTCACCTCTCACGCGGCATCACCCTTTCCTCCTCGCAGGACCACCATGGCCATTCCCAAGCTGCTCTGTCGCCCTGCGCCCGCCTCTGCTCGCCGACGTTGCTGCCAGTGCCATGGCGGCCCTACTAGACGCCCGCGACAAGTTGTGCGCCAGTTCTCCTCTCTGATTCCTCCTTGCCCGTGACCTCCAACCTCCGCCATTCGCCTCCTGTCGTCGCTCGGATCCGGCGCCCCTTCGCTCGTCCTCGGGAATTGAGCAGCGCCGTCGTCCTCTGCTTGTCCGCCTTGCCTCACGCGCCTCCTCCTGCATGTCCGCGCTATCGCATCGCTGACCCACGAGCCCCGTGCCCGCTTCTTGTAGCTACGGGTCAGTATAGACCACCACTATCGCCTTCCTTGCTGCTGCCCATCGTGTGCCCTTGTGTTGCTTGGTTTTGGATCATCAAGACCGGCAAGATTGATTACACAAAACTGCCAGTACCTCTATGCACAGATACACCAAGACCGGCCCGGATAACGTCAAGTACCACGACAACCATGTCCCGTCAAGTTCATCTACGGAATGAGTACCACTACGCCCGGAGACCGTGGATGCACCAAGTTTCACTACGAGATGTACAACTATCGTCGCCGTGTATAACTACTTTCACTACCATCGTCGTGTACCACTACTTCCACTACCGTCGCCGTGTACCACTACTTCCACTACGACCGTCCCGAGAACGTCTACTTCCCTCAATGAACCTGATCCATTCCAAAAACGCACGCTTCAAAGGTATATCCGCCAAGACGGCATGTGGACGAATGCATGTGTGTTGTATGAGATGCTCGTGTTTGCACCGTGTTCGAGTTGTCCTTGCACGTTCCTCCTTGTTTGCCATGTCGTCGACCCATGGGAACCCGATAGCCGGGATCACCCCACCATCTTTTGCATGTTCCGCACATCCACACTTTCTTTTGCACCGACATCTTGACGAGTTGTCGGATCATCGGAATGTTGTCGTGGCACCATTTCCGTTGTCGTTTCCGTGGCACCCCTTTCCTTCCGCCATGGTAACAAATGCTTCATAATATGCTCTTGTCAACATTTTCATAAAATTGCATAAAACTTGCATATGTCATCCGCATCATGATAACAACATTTAAGATGTTAAAAATTGTTGTTGCCTTAAATTGCTAAATGACATGTGGGGATTTACCGGAATTGTTATTTGTTGTTTCTGGCCTCATTTAAATTGCCTAGATAGGTAGTTTTATTATGATTCACCTCTTGCCATGTTTAACAACATTTAATATTGTTGAGTAACTTAACAAGAGTGAACTAAATAACTCGAATGTGGTGTTTCGTCTATGTGCAACTCGTTGCATATTGAACTCCACTTAACTTGTAGTTTTGTTTGTTGCACTTTGCCATGCCATGCCTTATTACACCGGACATGCATCATACTTGTTTTGCATCATGCCATGCTTATGCTTGTTGGTTTACCATGTTGTTTGCTTCTTTCTGGTTTGCTTCTCTCGGTAGCTTCGGCGTTCTGGAGTTGTGAGGATTCGTTCAAATTCGTCCGTTTGTCTTCTTTTTGGACTCGTTCTTCTTCTTTGCGGGATCTCAGGCAAGATGACCATTACCCTCAATATCACTTCTATCTTTGCTTGCTAATTGCTTCGTTCTATTGCTATGCTGCGCTACCTATCACTTGTTTACCATGCCTCCCATATTACAATGTCAAGCCTCTAATCCACCTTCCTAGCAAACCGTTGTTAGGCCAAGTTACCGCTTTTGCTCAGCCCCTCTTATAGCGTTGCTAGTTGCAGGTGAAGTTGAAGATTGCTCCATGTTGGAACATGATTATGTTGGGATATCACAGTATCTCTTATTTTATTTAATGCATCTATATACTTGGTACAGGGTGGAAGGCTTGGCCTTATGTCTGGTGTTTTGTTCCACTCTTGCCGCCTAGTTTCCTTCATACCGGTGTTATGTTCCTTGATTTTGCGTTCCTCACGTGGTCGGGTTTATGGGAACCCCTTGACAGTTCGCTTTGAATAAAACTCCTCCAGTAAGGCCAACCTTGGTTTTACATTTGCCTAACAACCTATTTCCTTTCCCTTGGGTTTTTGCGACCCCGAGGGTCATCTTTATTTTAACCCCCCCCCCCCCCCGGCCAGTGCTTCTCTAAGTGTTGGTCCGAACCGAGCAGCCTGCGGGGCCACCTCGAGGAAACTTGAGGGCTGGTTTACTCGTAGCTTGACTCATCCAGTGTGCCCTGAGAACGAGATATGTGCAGCTCCTATCAGGATTTGTAGGCACATTCGGGCGGTCTTGCTGGTCTTGTTTTACCATTGTCGAAATGTCTTGTAACCGGGATACCGAGACTGATCGGGTCTTCCCGAGAGAAGGAATATCCTTCATTGATCGTGAGAGCTTGTGATGGGCTAAGTTGGGACACCCCTGCAGGGTATAAACTTTCGAGAGCCGTGCCCGTGGTTATGTGGCAAATGGGAAGTTGTTAATATCCGGTTGTAGAGAACTTGACACTTGACTTAATTAAAATGCATCAACCGTGTGTGTAGCCATGATGGTCTCTTCTCGGTGGAGTCCGGGAAGTGAACATGGTTTGTGTTATGTTTGAACGTAAGTAGTCTTCAGGATCACTTCTATATGATGATCGTTGCATAGTTTCTCTTCTTACTCTTGTACTCGCCTTCAGCCATCATATTTTCTTAGCGCTTGCTGCAACTCCACCTCATTACCTTGTCCTACCCTTAAGCTTAAATAGTCTTGATCTCGCGGGTTTTGAGATTGTGAGTCGTGACTCACAGATACTACCAAAACAGTTGCAGGTGCCGATGATACCAGCGCAGGTGATGCTACCGAACTCAGGTGGGAGTTCGACGAGGACCTTGGCCGTTACTACATGTCTTTTCCTGATGATCAGTAGTGGAGCCCAGTTGGGACAATCTAGGATCTTGCATTTGGGGATATCTTCTTTTTATTTGGATTTGTCCATAGCCGGACTATGTGTGTACTCTGAATGATGTATGAATTATATGATCTTTGTGTCAAGTGGTGATTGTAAGCCAACTCTATTTATCCCTTTCTAGTTCATTACATGGGATTGTGTGAAGATGACTGTCGATGTCAAAACCGGCGGATCTCGGGTAGGGGGTCCCGAACTATGCGTCTAGGCGGATGGTAACAGGAGACAAGGGACACGATGTTTTTACCCAGGTTCGGGCCCTCTCGATGGAGGTAAAACCCTACTCCTGCTTGATTGATATTGATGATATGGGTAGTACAAGAGTGGATCTACCACGAGATCAAGGAGGCTAAACCCTAGAAGCTAGCCTATGGTAGGATTGTTGTAATGGTTGTTTGTCCTACGGACTAAAACCCTCCGGTTTATATAGACAGCGGGGAGGGCTAGGGTTACACAGAGTCGGTTACAATGGTAGGAGATCTACATATCCGTATTGCCAAGCTTGCCTTCCATGCCAAGGAAAGTCCCATCCGGACACGGGACGAAGTCTTCAATCTTGTATCTTCATAGTCTTGGAGTCCGGCTGACGATGATAGTCCGGCTGTCTGGACACCCCCTAGTCCAAGACTCCCTCAGTAGCCCCCGAACCAGGCTTCAATGATGGTAAGTCCAGCGCGTTTATAATCTTCGGCGTTGCAAGGCGGGTTCTCCCTTAAGTTCCATGTACCTGCCGAATAGTGTCCGGCTTCCTTATCAATGTTGCGCTTCTTGGCTTCCACGCCCAATAATGGCCATCTTCCACGCGTCGCATGAATGCGAAAAGCCAGGGTATCTTTTATGTTTTACCCCCTAGCTGTGCAAATAATCTGCCTATAAGAGAGGCAAGAATCCAGATCCAAATCACACCATCTTCCTTCCGCGAGTACTCATCGGAGCGCTTCTGACCAAGAATCCATTCCATCATGGACCGTCGATGCGGCTCCTCTTCTCGTGCTCCCAGCCCTCTACCAGAGATTGGAGGAGATGTTACATCCCCGCACAACGAGTGGTGACGCCCAGCGCGAAGGATATCTCCTCCGCCTTCATGGTTCCGGTTCGAGCCGGGTTGGCCACCTACCAAGGTGGGAAGCAAGCGAAGCTACCCCAAATCCCAACAAAGGGGAGCGGTATGCTTCGTCCCCTATCGATAAGGGGCTCGGATTCCTATACATCCATTCCTCCGCGCGGGCTCTCGGAGTTCTATGGACTCCAGCCCATCACCTTAGGCCCGCCTCTATCCTCGCATATCGCTGGGTTACGTAGCTCTTCTGAGCTATTCACGGGTGTTGAGCCCCATTTTGCAATCGTGGAAGAGGTTGTTTCGCCTTGTGCCCCGCTCTCACGAGGGGTCCATATATCAAGTGGGCGGTGCCGAAATATGGCGCATCGCCGGGACCGGATATCCATCCGGAACCCCTAGGAAGGCGTCCGAAGACTGGCCTTTAGAATGGTTTTACATAGAAGACGCTCCGCTGCCGGATCCTGTTCGGATCGGCCTCCCGGAGTTCAGTAACGCTCCTTTGAAGAAATGCCTTAGTTGGCGCCCATGGAGCCCCCAACTGGAGGAAGACAAGAGCGTCCATTATTTGATGGGCCGGATAAGGTTACTGGCCCATTCCGGGTTGACCATGATTGGAGTCGTGGCAACATGCATTATGCGGGGGGTGCAGCCGCTGCAATACAGGGGCCACCCTATGTGGGATTTCAACGGGGAGGGTGATGCCACCCGTCATGGCCGCAAAGGGCCGGGTTCGGCCGAGGACCTGGCGAAGATCCTATCCGGCCTGTACAAGGGGGAGAAGGAGGACTTCCTCCAGACGAACCCGTTGAATGGGTTCTCCATGAACAATCCCCGGTGTTGGGTAAGCGAACACTCTGTGTGCCCGACCCATGCTTTCAAAGTTTAAATTTCTTATCTTATGCTTTCAACGCAGGAGCTGCGTCCGGTTATGGAGGGCATGCTTAGTCCAGCTCCGCAACCCGAGGATCCAGAGAGATCCCAGGATCCGGCCTCCGAAGAGGATCCGGACATAAAGGTGGAGCTAACCGACGGGGTGTTCCACCAGCTCAGCATGGATAATGCTTTAGTCGCCATCACGGCCGACTACCCGGACTATATCCGCTTCCTGTGATTGTGACCAAGTCCTCGACACGTTATTCCTTCCTTGTTCGCCGACCACCGTGATACGATGGCGCTTTGCAGTGAGGCGCCCAAGGCGGGAAGCCGAGCTCGCCGGCCGACCAACAGGGTCATCCGCCCAAGAGGGCGGAAGAGGAGCGCGCGCGGATTGAAACGTCGCCGCAAAGGTATAGCTCATAGTTTGTCATTTAGAGCAACGTTCCTAGGAAACGCTTGAATGCTCATGACTTTTGTAGGAGGAAAAGCGCTCACGGATCTGCGGACGAGAGGTTGCCAATCCAGCCTCTACCAGCCGTGCCCAAAGACTGGTCTCGAGGGGGAGGCGAGCCCAAAGCGCGAAGTCGGATGCTCCTCCAACGGAGGATGCCGACATGCATCGCTCCGCCACCAAGTTCGAGGTGGAGAGCGCCATGAACCACAGCGCCGCGGACAGTTTTTCGTGACGTAAGCTTCTCCCCGAGGCATTGAATGCCTTTAACGCTGGGGACACGACTTCTTCGTGCTGGTCAAGATGGTTTGACCAGAGCTACGAGCAAGATGTAAAAGACATATGTGTAAGAGAATTTAATAGCTATATATGCCAGTAGCCCCCGAGACTTAAAGTAGTTATATTAACTGATTTAAGGATCATTTGAAACGCAGGATCTTACGGAGAAGAATACCCAACTGTCTCAGGAGCTGCAAGGGTGCAAGGCCCAACTCGAGGCCGCACTTGCTGCCGCAGGAGGAAACACAGAGACCCCTCCTGGTGACACATTATTTTTAAAAAGATAAGTGGCGTGCGGCGTGCGCGCAAGTCTAATAATGACATTGCAGGTGCTGCCGGACAAGATTCGGACAGGCAAGAACTACTGCGCCAGCTGAAGGCCAGCGAGAGGGTGCTGAATAAGGTGCAGCAGGAAAGGAACAAGCTCCAGGATGCCCACGCCCAGCTTGGAGAAGAGCTGAAAGGCGTTCGGGCCGAGCTGTCTAGCTCCGTTAAGGAGAATCAGCGGCTTCGTCGGCATCTATAGTAGTGCTTGAGCGAACTCCTTTGAAAAGAAGAGTTCGGGCGAGGAAGTCAATTGACAAAATTTGTCTCAGAGGTATGCTCACAGTCGCCTCATGGAGGAGATGCCCGTGTCGATGGGTGATCAACTTCGAACTGTTGCAGCTGCTCGAACGAGTTCGGCAGCAATGAGCGGCGCTGTCTAGGCTTTATGGCCAGCCCTCCCGCCCGAGGGCCTTGGGGAGCTTATGGAGAAGCTTCAGGAATGCGCAGCGCCGCTTATGGAAGATTTCAGCCCGCGCAAGGTGCCGTGGAGGCTCGGGCCATGGTGAAGACGCGGTACAAGAAGGTGGATCCCAACCACATGGCCGAGGTCGGACTGTGGGGCCTGGATGGGAAGGAGATCCTGTGAGTTTAGTATACGCCAAGTAGAGTTGGCCGCTAAATTTTCCCAACGGGACTGTAAATTAGACAGCCTGTTAGACGGGATTGAGGAGGAATACAGTCAGCCTATTTGACAATGTATTGTAAAATGACATGTAAAATGCCTTCTAGCCGGATTGTAGATCGTTTGTCTTTGCCGACCTTTTCGCTTCAACCTCGGGACCCTAGAGTCCGGAGTGTGTCCGAATACCTTCTCGTTAAGAAACAACCGAGGCATGCATGGAGACCTGCATAGGGTCATTAGTGCTTTATCGCATAAGTGCCCAACTAGTTATGTTATATTACATGGTTAGTAAGAAACATCTTCCAGGAGAATAGTTCCGTTAAGGGTTCCTTTTCTGGGAGGCATGCTCTAAAGTGCATGTCCGGTCTCATGAAAAGAGCAGAAAAACATCTGGGGCAGATAAATAAGTAGGTAAAAATCATCTTTCAATTCACCGACCGAATATTCCCTTAAGAACGCTTAGCTTTCGGCTTCACCCACCGAGGTACACATCCGTGACCCGGCAAGAATAATCGCAGAGGTGCTCCTTTACCTCCTAGCCGAACAATCGGGATGTAGGGTAAGCACAGAGCCAGCAACCCAGCTTGGCCAAAACTTAAGTCATATCGATGCATATAATGGTGAATAAAAGGTACATGTGGAAGCTTGACACATGTGCCGGGCATGAAGCCCTTATAATTAAGCTTACCGTAAAGAAGCCCCTGTGTATAATGAGTGCGGATGGCACATCAAGTGTGTGCGTAACAATGCACAAGTAGGCCTTTAAGGGCTTTTTAGAAAAGGGTTGAGAGAAGAAAGAGAAACAAAAGACAACTCAAGTGTAAAAATTTATGGGGAAGGGGACGAACTCTTAGTCCGGCGCTAGGCATAGAATCTTCCGAGGCGGGCTGCGCTCCATGGGTTCGCTCGAGTCGGTTGTCCGACGATTTGAGACGGTACGCTCCGCCGGTCGACTTGATCGACAATGAAAGGGCCCTCCCATTTGGGCTTGAGCTTGTCCTTTTTCTTGTCCGCAAAGCGAGAACTAGTTCGCCAACGTTGTAAGTCTTGGCCCGTACTTCTCGCTTTGATATCTTCGAGCTCGCTGCCGATAGAATGCGGAACGAGCCTTGGCGACGCCGCGTTTTTCCTCCAATGCGTCCAGCTGTCCCGCCGACGAGCTCGGCTTCTCTTTCTTCGTACATGCGCACTCGAGGTGAGTCATGAATGATGTCGCAGGCGAACTGCTCTACGCCGTATACCATAAAAATGGTGTGAACCCGTAGTACGGTTGGGCGTTGTCCGCAGCCCCGTAGTACGGAGTCGAGCTCCTCTACCCAATGCGTGTCGATTTCGTAAGTGACCGCACTAGTCCGGGTTTGATGCCGCCATTATTAGACCGTTCGCTCGCTCCACTTGACCGTTGGTTTGAGGATGATAGATCAAGCGTAATCGAGCTTAATGCCCATATTTTGCACCATGATTTAACCTCGTCACCGTGAAGTTCGTGCCGTTATCGGTGATGATTGTGGGGACACCATAACGTGTACTACCCGGATATGAAGTCTATCACTGGTCCGACTCGCCGCTTTAACGGCTTGGCCTCTATCCATTTGGTGAATTTATCCACCATGACCAATAGGTACCTTTGCTTGTGGGTTCCCCCTTTAAGGGGTCCAACCATGTCAAGCCCCTGCATCATGAACGGCCGGTAATGGGTATAGTTTTGAGGGCGGTGGGTGGCATATGGCTCGATTAGCAAAGAGCCGACAACCGACGATCTTTGGACTAAGTGCCGAGATCCGCCGGGCCGTCGGCCAATAAAATCATGTACGGAATGCCGTTCCTACAAGGGCCCGAGCTGCGGCGTGGTGTCCGCCTAGTCCGGCGTGAATTTCAGCCAGAAGGTTTAGCCCTTCTTCGGAGATACACCTTTGAAGGACTCCGGTTGTGCTTTTCTTATAAAGTTCTCCCTCATGGACCTTGTAGGCTTTAGATCGCCGAACTATGTGCGGGCCTCATTTTGGTCTTCGGGAGTTCCCGCCAAGCAAGTAGGCTAGGAATGGTTCTGCCCACGGGCGATTCGCCATTATTTCATGGGATGAAGGTGTTATTTCATCGGCTGAATCGCCGGTTATGTCAGATTGCTCTGTGTCGGTTGGTGCGGCTGCTTCCGGTTTGTTATTTCTGGACTCCTCTTCCCATAGTACGGATGGCATAAAGAGCCGTTCCAGGAAGATGTTAGGAGGGACAGCGTCACGTTTTGCGCCAATGCGTGCCAGTACGTCGGCTGCTTGGTTATTATCCCGGGCTACGTGGTGGAATTCAAGTCCTTCAAACCGAGCTGACATTTTTAGGATAGCGTTACGATATGCTGCCATTTTCGGATCCCTGGCATCAAAGTCTCCATTTACTTGGGATATTGCAAGGTTTGAATCCCCGCGCACCTCTAGGCGTTGAATGCCCATGGAGATTACCATCCGGAGGCCATGTAAAAGGGTCTCGTATTCGGCCGCGTTGTTGTAGTCCGTACATTATCCGGCACGATTGGATCTGTGTCCCGGTTGGGGACGTCAATACGACGCCAGCCCCAATCCGCCAACATTATAGAGCCGTCGAAGTGCATAATCCAATTGGAGTATGCACCGTACTTTTAGGGAGTTCGCTTGGTCCATTCAACAACAAAGTCAGCCAAGACTTGTGACTTTATAGCTCGCCGAGGTTTGTAAGTTATATCGAATGGTAAGAGCTCAATGGCCCATTTTGCAATCCTGCCCGTCGCGTCGCGGTTGTTTATAATATCGTTGAGGGGTACTTCGGAGGCCACTGTTATCGAACACTCTTGAAAGTAGTGTCGGAGCTTCCGGATGCTATGAACACCGTGACACGCTATCTTTTGATAGTGCGGTAACGGACTTGTAGGGGTTAACACAAAGTGGATACGTAGTACACTGGTTTTTGAAGAGGGAATTTATGCCCTTCGCTCTCCTTCGACGACGAGTATCGCGGCTTACAACTTGATGTGTTGCGCGATGTATAACAACATTGGTTCGCCCGGGTTGGGCGCAGCCAGACCGGATTTGTTGCCAATATGGCTTTTATTTCTTCGAGTCCGCGGTGGCAGATCCGCCCACTCGAAGTGTTTGGTGCGCCGAGGAGGCGATAGAGGGCAAGGCCTTTTCTCCCAAACGGAGATAAAGCGCTTAGAGCCGCCACGCATCCAAATCAATTTTGTATTTGTTTGAGGTCTTTTCAATATCTAGCTGTGACAGAGCTTGGATCTTGGCTGGGTTTGCTTCAATTCCTCTACCGAACACAATGAAGCCCAGAAGCTTTCCGGCTGGTATGCCGAAAACGCATTTTTCCGGATCAGCTTGATGTCATATGCTCTGAGGTTGTCAAATGTGAGCCTCAAGTCGTCTACTAGAGTTTTGACGTGTTTGTTTTGACGACTACGTCGTCTACGTATGCCTCTACTGTTTTGCTGATCTGTGTGGCCAGACATGTTTGAATCATGCGCTGATATGTTGCGCCGGCGTTTTTAAGTTCGAAGGGCATTGTGTTGAAGCAGAATGGTCCATATGGAGTAATGAATGCCGTTGCTCGCTGTTCGCTCGCCATCTTGATTTGATGGTAGCCGAGTATGCGTCAACGGCACAATGAATCGAACCCGCGGTAGCGTCGATTATCTGGTCGATCGCGGGGGGGAAGGGATCCTTTGGGCAGGCCTTGTTGAGGTCTTTAAAATCGCACATAGGCGCCAGGATTTGTCCTTCTTGGTACCATTACCGGGTTTGCTAGCCAATCCGGATGTTTGATGTCTCGATGAATCCGGCTTCCAATAGTTTGGCTAGCTCTTCTCCCATTGCCTATATTTTGGGTTCGAAAATCGTCAAGAGCCTGTTTGATCGCTTGAATCCTTTTAGGATGTTTAGGCTGTGTTCGCCAATCTGCGTGGGATTCGGGCATATCCGAAGGGTGCCAAAGTGAAAATGTCCCAATTTTCCCGGCGAATTACAAGATCGGCGCGTCTACATCGAGGTTCAACTGCGTTCTCGATGGAAGCCGTCTTTGTCGGGTCCGTTGGATGTACCGGAATTTTACTATTTCGTCCGCTGGTTGAAAGGAGGTGGACTTGGATCTCTTATCGAGTATCACATCGTCCCTATTCACGAGAGCGAGCGCGGTGAGTTCTTCGCCGCTAGGGCCGGATAGTGCCTCCGGGGCTAATGCGGCTGTCTTGTTTTCGCGCTGAGTGCTATGTCCGGATCACTAACGAGAGTGATTATTCCGCCGGGCCCAGGCTTTTTGAGCTTCATGTACCCGTAATGGGGTACAACTTGAAAAAATGTGAATGCCTCTCGTCCTAATATAGCGTGATATCCGCTGTTGAACGGGGACACTTGAAACGTGACTTCTTCGGATCTGTAATTGTCCGGCGAGCCGAACACCACATCGAGTGTGATTTTTTCCGTGCAGCGCTTCGGCTAGGGATTATTCCTCCAAGGTTGTGCTGCTTCGCCAATGCGGCTCCAGTCTATTTCCATTTTTGAAGAGTTTCCTCGTAGATGAGGTTTAATCCGCTGCCGCCATCCATGAGTACCTTGGTGAGTCGAAAGCCGTCCACTATTGGACTAAGTACCGGTCGGCTGGTGCTCGGGCTGTTCGAATTTAGGTTCGTCGCTGGCGTTGAAGGTGATGGCTGTGTCGCCCATGGATTTGTTGTTGCTACTTGGTAGACTTGGCGAGGTCTGCGGATTGTTCGCTTTCGCATATTTGATGCGAAAGTCTCAAGATCGCTGATACCGCATCGGTATTGTTGGAGTGGTTTCGGGGTTAGAAGCTCCTCGCCACTTTTGGCCACCGCTGTAATATCCAACATGCTCAAGGCTATGTGTTGGGGTGGTACCTCTATCTTGTGAATTTTCTGTGGTCCGCTAAGCCACCCCTCCAAGACGGTTCCGCGCCCTTTGTGGGGTTTTTGCTTTTTGGTTTTTGTACCGGTGCACGAGTGTAATGCACCCTTTTGTTGCGGACTAGGGTTGTATTCGGGCCGGATTGTCCCAAAACTTATTTTCGGTTTTCCGAAACTCTCCATCGCACAAGATTTTCAGATTATTGACGCCAAAGTTGGCGGCGTGTAATTTCACGATATAACGGCGCTCAAGATTCCTCGTCCGCGCAATTATTGCAAAAATTGAGATTATGTTTTCCTCTCGGCACTCCTTTATCCTGTTCATAACCACGAGGAATCTGGCCCAGTAGTGATGTACTGTTTCAGTGGGCTCTTGCCGGATTAGAGATAGATTGCATATGTCTGGGCGGGTGGGTGGAATTAAGTCCGGAACCCTACCCATCTCGAGGCTCAAGGGCCGAGTAGTTTCCAAATTCGGAAGCTTGGATTGCTGGACATTGTCCAACGATTCCGGTCCGATGCCCGACTTTAGGTTCAGTGCTTGATCGAAGTCCGTCCCTCTACGGGAATCCGGCATGGAGGGCTCGGGAGCCCGGACATGACTAGTTTTCAATACAGGAGAAGAGTCGCCGCGTTGTTCCTCTACCACTGCAACGTGGTGGGTGACCTGGGAGAGTTAATCTCTCTCAATTTAAGCCCAATCTGATTGTAGTCTGTAGCGACTCCCAGGACGGCGATGTGATCCACGCGCTCGTTTACGGACGAGAGCTCTATTGGATCCAGCCGCTCGGCGAATTCCGAGCTGACGTGAAGATTGCTTTTGACGACCTGAGAGGTCATTGTCGAAGAGGTGGCCGGACAGGCGGTCATAAGAAAACCACCTAGCTGAATAGTTTGGCCGACGGCCAAGGCTCCTTTGGCGAAAATACCGTCCATGAAGACGGGAGGAGGCATCCTTCCTATCGGTGACGGCAGAGGAACTCTGAATGAAAGCACCAATGTCGGTGTCAAACCGCGGATCTCGGTAGGGGGTCCCGAATCGTGCGCCTAGGCGGATGGTAACAGGAGACAAGGGACACAATGTTTTTACCTGTGTTCAAAGCCCTCTCGATGGAGGTAAAACCCTACTCCTGCTTGATTGATATTGATGATATGGGTATTACAAGAGTGGATCTACCACGAGATCAAGGAGGCTAAACCCTAGAAGCTAGCCTATGGTAGGATTGTTGTAATGGTTGTTTGTCCTACGGACTAAAACCCTCCGGTTTATATAGACACCGGGGAGGGCTAGGGTTACACAGAGTTGGTTACAATGGTAGGAGATCTACATATCCGTATTGCCAAGCTTGACTTCCACGCCAAGGAAAGTCCCATCCGGACACGGGACGAAGTATTCAATCTTGTATCTTCATAGTCTTGGAGTCCGGCTGACGATGATAGTCCGGTTGTCCGGACACCCCCTAGTCCAGGACTCCCTCAATGACCCTTCTTGCGACAAAACCACAATGTGGTTATGCCTCTAAGTCGTGCCTCGACACATGGGAATATAGCTGCCTCGTGGGAGGGCGAGAAAACAAAGACAACTTGGGATGGATGATATAAACACCGTAGAGAAAACTTAGAATTAATCTCGCAAATGTTGAAATGATCGGATCCACTTGAAGAGAAGCACGCCGGTTGGAAAAGAATTAACATGACGACCTCGATGATCAAGAAGGATTAGTATTCACATAGCAATATGAGAACACCGCTTAGGAAATGTATGGATTCACCATTTGACTTCGAAGCAACTCGAATACCACAAATAAAACAAAACAAAGGATTGGCTTGGAGAATAAGCCGGAACAAATACATATGTGATAACCCACAAGTGTAGGGGATAACTATAGCCTCTTCCGATAAGTAAGAGTGTCGAACCTAACGAGGAGCTAAAGGTAGAACAAATATTCCCTAAAGTCCTATCTGCCACTGAGACGACTCTATGCACGCTTAGCATTCGCTTTACCTAGAACAAGTATGAAACTAGAAGTACTTTGTAGCTGTTGTTGGATAGGTTTGCAAGATAATAAAGAGCATGTAAATAAAATCTAGGGGATGTTTAGATAAAGAATCACTAAAGTAAATATAGCGAGTGTGGAAAAGTGGTGGTAGGAGTTGTGAAATTGTCCCTAAGCAATTGACTACTTTACTAGACCGATAGCAAGTTTTAAGTGGGAGAGGCATAAGCTAACATACTTTCTCTTCTTGGATCATGAGCACTTATGATTGGAACTCTAGCAAGCATCCACAAATACTAAAGATCACTAAGGTAAAACCCAATTAACATATCAAGTCCCCTTTATCCCATACGCCACAACCCCCTTACTCGGGTTTATGCTTCTGTCACTCAAGCAACCCACTATAAGCGAATCATGAATGTATTGCAACACCCTACAGCTGAATCCTCACGCTATGCAACACGAAGGGCACAATAGGACAGCAACATAACCGCAAGCAAATTAAACCAATCATAGCAATTCACCAATCACCGATAGGACAACGAAAATCTACTCAGACATCATAGGATGGCAACACATCATTGGATAATAATATGAAGCATAAAGCACCATGTTCAAGTAGAGGGTACAACGGGTTGCAGGAGAGTGGACCGCTGAATATAGATGGATGAAGATGATGGAGATGTTGGTGAAGATGCGGAGGTGTTGGTGTAGATCGCGGTGATGATGATGGCCCCGGTGGCGTTTTTTTTGCATGGTAATACGTGTCTCATTCATATCGTAAAGAACAAAGTACAAGTCATGTAAAGACCGACATGACAAAACTGAAAAGATAACATAATATCTCTGAGCTTGACACCAGCGCCCGTCACCTGCCTCCGGCACCACCATAGCAGACACCGAAGAAAAGAATGACGAATCACCTCCTGACCCGAGCTCGACGCGGCTCCATCGCTGATATGCAGCTTTATGGACCTCCAAGGTGGCTCACCAAAAGTGAAAACCTTACCGTTGAACGAATCAGACCGGGGCAACACCCCGGACATGCCATCGAACTCCAGATCTAGCAACCCACCACGACTAAAACGCCGAAGGACGAAACCATATCTGCCATCCACTAACCATGAGCCCAGCACATGCTTCGTCTTCCAGATGTCGTCGATGTAGACCACAATCTGCATCCGCTCCTGGACAACCTCCCAAGATCCACGCCGATGCTGGAGCAAACGCCGTCGCAACAGCGAAGCCTGAGGATACAGGTCCACCACGAGAATGCCGCCGCCACGCCATCCTTGCTTGAACAGACTGGTTTCAAAATCCATCCCCAACCATAGGACCGATGGCCTCGTCAGGGAAGGATCCGAAGAATCTTTATTCAGCGTTGTCATCGTCGCCACCGAAGCAAAGACGATGAACAACCTAAAAACCTAGACTACGAGAGAGTAAAAATGATCCACACTCGTGGATCCGGCGACCTCCTTCTTATTATTGTTCCTTGACCTTCTCCCTAGATGGGAGAAGGGTTTCCCCTCTGGTCCTTGGCTCCCATGGCGTGGGAGGGGCGAGAGCCCCTCCGAGATTGGATCTGTCTCTCTGTCTCTCTCTGTTTCTACGCTCTCAGATTCTGCCCTGACACCGTTTCTTTTAGATCCGGAGATCCGTAACTCCGATTAGATTGAAACCTTCGCGCAGATATTTTTCCAAAAATTAGCTTTCTTGCGGCGAAAGAAGAGCATCAACCGCCTTACGAGGGGCCGACGAGGGTCAGGGGCACGCCCAGTATGGGCAGGTGCGCCCCCTGCCTCGTGGCCACCTCGGGTACCGTTTCACGTTGTTTTTACTTCGCAAAAATCATAAATATTCCAAAAATAAGCTCCGTCCATGTTTATCCCGTTTGGGCTCCATTTGATATTGGGTTTCTGCGAAACATAAAACATGCAACAAACAGGAACTGGCACTGGGCACTGGATCGATATGTTAGTCCCAAAAATAATATAAAAAGTTGCCAAAAGTATATGAAAGTTGAAGAATATTGGCATTGAAAAATAAAAAGTTATAGATACGATGGAGACGTATCAGCATCCCCAAGCTTAATTCCTGCTCGTCCTCGAGTAGGTAAATGATAAAAAAGGTAATTTTTGATGTGGAATGCTACCTAGCATAATCTTGATCATATGTCTAATCATGGCATGAATATTAAGACACGAGTTATTCAGAACAATAGTCTATCATTTGACATAAAAACGATAATACTTCGAGCGTACTAATAAAGCAATCATGTCTTTTCAAAACAACATGGCCAAAGCAAGCTTATCCCTACAAAATCATATAGTTTGGCCATGCTTCATTTTTGTCACACAAAATGCTCCCATCATGCATAACCCCGATGACAAGCCGAGCAATTGGTTCATACTTTTTAACGCGCTTCAGCTTTTTCAACCCTCACGCAATACATGAGCACAAGCCATGGATATAGCACTATAGGTGGAATAGAATATGATGGTGGGCGTTTATGTGGAGAAGACAAAAAGGGAGAAAGTCCCACATCGACGTGGCTAATCAACGAGCTATGGAGATGCCCACCAATTGATGTCAATGTGAGGAGTAGGGATTGCCATGCAACGGATGCACTAAGAGCTATAAGTGTATGAAAGCTCAAACTGAAACTAAGTGGGTGTGCATCCAACTTGCTTGCTCATGAAGACCTAGGGCACTTGAGGAAGCCCATCGTTGGAATATACAAGCCAAGTTCTATAATGAAAATTCCCACTAGTATATGAAAGTGACAATATAGGAGACTCTCTATATGAAGAACATGGTGCTACTCTGAAGCACAAGTGTGGTAAAATGCCCCTTTCTTTTCTTTTCTTTTCTTTCCTTTCTTTGGGCGGGCTTCTTTGGCCCCCTTTTTTATTTAGGCTTCTTTGGCCTCTCCATTTTTTTCTTTTTTTTCTTTTTTTTATGGGGCAATGCTCTATAATGATGATCATCACACTTTTATCTACTTACAACTCAATATTACAACTCGATACTAGAACAAAGATATCACTCTATATGAATGCCTCCGGCGGTGTACTGGGATGTGCAATGATCTAGCATAGCAAAGATATCAAAAAACGGACAAGCCATGAAAACATCATGCTAGCTATCATACGATCATGCAAGGCAATATGACAGTGAATGCTCAAGTCATGTATATGATGATGATGGAAGTTGCATGGCAATATATCTCGGAATGGCTATGGAAATGCCATGATAGGTAGGTATGGTGGCTGTTTTGAGGAAGATATAAGGAGGCATATGTGTGATAGAGTGTATCGATCACGGGTTTGATGCACCGCTAAGTTTGCACCAACTCTCGAGGTGAGAAAGGGCAATGCATGGTATCAAGAGGCTAGCAATGATGGAAGGGTGAGAGTGCGATAATCCATGGACTCACATTAGTCATAAAGAACTCATATACTTATTGCAAAAGTTTATTAGCCCTCGAAGCTAAGTACTACTACGCATGCCCCTAGGGGGATAGATTGGTAGGAAAAGACCATCGCTCGTCCCCGACCGCCACTCACAAGGAAGACAATCAAAGAAACACCCCATGCTTCAAATTTGTCACACAACGGTTACCATACGTGCATGCTATGGGACTTGCAAACCTCAACACAAGTGAGGGAGTCCTGGACTAGGGGGTGTCCGGACAGCCGGACTATCAATATCCGCCGGACTCCAAGACTACGAAGATACAAGATTGAAGACTCCGGCTCGTGTCCGGAAGGTACTTTCCTTGGCGTGGAAGGCAAGCTTGGCAATACGGATATGTAGATCTCCTACCATTGTAACCGACTCTGTGTAACCCTCGCCTCCGGTGTCTATATAAACCGGAGGGCTTTAGTCCCAGAGGACAACATACATCTCAACAATCATACCATAGGCTAGCTTCCGTGGTTTAGCCTCCTTGATCTCGTGGTAGATCTACTCTTGTACTACCCATATCATCAATATTAATCAAGCGGGACGAGGGTTTTACCTCCATCGAGAGGGCCCGAACTCGGGTAAAAGCATTGTGTCCTCGCTCTTGTTACCATCCGCCTAGACGCATAGTTCGGGACCCCTACCGAGATCCGCCGGTTTTGACACCGACATTGGTGCTTTCATTGAGAGTTCCTCGTGTCATCACCGATAGGCTTGATGGCATCTTCAACCAACAACGCTGTCCCGGTGAGACTTTTCTCCCGGACAGATCTTCAGATTCAGCGGCTTTGCATGCGGGCAATTCTCTTGGCCATCCGGAGCAGATCGAAGCCACGCCCGCCGTCAGTCGATTTGAAGCCTAGACTTCACCGCCGATGTCCGCGGAGACTTGATCTTCAACGGACTCGAGCCACAGCCGAGCGCGCCAAGATCAGAACGATGGGCATGATCTAGCTCGCCGCGAACAAAGGCCTTTGGTGGTCGTGACACGGATCAGCTTCGCCATTAGCCCGAGCCGATCACCCAGATCGAGGGCCGGTGGATAGACGCATACCGGGGCTTCAACATCCATGGCGATGGAGCCAACACCAATCTTGTCCCCACGAACTCGTGATTCCGAGGCGCCGACTCCGCGGGCTCCGAACCTCCAGCGCCTCTACCAATCATTCGGATTGGGCGCCGGTTATGGAATTCACCGCCGCGGATATCTTTCAGCACTCGCCTTTTGGCGATATCCTGAATTCACTGAAGCATCTCTCGCTATCAGGAGAATCCTGGCCGGACTATGGCCAGGATGGTTGGGGTTCGGGCGACAAAGAAATTCAGATCCCACCCACCACCCACTTTGTAGCCACTGTCGACGATCTAACCGACATGCTGAACTACGGCTCCGAAGACATCGACGGAGTAGACGACGATGCCGGAGACGAACAAAAAACAGAGCTTATATAGCACGACAGGACCACCTTGTCACATGACATATATATGGTGGATACCCCAAAGGGGAGCGATAACGAGGACCAATGGGCCACGGCAGAAGATAACCCCGCCGATAAACGACCAAAGCGATGGCGTAAACGCCGCGCTAAGTCCCGCCTCGATGACAACAACGCTCCCAACGAGCCCGCGATACGGCAGGGCTCACAATCGGACGACGAACATGCACATAAGCAACCGTCCGAACACGACGAGTCAGATAACCAATCCAACCCCGGCGAAGACAACGGTCCGGACGACCATATGCTGGACACGTCGCCGGAGAGTAAGAACCTTCGGAAAAGACTCGTTAGCACTGCAAGAAGCCTGAAGAAGGAAAAACGGAAGCTCAAAACAGCGGAAGACACACTCAGAATGAGATGGAGCAAAGTGCTCAACACCGCAGATAAGTACGGCAATGGCCACCAATCAAAGAGCTACCCAAAGCGCAAACTGCTACCGGAATTCGACGAGGAGTCCATAGAGCCTCCACCGTCCTAAAATAAAGGGGATGCCTGGTTGGATAGACGGCCAGAGGACAGGCCAAATTATGAAAGCGGCGCCACACATAAATCCACCAACGAACTCGGAAGGGTAGATGGCCCAGCCAGGTCCATTTATGGGCCAAAGGAGAAGGCCCCAAGAAGCAAGGTAACACATCAAGTGCCCGATGATAACGGCACACACAAATACAGGGGCGCCGCACACCCGCTATGTTTCACCGATGAGGTGTTGGACCATGAATTCCCAGCAGGATTTAAACCCATCAACATAGAGGCCTACGATGGAACAATGCACTCGAGTCTCGGATAGAAGATTATATACTATATATACATATGGCCGAGGAGACGATCTCCACGCCATAAAATATTTACCACTCAAGCTCAAAGGGCCAGCCCGTCATTGGCTTAAAAGCCTCCCAGAAAATACTGTTGGAAGTTTGGAAGAGCTCGAGGACGCCTTTAGAGCAAATTTTCAAGGGACTTATGTCCGGCCTCCGGATGCAGATGATCTAAGTCATATAACTCAACAGCCCGGAGAGTCAGTGAAATTTCGGAACAGGTTCCTTACCAAAAGAACCAAATAGTCGACCGTCTGCACGCCAAGCCTTAGCAGCTTTCAAGCACAATGTCCGAGACGAATGGCTCGCCAGGCACCTCGGTCAAGAAAAGCCGAGGACAATGTCTGCACTAACAAGCCTCTTGACCCACTTCTGTGCGGGTGAGGACAGCTGGTTAGCAAGATGCAGCACCAGCGACCCTAGTACAACAGAGATAAGAGATGGAAACGGAAAATCACAGCGCAGAAAAGAGCAGCGCCGGAATAAAGAGAAAAGCCCAAAGAGCACGGCAGTCAACGCCGGATTTAAAAGCTCGCGGCCCAATAATAAAACACAGCCTCTAAAGGATGACAGTGACGAATTGTCCAACTTAAAGAAGATTTTGGGTCGGATATGTCAAATCCACAAGACTTTAAGGCCCGCAAATCACACCCACAGAATTGTTGGGTTTTTAAACAGTCCGCCGACTAAATGCCGAACACAAGGCTCGACGCAAGCTTAAGAGGATAAACCCCACCAGCAGAAAGCACCGAAAACAAAAGACTTTCCCACAAGGGGTTAAAGCAGTAAACTCACTTCATGTGATAAAACGAAAAAATAGTGCGGCACTTTCTAAAAAGAGCTTCGCACGTTCCAACCCAGCAGACAATAGAGATTGGACATCAAAACCAATCACTTTTGACCACCTGGACTATTCCAGAAGCGTTTGAAATGCGGGACGGACTCCCCTGATATTGAATCCCATGATAGACGGATTACAATTTACTAGTGTCCTAATGGACGGAGGCAGTGACTTAAACCTGCTGTATTCCAAAACCGTCCGTAGGATGGGGGTAAACCCCGCCAAAATCCGACACAGCCGCACTTCCTTCAAAGGAGTGACGCCAGGCCCTTACGCCAAGTGCACAGGCTCCATATTACTAGAAGTCGTGTTCGGATCGCCGAACAATTCTCGACGAGAAAATTTAATTTTTCACATCGTCCCATTTGAAAGTGAATATCAAGCACTCTTGGGACGTAAGGCGTTTGTCCGCTTCAACGCTATACCGTGATTACGCTGTCTCTTACACTCAAGATGCCCGGTCCACGTGGCATCATTTCAGGTAAGAGGTCACTTCAAGACCCGGACTCGGATAGACGAATCCGCGCCAGATGGGCTAGGGCTCCCTAGCCGCATACCCCTTCACTGTGGGCTGCGCTTTACATAACCGCGGGTTTATACAAACCCTGCTTTAATTATTTATATTTTTTATTTTACATATTTTCCGCACAAATTGTTTTTAAACTAAACGTTCCTCTCTTTTTACAGATGAACAATGTGCATACCCGTCCAGGATAACGGCGCAACGGAGACACAGGCGCAGACGTGCAGTAGGGACCCGTTGTGAGGATTCTTTTCAGATTAAGACCCTGCGTAAACCTTTTTTACTGTCTCTTGTTGTTATTCTCCCTTGGTTTCTTCCTATAGCCAATGCGGAGCCTGACGCCTTGGCATCGGCCGCGTCAGAAGACCATGCCCGTACCTGGACACTAGGGGCTTAGGGCATCGTTCTGCCCATTATTATAAAGACCGAACACCTTAGGGAGTGTTCGGCGTCTCGAGTTAGGCATTATATGCATCAGCTCCGAATCATGTCTTTGGTCAAATGTTGGGTTTGCGGCTCCTATGTTTTGTTGCCTTACGTTCCGATCATGGCTAACGCGCACCAGGAGAACTATGCGATTGTGCCCCGGTTCGCCGGGCGAGCACCTCGAGAGAGAATGCCAAAACTGATCGTCATGATACAGCGAGAGATGGTCAACCACTCGATCGACTATCGGAATGTTTAGAATTTCGCTTTGACGAAGGACCGTTTCGGTCGCACTTACGCACTCGAATTTGGAGACGTGCGGGGCCACCAGGGGCTATATCGTAGCCCCACCCTCGAGCTCCATCGCTAAGTGAAAGTGATAAAGCATTATAGTCCGGATTGCCTCGCTCGCTACACTACCACCTCCTTATAACAGGACCGAGACGCCGGATTAAGTGAAAACGCGCTTATTTTGCGAACACCCGGCACTTTGTGCGAGGGGCTGAAGTCAAGATCGCATCTTTCGGGTTATACACAAGTATACGAACGGCCGACAGAGAAGTTTTACTACTTGGACGCACAAGTATAAAAAGCAGTTATACCATAATCATTGATTTACAGTGCTAATGCGCTCAATTGAACATTACATTCTTCGAGCATCGCGACTCTATTACAGGAGCGCCACGCATAACTTCCCGAAATAGTGCTCGGCAGGAGCCGGTTTTCATCCGAACCTGGCAGCAACAATAGCGGCGCCCATCTCCGGACAATGCGCCTTCACACAGGCCAGGGCCATCCGCGCGCCCTCTATGCAGGCCGACCGCTTCATCTCCTTTATATGCGGCACCGCCCCAAGGAATTGATGTAGTAAGCCAAAATAGCTCGTCGCCTTGGACCTCTCGGCGGACATGGGCCATGATGTCACCATGGCTAGTCCGACAATCTATTTAGTTCGCCCATTCGCCAACCGTCCGTCAGCGGAAGTGGGAGATCCGGACTGTGGAATTGAGACCAATATAACTCTTCCGTCTCGTGATCCCCCTGGCTCCGGAAGTGCTTAACGGCATCAGCCGCACTCGCAGCCAAGTCCATATACGGATCCTCCGAACTCCACAGCCGCTCAAATTGAGCATACTTGGAATCCATAAACCGGCGACGCATCAGAAAGGGCTTGCCAGCCGCGATTTCTCCGGCCTGGCGCAGCTCCTCCTTCATAGCCCGCATTGCAGAGCGGGCATCCTTGGCTTCGGCGGTGGCCTTCTTCAGGTCTTCCCGCTCCGATAAGCGCTCCTTTTCAAGAGCCTCATTGCGGTCGGTAGCATCCTTTACTTTCGTGGCCAATTCGGCCACCTCCGCCCTGCTTAGGCGGTCGCCGCTTTTTCGACTTTAACTCCTCGGCCGCCTCGAGGCAGCAGCGTCACTCCTTCGGGCTTGCTCCTTAGCTAGAGCAAGTTTGGCCCAAAGGCTCTCCACAGCAGAGCAAAGACCGCTCAGATAAACAGCATATAATTTATCGAGGCGAGCTTTGACCCCTTAATAAAGCAATCTGCGGAGAACTATTTTACCTTGCGACTCGTCAAGTCGCTTTGCTGACAAGTGCGATGTCCTCATCTCGCCAGTCAAGCTGCCGAGTTAATTCGCAAAATCACTAGTCTGGTTAGCCCCCGGACCATCCGCCACCTGCATAGGAACGACGGAATTCATTACTTTAGATTTCGATCCTCAGTACGTTGTCGTTTCCGATAACCTACCGAGTCTCAGGGGCTACTATCTATACAGGGCACATTTTTTATATGCAAAACTGTTAAAAGACAAAGGGGTGCGCCATTTTCGCATACCTCAAATCCCGCCAGCAAACTCATGGCGGCATTACGCAATCCGCTCTCGGCGGACGAAATCCTTCCAATCACCATGCGCATTAACGCACGATGATCTTTCAAATGGGCGCCTCTCAAGCAGATTCTTGATTCTCCCGGCGGACACTAGCAGGTGCCGAACTCTCCGCCCCTTCGGACTCGGGACGCCCCGTGGCGACACTTCGCTCACTCGCCTCATCTGGCGGCGCTGCAGACGGAGGCGTATCGCTCTCCATCATCTCCGGAAGAAGGTCCCCCAAAGATGAACTCATCTGAGAAGGCTGCAGATCCGAACTGCAATATAAATATTTCGGTTACCCACAGAAGCACAAATGAAGGTACTTCCTTACTAATTAACTTCCTCTTTCATACTCACGGCTCGTTGGAGGGCTGGTCCTTCGGCGATGATTGTGCGTCCGGATTCTCTCCAGACGCCGGACCCCCCGGTGAGGATTTCTTCCCACGCTTAGGGCTTTGGCCTCCGGATCTTGAGGCGGTCCTCTTTCTCCCTCTCAAGGGAGGATTCTTGGTTCCCTCCTCTTGACGCCTTTGGGCGGAATATTAACTCCTCTATTTTCCCCGCTGCCCCTTCGTGGGCGCAACCTCCAACATTTCGACCAAAGACGGGCTCCGGTCACGGTTCTAGGAGGGGGGGACACCTTATCAGCCTTGATCGCGCCACCCATTCCTGTAAAGAACAAAGGGTCAGGAGACGAACTTTTGAAAGGCATATAAATAGAATGTCCGGACTCTGAGCTATCTACCTGAGTATCCGGGCGATCGCGGCTTAGGCCTGCATCCTCGGCCGAATCCAGACACGCCACCTGCGGTCCGAAGAACAGTTTGTACATCTCCGTGGGTGTCGCACCCATAAAGTGCTGGAGAATACGAGGTCCCTCCGGATTGAACTCCCATAGACGGAGAGGACGGAGTTTACAGGGCGGAAGATGCCTGGTTAGCATAACCTGCATCACCTTGATCAGGTCGATCTCCCTTGCTTGGAGGTCTCGAATCCGTCCCTGCAGTGAGGGCACGTCCTCGGACAGCCCCCAGTTGAGCCCTTGGTTGACCCACGACATCAGTTGGCGTGGAGGTCCCGGGCGGAATAAGGGCGGCGGCTTTTGCCTGCTGCCCCTTGGAGCGGTGATGTAGAACCACTCCTGCTACCACAGTCCAAGTTCCTCTTGGAAGGAACCCTCGGGCCATGGGGCATCGACCTTTTTGCTTATGGTCGCCCCGCCGCACTCCGCTTGACGCCCCCCAATCATCTTCGGCTCCACCTTGAAGGTCTTCAGCCATAGGCCGAAGTGGGGAATGACGCGGAGGAAGGTCTCGCAGACGATAATGAATGCGGAGATATGGAGGATGGACTCCGGAGCCAAGTCGTGCAAGTCCAGCCCATAGTAGAACAGGAGCCCTCTCACGAAGGGATCCGTCGGGAAGCCTAAACCCCGACGGAGGTGGGATACTGAAGACAACGATTCACGGGCTCGGGAGGGCACGGCCTGCCCAGGGGCAGCAACCTGTCTTGAAACTTCAGAGGCCGTGTACTTGGCCTCACGCAACTTCAATATGTCCTCCTCCGTGACGGAGGAGGGCATCCACCGGCCCTGGAGGTCGGAGCCGGACATGGTTGAGGATCCGAAGCGCTTGAATCTGAAGCTCTGGGTGTTGGAACTAGGAGCGGAGGAAAGATTCGATGCGAGATTAAAGAACAAGGACAGGCCTTGGACCTCTTATAAAGGGGAAGAAATACCAAGGGCCGTCTCCGTGACCGTTTGGGATTCCCCTTCGATAGAGGAGGCGTGGCGACGGGAACGGTTGGTTTACCCACGCACGTATTGATGAGGATCCCGGAATAGAGGGGACACGATCTCTGCTTCGACAAGACGTGCCAAGGAAACCGCTTCGCTAAACGTGCTGAGGTGGAATAGTAAAAAACGATTCAAACGAGGGCTTGGTAGCGGTGTGATGTCACGCCTCCTAATACGTCAGCAGATTGAGTCAGTGTATATGTTTTATTCTCTCTACGGTGGAATGTGGAAATCATTTTTGCAGAGCCGGACACTATCCTGGTGTTCATGATCTTCTCTGGGTTATTCAAGGGAGGAACCCGCCTTGCAATGCCGGACATTATGCACGCCGGACTTATCGTCATTGAAGACTGGTTCAGGGGCTACTGAGGGAATCCTGGACTAGGGGGTGTCCGGACAGCCGGACTATCAATATCCGCCGGACTCCAAGACTACGAAGATACAAGATTAAAGACTCCGGCTCGTGTCCGGAAGGTACTTTCCTTGGCGTGGAAGGCAAGCTTGGCAATACGGATATGTAGATCTCCTACCATTGTAACCGACTCTGTGTAACCCTCGCCTCTCCGGTGTCTATATAAATCGGAGGGCTTTAGTCCGTAGGACAACATACATCTCAACAATCATACCATAGGCTAGCTTCTAGGGTTTAGCCTCCTTGATCTCGTGGTAGATCTACTCTTGTACTACCCATATCATCAATATTAATCAAGCAGGACGTAGGGTTTTACCTCCATCGAGAGGGCCCGAACCTGGGTAAAAGCATTGTGTCCCTCGTCTCTTGTTACCATCCGCCTAGACGCATAGTTCGGGACCCCCTACCCGAGATCCGCCGGTTTTGACACCGACAACAAGTGTTTCTACAATCCACAACTACCCACTAGCATGACTCTAATATCACCATCTTTATATCGCGAAACTATTGCAAGGAATCAAACATATCATATTCAGCGATCTTACAAGTTTATGTAGGATTTTATGACTAACCATGTGAATAACCAATTCATGTCATCTCTCTAAATAGATATAAGTGAAGCAAGAGAGTTTAAATCTTTCTATAAAAGATATGCCCACGCTCTAACAAATTTAGGTGAAGCTAAAGAGCATTCTACAAATGGTGGTTTTCTATGTGAAGAGAAACAGGTAATCCAAACTTCAAATGATAAAAGTGAAGCACATGAAGCATTCCATAAAGCCATACTCAAAAGATTTAAGTGAAATGTAATGAGAATTCTATAAATCAACCAAGGACTATCTCATAGCAGCATGGTGCATAAAAGAAAAGTGAAAACTAAATGCAGAAGACGCTCCAGGACTTGCACATATCGCATGAATGAAATGAATGAGAAAACATACCGATACTTGTTGAAGAAAGAGGGGATGCCTTCCGGGGCATCCCCAAGCTTAGATGCTTGAGTCTCCTTGAATATTTACTTGGGGTTCCTTGGGCATCCCCAAGCTTGAGCTCTTGCCTCTCTTCCTTTTCCTCATATCAAGACCTCCTCGATTAAACACTTCATCCACACAAAACTTCAACAGAAAACTCGGTAAGATCCATTAGTATAACAAAGAAAATCACTACTCTAAGTACTGTTGCAAACCAATTCATATTTTGTTTTTGCATTGTGCACACTGTAATATAGCTTTTCCATGGCTTAATCCACTGATATAAATTGATAGTTTCGTCAAAACAAGCAAACTATGCATCAAAAATAGAATCTGTCAAAAATAGAACAGTCTGTAGCAATCTGAACATGCACCATACTTCTGGTACCCCAAAAATTCTAAAAAATAGGGAAAATAAAAATATTGTACATAAATAAAGTGCAAAAATAATCAGAACCATTTGACTTTCCAGTTAAAAATGTAAAATCTCGCACTACAGCCAAAGTTTCTGTCCTGCACCGTACAAACCGACAAGCATTGTAAACATCATAAAGGAAAACCTTGGCACATTATTTTTATAATACAATGGAATTGTACAAGGGGATAATTATTTTTTATGAAAATTTTTTGTAATGAAGTTTCACAAAGTTTCCGTGAGCATGAACAAAGTTCAAGGAGCTCTCCCACTTCAACAATGCTTGTCTTTCTCACTTTCACTTTCCTTTTTGAAAAGTTTTGAGTTCCCCTCTTTATTTTTTTTTTGTTTTTAGACTATATGAAAGCACACAACAGAGATAAATGACTCTCCAAAACTTCCGGGTTGTCTCCCTGGCAGCGCTTTCTTTAAAGCCATTAAGCTAGGCATATAGTGCTCAAGTAATGGATCCACCCGATCCCAAGGTATATCAAAGCCAATTTTAATTAACAATGATTTGTAATTTAGTAGTGAGCACAAAGTAACATAAATAATGCAACAACGAAGTCTGACTCTCTTCCTATGCATCAGCATGTCATAAAATAACAATTCATGCACACCAAGTAAAGGCCAATGCATAGTATAAGCAGTTTCTTGCAATTCTATCGTGTTGGAAACATAGAGAGGTGGAGATATAGTTCCTCCCTCATAATAATTGCAAGTAGGAGCAGCAAGCACATGCATATCACATTCACCAAAATTATCATGTGCAATGGTAAAAGGCAACCCATTAATATAATCCTTAAAAGCACAAACTTCTCCAATATAGTGTAGTCGAGCGAATTCAAAAAGATAATAGGACTATCATGCGTGGGTGCAATAGCAAGAATTTCATGTTTAACATAAGGAACTATAGCAAGTTCATCTCCATAAGCATAATTCATATTGGCATCTTGGCCACAAGCATAGCAAGCATCATCAAAAAGGGATATTTCAAGAGAATCAACGGGATCATAACAATCATCATAGCAATCATCCTTCGGTAAGCACGAAGGGAAATTAAACAATGTATGATTTGAAGAGTTACTCTCATTAGAAGGTGGGCACGGGTATCTAGTCCGCTCTTCCTCCTTTTGTTCTTCACTCTCCTCATCATCTTTTTCATCCAATGAGCCCACAGTTTCATCAATTTCTTCTTCCATAGCTTCCTGCAAAATATTAATCTCTTCTTGGACAGTGGAGACTTTCTCAATAAATGCATCAATATCAGAATTGTATTCATAATTTTCATAGTAATACCTAAGTATAGCAAAATTTTCAGGTCTGTAAACTGAATCATCAAAATCTTCAAACTCTTTAAACATAGATTCAATCTCATAAGCACCCATAAAAGCAACAGATTCTTCTATTTGTTCCACACCATAGTAATCATATATACCATTAGCATAAGAAGCTAAGGTTTTATTATCATTGAATTTGCATGAAAAGGGAAGGTGTGGAGACTTCATCCTAGAGCAACAAGTATAATCATGTCTCAAGCATAGATCCCGAGCATACCAACGCAACATATAAATTTGATCCCATAATAGTTTCCCTTTTTGTGTCAAGCGATAATCCCTAAAGTATTCACGTTGATCCAACATGTATCCCATAACATAATTGAATGGGGTTTTCTCAGGATTATCAAAGTAGTAAATAATTTCTTTCACATAATGAGCATCGAGGGTTTTAGGAGGTTCCCCATCTCCATGAGTAGCAAGTACACCTAATTTTTTTTTGTATTTCGTGTTCCATATCCATAACTAAAGATAAAGAACAACTTAGAACAACACATAAAAATTACTTAGTGATAAAGCAAACAAGCACACACGAGAATATTCACCCCACGCTATGACTCTCAGGCAACGGTGCCAGAAAAAGGTCTTGATAACCCACAAGTGTAGGGGATAATTGTAGCCTCTTTCGATAAGTAAGAGTGTCAAACCCAACAAGGAGCTAAAGGTAGAACAAATATTCTCTCAAGTCCTATCTGCCACTGATACGACTCTGCGCACGCTTAGCGTTCGCTTTACCTAGAACAAGTATGAAACTAGAAGTACTTTGTAGGTGTTGTCGGATAGGTTTGCAAGATAATAAAGAGCATGTAAATAAAAGCTAGGGGCTGTTTAGATAAATAAGCAATAAATTAAATATAGCGAGTGTGGAAAAGTGGTGGTAGGAGTTGTGAAATTGTCCCTAAGCAATTGACTACTTTACTAGACCGATAGCAAGTTTTATGTGGGAGAGGCATAAGCTAACATACTTTCTCTTCTTGGATCATAAGCACTTATGATTGGAACTCTAGAAAGCATCCGCAAATACTAAAGATCATTAAGGTAAAACCCAACCATAGCATTAACATATCAAGTCCCCTTTATCCCATACGCCACAACCCCCTTACTCGGGTTTATGCTTCTGTCACTCAAGCAACCCACTATAAGCGAATCATGAATGTATTGCAACACCCTACAACGGGAATCCCTCACGCTTGCGCAACATGGAGGGCACAATAGGACAGCAACATAACCACAAGCAAATTAAACCAATCATAGCAATTCACCAATTACCGATAGGACAACGAAAATCTACTCACACATCATAGATGGCAACACATCATTGGATAATAATATGAAGCCTAAAGCACCATGTTCAAGTAGAGGGTACAGCGGGTTGCAGGAGAGTGGACCGCTGAATATAGATGGGGGAAGGTGATGGAGATGTTGGTGAAGATGCGGAGGTGTTGGTGTAGATCGTGGTGATGATGATGGCCCCCGGTGGCGTTCCGGTGCCACCGGAAGCAAGGGGGAGAGAGCCCCCCTTCTTCTTATTCTTCCTTGACCTTCTCCCTAGATGGGAGAAGGGTTTCCCCTCTGTCCTTGGCTCCCATGGCGTGGGAGGGGTGAGAGCCCCTCCGAGATTGGATCTGTCTCTCTGTCTCTCTCTGTTTCTGCGCTCTCAGATTCTGCCCTGGCACCGTTTCTTTTATATCCGGAGATCCGTAACTACGATTGGATTGAAACCTTCGCCCAGGTATTTTTTCCAAAAATTAGCTTTCTTGCGGCCAAAGAAGAGCGTCAACCGCCTTACGAGGGGCCCACGAAGGTCAGGGGCACGCCCAGTATGGGCAGGCTCGCCCCCCTGCCTCGTGGCCACCTCGGGCACCATTTTGCGTTGATTTTACTTCCGAAAAATCATAACTATTTCAAAAATAAGCTCCGTCCGTCTTTATCCTGTTTGGACTCCGTTTGATATTGGGTTTCTGTGAAACATAAAACATGCAACAAACAGGAACTGGCACTGGGCACTGGATCAATATGTTAGTCCAAAAAATAACATAAAAAGTTGCCAAAAGTATATGAAAGTTGAAGAATATTGGCATGGAACAATTAAAAATTATAGATACGACAGAGACTTATCAATATGATAGAGATTTACCCAATCCCATATCATGCATCTGTCGGAAAGATATTCGAGGAGCTACTTGAATTCCCACGTATAAACTCCCGAAACTTTCTGGTTATGCAATCCGGTGTTGGGGATACATGGGAAACAATATATATCACCCAAACTAACAATCCCTACATCCAGCTGTATCCATCCGTCAACACATAACCAAAAAAACTCCAGAAATCGTGTACCTCAACCTACAAAAAGCATCCATTATACGAGCTATGGCAATACTCCCGAAGTCCTGCCCTAGTACTGGGTGGCGTTGAGGTTATCTCAGCAACAACTGCATAAAAGATATTTTCGATGTCGGCAAAACTCAGGTATTCCAGAACTGCAATGATAAAATTGTGACGACAACACCTCGGAGCTCAACTCCGTGGGACACTGCCACAACCCCTAAATGGCAGGAGGCACCAAGAACAATGTTCTCGTCACAAAACTATCGGAATGATTCCAAGATACCCGCGTGATCCTAAAATATTTTTTAGGGAAATTTGAGGAGAGGAAAGAGAAAACATCTACGTCAGGAGGCCTCACCAGAGCGACGAAGGGACTGAGGAGTAAAAAGGATCCTACTCCCCGTTATATATAATCCTAAGACTCAAAACATTTTTGTTCTAGACCCAACAACGTCAGCGATTCGATCAAGCAGGGGGCTCCTAAGTCAGGAATGGCTCTGATTACCAACTTGTAATGCCCACGATGCGGCTATATCTCCCATGTGTCGAGGCACGACTTAGAGGCATAACAGCATTGTGGTTTTGTTGCAAGAAGGGTCATCTTCACACAATCCCATGTAATGAACAAGAAAGGGATAAATAGAGTTGGCTTACAATCGCCACTTCACACAAAGATCATATAATTCATACATCATTCAGAGTACACACATAGTCCAGCTACGGACAAATCCAAATGAAAAGAAGATAACTCCAAATGCTAGATCCCCGATCGGCCCAACTGGGCTCCACTACTGATCATCAGGAAAAGACATGTAGTAACGGCCAAGGTCCTCGTCGAACTCCCACCTGAGTTCGGTAGCATCACTTGCACTGGTATCATCCGCACCTGTAACTATTTTGGTAATATCTGTGAGTCACGAGGACTCAGCAATCTCAAAACCCGCGAGATCAAGACTATTTAAGCTTAAGGGTAGGACAAGGTAATGAGGTGGAGTTGCAGCAAGCACTAAGCAAATATGGTGGCTAAAGGCGAGTACAAGAGTAAGAAGAGAAACTACGCAATGATCGTCATATAGAAGTGCTCAAGATGTGATCCTGAAGACTACTTATGTTCAAACATAACCCAAACCGTGTTCACTTCCAAGACTCCGCCGAGAAGAGACCATCACAGCTACACACACAGTTGATGCATCTATCTATTATATAATTAAGACAAGAGACAAACAAGCGATTAGATTCATCCACATAGATTAAATTATCTCGACCACTAATTTTAAGTATAAACGGCTGAGATTTAAAGATATGTACGTTACATACAAATATGTTGTACATGCAATGTTTGGCACATAATAAACCTGTCACATATAAGTGCCTAGGATGGAAACGTGCAATCACAATGATGTACGGAAGGACACCTACGGTTTTGAAGCGATCATCACATCTTGCTAAGAAAAAAAACATGATTGTACGTGTGAATAAGTGGGACATGTACTCAAGTCCGATTCATACTCTAATGGGAGAAAAAACACCGAAGCCGGCCACGCTACCATGGGCCAACAAATGACCTCTCAGCCCAGTTCCTCAGCACGACATAATGGACAAAAAATTCCCTAAAAAAAGAAGCGGGCCCAAACAAAAAAAACAAGTGAGAAAAGTGAGGTAGTAAAAGAAATAGTATTTGATTACGGATAAACAACTAATGCATTTTTTTATGTAAAATTCAAAAGTAAAGAACACACTATCCTTTTGGGCGTAGAATAATGCAAAAAAGAAAAAAATACGGATGAATAATACAACTGCAATATACCATATAGAATGGAATACAAAGAAAATGTTTATTTGGTTCCCACACAAACTTGATATGAATATTTTCTAAAATATGTTTGGAAACACATAGGAAAAATGATTTATTATATCAAGTTGCGACCTAATTATAGCAGTTGAGATTTAAAGGTAAATATAGACTATCATCTACAAAAAATGGACAATCCATGCGAAGTGGTAGTGTGAAATCTATGTCCGCATATAGTTGTAAAAAAAGTCTATGTTCGCATCTAAATGGAAGAACAGATTGATGACATCGGATTAAATACGAAGGAAGTTGTTCATGTGTATTTAAGGAAGACCTAAAAATAATTCTAGAAGGAAACATAAATGTAGGTGCTCAATAGCGCAGGTCCTTCCCTAATAAAATAGGTTCCTCCAATTTCACCTACACCAACTGAGAATAAAGAGATAAAAGTTACTCCCTCCGTTCCTAAATATTTGTCTTTCTAGATATACAAGTGACTATGTACGGAGTAAATTGAGTGAATCTACACTCTAAAATATGTCTACATACATTTGTATGTGGTAGTCCATTTGAAATGTCTAGAAAGACAAATATTTAGGAATGGAAGGAGTACATACATACAAGTCTATAGTCTGTGTCACATGTCCTATACCACCATATGCCATGACCAACAAACACAAATCGTGATGTAGTAGCACAATTTTGCGTTTTGGCCAAGGACACTAACTACCCGTTTCCATGAAGGATACTACGAAAATCAAGGGCACTAGCTATCACTTGACATATACACTCTCTGTAAATATATATAATACATTTTACATATTCCAATATTGGCGATATACGTGTTGAAATGATGAACAAATATACTAAAATGTGTCTATATACGTCCAAGTTAGAAAAAGTTAGATCCTTTTATATTTGTTTACTGAGAGAGTACTAACACAATGAGTGTAATATATCTACGTTTGCTTGCATCTAACACAAATAACTAAAGGTATGAGAGAGAAAATTATAACAAACAGTTTGAATATGACTTTAATACAAAAATGAATAATGATGTTAATAGTTCAATTATGATCCAAAAAATAGAAGTCACCGCAAAATATGGAAACAGGCAATAAGAACAATCTATAATTTTAATAAAATTATTAATCGGCTTTTGATTTGATAAATGTATATATATGTGAAAGGCAAACAATATGAATACAAGCAAAACCAACAACCTATCTATTAGTATTATGCATCTATTTATTATAATATTATTAAAACCAAAGGAGATCCAATCAATGACACTAGCGAATCATTATATATTTGTCACACTTGCTTTTCCAAACTAAAAAATAAAAGGAGGACTACCCCGGTATCTGCATGGAGCGATGCACATAGCCACACTTACATTTTAAATTGGGCACAATTATCATTTTTCTAGGATAGCCATGCGGGCGCCGAGAAAGATACATGCAAAGGAATTTCACAAGACCATGGACGGTAGACATGCTGCAATTGGAGAAGTTTTTTCATGCATGCACAACCCAGCATAGTTTCTAAGCTTTCACTTTAAAATGTGGGTTTAACATGGCAAGCACAACACGTAAATAACATGTAGGCACACGCACACCTCAAAAGCGGATCAATGCTGCCCTGATGGGGCATGGGCCAACGGCTTCAGGTGTCAAACACTTCTATGAGTGTATATTCATATTTTCAAATGGGATTGAGTTTACCTATGGTTTTTCTACAATGTGATAGAATGCCAAAACTAATGTTCTGATGAATCAAATCAGATAACAAGTTGTGGGAAAGCTAGTGTTAGGAAAAAAACACCAAACATACCATTCTAAATCTAGCCGCGCTAATGCGCGGGTCACAACGCTAGTTTTAATTAAGTCAAGTGTCAAGTTCTCTACAACCGGATATTAACAAATTCCCATCTGCCACATAACCGCGGGCACGGCTCTCGAAAGTTTATACCCTACAGAGGTGTCCCAACTTAGCCCAACACAAGCTCTCACGATCAACGAAGGATATTCCTTCTCCCGGGAAGACCCGATCAGTCTCGGTATCCCGGTTACAAGACATTTCGATAATGGTAAAACAAGACCAGCAAGACTGTCCGAATGTGCCGAAAAATCCCGATAGGAACTGCACATATCTCATTCTCAGGGCACACTGGATGAGTCAAGCTACGAGTAAAACCAGGCATCAAGTTTCCCCGAGGTGGCCCCGCAGGCTGCTCGGTTCGGACCAACACTTAGAGAAGCACTGGCTCCGGGGGGTAAAATAAAGATGACCCTTGTGAGGGAGTCCTGGAATAAGGGGTCCTCGGACAGCCGGACTATATACTTTGGCCGGACTGTTGGACTATGAAGATACAAGATTGAAGACTTCGAACCGTGTCCGGATGGGACTCTCCTTTGCATGGAAGGCAAGCTTGGATATTCGGATATGTAGATTTCCTTCTCTGTAACCGACTCTGTGTAACCCTAGCCCCCTCCGATGTCTATATAAACCGGAGGGTTTAGTCCGTAGAGGAACAATCATAATCATAGGCTAGCTTCTAGGGTTTAGCCTCTACGATCTCGTGGTAGATCAACTCTTGTAATACTCATATCATCAAGATCAATCAAGCAAGAAGTAGGGTATTACCTCTAACGAGAGGGCCCGAACCTGGGTAAAACATCGTGTCCCCTGCCTCATGTTACCATTAGCCTTAGAGGCACAGTTCGGGAGCCCCTACCCGAGATCCGCCGGTTTTGACACCGACATTGGTGCTTTCATTGAGAGTTCCACTATGTCGTCACTGTAAGGCTTGATGGCCCCTTCGGTCATCTTCAACGATGCGGTCCAGGGGGAGGTTTTTGTTCCCGGACAGATCTTCGTATTCGGCGGCTTCGTACTGCGGGCCAACTCACTTGGCCATCTGGAGCAGATCGATAGCTACGCCCCTGGCCATCAGGTCAGGTTAGGAAGCTTAAACTATATTGCCGACATTCGCGGAGACTTCATCTTCGATGGATTCGAGCCCATGGCAGGTGCGCCAAACAGTCACGACGGACATGGCCTTGATCAGCCGTCGGACAGTATTCGGGAGATCGCACCCGCGTTGGCACCGGAAATCAATCTCGAGCAGATCGTGCCTTCCAAGGAAGGGTGGATGGACCCCGCCACTTTGGCTGCACACTCATCGGCGTCGAAGCCGAACGCGGATCCCACCTCCTTTGAGAGTGGCGTCATCGGACCCCCAAACTTTTCCCCGGTTGTAGGATCCGAACCACATGCATCCGTGCCTATCGAATCAGATTGGGCACCGGTCATGGAGTTCACCGCCGCGGATATTTTTCAGCACTCACCCTTGGGCGACATGCTAAACTCACTAAGGTCTCTGTCCTTGTCAGGAGATTCTTGATCGAACTATGTCCGGCTCGAGTGGGGAGCGGACGACGAAGAAATTCGTCCCCCACCCACCACCTACTTTATAGCCACTGTCAATGGCTTAACCGACGTGCTGGACTTCGACTCCGAAGACATCAACGGTATGGACGACGATGCAGGAGAAGAACAGGAACCACCACCCATAGGGCGATGGACAGCCACCTCATCATATGATATTTACATGGTGGACACCGCCAAAGAAAACAATGGCGATGAGGCAACGAAAGATAGCTCCTTGGGGAAGCAATCTAGACACCGGCGTCATCGGCGCCACTCCAAACCCCGCCATAGCAAAAATAGTGATACCGGCACAAGAGATAACAATCCGGATGGTGTCGAAGATGAAGAAAATCCTGCCCAGCCAGGCTTCGAGCAGGCCGAGCACGAGGATGGGTAAGCTAGCCCTAAAGAACATGCAACTGATGGAGAATCAGAGGACGGTAATTACATGCCTCTCTCCGAAGACGAAGTGAGCCTTGGTGATGAAGAATTCATCGTGCCGGAGGATCCCATCGAGCAAGAGCGCTTCAAACACCGGCTTATAGCCACTACAAAAAGCCTGAAGAAAGCAGCAACAGCTTCAAGCTGATCAAGATCTGCTAACTGACAGATAGACTGATGTCCTGGCTGCTGAGGAATACGAACTCGACCGCCCTAGCAAAAGCTACCCAAAGCACAGGCTGCTACCTCAACTCGAGGAAGAGGCTTCAAAGCCCACGCTACCAGCGCATGATGCGGTTGACCGGCCACCTCATGGCCACGACAAAATGGCGTACCAGCCCGAAATCCAGACCGCACCCCGCTGTTAATCAAATGATAATACCAAGGCCCGGGGCTACACGAAGGACCTGCGAGATGTATTGGAAGACAAACCAGGACAGTCAAGATCGATTTACGGATCACGGGGACGTGCCCCAACACGTGACAAGGATCGTCACGCCGGATACTCTAACAAATCCGGTCGGGCCGAAAACAATGAAGCCCGGCACAAAGGCGCCGCACATCCCCTATGCTTCACTGATGAAGTAATGGATCATGAATTCCCTGAGGGGTTTAAACCCGTGAACATCGAATCATACGATGGTACCACAGACCCCGCGGCATGGATAGAAGATTTTTTCCTCCACATTCACATGGCCCGCGGAGATGATCTACACGCCATCAACTACCTCCCACTAAAACTAAAGGGACTGGCTCGGCATTGGCTGAATAGCTTGCCGGCAAACTCCATCGGGAGTTGGGAGAACCTGGCAGACGCATTCCTTGACAACTTCTAGGGCACTTACGTGCGACCACCAGACGCTGATGATCTAAGTCACATAACCCAACAGCCCGGAGAGTCAGCCAGAAAATTTTGGACCCGATTCCTAACCAAAAAGAACCAAATTGTTGACTGTCTGGATACCGAAGCCCTAGCGGCCTTTAAGCATAACATCTGTGACGAATGGCTTTCCCGACATCTCGGTCAGGAAAAGCCAAAGTCCATGGCAGCACTCACAACACTCATGACCCGCTTTTGTGCGGACGAGGATAGCTGGTTGGCCCGTAGCAACAATACAACAAGCAATCCGGGCACATCAAAAGCTAAGGATAGCAACGACAAATCACGGCGCAACAAACACAAGCGCTGGAAAAATGGTGATAATGCCGAAGACACGTCAGTCAATGCCGGATTCAGAGGCTCCAAGTCCGATCAGCAGAAGAAACCATTCAACAAAAACAATTCAGGCCCGTCCAGTTTTGACCGCATACTCGACCGTCCATGCCAAATTCATGGCACCCCTCGAAAACCAGCCAACCACACCAATAGAGAATGCTGGGTCTTAAGACAAGCTGGCAGGTCAGACGCCGAAAACAAGGGGAAGGAGTCTCAAAGCGACGACAACGAGGAGGAGCCCCGATCACTGAATATAGGAGGAAAGATGAAATTCCCTTCCCAGGTAAAAATGGTGAATATGATACACGCAAGCCACATTCCCAAGTGGAAACATGCACTACGGGAGGTCTATACAATCGACCCAAAGTTCAACCCATGGTCCTCTTACCCGATCACCTTCGATCGCAGGGACCACCCCACCAGTATCCGTCATAGCGGTTCGGCCGCATTGGTCCTCGACCCCATCACTGACGGATTCCACCTCACACGAGTCCTTATGGATGGAGGCAGCAGCCTGAACCTGCTTTACCAGGATACAGCGCGCAAAATGGGCATCAACCCCTCAAGGATCAAGCCCGCAAAAACCACCTTTAAAGGTATAATACCAGGTGTAGAGGCCTGTTGGACGGGCTCAATCACACTGGAAGTGGTTTTTGGATCTCCGGACAATCACCGTACCGAAGACTTAGTCTTCGACATCGTCCCCTTTCGCAGTGACCGTCAGGCACTGCTCGAACGATCCGCATTTGCTCGGTTCAACGCGGTGCCACATTATGCCTACTATAAATTAAAGCTGCCCGGTCCACGCGACGTGATCACAGTTAATGGCAGGTCCAAATTCTCCCTCATGGTCGAAGAGTCTACTACCGCTTTAACAGCAAGAACAACGGACGGCACCTTACAGTCAAACCTCGAGTCGAAGGCCAAGCTCTCGGACACCACCAAAGGAGTCCGAACTACTGCGCGGCAGGATTGCCCGGCCCGCCCGGAGATTAATTAAAAACACTCCAAAAAAGAATAATACAAGCCACATACTGCGGCTCAACCGCCAGGTGGCGCAAAAATATTTCTTACGTTTTCTTTACAGGTTCACCTCTACGTAGGCCAGGATGGAGGGCGTCGGAACAGTTCGAGCGCATCAGGGAACCTCTAGATATTCCCCTATAATCGTCCGACTACACCCCGGATCCGAACACAAATTCCGCACGCCCGGTATCAGTAGGTTCTGCAGTCATATTTCTTTTTATCACATCATCTGTACTCATACGCACTGACGTATTACTCAAATACAACATGTGGATTTATGTGATCCTCACCTACTGCCATCTATCATTCAAAACTCTTTTCAAAGGCGGTTGCTTATCACGATACGCCTTAATATGCCAGGGGCTTCGTCACGCCCATACTACGGCAAAAAAGTCCGAACACCTTCACGGTAGTCTAGCACCCCGAACTTATAGCATTATATGCATCAACTCCGAATCATGTCTTGGGTCAATAGTTGGGTTTGCCCGGCTCCTATATTTTGGTACCTTACGTTCCGCTATATCGGCTAAGGTAGCACTAGGAGAACTACCGCGATTGTGTCCTGGTTCTTCCAGATGAGCACCTCAGTAGAGAAATCCGAAAACTGACTGTCATGATGCAGCGAGAGCTGGTTAGCTGTTTGAGAGGTTCTAAAATCTTTAAGGATTCTTTCCGCACAATGCTATAACCAATGCAGCATGTGACGGATCGGACTTTTCTGATCAGGCGCTTGTAGAGCCCTCAGTATGGTCTTCCGAACACCAGGGGCTGCGCCTACCTTCCTCGTAACAACTCCTATGGCCAAGTGAGAGCAATAAAGCCCTATAGTCTGATTGCCTGGTTCGTTGTGCTGAGCACCTCCTTGAGGGACCCAAAACTGGGATAAAGAGTGCTCAGGTTTATCCCAAACACCCCTGTACTCACTACATGGGGGCGGAAGCCGACGACTGGCTGACTCTCAGGAATAATATATAAAACGGCCACACAGGATGAAAAACTTTCAAACAACAAGAAATAGATGATAAGAATGCTCTTGTTCAAATATTACAAAGGACGAATATGGCCATATTCATGGAAATATAATGTCCTTGGTGCATTGCTCTGCCGCAAGACGGGCTCCTTTCAGGACACCTTCATAATACAGTTCGGGCTTGCGGTGCTCCTTCCCCTCTGGCGGTCCCTCGGTCATCAGCTTTTCTGCATCCATCTTCCCCCAATGCACCTTGGCACGGGCGAAGGCCATTCGCGCGCCCTCTATGCAGACCGACCGCTTGATGACTTCGAGTCGAGGGTAGGCACCTATAAGCCGCTTCACGAGCCCAAAGTAGCTGCTTAGAATCAGCTCAGCAGGCCACAGCCGGATAATTAAGTCCTTCATGGCTAATTCGGCCGCCTTGTGCAGCTCAACCAGCTTCTTCAGCTGATTGGAAAAAGGCACCAGATAATTCGGCGCCAGATACTGCATCTAGAAGAGCCTATACGGAGTATTTCCCCCTTCGGCTCGGTAGAATTGGGCAGCATCAGATATGCTGCGCGGCAGCTCCGCAAATACCCCTGTATACATCAAAACTCAAGATTGTCAAATTTGACTTTCTCACCCCCAATACTTGCTTTTTACAGAAAATCCGCGCCTCCTGGATTTCCTTCAGGACACCTTCGGCTTCCCCCCGGGCATCACTTGCGGCTTGGCGAGCCTGGGAGAATTTGGATTCTTTCCCTGCTAAACTCTGCTCCAGGGTCTCATATTTCTGCACGGCCTCTTGAAGCTCTCGCTCGACCTCAATAACTCTGGCCACGTGCTTCTCTCGGAGCATCTGCTCCGCGGCTGCTTTCTTCTCGGCTTCGACCACAGCCTTCTTCAAGGCCTCAATTTCGGCCGACGCCCCTAGAGCACATTATCAAAAAAATGTTATCATGCACACTCATCATTTCGTGCTACATAAACAAGGTTTCTACATATCTTGATTATCCCCCAGCTGTCTCTTCACTTGGCCAAGTTCTCCTTCGGCCCGCTTCAGACTACGCCTCAGTTCGGATACTTCGCGACTTGAGAGGCGGCTGCTTCTGAGATGCTCGCTGGTTAAACATACTGATAAATATCATCAAGTGAGTCTCCTGCGAACATGAATTTGATCCCCTGTCTGGTTCTCTCTTTCACCGAACAGTGTATCAGGGGCTACTATCTATACCATGACATTCTCCCAAAAACTCAGAAAAACATACCTCAAAGCAGCTTATGAGGCTGATACAGGTCGTTCAGTCCACTCTCAGCAGACTGAATCTTCTCAATCACCGCACCAATGAGGGCACGGTGTTCATCAACGATAGAGGCACCCTGCAGCGCCGCCAGTAAAGTACCCGGCGCCCCTGGTTGAACAGAGGCGGCCGGTGGATGGGACTCGGGGACCTTATGGGTCTCTACAATAGTGTCCGGCTTGGGTCCGGATTCAAGATGACCTCCGCCGTCGACACCCACTGGATTTTTCTCTCCCGTGTAACCGGCCCCAGAAGTATGGCCTCCTGGCGCCGCCTTCGTGACCTTATCCCCCCCTCCGTGGCCTGGGTCCTTCACTACCAAAAAATACACTTCTGTGATGATACGTGTTTGTCACAGTAGGTCACGTTTTTTGTCATGCATGTACATCCATGACGATTTTATGACGAAATCAAGATAGTCATACCTGTGATGTCGTAGAAGTGTTCCATGACATTACCAAAATTATCATCACGGAAGTGTCCACTTGCATGACGATAAATCGCGCGTCACAGAAGTGCTTTCGTCAAGGGTGACCGACACGTGGCATCCACCGTAACGGAACGCCGTTAAGCTATTGGGTCGGGTTTTGGCCGATAACCCGTTAACAGCCCCGACCAATGGGGATTTTCCACGTGTAAAATCATCATTGGCTGGAGGAAACACGTGTCAGCTCATCGTTGGGACAGATGTCATCCACTCATTGGACAGAAGGCGCCTATGATACGTCGACACGTGGCACGGCCCAACAGAGGCCCATTCCGGTGAAAAGGCCGGCCCGTTTGACATGGTCAAAAGGTGGCGGGCCAGCCCATGGAAAGCCTGTTAACGGCATGTTCCCATATAGCCCATTTACAGCCTGCTAACCCAAGGTCCATTACGCCCTATCCGAATTAGGCCCAGTAGCATCATCTGGGCCATCCAATATGAATCCGGCCTATTTTCACTTCTGGCCCATGTATGGCCCATGACGTCTTTCGACCCATATGAGGCCCTATGTAACTCTTGGCCTATTAACGGCCCGTGGTGAAACTGGCCCGTAATGAACAGTGTATCACTTTACACCCATTAACGGCCCGTGGTGAAACTGGCCCATAATGAACAGTGTATCACTTTATACCCATTAACGGCCCGTTATTCCGTTGGGCCGTTTCAAGCCCATATTATCTTTCGGCCTTCTCAGAGCCCATTTATTCTTGGGCTCATTTCTAGCATTCGTTTACTTACGGCTCACATCGTCATTTTCGCTTGGGCCAAATTCAGCCCGTGGTTACAGTCGGCCCGTTTGTGGTCCGTTAATACGTTGGGCCGTTTTCATAGCGTCATCAAATACGGCCTATTAACGATGGCCCGTTATGGTCGGCCCATGAACGGACGATTCAACTCTAGCCCGTTACGGCCATAATGCGACTGTTATTGGCCCATGTTTGTGTCGATCATATGGCCCGTATAAGGCCCATTGATGATACGCCCGTAGAAGGCCCATTGTTTCTACGGCTCGTAGAAGGCCAATTCTTTCACGCCCGTAGAAGGCCTATCGCTTTCACGCCCGTAGAAGGCCCATCGCTTTCTCTGGCCCGTAGGAGGCCCAAAGTGTCATTGAAGTAAATATTAGCCCATGGTTATTATGGCCTAGTTTTAAAAATAGGTTATTGCAGCCACTAGCAAACCGCGGAAAAAGAACTGCACTGACTACAAGCAAACAAATAAAAAAGACAACAAGGAAATAAATAAGCAAGCAACTTATGCTAGGCTATCACAGCTATTACACATATTACATCCATCGAGCATCAAAGTTCGCCACCGGTGCAAATATAGGGAACAAAGCAGACATATAAACGCCATGACAAAACAAGTCCGAATCAAACCACTTGAAGAGTTCAAGAAACAATATCACGGTACCCATAATGTCGGCAACATGCTTAGCAAGCTTATTAACTTTCTCTTGTTTTGGCGCTTAAATCCTCCAGCTATTGTTGTTGCACAAGAAAGTACGATCTGAATTCTCTGAGGACTTCCTCGGTCCTTGACTTCTTGCCGCAAAGACACCGATCGATGCCTTTCACTTGTAGCTGAGACCAAGAAGTCAAGTGATTGAGCAATGAGTTCGAAGAGCTTGTGCGGCGATCTTGGCGAACTTCGAACATTACATCAACGCAGGACTGTGGGGTTTTCTCACTGTCTACAAGATTGTTTTTATCACCTTTCTTGGAGACCAACAGGGTTGTCTCACTATCTTGAACCTTATCTGCATTACTTTCTCTACCATTGCATAGTGGGGTGCTCTTCTCCAATATTCTGTTTGCATACTACAAGAGAAACAAGCAGACACATCACAGGTTTAGCTTGTAGTATACGAAACTCATTTTGGTAAACCGGTTCAGTAGTAAGGTGGACAGGATAACAGCATGAAACAAACATATATCTATGTACTATGGTCACTGTATTGTCCATATCATTCTAGTTTATGTTCCCTAATCAAGATAGAGACACAGTTCAACTCATATATTTTTAAGACACAAAGAAGACATAGACAGAATATAAGTGTGAGAAACTACACGGCATTGGCAGCACTTGTAATGTGCATCACATGAGAACATAACTGTTTATACAACTTAAACTGAAATCAACATAGAGCAAGAAGTTAGAATAGCAATCCGCTTAAAGAAATAGGTTTAAAACATACATTGCGCCATTGGAGTTTCAATTGGATCCTTCAAATTCGAAAGTAGTTGGTATGAGTAAATCTGGTGATGCAACAACAAAGGAGTATGGACCATAGCTATGGAATCGACACGAGAATAGTTGCTCTTACGCTTTAAGCGTGGAGTTTGGGTTAGTTGTGGTGGTCTTCGTGCTTTTGGCACTGCAGTAGCTTTACAAACTGCTCGTGTGTGGGTACTCTGTGGTGGACATGGTGCTTTGTCAACTATAAGTGGGTTACTATCCGTTGGGGTTGCGGTTAGATGGGTTGTAGCTGGTTCTCTACCAAACGGTGTAAGTGTGCAATCTGGAAGAGTCTCGATTATGTGTGGTGGGGCTAGTTTCTGGGCTAGTACAACCATGGTTCTATCTGCATCGACGGGTAGCAGTGTCTTTTGTGAAGAACGGGTTTTTGCTCCCTTAGATACTGCCATCACCCCCTCCAATTCAAATGGCTAATAAACAAGAAAAGAAATTGGACGTACAGACATTATATGATAGACATATGTGGTAATTCACATATATGTTGTCTAACCAAACAGGAGAGCATGACACAATTTCACATATATGATGCCTAACTAAACATGATAGCATGACACAGTTTCAGATATATGATGGATAACTTCACAGGATATAATGGCATAATTCAACATATGATGACTACCTAAACAGGATGACATGAAAAAACTATATGATGTCTTTCTAAAATAGGTTGGGATGAAATAGTTCACATACATGTTGTCTAAGTATACAGGATGGCATGATATAATTGACATAATTGATTCATATACTAAGCAGCTGGCACTCGCATGTATGATGTCTACACTAACCAGATAGAATTCAATATTGTGCATATGATGTCTAAACTAAGCAATGCAAGACACCATATGCATCATATGAGAAATATAAACATTGCAACTTAGAGCATACACCTCAGGTGGGATATAGGACTGGTCATCTGTCTCTGAATCCTCCTCCGAGGAGCTCCTCAGAACCATCGAGATATATGCTTCAACAGTACCATTGCCTGCTCTGAAGACCTTGTTTTCACTCCAGATTTTTCCATAACCGGCTCAAATGGCTGATACACATGAAGAGTAGTTCAATATACACAGATTGACGACAAATGGAATACGTAATGAAAAAAGATGGCATGAGATAATTCACATATATGATGCCTGGCTCCATGGCGGTGCATAATTCACATATATGATAACTGGCTGAAAACATTGCATTGCATAATTCACATATCTGATATAGAAAGCAAACAGGAGGAATTCACACAGAGCATGTCTAATCTAAGCAGATGGCATGGCAATGCAAGACACCATATGCATGATATGAGCAATATAACCCAGCCAAGTTAGAGCATGCACCTCGGGGAATCGTTGGTCATCTCTCTCTGAATCCTCCTCTCGAGGAGCTATCGTAATCAAAGAAGAAATCTGCATCGACAGGTAGCACTGTCTGCTCAGAAGACCTTGTTTTCACTCCGGATTTTCCCATGACCGACTCAAATGGCTGATGCACAAGAAGAGTAGATGAATGTATAAACATTGTTGACAAATGGAATACATTATGAAAAAAATATGGCACGATACAATTCACATATACGATGACTGGCTAAACAGGATGGAATTGCATGATTCACGTATATGATGCCTGGCTAAAGAAGATGGCATTGCATAATTCCCATATACTCCATCCGTTCCTAAATATTTGTCTTTTTAGAGATTTCAAATGGACTACCACATACGGATGTATATAGACATATTTTAGAGTGTCGATTCACTCATTTTGTTCCGTATGTAGTCACTTGTTGAAATCTCTAAAAAGAAAAATATTTAGGAATGGTGGGAGTATGATATAGAAACCAAACAGGTGGCATTCACACAAAGCAAATATAAACTAAGCTGATGACATATAATATGTATAATGTAAGCAATGCAAGGCGCCATATGCATGATATGACCAACATCAGCATGCCAGGTTAGAGCAAAACACCTCAGGTGGTAAACAGGCGTGGTCGGCTCCATCTGAATCTCCATCTGAACAGTTATCTTCCTCTGGAATACAATCTAGAAATGCAGGAGAGGGGGGGCCACTTCACCCACCATGGAGCGGCGTCTGCATGACATTATATTCGAACGCAACGGTCTTCTCTTTTCTCTACATGTTTAGTACGATTGTGTACAATATCTGACATGCATAATAAAAAAATATTTAGATTTTGTAAGGCCTAAGGGGTGCATGCAAAAATCAAGACTGATGGTAGCAAACGAGTGGATGGATCCAAAACTAACGATAGCAGGTATATTATAGCTTTAGTTTAAAAAGATAGACAATGGATCATCTATTGGTTGTTGCCCACCCAACATGAACCACATAGAAGACCCCAGATGAACCAGATAGTAGACAGATACTATTCGTTGCTGGCTCGATATGACACCCATGGGCAATTCAAAACTCAAGATTGAACGATAAAGTAGCAGGTAATAATAACCGATGTATAACGTAAGCAAACACGAAAGACTGCGACCTCTCTTCCGAAACTGTGTAGTCCTTAGGTTCATCTGCTCAGTCGATGATGGTAATGCAGTTGGCGTGGCTGCCGGCAATGGGGAAGATGATCTGAGGCAGCGAAAGAAAGTCTGCAGGGTTGATCTCTGCTGTAGTGAACGCATCTATCGATGGTGCACCACAGGTGGGGTGGATGACGGCGCGGCAGGAGCAGGACATAACACACAGAGTTTTCTTTGACGCCTATCTGAAAATGAAGTAAATCTGTAAGGGCTCCTTAGAATTGGAGGATTCTATAAACGCGGGGACAGGAAAAACACAGGAATAGGATAGGAATGCACGTGCAAAACAGAGCATTTGGAAACATAGGATTTCACCAACTTTGGGTGTTTGGCTCACATGAATTGGAAGAACAGAGGAATGGAGAAACAAAGTGATGCGACGAGTGTACAACCTCTTTGGCATAGCCTTGTGGACCTCGGCATCATTAGGTTGGACGTGGAGGATGGTAATGATGCTGGTGTGACTGTCGGAGGTGGGGAAGAAGATCCGAGGCCTCTGGAAATGGCGCCGAGGGTACTGCTCCGCTGTGACGGACGGTTCCATCGTTGGAGCAGGTCCACTAAGGTGTACGGCGACGAGGCTGAAGCATGAAAAGACAGACAACGTTAATCTGAAGTGGGACCCCAATATCACCTGCAATAGATGATGTAAAATACATCACCAAAAAGTGCTAGATGTAAAACGCATCAGCCGCGCCATGGCCGCTTTGACAGATGTTGTAAGTACTGTTCACTCTGAACTTAACTGAAGAAAATGAACGTCACAGTCGAAACTGAATTTTACTATCGAAACTGATTGAACTAGTAACAGAGCATTGCAATAGATGTTTAGGGTGTTCGAGCACTAGTAGCAGAGAAGCAGTGATCTAAATCAGCAGACGCTCGAGCAGGGAATGCACTAGTAGAGAGCAAGTCGTGCAGTAGCATCGCGAGCGAGTGCTAAAGCAGCAATTCCTATAGCTGCAGAAGGTCGTGCAGCTGAAAGTGCGTTATATCGACTAGAGGGGGGGTGAATAGGCGATTTTTATGAATTCTTCACTGAGGAATTTGCTGGTGAGGAAATTCCTTAGCGAAGAACTACTTGCAGCAGAATAAGTACTCAGAAGTAAACATAATAGGATACAAACATAGTCATCATGATGAAACGAAGACTAGCACAGAGTACAGAAAGCGTAAACACAGGATAACAAGATGAAGACGGACAGACTGAAGAAATTGAACTGAGGAATTTGTGAAAGTCTTCAGTCAAAGTCTTCAAGCACAGATATGAACAACATACAACACAGTAATGAGGAAATGAAAGAGTTGATGAAATAGAACCGGTTAGTTGGTGAAGACAATGATTTGGTAAACCAGGCCCAAGCGATGTCTCGGTTATACGTCTGGTTGGAGCGGTTGAGTATTTAAACTCGAGGACATGCAATCCCGGACACCCGTCTCGAGCCGCAACTCGGGACACCCGATCCTCACCGTATTCTCCTTGAACTAAGACCACGCAAGCCTCGTCCAATCACTCGTGGTAAGTCTTGGTGACTTCCAAACCTTCACAGACTTGGTCACTCGGCGATCCACAGTTCCTCTTGGATGCTCTAGACCTTGACGCCTAACCGTCGGAAGAAGCACAGTCTTCAAAGGTAACAAGCGTCGGATCCACGCAGGATCAATTTCTTGATGATGCTCAATCACTTTGGGTTTGTGGGGTTTGGTTTTGGGATTTTCCTCACTTGATGATTTTCGCTCAAAGTCCTCGGAGGATGGGTTGCTCTCAAATGACAAGTTTCAAGTTCTCTCGGAGCAGCCAACCAACTAGTGGTTGTAGGGGCGGCTATTTATAGCCTAGGAGCAGACCGACATGATAAGACATAAATGCCCTTCAATGATATAACCGTTAGGTGGATAAGATATTTTGGACAGCGGTAGCCAAGAAGACAAGAACGGTCGGAAATTTGACTCTCAAATTCCTCGGGGCTATCATGTTCCTCATGTGTAGGCAATTCAGACTGGCGAATTCCTAACTCCTCGATCGAACAAGGTCCTCGGTGACTGTAAGAACTGCGTCTCTCCATCAAGAAATTAATCGAATCGTATGAGATTTCCAATGGCTTCACTCAAGGGATTGGTAGGTGTAGGATTTTGAGTTGAGCATCACATGGAAATTTTTCCTTAGTATTTCTCGACCCCCTTTAACAAAGACGGTGTTTCCTATGACTCAAGAAAGAGAAAATGAAACTACGAAAACAAAAGTCTTCAGCTTCATGTTCCTCAAATGAATACCAAGTCTTCAAGGTCACACCAATTTCTTCACTTTCAAAGTCTTGTAAAGTCTTCGAATATCAAAGTCTTCATCGAAGAACTTCATTTTTAGGGTCGACTTTCTCTGTAAATATCAAACTCCTCATAGACTTATAGACCTGTGTACACTCACAACGCATCAGTTACTTAACCTATAAGTCTTAAATACACCAAAATCACTAAGGGCACTAGATGCACTTACAATCTCCCCTTTTGGTGATTGATGACAACATAGGTTAAGTTTTCAACGGGATAAACATATGAAGTGTAAATACTGATATTGAGGATTTGATTGCAAGATATAGAAGAGCTCCCCTGAATATGTGCATAGTGAGGAATTTGCGTTTGAGGCAATGCACATTTGAAGAATTGAATCATGGAGATCTCCCCTATATCTTGTAATTCATACACATTTGATATATAGTATGAAGAATTTGAAATGCATGATGAAATATGGTGCTCGATGAGATTCAAACATGCGTGCAATAATATTAACGAGGAATAAGCATGCGAGAATAACACATCAAGAGTATCAAAGCACAAGGCGATCAAGACAATGCACCGCTCAAAAGTATCGAGGCACCATCGGTTTAAGATTACAACTCGATCCAATAAATGTTTCGGAAGAACGAGAGTTGTAACTTAACAAAACGCCCATAATATAAACCCGCTTGAAGACTAACTCAGATTTCTCCCTGTCATCAAATGACCAAAAGGATCGAAACTAAGGACTAACGCCCCTGAAGAATTTCAAGTCGATGGAGGAGCGCCAGCGTTGTCGGGGTTGTTCATTGAAGTAGGGCCTGCCGCAGTGTCGTCTAAATCTTCATGTTCATCAGTTTCACGCGATGAAGAATAAGAGCTGGCCACCAGATCAGGAACTTTGACGCGCTTGAATTTCTTGGAGGTGGTGCAGATCACCAAATGCTTCCTCGAGACCCATAGTCTTGAGTTCTTCCATGAATATACATGAGTGAGAACAGCCCAGTGCGGTTGAGGGTTTCATGAAGGTGATACTGATTTTTCTTCTTTGCATTATGGGTTGAGGTCATGTTGTGAAGAATTGCAGCAAACCGACGCTTCACCCATTTGTGATTTCGATCAACCTTCCGATGAAGACCGAGGAGTAACTCACGATCGGTCATCACCACGGTCTTTGTTGCTTGAGGCTTTTGCTTGGGTGATGTATTTGCGGCGGTGTCATGTGTTGCGAATCGTCATTGGTGGAGTAAGATGTAGCTAGACGGAATTGACCATCCAATGGACGAGTGCCTTCATCGATCACAAGCAGCTGCCTTGCCCTTATCATCGATGATGAAACCGGTCGCTTGAGGACTTCAATGGGCGGCAAGTAGCTACCATGGTTGAGAGTGTCACCTTGTAATTGGTGAAGATCTTTCCTTATGAATCTCATAATCCAAGGCGATAGGGCTTCAAACTCAAAAGGTCACATAGCAACATTAGCGAGTCCTCATGAAGAAATCATGGAAGTTGACGGAACGCCATGAATGATGTTGAAAAGCATGTTCTTCATGATGCCAACGACATCTTCATCATTTGAGTCATGGCCTTTGATAGGACTCATTGTCTTCGTCCAGATTCGATAGACAGTCCGAGGCACATCTGACAATTCCTTGACGAGGAATTTGGTTCGAGGGCCTGCCACAGCTTCTAAGGCTTCATAAGCACTTGCATATAATGATCTGTCGATTCGCGGTCATTGTAGATGCATCGTGTAATTGTCATGGGGAGGATCAAGAGGAAGGACACGAAGCAATTCAGTTCTTTGGTGCCTTGTAGTGAGGTTTTCGTCATCCAATCCAGCACCCATGTATTGACATCTTCAAAGATCTCCGTGATATGCAAAGTGGCATAGAATCAAGAATGAGATCTTCATTCCAATCACGGATATCGGTCAGCAGAATTCAAGAGTCCCGCATCGTGAATAACTCGAAGGACTGGTTCGAAGCACGGCAGAGATTCCATATCCACGTGAGGAATATGTTCATGATCGAAGATTTTGTCCTTGTCAAAGAGGACTGAGGAATAGAAGTTGGCTTGAGTAGCAGTCCAGAAACGTCTCTTCCTTATGCGAGCAGAGTCATATGGATTGTAATCAGTGAAGAACACATGCTCAGAAAAGAAGTCTTCAGCCTTGAATTTTTGGTTGCTAGAGAACGGATTCTTCGGTTTGGGCAGAGGAGTGTCGGTGATTTGCAAAGACAACCTCGGGAATCACGATCTCGGTGCTTCAGCCGAGGAATTTCTGGTTCCTCTTCTTGTGCAGTTTGGGGATCAAGAAGAAGAGTTCTTCAAAGACTAGCGGCTGGAATTTCTTCATGAATGACGATGTGGGATGAGTTTCTTGAGCCCATTTGAACAGTTGTAGCCGGGGACTGAGGAATTTGTTGAATAGGAGTGAAGAGAGGAGTATTGGGATGCTGACTTTCCCAAAGGTCATCGTTCATCACTGGTGTAGTGCATCCAATATCCACATCTTCTTCTTCTTCTTCAATTTCCTCAACACCAGACTCTTCAGCTAGGAACTGAGGCATAGGTGAGGAAACGACTGACGTTGAAGGGAATTCTTCCACTTCAATTTCTTCATCAAACTGTTCTGAGGTAGCAACAGAATGATTTTCTTCATCAGATCCGCTTGGGATCTTGTAGTCTTCTCCATAAGGAACAATTTCCTTAGACGACATGGAGGAAATGGGAACAGCGTCAATAGGATTTTCAAGCGAGCTGGTCATTGGCTTCATTTTCTTTGCGGCCGAAGAAATTGACATAGCTGAAGCCTTCCTTTTCTTCACAGCAGCTCGCTCTGCAGCCTTGGTCTTCTTCACTTCATAAGCAGAAGGAAGAATTGGAGTTGGTGTTGGCGCAGTAGGAGCCGAGGACTGTGGTTCATTTTCTTGGTTCAAAGAATCAGTGCGATTGCCTCGATCTCTTCGATTTCTTCAGCGCACCACTAGTGGATGCCCAGGAATTTCTTCGGTGGTGGAATGGAGTCATTAGCCCCGAACTTGTATTCTCATCGGCAGCTGAAAGTCATCGCGATCTTGGCATGTTCTTCGACAAGCTGAGCAGAGTCTGCGCACTCGAGGATTTTCTTGTTGCGATGGGGCTGCAATAGCTTGTCATTTTCTTCGTCAAATTGACGAATCTCACTTTGGCTCCTTGCCAATCAGCATTGTATGCATCGAAATCTTTGCTGAGGGCTTGGATCTCAGATTGAGCCTTGAGAAGTTCTTCAGGAGTTAGTCTGACAACGTTCTTCTTCAGAAGCTTCTCCTTTCTGGCTTGTGCTCTCTTTATCTCACGAGCCTTTTCAAACTTCCATTTCTCTTGAGCGATGAAATGGGTCAGCATATGACTTTGACCAGGAGTCAGAGGCAGATCAGGCATTGGAGTGTTTGGATCTTTGTGCCATAAGTCAATATAGTCAAGGATCTTCTTCGGATCCAAAAGCAGAGGCACAGGTGTTCCTTTGGCTCTGGCGGCCTTTGCTTGTCTATCTCTGATGATTTCCGCAAGTTCTTCATCAGAAGCCTCGTCATCAGAGGGCACTTGAAAAGCAACCTGTTTCTTTCTTGGACTTGGCCGAGGACCGCGTCCAGCTGTTGCTTTTGTCTTCAGCAGAGTGGGGCCTGATGAGGACATTGGTGCAGCTGAGGAACTTGCTGAGACACTAGAAGCAATTGAGAAACCCTGAGTCCTTTGACATGTAGCTAGATGCACAGGAGTTGAGGACTTGGAGGGAGCTGCTGAGGACTTTGGTGGAGCAGCAGTAGTCTGAGGAATTTGCCGTGAGGGCGCGGCTGAGGAACTTGGCCGTGAGGGCGCTGATGGTGAAGCACTTGGCTTGCGAGCAGGCTTCTTTGGCATTGATTTCCTCGGCTTGACCAAGGTCTCGCAAGCAGCAGCAGCAGCAGAATCCTCATTGAATTTCCTCACTGCCTCCTTGGCTTGTCTTGCCAATTTTGCTTGGCGCCTAGCCCATTCTTCAGGAAAGTCTTCACCACTTTTGATGCTAGTGGGATCAGCAACTTGGCCAGGTGCCAATGGAGCTCTTGGGCATGGAGGATTTAAGGCGAATTTCTTCATGTACTTTGGAGTAACATATCGATATTCCCTCCATTCTCGTGCCCATCTTCGTTCAATCCTCTGAATGCGCACTTTGCGTTTATTCTTGTTCTCTTTGCCAAACTTGGCTTCATCAGGTGTGCAATAATCCTTGTATATTTCGTTAGGGATCTCGAAAGCAGTCATGACCTCCGGTCTCTTTCCTCCTTTCTGCGGTCTCTTTCCTTCAGCCATTTTCTTCAGGTGAGGAATTTGAACAACTGAACACTCTGAGGAAGTATGCAGTTTTTCTTCGAGGAACGCTGCAAATGAGTTAAGTTGATGAGAACCTAGTGATTCAGTAGCGGACATGAGTACTGTGAGCAGAGTGTAGGTGCGAGGAATTTGGAGAGGTCATATCGTTCTCGGAAGATTTTTCAAAAGACAAGTTTTGAGGAATTTGACCATTGAGCCTTGAGGAATTTCACTAAGCGTTCTTGTCTTAGGTTCCAGAGTTGTACAGATCGAAAATCCGCACAATTGAGGAATCTTGAAGAAATGAGTGCTTAGAGAGATGGATCAAGATCATACCGTGTGTGAGGTGTTCGTATGTGAAGATTTGAAGAATAAACACCTTTGAAGATTTTCAGAAAAGTTTGAGAATCAAAGCGAGTAATAAAAGTGACTTTTAATTACCCGAACTGAAGAACACGACGAACTGAGATGAACAGATGTGAAGTTCGTTCGGTTCAATCTCCCATGCCCTAACTTGGCAGAGGGAAACAGCTACGGCGGCGGCGGAGTGAAGATTTCCGCAGCCGGCGCGAGTACGACGGCGACGAGGTCGAGGCAGTGAAGCTCTTCCTCACCGACGGCGATGGAGTAGCGGCGACGCTAGGGTTTGAGGAGAGCTCGAGCGAGAGACAGCGACCGAGCGGAGTAAATGAAGTAAGGAAGGGGAGAGGGGGTATTTATAGCCACGGTAAAAACTGTTCTCCCGAAGATTTTGGGACAAACATGCCCCTGCCCTTTCTTCTTCACGCGACATGTGTCACCCACGTACTGTGCAGATGAGATCGTGTAAGATCGTGGGTGAATAAACTAATGCATCGTGGGATGCGGAACGGTTTGAGCGGTAAAACCGAAAATCTGGATAAGATTTGTTTTAAAATTTCGTTCGCAATTTCTTCAGCTGACAAGGACACAGTGAAGACTTTGAACGAGTTTCAATCAGAACGCACATGAAGAATTTGTGAATAGATTGGGTTGAGTATAGCATAGAGGGGGAAGGGTCCGATCACATTCACTTAGCAGAAATCGCAACTTGAAGAAATAGCAATAAGTGAATGTTGTAGAGGACATAAACTCACGTATATATATAGTCAATGAAGAAAAACGATGGAAACAGTGAAGATTTTGCAAAGTTGAAGAATTTGAAAGACTGGAGAATTTCAAAAGTGAGGAAAAACTCAAATTGAAGATTTTCAACTTTTGTGGTGGCGTGACCCACCGTATAAGAATGATGATTTCAGACACGCGCACAATTGTCGAGGGTTTCGAGAATCAAATTCTTCATTAATTTCTTCACACTTAGAGTGTTATTCTTCATTGATTGAAGAAAACATTTCTTCATGTGTTGCACATCTAAGTCATCAATTCGCATAAGGGTTAGGATGTGTGTCCTTTTCAAAGAACATTCAAGATTCTAAGATATTTAGCTCACACCGCAACTTGCTAAATCTCTTCTCATCCAAGGGCTTGGTGAAGATATCAGCTAGCTGTTCTTGATCTTCACATGCTCGATGGAGATGTCGCCTTCAACACATGATCACGAAGAAAATGATGGCGAATCTGGATGTGCTTAGTCTTCGAGTGCTGGCGGGTTGTGAGCAATCTTGATGGCACTCTCATTGTCGAGAGGAGAGGCACATTCTTCATGTTGACGCCATAGTCCTTGAGGGTTTGCTTCATCCAAAGCAGTTGAGCACAGCATGAGCCAGCAGCAATGTATTCAGCTTCGATGAAGCGGTGATACGTGATTCTGTTTCTTCGAGGACCAACGGACCAAAGATCGTCCGAGGAAATGACAAGTGCCGATGTTGACTTGCGGTCCACATGATCACCAAAGCATAGTCGAGTCGAATATCCAATGAGGTCAAAAGCAGAGCCCTTGGGGTACCATAATCCTAGTGTTGGTGTGTGAGCTAGATATCGAAGAATATGCTTCACAGCCTTATGGTGTGATTCCTTGGTGCAGCTTGAAATCGGGCACACATGCAAACACTAAGCATTATATCCGCCTAGATGCACATAAGTACAATAAGGAACCAATCATGGAGCGGTATACCTTGTGATCAAGTCAATACCATTTTCATCATTGCATAGATGGCCATTTGTGGGCATAGGAATTTTGACGCCTTTGCAATCTTGCATGCGAATTTCCTCAATACATCTTTGAGGTATTTCTCTGAGATATGAATATGCCATTGCGCCATCGATTTAATTTGAAGACCTAAGAAGAATTTCAACTCTCCCATCATAGACATTTGATATTCTTCACTCATCATATAGGCAAATTCATCACTATAACGTTGGTTAGTACAGCCAAAGATAATATCATCAACATATATTTGGCACACAAACAGTTCACCATCATATGATTTAGTAAAAGAGTAGGGTCGAGTGAACGGGTGTGAAGCCATTCTTCACGAAGAATTCCTTCAATGTATCATACCACGCCGAGGGGCTTGCTTGAGGCCATAGAGAGCCTTATTGAGTCTCAAGACTTTGTCGATTCTTTGGATCTTAAAACACGGGGTTGAGCAACATATACTTCTTCCTCAAGCTTACCATTGAGGAATGCACTTTTCACATCCATTTGATATAAGATGATATCATGATGGTTAGCGTAAGCAAGTAATATGCGAATAGCCTCAAGTCTAGCAACAGGTGCAAAAGTTTCATAGAAATCAATTCCTTCAACCTATGTGTAGCCTTGAGCTACTAATCGTGCCTTATTCCTCACCAGAAGGCCATTTTCATCTTGCTTGTTGCGGTAGATCCACTTTGTGCCAATGATATTATGCTTGCGAGGATCTGGGCGATTGACCAATTCCTAGACATTGTTCAGCTCGAACTGATGTAATTCTTCTTGCATAGCTTTGAATCCACTCGGCCCGTAAATGCTTCATCTACCTTGGTGGGCTCTGTGATAGAGACAAAAGCATAGTGCCCACAAAAGTTAGATAAATGTGATGCTTTTGAGCGTGTGAGAGGACCTTGTGCACTAATGTCATCGATGATCTTCTCCACTTGCACTTCTTTTTCAACGCGTGGATGAGTTGGTTGTCGCTGAGGATTTTGATCAGCATTTTCTTCAGCACCATTTTCCTCATCTTGTTCTTGAGTGCATCACTCGACGTTCTTCATGAACAGGAATGAATTCTTGCAGATTCTTGATCGGAATGACATCCTCGGTTGCCTTGAGCTTGATAGCAGCCTCGGTGCTGGTTCATCTAACACAGAAGGTAGGTGCTCTCTTTGCGAGCCATTAGTTTCATCGAACCGCACATCTCTGTGTCAACAATCTTGTGAAGAACAATGTTGAAGACTCGTAGGTGTGCGAGTCCTTTCCGTAACCAAGCATAAAACCTTCATGTGCTTTCGTGCAAATTTAGAGTTGTGGTGAGGATCTCTAATCCAACATTTAGCAATCAAGACTTTGAAATAACTCACATTGGGTTTCTTGTCGTTGAGGAGTTCATAGGCGTCTTCTTGAAGAATTTGTGAAGATATACTCTGTTGATGATGTGGCAAGCAAGTATCAATTGCATCAATCCAAAACGCCGAGGCGTTTTGTATTCATCAAGCATAGTGCGAGCCATCTCAACAAGAGTCTCTGTTCTTGCGCTCCACGACGCCATTCTCACGAGGAGTATAGGGAGCAAATAACTCATGAGTAATACCAAGTTCATCAAGATATGCATCAAGACCAGAATTCTTGAACTCAGTTCCATTGTCACTTCTGATATGCTTGATCTTCACACCAAAGTTGGTTGAAGCCCTCGAGGAAAATCGTTTGAAGACTTCCTGCACTTCATGTTTGTAAGTAACAATGTGTACCCATGTATATCGAGAATAATCATCAACAATGACAAAACCATATAGAGATGCATCATTAGTGACTGCTGAATAATGACTAGGTTCGACGAGGTCCATGTGAAGCAATTCGAATGGACGGGAAGTGGTCATGATAGTCTTCGCTGGATGCTTGGCCTTGGTCATTTTTCCGGCTTCACAGGCTCCGCATAAGTGATCCTTGAGGAATTTGACATTCTCAATGCCAATGACATGCTTCTTCTTCGCAAGCGTGTTCAAATTCCTCATGCTGCATGACCAAGTCGTCGATGCCATAGCCAGCCTATACGAAGCTTTTGCAAGTAGACACATGGCTGGTTGTGGTCCCAGAGAAATCAATAATATCTGATCTCCTCTCCTAAAGCCTTCAAGACTTTGGAATTGTCACTTCCATAATCACAACACAATGATATTTGTCAAAGACAACAACCATATCAAGATCACAAAGCATTGAGATCGACATGAGATTGTATCCTAAGGACTCAACAAGCATGACTTTGTCCATGTGCTTATCCTTAGAGATAGCAACCTTACCAAGACCCAATACCTGACTTTTGCCTTCGTCAACAAAGATGATATGCTTCAGAGGTGACGGTGATAAGGGAGCATCCATCAATAGATTCTTGTCACGGTCATGTGATTTGTACATCCACTATCGAGGACCCATTCAGTGGTTTTGGGTTGATCATCCTGCAGATGAATTAGTGTAGCTTACAATCTCATATGCTTCATCAGTGAAGAATATGATATCAAGTTCAGCAGATGAATTTCATCAAGCGAGAGCAGATATAGCAAGATATGAGGACGTGTGAAATGAAAGCTCATTTCATCATGATTCGCTGCGTCACTTGAGCATTTTGTCGTCCCAACAAATTCTTCAGACGTTAGAGCACGTCTGGAGACCTGACCCTGCAGAAGAGATTAGTTCTTTTTCTTCACCACCCACATATGGAGGGGTGGCAAAGAGTTCATCATTCTGCGAGCACCATGTGAGAAAGGTGGCAAAGATGCCAAACCATTTCGCTTCACATAAGAGGGGTTAGGGTAAGCATATGAATAAGCAGAGTAATTCCTTGAGGACTTATGAGCATAATGGTTTGAAGAATAATGCACATATTCATAACCCTTAGCTCTACCCTGCGAGACAGAGTTGTTAGCCCGATGATAATCATATGAGGACTTTGATCCAGTTGAGGAATTTGATCCATGTGAAGAATTTGGTCCATATGAGGAATTTGATCTGGGGTTCCTGTTCTTCATAGGTGGTGTCATGAGGACATTCACCTGAAGACTTTCAACACAACTTTTGGGAACCCAGATTTTCTTCATAGGGGAACCGTTCCTGCAGTTAGTGCCAACATATCTATCAAATACTTCACCATTCTGATTTTTGAACAGTTTATAGTTGGAGTCAAATGACTCATCAGAAGAATGAGGAGATTCACATGTATAGCCAGATAAGTTAGATGGATCAATCTGGAGGTCCCTTTGCAGCAACCCATGAGGTTTTGGGGTACCGCCAAAGCTTCCAATATGTTCCATCAGCATTGAGTTTCCTCTCAAAGGCAATACCCTCTTTCCTAGGGTTTCGTTGAGGATCTGCTTTTGAGCACATCACAAAGTGTCGATGCCCTTTGAGGCTTTTGTACATGCTGTCATGTACAATTCCTTCAGCCCTGCATTGTCAAGTGATACTAGCAATGTCCTCGGATGAGGAATTAGTGATAGCAGAGGCAGATGAAGAATTTGTAACGGTTGAAGCATTTGAACATTCAGGTGAAGAATTAGCAGATTCACGTTCAATGCACTTTAAGCATGGAGGAACAAATTCTTCCTGAGAAGCGCTGATTTGTTGAGCTAGTAATGAATCGCGCTCCTTCTGAAGATCTTCATAACACACTCATAGCTTTTCAAGATCTTCCTTTCTTTGAAGAGATTCAAGAGAAAGCTTCTCGTGATCTTGCTTTTCTTGAAGAAATTCATAAGAAAGTTTCTCATGATCAGACAAGAGAGAGTTATGATGACCTTGAAGGTTATCAAACCTAGGCCAAGTCTCTGAAGATTTTCAGTCAAGGCTTTAGTGCGATCCATTTCTTCACTCAACATATCATCACTTTTATCTAGCATGTTTTGAACCTTTTCAAGAGCCCATTGTTGTTTCACAGCAATCTTAGCAAGTTTAGAGTAGCTGGGCTTGAGATTCTCATCAGATTCATTTTCACTAGAGTCAGAGGAGTTGTATTTGAGTACCTTAGCACCTTTCGCCATGAAGCAATAGGTGGGAGCGTAGCCATCATTATCTTCATTAGGCTTGTCGGTGGAGTCAGTTTCTTCAGTGTTGAAGATGGACTTGCTGACGAAAAAAGTAGCAACGGCCAGACTCGCCACACCAGACTCAAATTCTTCAGACGTCTCCTCTTCATCATTTTCCTCAGATTCAGCTTCAGAGTCCATTTTCTTGCCAATGAATGCCCGAGCCTTCTTGGAGCTGCTCTTCTTGTGAGATGAAGACTTCGAGGATTTTGATGACGAAGATTTCGACGATTTCTTCTTCTTCTTCGCATCATCAGAATTGTAATCCTTGTATTTCTTCTTCTTCATTTCCTTTTCCCACTGAGGACAATCTTGAATATAGTGACCAGGCTTCTTGCATTTGTGGCAAAGCCTTCTCTTATAGTCACTGAATGAGGAATCATTGCCTCTTGAGGATTTTCCAAAGCGACCACGTCTTGTGAACTTCTGGAATTTCTTCACAAGCAGTGCTAGATCCTGGCTCAATTCTTCAGGATCACCAAGGCTACTACCAGAATCCTCATATTCAGAGTCAGACACAGCCTTGGCCTTCAGGGCACGTGGTTTGCCATAGTTTGAACCATAGAGATCTCTCTTTTCAGCAAGCTGGAACTCGTGAGTGTTTAGCCTTTCGAGGATATCAGCAGGATCAAGCGACTTGTTGTCAGCACGTTCTTGTATCATCAGTCCCAGAGTATCAAATGAGGAATCAAGCGATCTCAGCAGTTTCTTCACAACTTCATGATCAGTGATGTCAGTGGCACCGAGGGCTTGAAGCTCATTTGAGATGTCAGTGAGGCAATCAAAGGTTTGTTGGACATTTTCATTGTCGAGTCTTTTGAAGCGGTTGAAGAGATTCCGAAGAACATCGACTCGAGAGTCACGCTGAGTTGAAACTCCTTCATTTACTTTGGACAGCCTATCCCAGATAAGCTTAGCAGTTTCCAAAGCACTCACTCTTCCATACTGTCCTTTGCTCAGATGACCACAGATGATATTCTTCGCTTGAGAATCGAGTTGTTTGAATCTCTTCACATCGGTAGCGTTTAGTGAGGGAGTGACAGAGGGGACACCATTTTCCACAACATACCAGAGATCGTTATCAATTGCCTCAAGATGCATTTGCATCTTGTTCTTCCAGTAGGGGTAGTCCGTTCCATCAAAGGTAGGACACCCAGCCGAGACCTTGATCATACCTACGGTCGACATAACTAAAACTCCAGGCGGTTAAACCAAAATCACACAGAACAAGGGAGTACCTTGCTCTGATACCAATTAAAAGTCGTTATATCGACTAGAGGGGGTGAATAGGCGATTTTATGAATTCTTCTTCGAGGAATTTCTTGGTGAGGAAATTCCTTAGAGAAGAACTACTTGCTGCGGAATAAGTACTCGAAGTAAACATAACAGGATACAAACATAGTCATCATGATGAAACGAAGACTAGCACAGAGTACGTAAAGCGTAAACACGGGATAACAAGATGAAGGCAGACGATGAAGAAGTTGAGCGAGGAACTTGTGAAAGTCTTGATCAAAGTCTTCAAGCACGATATGAACAACATACAACACAAGAACGAGGAAATGAAAGAGTTGAGGAAATAGAACCAGTTAGTTGGTGAAGATAATGATTTGGTAAACCAGTTCCAATAGCTGTCTCGGTTATGCGTCGGTTGGAGCGGCCGAGTATTTAAACTCGAGGACACGTAGTCCGGACACCCGATCTCGAGCCGCAACTCGGGACACCCATCCTCACCGTATTCTCCTTGAACTAAGACCACGCAGCCTCGTCCAATCACTCGTGGTAAGTCTTTGGTGACTTCCAAACCTTCACAGACTTGGTCACTCGGCGATCCACAATTCCTCTTGGATGCTCTAGACCTTGACGCCTAACCGTCTGGAAGAAGCACAGTCTTCAAAGGTAACAAGCGTCGGATCCATGCAGATCAATTTCTTAAGTGATGCTCAATCACTTTGGGTTTGTGGGGTTTGGTTTTGGGATTTTCCTCACTTGATGATTTTCGCTCAAAGTCCTCGGAGGATGGTTGCTCTCAAATGACAAGTGTCAAGTTCTCTCGAGCAGCCAACCAACTAGTGGTTGTAGGGGCGGCTATTTATAGCCTAGGGAGCAGCCCGACATGATAAGACATAAATGCCCTTCAATGATATGACCGTTAGGTGGATAAGATATTTGGACAGCGGTAGCAAGAAGACAAAGAACGATCGGAAATTTGACTCTCAAATTCCTCGGGGCTATCATGTTCCTCATTTGTGTAGGCAATTCAGACTGGCGAATTCCTAACTCCTCGATCGAACAAGGTCCTCGGTGACTGGAAGAACTGCGTCTCATCCATCAAGAAATTAATCGAATCAGTATGAGATTTCCAATGGCTTCACTCGAAGGGATTGGTAGGTGTAGGATTTTGAGTTGAGCATCACATGGAAATTTTTCCTTAGTATTTCCTCGACCCCCTTTAACGAAGACGGTGTTTCCTATGACTCAAGAAAGAGAAAATGAAACTACGAAAACAAAAGTCTTCAGCTTCATGTTCCTCAAATGAATACCAAGTCTTCAAGGTCACACCAATTTCTTCACTTTCAAAGTCTTGAAAGTCTTCGAATATCAAAGTCTTGATCGAAGAACTTCATTTTAGGGTCGACTTTCTCTGTAAATATCAAACTCCTCATAGACTTATAGACCTGTACACTCACAAACACATCAGTTACTTAACCTATAAGTCTTCAATACACCAAAATCACTAAGGGGCACTAGATGCACTTACAGCAGCAGTAGCAGCAGCAGCGCAAGCGAGAGCAAGAGCAGCGCAGCAGCACGACCGACAGCAAGAAGAGCCGCAGCGCGAGCGAGAGCCAGAGCAGCTGCAGCTAGTGCCGTTGTGGAAGTCGCCGCCGAGGAAGCAACGACATGGGGGAGAGACGCCATGGATGATGTGACCGGCGACGGCGCCGTCGATGGAGACACGCCATGTCTGCTCGGTATCGAGCACCGGCAGCCCCGTGAGATCGAATAAAAGATAAAATGCAGCGGTGAGTGCAGAACCTCCTTGGTGGCGCCGAGTTGGCCTCTGCTTCATCGAAGAAATTGGTGAGGGTGTTGCGGTTCCGGTGGGGCAGGTCAATACGACGCTGTGGGGATTGAGGTGGCGCGATAGGCGTGGAGAACATCGGGGCAGCTCCTTGGAGGTGGAGGATGGGGCGGCTGATCCGGCTGGACGACGGGATCGACAACGGATCCTCATCCGGTGCGGTGGATGAGGGACGGCGAGCTGTTGCGGTGGACGACGTAGTCGGGGAAGAGTCTCCGGTTGGGCGGCGGTCGGGAGGCCGACGGAGGAGCGTGGGGTTTCACTGGTTTTGGCGGCCTCAATGTACGAATGGGGGGCGAAGGGGAGGGGGAGCCAAGTTAGGGACGCACTTGTCCGAAATGTAGGGTAAGTTACCAGCGTTCCCCCACTGGTTTTGACATGCGACATGGAGCTTCATTTCCAGCTGAGGGGTAGAAGGGGGATTTCGCGTGTCTGGGCTGCGGGAGCGATTTCGGATGAGGAGGGAGTTCTCGCGCGCATCCAAATTTCGGGATAACAAGGCGCGGCGCGGGTTGAAGAAGCAGGAGTTTCAAAGCAGGTGAGACAAAAGATGCTCGAGCTTGAAAATTTCGGGATAACAAGGTGCGGATTCCTTGTTCGGCAGAACAAACTTAACGTGTAAAAAAACAATTCATACAAGACACAAGAGAGTCATGTCCCCTTTTACTATATTGCTATAGATGTCATTGAAAAAACTACAAGAAAAATGTAAAAAAAAATCGGGAGAACAAGATTACCCTGCACAGTACCAAATCGATTCGCACTTCCCTCAACAACAACTAAAAACAAATCAATTCCCACCAACGAAAGAGTAATGTCCCTTTTTATATGATTACAAATTTCATGATCTCGAATTTCAATTTTTGGATCCATGTTATGTTGAATTCGAATATATCGTTAGGTGACCTTGCGGTTTATAATTGATGTAGTCGTACATTTTGAGATTCCATCATATATGAACATTTTACTCCACCATGTGAACATATATATTGTCATCTACCATATGGACTAAATTTTAATCAATTTTCCTTATTTGAATACGATTGTTGTCAAGTTATACAATAATTTAAATATTATCTTGATAACAAAAAACATGCATATAGAAGTAATCATATTTCACTATGAACTACATGTACCATACGCTCTCCAATTCAAATATTTGTATCCATTTTATGTTGAATTCAAATCATAGAACATTATTGGTCTAGGTCGCGAGATGTTCGGATAATCTAAACCCTGTTTTCATACGTATAATTTTTGGCTGAATTGGGACAAGTTTTGGTATAAGCCTCTTGCAAAACCGGAGATTCTCTCAACAAGCCTCGTGGTTCCGAGAGGGAACGTGTCACCTTTGTGTGTAAACGATATCGCAGCCTCCCCTGATTTTATTTACAGAGGCAACATAGAACTATATGAGTGCCTGTTAAATTTTGGAATTATTTTGGGTTCATTTGGCCTTTTATACATTAAGCGAGTTTCGGACTTTTAATGTGCATAATCTAAATATGAATTGCATGCACATGCTCCGGTGCACCAAAGTGGGTTGAAAAATCACATGTGTGTCCCTGGTTGAATTTCTAGGTCCCATGGAAGAAATGAGAATGAAATTCAAACATCTGGGCATCATGACTCCGCCGAGAACATCGAGAAACTTAGATTTTAAATTCATGTAAATCCAAAACTCGCCTGGAAATCATGAAACTTGGCATGGTGTCATGTCATGGCACTAACATGTTGTGGTAAAAAATTGGGCCGATTTGGAAGCTCGTGGTTCTAAGAGGGAACGTGCCACCTTTGAGTGTGAAATGATATACGCTGCCCCCCCCCCCTGTGACGCCCCGAGACCGATGTGCCAGTTGTCCTCCAGTTATTCGCTGTTGTTGCTTTGTCATTCGCTTGCGTGTTGCATCTTGCCATGTCATCATCCGCATTGCATCATCATGTTTTCAAAACTTGCATCCGTCCCGGTCTCTTTGCTCTCTCCGTTGTCCGTTCTGAGCCCACACACACTTGCACGCGCCCGCGGCATGTCCGAAATATTATTTTTATAAGTGGCCGGAAAATGTTCTCGGAATGGGTTGCAACTTGTCGTGCGGTCTTATTATAGTGTAGACAGACCGCCTGCCAAGTTGCATCACATTCGGAGTCCATTTGATAGCTCAACCGTTAAACCTACAACCGCAATATAGTCGGTTTAATCGTCGGACGTTTTCGGTCTCCGGAAACCGTGCCGGGCTGCATCTCTCCCCTCTTCTCTCAGACCAACCCGCTCTTCACAATCCGCTAGGCCAATCTAGCCCCTCTCGTCAGCCCGCAGCCCTCCTCGCGCGCGTCCGAAAGTTGTCCCGGACTCGAACCGGTTTGTCGCTACCGTTGTGTCCGAATCATCCCCTAACGTCTACAAAAAATCTCCGTTTTGCTAATTGGGCTTCCCTAGCCTATTTTTCTGCCCGTCCGATTACGATCGGAGGGACGAGATAGCCCCAAACCAAAATCCCTTACTATATATATCGTCCTAACCCTAGCATTTGGGACAACCTCCCTTGATTCCCGTGCGCCATGCTGCTCTCCGTCCCTTCACCCAGATCCGCTGCCACTTTCCCCTTGCTCTCCGTGCCCAACAAACCACGCCGCGCCCCCGATCCAAAATTCATCTCGGCCTCCACCCTGAGCCAATCGCCAGACTCCTTCCCGATCCTCCACCTCACCTCCCTTGACCTCCATCGCCCGCGTCGCCGGAGCTGCTCCATGCGCCGCTCGAACCTGCCCGAGCGTCTCCTCTGCTCCCAGACCCAGGCCGCCGTCCGACCTCGCCGGCCGGTCGCCGGAGAATTCCATCCAGGCCTCTCTCTCGCGCCCTGCACTCCTTCCCCTTCCCCTACTTCCCCTCGTTCCTCACCTGTCTCTTCTGCTTGCAACAGATCGAGCCATGGCACCGCCCTAGGTTCTCCCCGCCGCCTGGATCCTCCGCCTCGCCGGAGACCTCCTGCGCCGCCCCGCCGGAGTCCCTCCTCGCCGGCCTCTGCTTCTCCTGCTCCAGATCGAGCGCCGCCGGCCTCTGCTCTCTCTGCATCGAGCAGAGAGGCCTCGCTCGTCCCGCGCCGTTGACCCGTCGCCCTGCCGCGGCTCTAAAGCCCAGCCGCTGGATCTCACCGCCTCCTCCACCGACCTGGGCTTGGCCCATGGGTGAGGCCCCAGCGCCTCCTTTTTTTTCTGTTGGGCCTGCTCCAGCCAGATTTGGCCCAGTGCATGTTTTTTTCCTGTCTACGATTTTCACATTATCCAGCGAATTACTGTTTTACAGAAAAACCCCCTGTACCTCATGCATGTAATAATTAATTAACCATGCATCGGATTAAAACAAATTATATATGTAAAATGCTTAGTTTTTCATCTAGTTTCACAATATGCCACTTTCATCCATGTTTAAAATGTTTAAAATGCTGTTTGTTTAAATTTGCTCAAATGTCATGCTAAAATGATTTATTTCATAACTAAATAACCGTTGCTCCGTTTTAAATAAACTTTATATGTAAATGGGGTAGAAAAATGCCTAGATTAACATGGTCCACTTTATTTTCCTGTTTAACAACATTAAAATGGTGTTTAGGGTAGAACAGTACCAAATTCGAATATTGCTCATGAGGATTTTCCGGAATTGTTGTTTGTTCTTCCGGCCTCATTTAAACTTGCCTAGTTAGGTAGTTTTGTTATGCTTCACCCCTTGCCATGTTAATCAACATTTAATATTGTTGGGTAGCTTAAACAAGAGAGAACTAAATAATTGCATGTGGTGTTTCGTCAATATGCAACTCGTTGCATATTGAGCTCCACTTAATTTGTAGTGTTGTTTGTTGCACTTTGCCATGCCATGCCTCATTAAACCGGACATGCATCATACTTGATTGTGCATCATGCCATGATTATGCTTGTGTGTTTACCATGTTGTTTGCTTCTTTCCGGGTTGCCTCTCTCGTTAGCTTCGGTTTCGTTCCGGAGTTGTGAGGATTCGTTCGACTACGTCCGTTTGTCTTCTTCATGGACTCGCTCTTCTTCCTAGCGGGATTTCAGGCAAGATGACCGTTACCCTGGATCTCACTACTATCATTGCTATGCTAGTTGCCTCGTTCTTTCGCTATGCTGCGCTACCTATTACCTGTTTGTCAAGCCTCCCAAATTGCCATGAACCTCTAACCTTTGACACCATTCCTAGCAAACCATTGTTTGGCTACGTTACCGCTTTGCTCAGCCCCTCTTATAGCGTTGCTAGCTGCAGGTGAAGTTGAATATTTCTCCATGGTGGACAGGGTTTATGTTGGGATATCACAATATCTCTTATATTATTAATGCATCTATATACTTGGTAAAGGGTGGAAGGCTCGGCCTTATGCAGTGTTTTGTTCCACTCTTGCCGCCCTAGTTTCCGTCATACCGGTGTTATGTTCCCGGATTTTGCGTTCCTAACGCGGTCGGGTGATTTATGGGACCCCCTTGACAGTTCGCTTTGAATAAAACTGGTCCAGCAAAGCCCAACCTTGGTTTTACCATTTGCCTCACCACCACCTATACCCTTCCCTTGGGTCGGCCAACCCAAGGGTCATCTTTATTTTAGCCCCCCCCGGGCCAGTGCTTGTCGAAGTGTTGGTCCGAAACGAGCAACCTGCGGGGCCACCTCTTGGCAACTCGAGGGCTGGTTTTACTCGTAGCTTGACTTATCCGGTGTTGCCCTGAGAACGAGATATGTGCAGCTCCTATCGGGATTGTCGGCGCATCGGGCGGCTTTGCTGGTCTTGTTTTATCATTGTCGAAATGTCTTGATGTACGGGATACCGAGTCGATCGGAGTGTCTCGGGTGAAGGTCTATTCTTCGATGATCGCGAGAGCTTGTCATGGGCTAAGTTGGGACACCCTGCAGGTATAAACTTTCGAGAGCCGTGCCGCGGTTATGTGGCGATGGGAATTTGTTAATGTCGGTTGTAGATAACTTGATACCAAATCCGAAATAAGGCGCATCAACCAAGTGTGTAGCCGTGATGGTCTCTTCTCGTGAGTCCAGAAGTGAACACGGTTTCGGGTTATGTTTGGCGTAAGTAGGTGTTCGGGATCACCTCTTGATCATTGCTAGCTTCACGACCGTTCCGCTTGTTCTCTTCTCGCTCTTCTTTGCGTATGTTAGCCACCATATCATGCTTAGCGCTGCTGCAACCTCACCACTTTACCCCTTGCTTTCCCATTAAGCTTTGCTAGTCTTGATACCCATGGTAATGGGATTCTTTGAGTCCTCGTGGCTCACGGATACTTCAAAACCAGTTTGCGGTGCCTATGTTACCGGCGGTGGCGCAACCAAGCTCAAGGAGGAGCTTGTTGAAGATCTTGCCCTTTGTGTTGTTTCTTTCTAGTTGATCAATAGTGGAGCCCAGTTGGGGTCGATCGGGGACCTTTGTCGCATTTGGGGTTCTTCTTTTATTTTGGTTCCGTAGTCGGACCTTGATTGTATCTGGATGATGTAATGCTTTATTCATGTATTTGTCTGAAGTCGCGATTGTAAGCCAACTATGTATCTCTTTCCCTTATGTATTACATGGGTTGTGCGAAGATTACCTCACTTGCGACATTGCTTTCAATGCGGTTATGCCTCTAAGTCATGCTTCGACACGTGGGAGATATAGCCGCATCGAGGGCATTTCAAGTTGGTAATCAGAGCCTTCCCCGACCTTAGGAGCCCCATTGCTTGATCGTTTTTAGCGGCCGAGTTGTGTCTAGAAAAATGTTTTGAGTCATTTAGGATTATATATATCGGAGAGTTAGGAATTTTTTACTCCTCGGTCCTTAAATCGCTTTGGTGAGGTATCCGACGTAGAGTTTTGACTCTTCTCTTCTCAAATTTCACTAAATTTTTTTAGGATCACGCTGGTATCTTAGAATCGTTCGATGGTTTTATGATGACAACATTGTCTTGGTGCCTCCGTCGTGAGGGTTTTTTAGTGGAGGTGTCCGGGAGTTGAGCTCGAGGTGTTGTCGTCATAATTTTATCGTTGCAGATTCGGAATACGAGTTTAGTCGCCGACATTGAAAATCTCTTTTATGCAGTTGTTGGTGAGATAACCCGCTAACTTGAGATTGAGGTGAGTACGGGAGTATTGCCATGACTCGTATAACGGATGCTTTTCGATGGTTGAGGTACACGATTTCCGAAGGTTTCTTGGTTATGTGTTGACGGATGGATACAACTTGGATGTAGGTATTGTTAGTTTGGGTGAGATATATTGCTTCCCCTGTATCCCCAACACCAGATTGCATAACCAGAAAGTTTCGGGGGTCTTATAGGTGGGAATTCAAGTAGCTCTTAGGATACCTTTCCGACAGATGCATGATATGGGATTGGGTAATCTCTATCATATGTTTGTTCCGGCTTATTCTGCAAGCCAAATCCTTTGTTTTGTTTTATTTATGGTATTCGAGTTGCTTCGCAGTCAAATGTTGAATCCATACCTTTCCTAAATGGAGTTCTCATACTCCGATGTGAATACCAATCCTTCTTGATCATCGAGGTCGTCATGTTAATTCTTTTCCAACCGGCGTGCTTCTCTTCAAGTGGATCCCATCATTTTTCCCATCCGCAAGATCAATTCTAAGTTTTCTCAACGGTGTTTGTTTCGTTCATCCCAAGTTGTCTTTGTTTTTCCCCACCCTCCCACCCTTTTCTTCAAGGACTCATTTATTTTAATCAAGTATCCATTTATTTATGTGAAGTCTCGTCATTCTTTTCAATCAATGTTTTGATCCAGCGATCCTTCGTGAAGATGCTCACGAGCTTCAAGTTCATCATTCTTCATTCTCGCGTTCTTCTCTGGTGGATCCAATTCAAGTTTTCAGTGTTGATCGTATTCCTTTCCTCGTGTCAAATGCTTTCTCATGCCGGTGCACCTCTCAATCACTCACCTCTTGCTATTCATTTGTTCTGGAGTGCTGAAGAAATCTCACAAGATTTGTGCTTTCATTCTGAATCCGTTCAAGATATTTCGAGGTTGTTATCTCATTCAAGCCATTTAATTCTACCGGTGCAATCTTTATTTCAAGCAATCATTTTCAACGGTGTTTTCTTTTGAGTGGGCCCTAACCCACAGGTCTTTTCCCAGGATCTTACCTGACTCTTCTATTTTCCCAGAGCTATCCTAAATTCTTCTCCAAGTTTGACGTAAGAATGAGTTATCATCAGTCAAATGCTTTTCTCCAAGATCTTTCAAATTCTTTTCATAGTTGGCTCAACCTCTTCGCTTTTAATTCTTCCGGAGTATCTCAGTAATTTTGGTGGTGTTTCTCGTCGTCATTTGAAGACCGAAGAAGGATTTCTCTTTAATCTTGCTCTATTCTCTTCAAGATTCATGGTGCTAGCTTGTTGCCATCCTCTCATAATTGTTTTTGATTGTTCATTCCGGAGTATTTCTTGAGTTGTTTCCATTTCTTTCCTCCGAAGGCCATCATGTCATAATTCTTCATTCTCAGCGTGTAGCTATCATTCTCTAAATCTTACCGGTGATTCGTTCAAATACCCTCTAATCAGTTCATGATCTCTCCGTTCTCATGTATCTAAATCCCCTCAAGTATGTTCATTCATTTTCCAATTCTTTCCGGTGAATTGTGCCCTTGCTACTCTCTTTTTCAATCCTTACGGTGGTTCGTGCAAGATTTCACTTCCTTCGTTATCATATCAATTCATTCGTTCTTTCCTATCCTACCGGTGGTTCATGAAGACTTCCTGAAGTTTTGCGCTATATCCCTCTTAATCCTTTCTACGGGAATAAGTAGTATGCCAAATCCGTTGCTTGTCATCAATTAAATTTGATGAAGGATAAGCATACAATAAATCTTATTCTTATTTCCTTGAGGTGACTCAATTCTTTTTACGGAGATTATTCATGATGAATAAATTCTTGATTACAAGTGATTCATCTTTATTTCCGGAGTTGGTCATCATATCACATTCTCGGTTCGAGATGCTTCATCTTGTCTTTTCCGGAGTTCCAAGTTTTCCGCATTATCGTCGCGAAGCTCATTCTAAATCATTGCAAGGATTCACCTTGTGTTTTCAACTTCTCTTTCTTTGTATCATCCTTTTATTACCGGAGTTCTTCATGGAGGCTCTACATGGTGGTTCATCAAGGATTCTTTTCATTCTTTAATTGTTCTTCAAGATTTCTCTTGAAGTTATGATCCGCCAAGCTATACTCAAAATTAAACATGGTGTTCAACACATGTCTTGTTTTGAGGAGTTCAAGCATTCTTCATCTTGCATTCCAAAGTGCAATTCTTTCGACCTTATCTTTTGAGGTGGTGTTATGTCATTTTGACAATTTCATTCATGTTTCATGATTCACTTGTTGTCAAGAATGAGATATTTAAATCTATCAATCTCTTCATTGGAGTTATCTTGGGCTGTATTTCACCTAAAGCTTTTCCTTAAGGGTTGTTGCTATTTGTGGTGATTATGCATGACCCAAGCTTGCTCTTTATCCTCTTGATGGAAGAAGTTTTCATCTCTTTGGTGCTCTCAATCAAATCATTGGTTTCCATTTGTGGCCGGTTGTCACCTCATAATGTTGAGATGTTTCCATAAGTCCACTTCAAGCTTATTCTTTTCGTTGTTGGTTTTCCAACAACTCCGTTCAATTCTTCTTTGCAAGGATGCTTTCCAAGTTCATTTGTGGCAAAAGTTGTCATTTTCTCCTCCGTCCCTTTATCCCAACGCTCTAACTCATATTCTTTCGTTACGGAGGCATTGTGATGTTGTGCTCTTCACTCATCATCTCGAATTGTGAGGATCATGTTCTTTTCTTGCTTATCCATTTAACCGGAGTGTTGTATCAACTCTTCAATATCTTTTCATCTTATCAAGTTTTCTTCTCGTTTCTACCTGAGTGCTGTCCAAATTCTGCCATTCTTGTTCCTTGGCTATCTCATTATACCGATGTGGTCATATTCTTTTCGTTCATGAAGCTCTTACTTCAATGCCTTTGCAACGTTCAAGTTCTTGTAATACTCCGTGTTCCTCTTTTCTAACGGAGTGTTTTCAACTACGTTCATCTTCGTTGTTTTCTTTCCTTCATTTTGCTCAACCTCTCAAGGTTCGTGGTTTCACTCATTAGTCAAAGAAGCAACTTAGTTTTACCTCTTCTCTTCCTCTTCCGTTTCTCTCCGGTGACATCCTAGATCTCGGGACGAGATCCTCTCGTAGTGGTGGAGTGTTGTGACGCCCCGAGACCGATGTGCCAGTTGTCCTCCAGTTATTCGCTGTTGTTGCTTTGTCATTCGCTTGCGTGTTGCATCTTGCCATGTCATCATCCGCATTGCATCATCATGTTTTCAAAACTTGCATCCGCCCCGGTCTCTTTGTTCTCTCCGTTGTCCGTTCTGAGCCCACACACACTTGCACGCGCCCGCGGCATGTCCGAAATATTATTTTTATAAGTGGCCGGAAAATGTTCTCGGAGTGGGTTGCAACTTGTCGTGCGGTCTTATTATAGTGTAGACAGACCGCCTGCCAAGTTGCATCGCATTCGGAGTCCATTTGATAGCCCAACCGTTAAACCTACAACCGCAATATAGTCAGTTTAATCGTCAGACGTTTTCGGTCTCCGGAAACCGTGCCGGGCTGCATCTCTCCCCTCTTCTCTCAGACCAACCCGCTCTTCACAATCCGCCAGGCCAATCTAGCCCCTCTCGTCAGCCCGCAGCCCTCCTCGCGCGCGTCCGAAAGTTGTCCCGGACTCGAACCGGTTTGTCGCTACCGTGTGTCCGGATCATCCCCTAACGTCTACAAAACATCTCCGTTTTGCTAATTGGGCTTCCCTAGCCTATTTTTCTGCCCGTCCGATTACGACCGGAGGGACGAGATAGCCCCAAACCAAAATCCCTTACTATATATATCGTCCTAACCCTAGCATTTGGGACAACCTCCCTTGATTCCCGTGCGCCGCCGCCACTGCTCTCCGTCCCTTCACCTAGATCCACTGCCACTTTCCCCTTGCTCTCCGCGCCCAACCAACCACGCCGCGCCCCCGATCCAAAATTCATCTCAGCCTCCACCCCGAGCCAATCGCCAGACTCCTTCCCGATCCTCCACCTCACCTCCCTTGACCTCCATCGCCCGCGTCGCCGGAGCTGCTCCATGCGCCGCTCGAACCTGCCCGAGCGTCTCCTCTGCTCCCAGACCCAGGCCGCCGTCCGACCTCGCCGGCCGGTCGCCGGAGCAGTCCATCCAGGCCTCTCTCTCGCGCCCTGCACTCCTTCCCCTTCCCCTACTTCCCCTCGTTCCTCACCTGTCTCTTCTGCTTGCAACAGATCGAGCCATGGCACCGCCCTAGGTTCTCCCCGCCGCCTGGATCCTCCACCTCGCCGGAGACCTCCTGCGCCGCCCCGCCGGAGTCCCTCCTCGCCGGCCTCTGCTTCTCCTGCTCCAAATCGAGCGCCGCCGGCCTCTGCTCTCTCTGCATCGAGCAGAGAGGCCTCGCTAAATCCGCTGTCGTCCTTGCCGTTGACCCGTCGCCCTGCCGCGGCTCTAAAGCCCAGCCGCTGGATCTCACCGCCTCCTCCACCGACCTGGGCTTGGCCCATGGGTGAGGCCCCCAGCGCCTCCTTTTTTTTCCTTTCTGTTGGGCCTGCTCCAGCCAGATTTGGCCCAGTGCATGTTTTTTTTCCTGTCTGCGATTTTCACATTATCCAGCGAATTACTGTTTTACAGAAAAACCCCCTGTACGTCATGCATGTAATAATTAATTAACCATGCATCGGATTAAAACAAATTATATATGTAAAATGCTTAGTTTTTCATCTAGTTTCACAATATGCCACTTTCATCCATGTTTAAAATGTTTAAAATGCTGTTTGTTTAAATTTGCTCAAATGTCATGCTAAAATGATTTATTTCATAACTAAATAACCGTTGCTCCGTTTTAAATAAACTTTATATGTAAATGGGGTAGAAAAATGCCTAGATTAACATGGTCCACTTTATTTTCCTGTTTAACAACATTAAAATGGTGTTTAGGGTAGAACAGTACCAAATTCGAATATTGCTCATGAGGATTTTCCGGAATTGTTGTTTGTTCTTCGGCCTCATTTAAACTTGCCTAGTTAGGTAGTTTTGTTATGCTTCACCCCTTGCCATGTTAATCAACATTTAATATTGTTGGGTAGCTTAAACAAGAGAGAACTAAATAATTGCATGTGGTGTTTCGTCAATATGCAACTCGTTGCATATTGAGCTCCACTTAATTTGTAGTGTTATTTGTTGCACTTTGCCATGCCATGCCTCATTAAACCGGACATGCATCATACTTGATTGTGCATCATGCCATGATTATGCTTGTGTGTTTACCATGTTGTTTGCTTCTTTCCGGGTTGCCTCTCTCGTTAGCTTCGGTTTCGTTCCGGAGTTGTGAGGATTCGTTCGACTACGTCCGTTTGTCTTCTTCATGGACTCGCTCTTCTTCCTAGCGGTTTCAGGCAAGATGACCGTTACCCTGGATCTCACTACTATCATTGCTATGCTAGTTGCCTCGTTCTTTCGCTATGCTGTGCTACCTATTACCTGTTTGTCAAGCCTCCCAAATTGCCATGAACCTCTAACCTTTGACACCATTCCTAGCAAACCATTGTTTGGCTACGTTACCGCTTTGCTCAGCCCCTCTTATAGCGTTGCTAGCTGTAGGTGAAGTTGAATATTTCTCCATGGTGGACAGGGTTTATGTTGGGATATCACAATATCTCTTATATTATTAATGCATCTATATACTTGGTAAAGGGTGGAAGGATCGGCCTTATGCCTGGTGTTTTGTTCCACTCTTGCCGCCCTAATTTCCGTCATACCGGTGTTATGTTCCCGGATTTTGCGTTCCTAACGCGGTCGGGTGATTTATGGGACCCCCTTGACAGTTCGCTTTGAATAAAACTTGTCCAGCAAGGCCCAACCTTGGTTTTACCATTTGCCTCACCACCACCTATACCCTTCCTTGGGTCGGCCAACCCAAGGGTCATCTTTATTTTAGCCCCCGGGCGGTGCTTGTCTAAGTGTTGGTCGAAGCGAGCAACTCTTGGGGCCACCTCTTGGCAACTCGAGGGCTGGTTTTACTCGTAGCTTGACTTATCCGGTGTTGCCACGAGAGCGAGATATGTGCAGCTCCTATCGGGATTGTCGGCGCATCGGGCGGCTTTGCTGGTCTTGTTTTACCATCGTCGAAATGTCTTGATGTACCGGGATACCGAGTCTGATCGGAGTGTCTCGGGTGAAGGTCTATTCCTTCGATGATCGCGAGAGCTTGTCATGGGCTAAGTTGGGACACCCCTGCAGGGTATAAACTTTCGAGAGCCGTGCCCGCGGTTATGTGGCAGATGGGAATTTGTTAATGTCCGGTTGTAGATAACTTGACACCAAATCCGAAATAAAACGCATCAACCGAGTGTGTAGCCGTGATGGTCTCTTCTCGGTGGAGTCCGGGAAGTGAACACAGTTTCTGGGTTATGTTTGACGTAAGTAGGTGTTCAGGATCACCTCTTGATCATTGCTAGCTTCACGACCGTTCCGCTTGTTCTCTTCTCGCTCTTCTTTGCGTATGTTAGCCACCATATCATGCTTAGCCGCTGCTGCAACCTCACCACTTTACCCCTTCCTTTCCCATTAAGCTTTACTAGTCTTGATACCCATGGTAATGGGATTCTTTGAGTCCTCGTGGCTCACGGATACTTCAAAACCAGTTTGCGGTGCCTATGTTACCGGCGGTGGCGCAACCAAGCTCAAGGAGGAGCTCGTTGAAGATCTTGCCCTTTGTGTTGTTTCGTTCTAGTTGATCGAAGAGTGGAGCCCGGTTGGGGTCGATCGGGACCTTTGTCGCATTTGGGGTTCTTCTTTTATTTTGGTTCCGTAGTCGGACCTTGATTGTATCTAGATGATGTAATGCTTTATTCATGTATTTGTCTGAAGTGGCGATTGTAAGCCAACTATGTATCTCTTTCCCTTATGTATTACATGGGTTGTGCGAAGATTACCTCACTTGCGACATTGCTTTCAATGCGGTTATGCCTCTAAGTCGTGCTTCGACACGTGGGAGATATAGCCGCATCGAGGGCGTTTCACCCCCCGAGTTTCTTAACAAAGGCAACATAGAACTACATTAGTGCCATGTTAAATTTTGGAATTATTCCGGGTTTGTTTGTCATTTTTTATACATTAATTGAGTTTCTGGTCATTTAATGTGCATAAGTAAAATTTGAACTACAAGCACATGCTCTCGTGCACCAAAGTTGGTTGAAAAATCACATTTGTGCCCTCGGGTGAATTTCTAGGTCCAATGCAAGAAATGAGAATAAAATTAAAACATCTGGGCATCGTGGCTCGGCCGAGAACATTGAGAAACTTGGTTTTAAAATTCTTGTAAATCCAAAACACGTCTGAAAATCATGAAACTTGGCATGGATGTCATGTCGTGGTACTACCATGTTGTGGTAAAAAAAATTGGCCCAATAGGAACAGATTTTGGTATAAGCTTCTTGCAAACCGAAGCTTCTCTCAAGAAGGCTCGTGGTTCTAAGAGGGAACATGCCACCTTTGAGTCCAAAACAATATACGTTGTCCCCCTTGAGTTTATTTACAAAGACAACATAGAACTACATGAGTGCCCTATTAAATTTTGGAATTATTCCGGCTTTGTTTGGCCTTATTTACACATTAATTGAGTTTTTGGTCATTTAATGTGCATAATTCAAATTTGAACTACAAGCACATGCTCCCGTGCACCAAAGTTGGTTGAAAATCACATTTGTGTCCTCGGGTGAATTTTCTCCTCCTTCCATCTATATAGGTCCTAATCGTTTTCGAGGCTAACTTTGACCAAGCGTTAGAGCAATAATATATGACATGCAACTTACACAAAGCATACCTTCAAATTTGTATGTCAAAGGAGCTTCCAATAATATAATTTTCATAGTATACATCTCATGTGCTATTAATCTTGTCAATAGTCAAAGGTTGTCTTGAAAAACACATTAGGCCCTATATAGATGGAAGGAGGGAGTAGGTCCCATGCAAAAAATGAGAATAAAATTCAAACATCTGGGCATCGTGGCTCGATCGAGAACATTGAGAAACTTGGTTTTAAAATCATGAAACTTGGCATGGTGTCATGTCATGGTAGTACCATGCCGTGGTAAAAAAAAATGGCCGAATAGGAACAAATTTTGGTATAAGCTTCTTGCAAATCGGAGCTTCTCTCGAGAAGGCTCGTGGTTCTGGGAGGGAACGTGTCACCTTTGTGTGCATAATTCAAATTTGAAATACAAGCACATGTTCCAGCGCACCAAACTTCGTTGAAAAATCACATGTGTGTCCTCGGGTAAATTTCTAGGTTTCATGCAAGAAATGGGAATGAAATTCAAAATTCTGGGCGTCGTGGCTGGGTTGGAAACATTGAGAAACTTAGTTTTTTAATTCCTATAAATCCAAAACATGCATGAAAATAATGGAACTTGGCTTGGTGCCATGACATGGCACCAACATGCTGTGGTAAATTTGCAGTCCGATTTGCGAAGGCGCACACATTAACAATCAAGAAAGTCATTTTGGAACAAGTGTTGTCACGTTACAATCAGAAACACAAGTATTATTGAAACCATGGGCGTTCTACTTAGTAGTACCATTTACGTGCCGCCACGCTTCCCCATTTTTTATTAGCTAGGAGGTGCCATGCAGGGTAGCTATTTGAGTACGAGAGGCGTGAGATCAGACCCCTGCGCGTGCTTATCGGGAGGAGAGCCCTTTGACCTCCATCTGCCGTCCACCTCTCTCCCAAGGTCTCCATTAATGGTGCCCGAGCCTGTGTTTAATGGCGTGGCTATGTCTCACTCGACTGAGATTTAAGAGAGAAAAAAGAAAATCTGAAAGCACGGATCTTAATGTAAGATCCGGCGGACCTATATAGCATCTACTGCGACTTATAGCAAGACTGATGAATATATAAGGACGATTAATTTTTTTTGATCAAAGAAGGGCTTGCCCCTTCCGATTTTCATTACTAAAAACCACCACAATTCACAAGAAGTTCAGCACAACTCCAGCCTAACCGAAGCACTAAAACCTACCAGATTGAAATCGCAACATCCCAAGAGGCCAACAAAGGCCAAACATCCGCGCTAGAACCCAACATTTCACAACCGACGACACAATCCACATCCTAAACCGATTATTACATCAAAAGAAACAAGGAAACTGAAGGAAGCCCAGCAGCAACTAGAAGAACAGCAACGCCAGGGTCGCCACAGCAAGAGTTTTCTTCATTCCAGCCTCGCAACATTGATCTTCCACAGAAAGATAAGGACGATTGATTGTCTTACATAGTTAGAAAGATAATTAGAAAAGCCACATGCGGCTACGCCCAAAATACACAAGGGCAAAAGAAGAAGGAAGACAAGGATCTGGCTCGCTGATCTCTACTTTCTTGATGCGTTGCTGCAGGCCGCAGGAACTAGTCTCCGCGGTGAGCGGCGATGAGCTCTTTCGTGTCCTCAAGACGCTACTTAAGAACATCCACGAATTCCTCCACCAGCCTTTGGCGCTCATTGCGGAGCATGTCATTCTCGTCCATAAGTTTCTTGACGATGATGTCGGTCCTCTTCAACAAGGCACTAGTCTCCTCCTGCTAGTCTGCACTTCGGACGATCTTCTCCCTCAGCAGGTCGCGCTCGGCCCGGAGCCTCTCATTGCCATCCCTTAGTTGCCGGATGACGTCGGTAGCCTGTTCAAACGGGGCTTTCATGTCGTCCTGCAACCTCGCCCAGCCGGAGATCTAATCCATCTGGCTATGGACGATAGCATGCATGCGCCTGTAACAGTCGTCGCCTGCCCGCGAGAAATTTTCCCATGCCGGCGTGGCGCGACAGGACATCTCTGTTGCATTCATGGCGCGGCGAGACATCTCTGCTGCTTCCGCGGCGCGGCCGGACCAGTCTGCTGCATCGACGGCGCGGCGGGACCTCCGTGCTGCTTCAGCGGCGCGGCGGGACCTCTGTGTTGCTACTTCGGCGGGGACATGTCGGCTGCTCTCGCGAGGCGGGACATCTCTCGTATACCTTCCATGCTCGCCTCTCCCTGGTGGCAATCTCTCGACCCAGAACTCACGTTGGCCATGGCAGACGCAAGGGAAGGATGCTGAATGACTTGTTTGTTTTTGTGGATGAGGAGTTGAGGAGGAATGTGTAGTCATCTTGGCATACTAGTATTTATAACCGAGTACTAATACACTCCTAAGTGGGAAACCGTTTAGGTTGTGATCGGTGTGAATAGGTTTGCAATTCAATATAGCGTGGTACTAATACGCTCCTAAGTGGAAAACCGTTTAGGTTGTGATCGGTGTGAACAAGTTTGCAATTCAATATAGCATGGAGTAATTTGGAATGTGACAAGACGCAAGCTCAAAATTTATTGACGGTTCTAGTTTCAAAGTGCGGCACTATTCCCGGATGGAGTACTTCTTTTTTACTCCCTACCTTTCGGTTTTATAGGGCTTATCTCAAAATTTTAGTTTTTCCATTTTAGAAGGCTCAATTTGGTTGTTCCCCAACACATGTTCAGATTCCAAGGTGCATTAAATCATTGCATGCAAGTATTAAGAGAAAATTGACCAATGCATGTACTTTATGCATGCATGGATTGCAATTAATGCATTGATAAACATATTTTTTTTCAGAAAAACAAGAGCATTAATTAGGTGCTTTTACAAACTACAAAAAATATTCCACCACTCACCATCTTGGTTGGTGAGATTTTGGAATTAAGCCCTATAAACTGGAAAGGAGGGAGTACTGCTATGTACGTGCAATAACTGGCACCGTCGTATACATATCTTACGGTTAATGGGGCGTTCGACAGGAATAGCCGCGTGGCGAGCTCTAGGCTAGTCTTTTTTTCAGACGCATTAAACCTATCTCTCGGGACTTCTCGCACGCACCATCGTGCCACCCACAAAAACTTGTACTCTGAGTTTAGTATACATTATACAGGAAGAGCAGAGGTGCACGCACGCACTCGTCCTCTCACACACGCGTCTATTTTTCTCGAAAAGGAGGATGATGACTGTAACGCCCCGAGACCGACGCTCCAGAAGACTTCCAGCTATTCCGGGTTTCGTCGTGTGTTTCTTTCGTGCTTGCTCTTTTATTTTTGCATTGCATCATGTCATCATGCCAGCATGTCATTTAATTTTTAAAAACTCAACTAAATAAATGGCATGGATCTTTGATCCATTTAAATCGAGGGAATTCACATGGTGATTTCTCTTTATAACGTATCCTCTCGATATTTAGGGAGATATTATAAAATATTCCATTGTTTTTGGAATCACCCATGAACCCACTTGCATATTAAATCCCTTGGCCTTTTCTTCGTCAAGTTTTGACTCTCTAACCGTGCCAATAATTCTTTTACCATTTTCCGGAGCTCCATCAAAAATCCGAACATTTTTGGACCTTCCTTTTATCAAGTTCTAGTTCAAACCCATTTGAATTAAATTCAAATGAGTTTGAATTTAAATCTTTCAATCATGGCCTTTCTATTTTTCTTGGATCAAGCTCATTTTTATGAGTCCAGGAAAATTGTCCTTCCGTTCAAATTCGTTCCCTAAACCCTCTTCCTTTTTACCTTTCTCTCTTTTATTTTCTGACTTTTTAGATTAAGAGTAGAGAGAGGAGCCCGGCAGCCTGGGCCTCCCAAACCTTCCGCGTCGGCCCAAGGCCTAGGCCCAGCCGCACCTAACCCTAGCCCGAGCGATCCCCATCTCCCCTTTCTATCGATCCCTTCCTCCCTCCCGTGCGCCGCCTCCTGCTCGATCCCCATCTTCGCCTCGATCCCCTCGCGCTCCGCCCGCTCCTCCCATCGCCTCGACCCATCCACCCGAGCTGCTGCCTAGTCCCCGCCTCCTCGTCTACCTGACGCCGCCGCCGGCCTCTGCTTCTCACAAACCCCGCCGTCCCGGCCTTCCTCGCGCCGACGCTAGCGTCGCCGCCCTTGAGGCGCCAACGCCACCAGACCGTCGTCGCATGAGCTTCCTCGCCGTGCTCGGGCGTCCTCCTCCGGGGCCAGCGTTCTTTGCCGCCGTCGTCGTTCGAGGCCAGCGCCTCGCCTCTTCTTCGAACCCGGGGAGCAGAGACCCCTCTCCATCTTGTCGCTCGCCGGAGTAGGCTACCAGCTCCGCCACTGCACCTCATCGCCGGAGCTGCTCCTTTTTGCCGAGCGCCACCCCGAGCCCCAAGCATCGCCCCTGCTCCCTCCATCGCCAACACCCTGCCTCCTTCACGCCTCCCCATCAGCATCGCCGTGGCCCTGTTCGCGTGAAGCCCCTCCGCCACCACCATCAGCGCCCGGCGTCTCCGTCCCGTTCCGCCCTTGCTGCTGCTGTAGGCCATGAGCTCACGGCTACCGCACGGACGCCAGGACCGAGACCGCCCCGAACCACGTCGTCTCGCTGGATCGTCAAGACCATCTCGGCTTTTGCAAGTACCTCTACGCCCGAAGATGTTGGATGCGCCAAGTTCCACTACGATATGCATCACTACTGTTGCTGAGGGTTTCGTCAAGTTCAACTACATCAACTACGAAACGTGAACGACTACCGTCGACCCGCGAAGACCCCATGGACTCAAGTTCCTTGTGGTGACCCCGAACATCTACGGATCATGAACAACTACTTCATCTACAAAACGTGAACCACTACTTCCACTACCTACGCCGTGAACGTCTACCTCCACGACGACCCGTGAACGTCTACGAGATGTACCACTACCGTCGACCCGCGAACGACTACTTCCCTCTACGAAACTCGATCCGCCCGAAATGCACGCTTTGAAGGTATAACGCCGAGACGACCGCCGTGGACCGAATGCATGTGTTGAATGAGATGTAGCGATATGTTTGCACCGTGCCCGTTTGTTTCGTGCACGTTCCTCCTCATTGCCATGCTGTCGACCCGTGGGAACCCGGTATCCGGGAGCACCCCACCATCTTGCATGACTCGCTCACGTCACACTTCCTTTTGCACCGGTATCTCCTTAAGTTGTCGGATCATCGGAATGTTGCCGTGGCACCATTTCCGTTTCACCGCCGTGGCACCCGTTTTGTTCCGCCATGGTGACCAAATGCTCCTTATCATGCTCATGTCAACATTTTCACATAAATTATATTAAACTTGCATATGTCATCCGCATCACGATAATAACAATTAAAATGTTTAAACTTGTTGTTGCATTAAATTGCTAAATGCATATGGGGATTTACCGGATTTGTTGTTTTTATATCCGGCCCCATTTAAATTGTTTAGATGGTATAGTTTTTGTTATGCTTCACCTCTTGCCATGTTTAACAACAGTTAATATTGTTGGGTAGCATAACCGAGAGAAAACTAAATAATTGATGTGGTGTTTCCTCAATATGCAACTCGTTGCATATTGAGCTCCACTTAACTTGTAGTGTTGTTTGTGCATATTCCCATGCCATGACTCATTGAACCGGACATGCATCATACTCGATTGTGCATCATGCCATGTTTATGCTTGTGGTTTACCATGTTGTTTGTTTCTTTCCGGGTTGCTTCTCTCGTTAGCTTCGGTTTCATTCCGGAGTTGTGAGGATTGTTCGACTACGACCGTTTGTCTTCTTCTTGGACTCGTTCTTCTTCCTAGCGGGATTTCAGGCAAGATGATCATACCCTCGAAATCACTACTATCTTTGCTATGCTAGTTTGCTCGCTCTTTTGCTATGCCAATGCTACGATGCCTACCATTTGCTTGTCAGCCTCCCAAATTGCCATGCGAAACCTCTAACCTTTGACACCATTCCTAGCAAACCGTTGTTTGGCTATGTTACCGCTTTGCTCAGCCCCTCTTATAGCGTTGTTAGTTGCAGGTGAAGATTGAAGTTTGTTCCTTGTTGGAACATGGAGATGTTGTTCCTTGTTGGAACATGTTTACTTGTTGGGATATCACAAAATATCTTATTTAATTAATGCATCTATATACTTGGTAAAGGGTGGAAGGCTCGGCCTTATGCCTGGTGTTTTGTTCCACTCTTGCCGCCCTAGTTTCCGTCATACCGGTGTTATGTTCCCGGATTTTGCGTTCCTTACGCGGTCGGGTGATTTATGGGACCCCCTTGACAGTTCGCTTTGAATAAAACTTGCCCAGCAAGGCCCAACCTTGGTTTTACCATTTGCCTCACCTAGCCTCTTTTTCCTTTGGGTTTCCAGAGCCCAAGGGTCATCTTTATTACCCCCCCCCCCCCCGGGCCAGTGCTCGTTGTGAGTGTTGGTCCAAACCGTCAACCGCCGGTGGCCACCAGGGGCAACTCTGGGCTGGCCTACCGGAAGTTTGGACAATCCGGTGTGCCCTGAGAACGAGATATGTGCAGCTCCTATCAGGATTTGTCGGCACATTCGGGCGGCTTTGCTGGTCTTGTTTACCATTGTCGAAATGTCTTGATGTACCGGGATACCGAGTTTGATCGGAGTGTCTCGGGTGAAGGTCTATTCCTTCATTGATCGCGAGAGCTTGTCATGGGCTAAGTTGGGACACCCCTGCAGGGTATAAACTTTCGAGAGCCGTGCCCGCGGTTATGTGGCAGATGGGAATTTGTTAATGTCCAGTTGTAGAAAACCCGAAGTTGACCTTAATTAAAATACATCAACCGTGTGTGTTACCGTGATGGTCTCTTTCCGGCGGAGTCCGGGAAGTGAACACGGTGTTGGAGTTATGCTTGTTGTAGGTTGCTATAGGATCACTTCTTGATCATACTTTTATCGACCGTGCTTTGCCTTCTCTTCTCGCTCTCTTTTGCGATTGTAGCCACCATATATGCTAGTCGCTTGCTGCAGCTCCACCTCATTACTCCATCCTTCCTATAAGCTTAAATAGTCTTGATCTTGCGGGTGCGAGATTGCTGAGTCCCCGTGGCTCACAGATACTTCCAAAACCAGTTTGCAGGTGCCTATGTTACCGGCGGTGGCGCAACCAAGCTCAAGGAGGAGCTCAATGAAGATCTTGTCCATTGTGTTGTTTCGTTTTAGTTGATCGAAGAGTGTAGCCCGGTTGGGGTCGATCGGGGACCTTTATGCATTTGGGGTTCTTCTTTTATTTTGGTTCCATAGTCGGACCTTGATTGTATCTGGATGATGTAATACTTTATTCATGTAATTGTGTGAAGTGGCGATTGTAAGCCAACTATGTATCTCTTTCCTTATGTATTACATGGGTTGTGTGAAGATTACCTCACTTGCGACATTGCTTTCAATGCGGTTATGCCTCTAAGTCGTGCCCGACACGTGGGAGATATAGCCGCATCGAGGCGTTCTAAGTTGGTATCAGAGCCTTCCCCGACCTTAGGAGCCCCATTGCTTGATCGTTTTTAGCAGCCGAGTTGTGTATAGAAAAATGGTTTGAGTCATTTAGGATTATATATCAGAGAGTTAGGAATTCTTTTTACTCCTCGGTCCTTAAATCGCTCTGGTGAGGTCTCCGACGTAGAAGTTTTGACTCTTCTCTTCTCAAATTTCACTAAAAAAATTTTAGGATCACGCGGGTATCTTGGAATCGTTCCGATGGTTTTATGATGAGAACATTGTCTTGGTGCCTCCTCTCGGGGTTTAGTGGAAGTGTCCGGGGAGTTGAGCTCGAGGTGTTGTCGTCATAATTTTATCGTTGCAGATTCGGAATACGAGTTTAATCGCCGTCATCGAAAATCTCTTTTATGCAGTTCGTTGGTGAGATAACCCCGATAACCCAGTACTGAGGTGAGTACAGGAGTATCGCCATAACTTGTATAACGGTTGCTTTTCGGAGGCTGAGGTACACGATTTCCGAAGGTTTCTTGGTTATGTGTTGAAGGATGGATACAGCTGGATGTAGGATTTGCTAGTTTTGGGTGAGATATTATGCTTCCCCTGTATCCCCAACACCTGATTGCATAACCGGAAAATTTTGGTAGTTTCATAGGTGGGAATTCAAGTAGCTCTTAGGATATCTTTCCGATGGATGTATGATATGAAGTTGGGGTTCAACGTCTAGTGGTCCGCCTATTCACGGTTGGTTTTACAGTGGTCTCATTGTGTCTTAAAGAGTCCTTGGCTATGCCGACTGGGACGCTTCGTATGTCATGTGCCTTTGCCTTGTACATGATGGTGCTGTCTGATCGAGCCGTGTAGGCCCCACCACGAAAACTTGGACGAAATCTCTATCATATGTTTGTTCCGCTTATTCTCATGAGCCAGTCCTTTGTTTTTGTTTTGAGTTGTGGTATTCGAGTTGCTTCAATGTCAAGTGTTGATTCCATACCTTTCCGAAATGGTGTTCTCATACTCCGATGTGAATACCAATCCTTCTCGACAATCGAGATTGTCATGTTAATTCTTTTTCAACCGGCGTGTTTCTCTTCAAGTGGATCCGATCACTTCAACATTAGCAAGACCATTTATCATTTCTTCTCAACGGTGTTTGTTTCATCCGTCTCCAAGTTGCCTTTGTTTTTTCCCGCCCACCCACCCTTTTTCCTCAAGGACTAAGATTTCTTTACCAAGTATCCTTTTATTTTTGTGAAGTTTCTCCAATCTTTTCCGTCAATGTTCTTACCCGGTGGTTCTCAAGAAGATGTTCTACTAGTTCGTCATTACTCATTCCTTTCTCTTCTCCGGTGGATTCAAGTCAAGTTTTGTTGATCATACCTTTTTCCTCATTTCAATGTCTTCTCATACCGGTGCACCTCATTATCATTCTACTTCTCGCTATTTGTTATTCCGGAGTGCTCAAGATATCTCGAAGATTTGTGTTTCCACTCTGCATTCGTTCAAGCTCTTTCGAGATTGGTATCTCATTCAAGTCATTTAATTCAACCGGTGCAACATCTCTTTTAAATCTTTTCAATGGTGTTATTTTGAGTGGGCCCTAACCCACAGGTCTTTTCCCAGGATCTTACCTGACTCTTCTATGTTCCTAGAGCTATCCTAAATTCTTCTCCAAGTTTGACGCAAGAATGAGTTATCATCAGTCAAATGCTATTCTCCAAGATCTTTTAAATTCTTTTCATAGTTTGCTCAACCTCTTCGCTTTTGATTCTTCCGGTGTGCCTCAATAATTCTTGGTGGTGTTTCTCATTGTCATTCGCATCATTTGAAGACCGAAGAAGAGTTTCTCTTTAATCTTGCTCTATTCTCTTCAAGATTCATAGTGCTACCTTGTTGCCATCCTCTCATAATTGTTTTCGATTGTGAGAATCTTTTTCACCCATCAGGAGATATTCAAGAGTCTTCTCAGTTTGTCATCCGGAGTCCACCAATTCAGGTTTATTCATTCTCAGCTGTTAGTTATCATTCTCCTACCTTGCCGGTGCATCAATCGAATATCCTCTAATCAGTTCTTGATCTCTTTGTTCTGATGTATCTAGTTTGTCTCAAGCACCTTCGTTCATTTGCTAATTCTTACGGTGGACGCACCCTACTTGATCATTTTCAATTCTTACGGTGGTTCTTTCAAGATCTCTCTTCCTTGTTCATCATATCAATTCATTTGTTGTTCCAATCCTACCGGTGGTTCGTTGAAGACCTTCTCAAGTTTTGATATATCTCTTTTAATCCTTTCTACGAGAATAAGTAGTATGCCAAATCTGTTGATTGTCATCAATTTAATTTGTGAAGGATAAGCATAACACAATTCTTATTCTTGTTCATCCAAGTGATTAATTCTTTATTCCGGAGGCCCTTAAAATTCTCGGTTTCAGTTGTTTCATCTTTTCTTTTCCCGGAGTTCCAAGCTCTCATAATCACGAAGATCCATCTAAATCATTGCAAGGCTTCACCTTGTGTTTTCAACTTCTCTTTCTTTCTATCACCCTTTTGTTTACCGGAGTTCTTCATGGAGGCTCTACATGGTGCTTCGTCAAGGATTCTTTTCATTCTTCAATTGTTCTTCAAGATTTCTCTTGAAGTTATGATCCGTCAAGCCATACTTCAAAATAAACATGGTGCTCAACACATGTTTTGTTTTCAGGAGTTCAAGCATTCTTCATCTTGCATTCCGAAGTGGAATTCTTTCTACCTTAGCTTTTGAGGTGGTGTTATGTCACTCTTGACAATTTCCTTCATGTTTCATGATTCATATGTTGTCAAGAAGGAGGTATTTTAAATCCATCATTTTCTCTGCGTTCAAGAGATCTTTTCGACCAATCAACTTCTTCGTTGGAGTTATCTTGGTATAGATTTCACCTAAAGCCTTCCCTAAGGAATGTTGCTAATTGTGGTGTTTATCAATAATCCGAGTTTTCTCCTATCCTCTCGGTGATGAAGTTTTTCATCTCTTTGGTGCTCTCAATCAAATCAATGGTTTCCATTAGTGGCCGGTTGTCACCTCATCATTTTGAGATGTTTGCCATAAGCCCACAACAAGCTTGTGCTTTTCGTTGTTGATTTTGCAACAACTCCGTTCAATTCTTCTTTGCAAGGATGCTTTCCAAGCTCATTTGTGGCAGAAGTTGGCATTTTCTTCTCCATCCCTTTATTCCAATGATCTACTTCTATTCTTTCTTACGAAGGTATTGTGATGTAGTGCTCTTCAATCATCATCTTGTTTTGTCAGGATCGTGTTCTTTTCATGCTTATCCATTTAACCGAAGTGTCGTGTTTTCATTCGAGTTCTCTAATTTTATCAAGTTTTCCCTCCTTCCTCAACTGGAGAGCTGTCTGAAATCTTTCTTACCCCTTGTGCCATTCTTTCAATAGCTCCAGAAGCAGTGTTTTGTTCATTTCATCAAGTATCCTCTCATCTTGTCAAGTTCATGTTCAATTCCTCCCATGTTCAACCGGAGTGCTGCCTGAATTCTTCCCCTCTCATCTTGTTTTAACTGGAGTGGTTTCGAATTCTATCTTGTCCATTAAACTCTTGATTCATGTCTTTGCAACCTTCAAGTTCCCATAATGTTCCTTGTTCCTTTTTTCTAACGGATTGTTTGCAATCTCGTTCATCTCTGTTGTACTCTTTCTTTTAAATTGCTCAACCTCTCAAGGTTCGTGGTTTCACTCGTTCGTCAAAGGAGCAACTTAGTTTTACCTTTCTTTTCTCTTCCGTTTTCCCTCCGGTGCCATCCTAGATCTCGGGACGAGATCCTCCTGTAGTGGTGGAGTGTTGTAACGCCCCGAGACCGACGCTCCGGAAGACTTCCAGCTATTCCGGGTTTCGTCGTGTGTTTCTTTCGTGCTTGCTCTTTTATTTTTGCATTGCATCATGTCATCATGCCAGCATGTCATTTAATTTTTAAAAACTCAACTAAATAAATGGCATGGATCTTTGATCCATTTAAATCGAGGGAATTCACATGGTGATTTCTCTTTATAACGTATCCTCTCGATATTTAGGGAGATATTATAAAATATTCCATTGTTTTGGAATCACCCATGAACCCACTTGCATATTAAATCCCTTGGCCTTTTCTTCGTCAAGTTTTAACTCTCTAACCGTGCCAATAATTCTTTTACCATTTTCCGGAGCTCCATCAAAAATCCGAACATTTTTGGACCTTCCTTTTATCAAGTTCTAGTCCAAACCCATTTGAATTAAATTCAAATGAGTTTGAATTTAAATCTTTCAATCATGGCCTTTCTATTTTTCTTGGATCAAGCTCATTTTTATGAGTCCAGGAAAATTGTCCTTCCGTTCAAATTCGTTCCCTAAACCCCTCTTCCTTTTTACCTTTCTCTCTTTTATTTTCTGTCTTTTTAGATTAATAGTAGAGAGAGGAGCCCAGCAGCCTGGGCCTCCCAAACCTTCCGCGCCGGCCCAAGGCCTAGGCCCAGCCGCACCTAACCCTAGCCCGAGCGATCCCCATCTCCCCTTTCTATCGATCCCTTCCTCCCTCCCGTGCGCCGCCTCCTGCTCGATCCCCATCTTCGCCCCGATCCCCTCGCGCTCCACCTGCTCCTCCCATCGCCTCGACCCATCCACCCGAGCTGCTGCCTCGTCCCCGCCTCCTCGTCTACAGCGACGCCGCGCGACCTCGCTTCTCACAAACCCCGCCGTCCCGGCCTTCCTCGCACTGCCTGACGCCAAGCGTCGCCGCCCGCAGGAGCGCCAACGCCACCAGACCGTCGTCCCGCGAGCTTCCTCGCCGTGCTCGGACGTCCTCCTCCCGGGGACCGATGCTGCTGCCGCCGTCATCGTTCGAGGCCAGCGCCTCGCCTCTTCTTCGAACCTGGGGAGCAGAGACCCCTCTCCATCTTGTCGCTCGCCGGAGTAGGCTACCAGCTCCGCCCCTGCTCCCTCCATCGCCAGCACCCTGCCTCCTTCACGCCTCCCCATCAGCATCGCCGTGGCCCTGTTCGCGTGAAGCCCCTGCACCACCACCATCAGCGCCCGGCGTCTTCGTCCCGTTCCGCCCTTGCTGCTGCTGTAGGCCATGAGCTCGCGGCTACCGCACGGACGCCAAGACCGAGACCGCCCCGAACCACGTCGTCTCGCTGGATCGTCAAGACCATCTCGGCTTTTGCAAGTACCTCTACGCCCGAAGATGTTGGATGCGCCAAGTTCCACTACGATATGCACCACTACTGTTGCTGAGGGTTTCGTCAAGTTCAACTACATCGACTACGAAACGTGAACGACTACCGTCGACCCGCGAAGACCCCGTGGACTCAAGTTCCTTGTGGTGACCCCGAACATCTACGGATCATGAACAACTACTTCATCTACAAAACGTGAACCACTACTTCCACTACCTACGCCGTGAATGTCTACCTCCACGACGACCCATGAACGTCTACGAGATGTACCACTACCGTCGACCCGCGAACGACTACTTCCCTCTACGAAACTCGATCCGCCCGAAATGCACGCTTCGAAGGTATAACGCCGAGACGACCACCGTGGACCGAATGCATGTGTTGAATGAGATGTACGATATGTTTGCACCGTGCCCGTTTGTTTCGTGCACATTCCTCCTCGTTGCCATGCCGTCGACCCGTGGGAACCCGGTATCCGGGAGCACCCCACCATCTTGCATGACTCGCTCACGTCACACTTCCTTTTGCACCGGTATCTCCGTAAGTTGTCGGATCATCGGAATGTTGCCGTGGCACCATTTCCGTTTCACCGCCGTGGCACCCGTTTTGTTCCGCCATGGTGACCAAATGCTCCTTATCATGCTCATGTCAACATTTTCACATAAATTGCATTAAACTTGCATATGTCATCCACATCATGATAATAACAATTAAAATGTTTAAACTTGTTGTTGCATTAAATTGCTAAATGCATATGGGGATTTACCGGATTTGTTGTTTTTATATCCGGCCCCATTTAAATTGTTTAGATGGTATAGTTTTTGTTATGCTTCACCTCTTGCCATGTTTAACAACAGTTAATATTGTTGGGTAGCATAACCGAGAGAAAACTAAATAATTGATGTGGTGTTTCCTCAATATGCAACTCGTTGCATATTGAGCTCCACTTAACTTGTAGTGTTGTTTGTGCATATTGCCATGCCATGCCTCATTGAACCGGACATGCATCATACTCGATTGTGCATCATGCCATGTTTATGCTTGTGGTTTACCATGTTGTTTGTTTCTTTCCGGGTTGCTTCTCTCGTTAGCTTCGGTTTCGTTCCGGAGTTGTGAGGATTGTTCGACTACGACCGTTTGTCTTCTTCTTGGACTCGTTCTTCTTCCTAGCGGGATTTCAGGCAAGATGATCATACCCTCGAAATCACTACTATCTTTGCTATGCTAGTTTGCTCGCTCTTTTGCTATGCCAATGCTACGATGCCTACCATTTGCTTGTCGGCCTCCCAAATTGCCATGTCAAACCTCTAACCTTTGACACCATTCCTAGCAAACCGTTGTTTGGCTATGTTACCGCTTTGCTCAGCCCTCTTATAGCGTTGTTAGTTGCGGTGAAGATTGAAGTTTGTTCCTTGTTGGAACATGGAGATGTTGTTCCTTGTTGGAACATCTTTACTTGTTGGGATATCACAATATATCTTATTTAATTAATGCATCTATATACTTGGTAAAGGGTGGAAGGCTCGGCCTTATGCAGTGTTTTGTTCCACTCTTGCCGCCCTAGTTTCCGTCATACGGTGTTATGTTCCCGGATTTTGCGTTCCTTACGCGGTCGGGTGATTTATGGGACCCCTTGACAGTTCGCTTTGAATAAAACTTGCCCAAGAAGGCCCAACCTTGGTTTTACCATTTGCCTCACCTGCCTCTTTTCCCTTGGGTTTCGAAGCCCAAGGGTCATCTTTATTACCCCCCTCCGGGCGGTGCTCGTTGTGAGTGTTGGTCCAAACCGTCAACCGCCGGTGTACCGGGGCAACTCTGGGCTGGCCTACCGGAAGTTTGGACAATCGGTGTGCCCGAGAACGAGATATGTGCAGCTCCTATCGATTTGTCGGCACATTCGGGCGGCTTTGCTGGTCTTGTTTTACCATTGTCGAAATGTCTTGATGTACCGGATACCGAGTCGATCGGAGTGTCTCGGGTGAAGGTCTATTCGCCGTTGACCGCGAGAGCTTGTCATGGGCTAAGTTGGGACACCCTGCAGGTATAAACTTTCGAGAGCCGTGCCGCGGTTATGTGGCAGATGGGAATTTGTTAATGTCGGTTGTAGAAAACCGAAGTTGACCTTAATTAAAATACATCAACCGTGTGTGTTACCGTGATGGTATCTTTCCGTGAGTCCGGGAAGTGAACACTGATGTTGGAGTTATGCTTGACGAGGTTACTATAGGATCACTTCTTGATCATACTTTTATCGACCGTGCTTTGCCTTCTCTTCTCGCTCTCTTTTGCGATTGTAGCCACCATATATGCTAGTAAACTTGCTGCAGCTCCACCTCATTACTCCATCCTTCCTATAAGCTTAAATAGTCTTGATCTCGCTGGTGCGAGATTCTTTGAGTCCCGTGGCTCACAGATACTTCAAAACCAGTTTGCGGTGCCTATGTTACCGGCGGTGGCGCAACCAAGCTCAAGGAGGAGCTCGATGAAGATCTTGTCCATTGTGTTGTTTCGTTTTAGTTGATCAGTAGTGTAGCCCAGTTGGGGTCGATCGGGGACCTTTGTCGCATTTGGGGTTCTTCTTTTATTTTGGTTCCGTAGTCGGACCTTGATTGTATCTGGATGATGTAATGCTTTATTCATGTAATTGTGTGAAGTGGCGATTGTAAGCCAACTATGTATCTCTTTCCTTTATGTATTACATGGGTTGTGTGAAGATTACCTCACTTGCGACATTGCTTTCAATGCGGTTATGCCTCTAAGTCGTGCTTCGACACGTGGGAGATATAGCCGCATCGAGGGCGTTACAATGACCCCCGGCCTCTGCATCTGGGAGTCACACACGCATCTGTAGCTACGAATTGTAGTGTTCTCAACCATCCGATTAGCTCTATCATGGATGTACCTAGATACTAAAACATGTCTAGATACATCTATATTTTGACAAATGGAAGGCATGTATTGTGGAACGGAGGGAGTGCTTGTCATCAAAATGGATAAAAAGGGACGTATCTAGAACTAAAATACGTCTACATACATCTCCTTTTATCAATTTTGATGACAAGTAGTACTTCTTACCCAAAGGAACTTTATATCCAACAGACACAAAACATCCGTTCGACAGTTGGAAATTACTAATATGATGTCGAAGTAATTGCTGCATCGCCACCAAAACCCACCATTTCTTAAGCTAAAGTAGACCAAGGTAATCCCTATATTAGTGAAGGAAATATGCCCTAGAGGCAATAATAAAGTTATTATTTATTTCCTTATTTCATGATAAATGTTTATTATTGATGCTATAATTGTATTAAACGGAAACATAATACATGTGTGAATACATAGACAAACATAATGTCACTAGTATGCCTCTACTTCACTAGCTCGTTGAATCAAAGATGGTTGTGTTTCCTCACCATGGACATGAGTTGTCATTTGATTAACGGGATCACATCATTAGGAGAATGACGTGATTGACTTGACCCATTCCGTTAGCTTAGCACTTGATCGTTTAGTATGTTGCTATTGCTTTCTTCATGACTTATAAATGTTCCTATGACTATGAGATTATGCAACTCCCGTTTACTGGAGGAACACTTTGTGTGCTACCAAATGTCACAACATAACTGGGTGATTATAAAGGAGCTCTACAGGTGTCTCCGAAGGTACATGTTGAGTTGGCATATTTCGAGATTAGGATTTGTCACTCCGATTGTCGGAGAGGTATCTCTGGGCCCTCTCGGTAATGCACATCACTATAAGCCTTGCAAGCAATGTGACTAATGAGTTAGTAGCAGGATGATGCATTACATAACAAGTAAAGAGACTTGCCGGTAATGAGATTGAACTAGGTATTGAGATACCGACGATAGAATCTCGGGCAAGTAACATACCGATGACAAAGGGAAACACCGTATGTTGTTATGCGGTTTGACCGATAAAGATCTTCGTAGAATATGTGGGAGCCAAAATGAGCATCCAGGTTCCGCTATTAGTTATTGACCGGAGACGTGTCTCGTCATGTCTACATTGTTCTTGAACCCATAGGGTCCGCACGCTTAAGGTTTCGATGACAGTTATATTATAAGTTTATGAGTTTTGATGTACCGAAGGTGTTCGGAGTCCTGGCTGAGATCGGGGACATGACGAGGAGTCTCAAAATGGTCGAGATGTAAAGATCGATATATTGGACGACTATATTCAGATATCGGAAAGGTTTTGAGTGATTCGGGTATTTTCGGGGGTACCGGGGAGTTACGGGAATATGAGGAAGAAGCAATGGGCCTCATGGGCCAAGTGGTGGAAGATAGGAGGCAGGGCGCACGCCCCCCCCCCCCCTAGCCCAAACCGAATTGGACTAGGGGTCCGGCCCCCCTTTCCTCTTTTTCCTCCCTCTCCTTCCTTCTCCTTCTCCTTCCCTTCCTTCCCCTCTCCTAGTTGGACAAGGAAAGGAGGGAGTCCTACTCCCGGTGGGAGTAGGACTCCTCCTGGCGCGCCCCTCCTGGCCGGCCCCCTCCTCCCCCCTTGCTCCTTTATATACATGGGCAAGGGGCACCTCTAGGCACAACAACAATTGATCCCTTGGATCTTTTAGCCGTGTGCGGTGCCCCCCTCCACCATAATCCACCTCGATAATATTGTAGCGGTGCTTAGGCGAAGCCCTGCGTCGGTAGAACATCAAGATCGTCACCACGCCGTCGTGCTGACGGAACTCTCCCTCGACACTCGGCTAGATCGGAGTTCAGGGGACGTCATTGAGCTGAACGTGTGCTAGAACTCGGAGGTGCCATTTTTTTGGTGCTTGATCGGTCGGGCTGTGAAGACGTACGACTACATCAACCGCGTTGTTCTAACGCTTCCGCTTTCGGTCGACGAGGGTACGTGGACAAAACTCTCCCCTCTCGTTGCGATGCATCACCATGATCATGCGTGTGCGTAGGAAATTTTTTTGAAATTACTACGTTCCCCAACAGTGCCATCCGAGCCAGGTTTTATGCGTAGATGTTATATGCATGAGTAGAACACAAGTGAGTTGTGGGCGATACAAGTCATACTGCTTACCAGCATGTCATACTTTGGTTTGGCGGTATTGTTGCATGAAGCGGCCTGGACCAACATTACGTGTACGCTTATGCGAGACTGGTTTTACCACCGTGCTTTGCACACAGGTGACTAGCGGGTGTCAGTTTCTCCAACTTTAGTTGAATCGAGTGTGTCTACGCCCGGTCCTTGCGAAGGTTAAAACAGCACTAACTTGACAAAATATCGTTGTGGTTTTGATGCGTAGGTAAGAACGGTTCTTGCTCAGCCCGTAGCAGCCACGTAAAACTTGCAACAACAAAGTAGAGGACGTCTAACTTGTTTTTGCAGGGCTTGTTGTGATGTGATATGGTAAGGACGTGATGAGATATAAGTTGTTGTATGAGATGATCACGTTTTGTTGAAGTTATCGGCAACTGGTAGAAGCCTTATGGTTGTCTCTTTATTGCATAAGATGCAAGCGCCAAATAATTGCTTTACTTTATCGCTATACGATAGCAATAGTTGCAAGAGCAATAGTTGGCGAGACGACCATGTGATGACACATTGATATAGATCAAGATGATGGAGATCATGGTGTCGTGCCGGTGACGATGGAGATCATGACAGTACTTTGGAGATGGAGATCAAAGGCGCAAGATGATCATGGCCATATCATGTCACATATTTTGATTGCATATGATGTTTATCTTTTATATATCTTATTTTGCTTAGTTTGACGGTAGCATTTTAAGATGATCTCTCACTAATTATCAAGAAGTGTTATCCCTGAGTATGCACCGTTGCGAAAGTTCTTCGTGCTGAGACACCACGTGATGATCGGGTGTGATAGGCTCTACGTTCAAATACAACGGGTGCAAAACAGTTGCACACGCGGAATACTCAGGTTAAACTTGACGAGCCTAGCATATACAGATATGGCCTCGGAACACGGAGACCGAAAGGTCGAGCGTGAATCATATAGTAGATATGAACAACATAGTGATGTTCACCATTGAAAACTACTCCATCTCACATGATGATCGGACATGGTTTAGTTGATTGGGATCACGTGATCACTTAGATGACTAGAGAGATATCTGTCTAAGTGGGAGTTCTTAAGTAATATGATTAATTGAACTTAAATTTATCATGAACTTAGTCCTGGTAGTATTTTGCAAATTATGTTGTAGATCAATAGCTCGTGTTGTTGCTTTCATATGTTTATTTTGATATGTTCCTAGAGAAAACTGTGTTGAAAGATGTTAGTAGCAATGATGCGGATTGGATCCATGATCCGAGGTTTATCCTCATTTCTTTGCCTGAAGAATTATGTCCTTGATGCACGCTAGGTGACAAACCTATTGCGAGGAGCGATGCTGAGACGTTATGAATGTTTGGCTAGCTCAAAATGATGACTACTTGATAGTTTAGTGCACCATGCTTAAACGGCTTAGAATCGGGACTTCAAAGACATTATGAACGTCATGGACCTATGAGATGTTCCAGGAGTTGAAGTTAATATTTCCAGCAAATACCCGAGTTGAGAGATATGAAGTCTCCAACAAGTTCTATAGCTAAAAGATGGAGGAGAAACGCTCAACTAGTGAGCATGTGCTCAGATTGTCTGGGTACTTCAATCGCTTGAATCAAGTGGGAGTTAATCTTCCAGATAAGATAGTGATTGACATAATTCTCTAGTCACCATCACTAAGTTACTAGAACTTCGTGATGAACTATAGTATGCAAGGGATGGCGAAAACGATTCCCGAGCTCTTCGTGATATTGAAATCGGCGAAGGTAGAAATCAAGAAAGAGCATCAAGTGTTGATGATTGACAAGACCACTAGTTTCAAGAAAAGGGCAAAGGAAAGAAAGGAAACTTCAAGTAGAATGGCAAACAAGTTGTCACTCCCGTGAAGAAGACCAAAGCTGGACCAAAACCTAAAACCGAGTGCTTACTTTGCAAAGGAAGCAGTCCTTTGAAGCGGAAATGCCCGAATATTTGGTGGATAAGAAGGATGGCAAAGTGAACAAGGGTATATTTGATATCTGAGTTATTGATGTGTGCCTTACTAGTGTTTATAGTAGCCCTGAGTATTTGATACTTGTTAGGTTGCTAAGATTAGTAACTCGAAGCAGGAGTTCTGAGAATAAGCAGAGACTAGTTGAAGGGAAGTGACAATGAGTGTTGGAAGTAGTTCCAAGATTGATATGATCATCATCGCACACTCCCTATACTTTCGAGATTAGTGTTAAACCTAAATAAATGTTATTTGGCGTTTGAGTTGAGCATGAATATGATTTGATCATGTTTATTGCAATACGGTTATTCATTTAAAGTCAGAGAATAATTGTTGTTTTGTTTACATGAATAAAACCTTGAATGGTCATACACCCCAATGAAAATAGTTTGTTGGATCTCGATCGTAATGATACACATATTCATAATATTGATGCCAAAGGATGCAAAGTTAATAATGATAGTGCAACTTATTTGTGGCACTGCCGTTTGGGTCATATCGGTGTAAAGCGCATGAAGAAACTCCATAAAAGATGGATTTTTGAAATCACTTGGTTATGAATCATCTGATGCTTTGCGAACTGTGCCTTTTGGACAAGATGACTAAAACTCCGTTCTCCAGAACAATGGAACGAGCTACTGACTTGTTGGAAATAATACATACCGATGTATGCGGTCCAATGAGTGTTGATGCTCGTGGCAAGTATCGTTATTTTCTGACCTACACAAATGATTTGAGAAGATATGAGTATATCTACTTGATGAAACATAAGTCTGGAATAGTTGAAAGGTTCAAAGAATTTCAGAGTGAAGTGGAGAATCATCGTAACAAGAAAATAAAGTTTCTACAATCTGATCATAGAGAAGAATATTTGAGTTACGAGTTCGGCCTTCATTTTAAACAATGTGGAATAGTTTCATAGTTCACGCCACATGGAACACCACAGCGTATTGGTGTGTCCGAACGTCGTAACCGCACTTTATTAGATATGGTGCGATCTATGATGTATCTTATCGGTTTACCACTATCGTTTTGGGGTTATGCATTTTAGACAGTTGCATTCATGTTGAATAGGGCACCATCTAAATCCGTTGAGACGACACTGTATGAACTATGGTTTAGCAGTAAACCTAAGCTGTCGTTTCTTAAAGTTTGGAGTTCTGATGCTTATAGGAAAAAGGTTTTCAACCTGATAAGCTCGAACCCAAATCGGAGAAGTGCATCTTCATAGAATACCCAAAGGAAACTATTGGGTACACCTTCTATCACAGATCTGAAGGCAAAACATTTGTTGCTAAGAATGGATCCTTTCTAGAGAAGGAGTTTCTCTCGAAAGAAGTGAGTGGGAGGAAAGTAGAGCTTGATAAGGTAATTTGTACCTTCTCCTGAATTGGAAAGTAGTTCATCACAGAAATCAGTTCCAGTGATTCCTACACCAATTAGTGAGGAAGCTAATGATGATGATCATGAAACTTCAGATTAAGTTACTACAAAACCTCATAGGTCTTCCAAAGTACAGTCCACACCAGAGTGTTATGGTAATCCTATTCTGTAAGTCATGTTACTAGACCATGATGAACCTACGAACTATGAGGAAGCGATGATGAGCCCAGATTCCGCGAAATGGCTTGAGGCCATGAAATCTGAGATGGGATCCATGTATGAGAACAAAGTGTGGACTTTGGTGGAGTTGCCCGATGATCGGCAAGCCATATTGTATAAATGGATCTTCAAGAGGAAGACAGACGCTAATAGTAGTGTTACTATGTACAAAGCTCGACTTGTCGCAAAAAGGTTTTCGACAAGTTCAAGGTGTTGACTACAATGAGATTTTCTCAAATGTAGCGATGCTTAAGTCTGTCTGAATCATGTTAGCAATTGCCACGTTTTATGAAATCTAGCAAATGGATGTCGAAACTGCATTCCTTAATGGTTTTCTTAAAGAAGAGTTGTATATGATGCAACCAGAAGGTTTTGTCAATCCTAAAGGTGCTAACAAAATGTGCAAGCTCCAGTGATCCATCTATGGACTGGTGCAAGCATCTCAGAGTTGGAATATACGCTTTGATAAGTTGATCAAAGCATATAGTTTTATACAGACTTGCGGTGAAGCCTGTATTTATAATAAAGTGAGTGGGAGCACTACCGCCTTTCTGATAAATATATGTGAGTAACATAATGTTGATCAGAAATGATGTAGAATTTTTCTGGAAAGCATAAAGGAGTTCTTTAAAAGAAAGACCTCAGTAAAGCTACTTACATATTGAGCATCAAGATCTATTGAGATAGATCAAGACGCTTGATAAGTTTTTCAATAAGTACATACCTTGTCAAGATTTTGAAATAGTTCAAAATGGAACAGTCAAAGAAAGAGTTCTTACCTGTGTTGCAAAGGTGTGAAATTGAGTAAGACTCAAATCCCGACCACGGCAGAAAATAGAAAAGAGAATGAAAGTCATTCCCTATGCCTCAGTCATAGGTTCTATAAAGTATGCTATGCTATGTACCAGACCTATTGTATACCTTGCTCTGAATTTTGCAAGGGAGTACAATAGTGATCTAGGAGTAGATCACTGGACATTGGTCAAGAATATCCTTATGAGCATTGTAGACATAGAATATTTGCAAAATACATATTTGCAAAATACATTGGTCAAGAATATCCTTATGAGCATTGTAGACATAGAATATGAGCATTGTAGACATAGAATATTTGCAAAATACATATTTGCAAAATACATTGGTCAAGAATATCCTTATGAGCTTTCACACCAATCCAGATGACTCTAAGTCTCAATCTGGATACATATTGAAAGTGGGAGCAATTAGCTAGAGTAGCTCCGTGCAGAGCATTGTAGACATAGAATATTTGCAAAATACATATGGCTCTGAATGTGACAGACCCGTTGACTAAGCTTCTCTCACGAGCAAAACATGATCACACCTTAGTACTCTTTGGGTGTTAATCACATAGCGATGTGAAATAGATTATTGACTCTAGTAAACCCTTTGGGTGTTGGTCACATGACGATATGAACTATGGGTGTTAATCATATGCAGATATGAAATATTGGTGTTAAATCACATGGTGATGTGAACTAGATTATTGACTCTAGTGCAAGTGGGAGACTAAAGGAAATATGCCCTAGAGGCAATAATAAAGTTATTATTTATTTCCTTATTTCATGATAAATGTTTATTATTCATGCTATAATTGTATTAACCGGAAACATAATGTCACTAGTATGCCTCTACTTGACTAGCTCGTTGAATCAAAGATGGTTGTGTTTCCTAACCATGGACATGAGTTGTCATTTGATTAACGGGATCACATCATTAGGAGAATGATGTGATTGACTTGACCCAATCCGTTAGCTTAGCAATTGATCGTTTAGTACGTTGCTATTGCTTTCTTCATGACTTATACATGTTCCTATGACTATGAGATTATGGAACTCCCGTTTACTGGAGGAACACTTTGTGTGCTACCAAACGTCACAACATAACTGGGTGATTATAAAGGAGCTCGACAGGTGTCTCCGAAGGTACATGTTGAGTTGGCATATTTCGAGATTAGGATTTGTCACTCCGATTGTAGGAGAGGTATCTCTGGGCCCTCTCGATAATGCACAGCACTATAAGCCTTGCAAGCAATGTGATTAATGAGTTAGTTGCGGTATGATGCATTACATAACGAGTAAAGAGACTTGCCGGTAACGAGATTGAACTAGGTATTGAGATACCGACGGTCGAATCTCGGGCAAGCAACATACCGATGACAAAGGGAACAACGTATGTTGTTATGCGGTTTGACCGATAAAGATCTTCGTAGAATATGTGGGAGCCAATATGAGCATCCAGGTTCCGCTATTGGTTATTGACCGGAGACGTGTCTCGGTCATGTCTACATTGTTCTCGAACCCGTAGGGTCCGCACGCTTAAGGTTTCGATGACAGTTATATTATAAGTTTATGAGTTTTGATGTACCGAAGGAGTTCGGAGTCCTGGATGAGATCGAGGACATGACGAGGAGTCTCGAAATGGAGTATCGAAATGGTCGAGACGTAAAGATCGATATATTGGACGACTATATTCGGACATCGGAAAGGTTCCGAGTGATTTGGGTATTTTTGGGGGTACCGGGAGTTACGGGAATACGAGGAAGAAGCAATGGGCCTCATGGGCCAAATGGTGGAAGAGAGGAGGCAGGGCGCGCGCCCCCCTAGCCCAAACCGAATTGGACTAGGGGGTCCCTTTCCTCTTTTTCCTCCCTCTCCTTCCTTCTCCTTCTCCTTCCCTTCCTTCCCCTCTCCTAGTTGGACAAGGAAAGGAGGGAGTCCTACTCCCGGTGGGAGTAGGACTCCTCCTGGCGCGCCCCTCCTGGCCGGCCGCCTCCTCCCCCCTTGCTCCTTTATATACAGGGGCAGGGGGCACCTCTAGGCACAACAACAATTGATCCCTTGGATCTTTTCTCTGTGTGCGGTGCCCCCTCCACCATAATCCACCTCGATAATATCGTAGTGGTGCTTAGGCGAAGCCCTGCGTCGGTAGAACATCAAGATCGTCACCACGCCATCATGCTGACAGAACTCTCCCTCGACACTTGGCTGGATCGGAGTTCGAGGGACGTCATCGAGCTGAACGTGTGCTAGAACTCGGAGGTGCCGTAGTTTTAGTGCTTGATCGGTCGGGCCGTGAAGACGTACGACTACATCAACCGCGTTGTTCTAACGCTTCCGCTTTCAGTCTACGAGGGTACGTGGACAACACTCTCCCCTCTCGTTGCGGTGCATCACCATGATCTTGCGTGTGCGTAGGAATTTTGTTTGAAATTACTATGTTCCCCAACAATTAGCATATTACTAAGATAAACAGAAGGCACTGTAGAAACATTTAGGACGTGAGCTTGTTAATCTGAATGTGGAGGGACACAAGCTTAGCCTCGGCCAGCAGCTTGGGCGGAACTGTCAAGATGGTCAGCTCCTACACGTCAACGTCGCCGGGATCCTTGCTGCTTGTCACCTCCATTTCCACCTTGACGGCGTCGGTCGTGCCTTTGTGCTCCCCTGGCGGGCCGTTCGCCCATAGCTTGGCCACGTAGTGCGGCAGTGGGGACGCCCCCGCTCTGGTGCAGATGACCGACATGGCGATAGGCGCGCCAATGTCGAGCATGCCGCCGACCAAGAAAAACGTGCAGCAGTCCTCCTCCGCGAACAGCAAGAGCCATGGCTCCGACAGTGGCACTTCAGCTGGAGCACCTTGCCGTACTGGATCCTGTGCACGGGCATGGGATGCGCTTGCTGATGTGGTGGTAGAGCGCCAGCGGCGGGCCTTTGTAGCCGCAGACGAGCATGGGGCATTTGCAGGGGGCGAGCGGACACACGCTCTGGTGATCGGCGAGCTTGTGGTAAGTGACGTAGAGCCCACAGCCTTCATGCGGGCACTCCACCCTCACCGACAAAAGGACGGAGTCCACCGCCGTATTCCGCACGTCGAAGCCACAGCCACGCTTGCACTTCGCGCATCGCCATTGGTTCCCGGGCGCCGACGCGGCAGATCTGCGAGCGGTGCCCTCTGTTGCCCGCGAAATCAATCGAACAAAGACATCACTCAAGAAACTTGCACCTTGCTCAATCACCGAATGGACGAGGTGTATTGAACCTCATACCTTTGGGCGTCAAGGGGCGGAGGCACAAGGGGCAGTGGAGCACGGTGAGGTCCATCGAGACCTTAGAGAGCTCCATCGTCGGGTCCTATTCGGTCTGCATGATCTCGCCCTCCTCGTGCACAACCATCTCTCGACCTGGGCCGGGGTATTACAAAGCTTTACCGTCACATATTTTATACTACTTCAAGGTGCATTAAATCAACACATGCAAGTATCAAAAGGAGAGTGAAGGCATGCATGCATGCGTTGTAATTAATGCATCGGTAAACGCAAATTATTGAAATATATCAAGTGCAGTGCTTTGATGTGTCGCGTCAACTCGTACATCAATGAGAAGTTTGATTATCCTCTCCCTCGTGGACTTAACTGCACCTGACTTTGGTTGTATGATAGGTTGGCCACACACCTGTCGGGCCCACCTTTCATACACACAAAGGCAGGAGCGTCCCTCCCTTGCCCATGAGCGTGGTGGCTGGCAAGACTAGGAGAAGCTTGCCACACGCCTCCCTCCCACGCAGTGGACATGCAGCAGTTCAATCGGTGTCGATGGCGAAGCGCATCAGAGTACTCCTCCAAAGGATAGTACTCCATCATTGTTCGACTTCCCAGAGAGGCGAAGAGCCAAGCACAGCCCGGACGCTCGTGTGGCAGTTTCATGTGTAGAGTAGTCTAGGATAGTGTGTGTCGTGCCTGTAAGCTTAAAATCGTTTCGGTCGGCTCCATGTTATGTGGCCGTCTCGAATTTTTAAAAAAAAAATTAAAATAGTCTTCTGGCCCTACCTGTCACCCTGGTGATTGTAGTTTGCATGCTCATCTGGTCAAGACAGGAATATATATTTTAATTTGTTTTTTTCGAAAAGGGGGGACTCCCCGGCCTCTACATCAGAACGATGCATACGGCCACATATATTTTAATTTGTGGTGGGTAAATGTTAGAGGTTGCAGCAAATATATTATACACTGCGGGTCTTTCAGCCAAGTTTAGACGCAAGCATGTGGGGCCAGCGCTATGATGTGTCGCGTCAACTCGTACAACAAGGAGAAGCTTGATTTTACTATACGCCTTCTCCCTCACCCATGTGCGCGGTTGCTCACAAACGAGGACAGGCTTTTGCTTAGTAGTACTTCTACAACAAGCTATCCGTCTCTTCGCCATGTGGACGGACATGCGAGAGTGGATTCGACCTTTGTAGAAGCAGTAGTAGTAACATCATTGTTCGTCTTCTCGAATAGGCGAAGAGCCAAGAGCAAACCGAATGTTGCAGTTGCGAACATTGGAGCATGCATATAGCCAGGCTCTTGCATGAGACAAAATTGCTATGTGAGCCCACTATTGTACTAGTACGTACAACTACTTGCTAGTATAGCCCTGTAAACCAGAAAGGAGTATTTGCCCTTCTAGAGATTTCAATAAGTGACTAGACTACACCGAGATGGAGTACATATGGAGCAAAATGAGTGAATTTGCACCGTAAATAAATACGTACTAGTTCCATCGTTTTCCTCTCCGAGGTGCACAATATTGAGTATACTGACTAGTTTCTTTTTGACACGCATTTACGTTTTTTTGACATAGTACACACGCAAGCGCTCATATACACGTGCATGCACTCACCCCTATGAACGCACACACGCACGACACTATCATCTTGAAATTTACGAAGTCACCATAGGCACCTCGTCATCGACAGGTCCATAGGTGCTTGAATGCCAAGGAGGGAGAGGGTAGCGGTTCCCGAGATGTTGAACGGTCAATGATGCATCCTCAATTACATGCAGAGGGAATTAATTGGAGAAGCAGAATAGAGCCAGCACGATGTGAATGCAATAGAGTTTGGACTCTCATATAATAAAGGCGCCCCACCACTCCAATCCATCTACTCCCAAGTCTCTGCGCAACACTGCTCACTCCAATCCAAGACCAAGTGACCAGAAGCCACAATCACCTATGGAGGCGATGGACGCGAGCAGCAGTCGGCTGTGCCAAATCATCCAAGGCGCCGGCCTACGGCCCCGCACCGTGCAGCGTTTCCAGACGGTGCTGGCGACCTCAGGCATCATAGCCATCGCCGACGCCGGCTTCACCTCTTGCATGGACGACATGATGGTCAACTCTATCCGCAAGTTCACCGCCGTCAAGAAGCGTGTGGACGACCTTGCCGTACTGCTCCAGCCCGTGCGCCTCATTGCCTGCCACCCTCATCGGCCTCCATGGTGACGAACTCTTTCAAGCCCTGGTGGCCCTGCAGGTGCCGGAGGTCGCGACAAAGAATGTGCACCTCAAGGCCGCGCTCGTCGCGCAGCGCCTCGCCATGCAAGAAACCGTCGACCTACACATCTACGTCTACGAGGAAATCGTCTACATAGGCCACTACAAGGCAAGCGAGGACAGAAAGACGTTGGCCTTCTTCGGTAATTGGAACCTTTGGATGCCATTGTTCAGAAGAATGTCGACCGCCACGAAAGCCGCTACTTAGGCGTCGTTCGGTGGGCGGCGCCTCGAGTCGAGGAGGTGGACGTCATCGATGGATGCATCTCTTCTTCTTGCCTCCTGTAACCAAGCTTTGCATCGCCTCGTGGCCTTAATGTTTTATTAGTATAGTACTCCCTCCATTCCCAAATATAAGTCTTTCTAAATATTCCAGCAAGTGACTACTACATACGGAGCAAAATGAGTGAATCTACACTCTAAACTATGTCTACATACATCTGTATGATGTATTCCATTTGAAATAGTATCAAAAAGGCTTATATTTATGAACAGAGGGAGTATATGGCATTTTTATTCCAGTCATAACGTTTTCACTGTGAGGTGGGGCCGCAGTTGAGCAAACCCACCCCGCCCACCGGGCGTCGGCCGAGTTTAGAATTAGAAGAGAGAAACGAGGGAGGAGAGCTAGCTGTAGCACAGACGCTGTTGTCAGATGGGACTCGTGTTTATAGAATAGGAGTAGTGAGCACTTGTGCCTATTTTTTTGAGGGAAAAATTAGTCGTATGTCTAGTACCACTAGTTGGGTGCGTGCGACCTATAGTTGTCATCACTTTGGGTCTCCATTTCGAACCGCGGCTACGCTTCACAGTACATATTTTTTCACGCATTTATCCTCCTATATGCACTCCTAGGCTATTTCCACGTGCTCCCAATCTCCGACATGTGGGACATAGAGCATCAGGGTTGTAGTGCATGCACGACTCGGAGCATATGCCGGGGTACTTTACATTTTAGACCTCACGAATTACATGCAAACCCCTCGTAGAAGAATAAATAAATGAATGAATTACTACATGAAACCGGATTATTTTCATGGAAACCGGAGCACGTTCATTAAATTTTGGACATAACACGTTTATAAAAAATGACCGGACCTAAACCAGTCTAAGGGCCTCTTTGATTTTTCCCGCAAAAAAGGGCCTCTTTGATTCGCAGGATACTGAAAACACAGGAATGGGGAAAGTATGATGGCGATGAACCGAGACGAGGAGAACTCTAACTCAGCTAGAGGTTAGAGTTAGATTCTAACCCTGAACTAACTCTAAACCAAAGAGGTGTATGGATGGCAGGGTTAGATTGACAATAAATGATCTATCTTAATCATTTGACTACTTTGGACCTTATTTCCTGCCGGATTTGGAGGGTGCTTGGATACGTTTTAGTTCCATGACTAAAAGTAGTGGGACTAAAACTTGCTAGCCTCACCCATGCTTGGATCCAAATACTAAAGAGACTAAAATCAAGTTAATGAGCATTTATTATCCTCCAAACCCTCCAATCCAGAACTCGCCTGTGTTAAAGGAGAGGAGTTAAATGAGGAGAGAGAGGACTAATCCACATTTTAGTAGGGGTACCCTGACTAAAAAATTTTAGTCTCAAGACTAGTTTTAGCCCCTCTTTAGTCAGGGGTGCTTGGAACTTTAGCCTCTTAAAGAGACTATTTTTAGTCAGACTAAAATAAGTCCCTTGGATCCAAGCACCCTATTGGTGTGGCCGGCTCTTCTGTGGCCTCCTCCCACTCACAATTGACATAAACGAACCATCTATACAAATCAAGCATGCAAAACATGATAATTTTTACTTTGTCCATACAAATGAGATATCCCACTTAAACATACAAGTTGTCAATCAAGCTTCACAAAATAAAAAAACACTTCATGAAACAAAGAATGAGCTAACTCATCACGGAAGTCATTCACGATAGGGAGGGAGCCCGGAGCCCCTCACGCACCAAGGGAGGTGCTCGCCATCGTTGCTCTGGAGGAAGGCTCAGAGAGCCCAAGCCCCGAACCTCTCCAACGCTGCCCTTGAAGTTGAGGTCGACACGGCATGGGTAGCAAGGCTGCTTGCACGATCGAACTTAATCTTTGGGCCTCTAGAAATATTGCAAGCTCAGAACTAAAATACCTAGAAAGGTGAACTGAATCTTTGGGCCTCTAGAAATAATGCAAGCCTAAAACTGAAATACCTAGAAAGGTGAACTGAATCTTTGGGCCTCTAGAAATAATGCAAGCTCAAACTGAAATACCTAGAAAGGTGAACTCAATCTTTGGGTCTCTAGAAATAATGCAAGCTCAGGAACTGAAATACCTAGAAAGGTGATCGAATCTTTGGGCCTCTAGAAATAATGCAAGCCTGAAATTGAAATACCTAGAAAGGTGAACTGAATCTTTGGGCCTCTAGAAATAATGCAAGCCTGAAATTGAAATACCTAGAAAGGTGACCTGAATCTTTGGGCTTCTAGAAAGATTTATTACCTCCTCAAGCAGCATCAAACAATTCCATGCGTGCACCACAAATCTATACCAAGTTTGATTAGGATCTACTTTTCCAAATCAGAATTGGCGCTAGAGCAAGCAAGATCAATGATATGGCCATGAGACAGAGAAGGAACGAACAAACTCACCCCTCTCGCGACCTCCCTGGTAGATCTTGCCGCGCCAGCACGATGAGAGGGAGAAAACGACAGTGAAGGGGGAGCGGGGCGACCTTCGAAGGCCGGAAGGAGAGGGCGGCCGGAGTAGGGCGGCGGAGGCCGGAAGGAGAGGGCAGCCGGAGGAGAGAGAGGGCAAGCGGCGCTTGGGCGGGCGGCCCTATAGGGAACAAAGAGGAGTCGTGCGAGAGGGGGGGGAGATCTGTTGCGGGCAGGGGAGATTTTTTTAGTTCTCTTTTAGTGGGCCCGAGGATAACTAACCTAATTAGAACCTCTCCATCGGGCTAGTCTTTTTAGCTGGGTTAGAGCAAACTAGCTCAAACTAACCCCTCTTGTTTTGATAATTTGAGGCTATTTCAACCCAAACTAGCTCTAACTCAGGGATCCAAACAAAGAGAAGTGTTACTGTACATGCTACAGTGTGGATCGTAGCACATTGTTTTTTATGGCCATATCACCACATTGTTTTCTACTGCTGGTTCACTAGGCTACCATGATTCGCACTACTGGTTCACTGGGCTGCCGTGCTTCGCACTCCTCCAACCTGAGTAGTACTCCCTCCATTCCTAAATATAAGTCTTCATAGATATTTCACTGTGGACCACATACGGATGTATATAGATGCATTTTATGTGTAGATTCACTCATTTTTCTCCGTATGTGGTCCATAGTGAAATCTCTCCAAAGACTTATATTTAGGAATGGAGGGAGTAGTATAGTACTAGTATATACCGCATCATTCTTTGCTCCTTCTTACTACTCCGACATGTGGGAGAGCCAGCATCCGGGTGGACGTGTCATGCACCAGATTAGAGCGTGAAACGGAAGGGGGGCATCACCCCGGTCGGAGCGCCAGTAATTCATGACTAATAGCTCAAACTAACTCTAACCAATGGATCCAAACCGGGCCTATGGCCAGTCTCGACGCGGAGCAGTCGCGTGCACCGGGAAGCGGCGCTCTCTCGGCCTTCGCGCCACTTCAAAGCCGACGCCAGTGAGAGGTCGCCTCCGCTCTAGCCGGGCATTAATGTGGCACTAACGCTCCAGGGCGACGCTGACCGTTTCACGCAGGAAGCGTGCGCTGGCAAGGGAGTATAGATTTTGAACCGTTTCAGGTGTAGTACTAGTAGTTTGCAAAACTACTCAATTATTGCACTCAGTTTCCTAAGAAATTGTGGTAAAAAAATGTTACTCCACATCCCGCTTCCCTTCTCCTTCCTCTTCCACCGCCCGCGCACGTCCGCAGGAAGCGACCGGTCAACCCTTATATAGGAGTGCTAGCACAAAAAGATGCATGCATGACCACTAAATTTCCATATTAAAGCGCCGCTCCGGCGGGAGTATGGCATATGTTGTTACCTTCGGCTAGCCCATGGCTACCGGGCGACGGCGACCAGAGAAGAGGCGGCGGGAGGGGAATGAATGGAGCTACTATTTGGGTTCGCCTTCCGGCTTAAATAAATGCGGAGCATCACGTGTACCTGCAGGTGCACAAATTGTAACATACGTGTCTACTTAAGTGGGCGTCACGTAACTGGTGTCTGTGTGTGAGAGAGAGAGATTCTGAGAGACAGAGTGCGTGTGTGCGACTCTACTCGGACATGTACTCAACTTTTTGCATCGGGATATAAGTATAATGGTATTTACTTTAGCTAGTGATTTACATGGCCATGTTAACGTGGTTGTGTCAAAAAAAATGTCACTTCCTACTCGTGATTTGTGTTATATAATTACAAGCAAGATTCTCGTGCATTGCACGGAACATCAATATGCATTTTTTTTACAAAACACCTGTTGTGATTGACCCATGCGGGAGTAATCCCATGTGTAAAAACTAATGATATCTCGAGAATTTTATCGGAAAACTGGTATCTCGAGAATGTCATCAAAAAATGAAAGATGAGAGATAAGGCGAGGAGGAGTGGAGCGTAGTGGTGACTGGTGGTCAGAATGGGTGAAGGCATGGGGATGGACAGCGCCGGTAGGCGGCAGCGGCCACCATGCATGCTAGATTTTTTCAGAGACTTGTTCCTTTTTTAATTGCTGAGCAATGAGGTTGCGGGAGATAATGATGTGGAGAGAGGTGTGGGTATCTTTTGTAACATTATCATAGTTTGCTTTCTATCCGTCAGATATAGATCATATGGTTTGTATTACAAGATGGCAGGCACACCATCATCGCCAACTCGTTTTTTATAAGGGTATAGATATAGATAGTGAGTGGTCATATCACAAGTCTTTCCAGCAGTAACGCTGTCAAATCGCACAGCCCCACTCGCTCACCCTCCTCGCCTCTCTGTCAAACCGCCTACCAAAAGCGGTCGCACAGTCGCCGGGAAAAGCCCCGCCCTCAACTTTTATCTACGCGAAAATAGTTCGAGCTTATTCGTTCTATATAAATATAGTACTTACTGTATGTTTATTCACCCGTGGGGTTGTTCAATGAATGGAGGGGCAGGGAGCACAAGTGAACAATACAGTAGTACTACTATTACTAAGTAGGAGTCGTACAGTAGTCACCTTAAATAGAGAGTTTCTTTTCTTTAATTCCACGTACACAAATTGAAACGCTTGTTGTGGAGAGAAAAAACATAATCACTCCACTATATATGGACGCAGGGGCCTGAGCGCTTCCTTTACTAGGGTTGCTCTCTTCATTCTCTCATCCTCTCCAGATATAAACAAGACAGCGGTAGCAACATTTTCTCTCTGCTCACCGCTGGTCACAGATCCGGCCGGATCCCTTCGGCCGGTGTGTGTAGAGGACTAAAAGGTGCATCGTTCACGTGGTCATCGCCGCCGAGGGAGGAAACCCACAGCTGCCGGAGGGGCCCGATCCTCTGCCCGTGTCGTTCTCTCCGACACAGCGCCGGCTCGGGAGGTCCTCCAACCCTTCTTCCTCCCTGCGGTATTGTCCGCAGATCCGACCTGCCGCCGCCGACATCCCGGCGACCCTCAGGTATAAGTTCTTCGAAAGTGGCCTTGCTCTACTGCCCCAGCTCCCCACATGTCTGCATGTGCATCTTTTTCTACTCCCATCAGCTCTTCCAAAGCCACCTAAATTTTTAGTATTATTAGAGGTAAAGCTACTTCATGCATTCAAATCTAGGGCTTTGTTCAAACAACAAAGAAAGGGGGGAATTGTAGCATGAATCTAGGACTTGATTCAAAGAGGAAATAATATCGTGAAAGTAGTAGAGACCAGATACCCAACCGGTCTCTTGGTTGAAAAGGGAAATAATGGGAAAACGCAGTACAAACTGGATAAGGAACAGATCTATTATTGGTTGAAAAAAGGATAGAAAGTGGCGGCTGGTGGACAAGTCAACACAGTATGTCCAGGATTAGATTTGCTGCCATCACATAGTAAAAGGTCTCTAGGATTAGATTTGCTGCCCTCACATAGTAAAAGGTCTCAGGATTAGATTTGCTGCCCTCACATAGTAAAAGGTCTCAGGATTAGATTTGTTGCCCTCACATAGTAAAAGGTCTCCAGGATTAGATTTGCTACCCTCACATAGTAAAAGGTCTACAGGATTAGATTTGCTGCCTTCACATAGTACAAGGTCTCCAGGATTAGGTTTGCTGCCCTCACATAGCATGAACAAACTCGGCATCACCACTTTATGCCTCCTTGTAGGTACATTGTGCTGATGCGTCCACTGTTGCATGTCCTTATACCAACCTTTTGTTGTTGTTAATGTAAGGGCGCATGTAAAATGAAGCGATCACACTGTTACCTTAGGGACATGTCTAACCAGCGTTATTGTTAATCTAATGCCTCCAGTGACAAGATGCAATTAAACGTGTTACAAATGGCACTCTGCTGTTTTCCCAAGATGATAAGTAAGTTGCTCCTTTACGCGCTTGAGTGTCCTGGTGTCCCCACGGTCCCATGCCCTTAAACCAACTCTTTAGCTCTTTGTTGATTTCTCGTGTTTGGTAAACAAGCAATGCCAACATTAAAGTAATCCCATATTTGAGGAATCTCATTGTTGATCGTAATGCTTACGTAACATGAAGCATTGTCGACGCTTTTAAAATTTCTCCGTCCTTGCGTGATTGCCATGAACATAATTAAGATGCTTCTTTTCATTTTGTATATGTTTCGTATATTTTTATTGACCAACAACTATTTACTTTCTATCTTTTTGTGCAGATAGGGATATCCATTTCACCTTGTTGCTATTGTGACCTTTTGGTGAACTACACAAAACACTTTTTTTGGAACGAGTGTCTTATGCAGTTCAACTAAAATGTCACGTGGGCAACATCTCTCAATTTTGGTGGAACTACACAAAATGGTGATTGGAGTTTCCAAAATCTCTGTCAAGTTCTGATGGTAATCTCATGCAACATTTTATTAGCCTTTGCAAGATAGAGCCGTCACTGTCACCACAATGGCACTTTATTTTAGTGGAACTGCACAAAAGGATAAGAAAATTATAGTTGCACCTTACATGAGTCGGACAGCCAACCTTAATGTTCCTCAATTTTAGTGCAACCACTAAAGAAGAACCTGCCAGCTCACAAGAGCAAGTACTTCTTGCTAGCTGAATGATGCAATCTTTGCTTCATTTTAGGTGAACTGCAGAAAAAGGCGCATGAATTCAATCATGGAACTCAAGGCAGACCTCATCCAAGTAGAGCTCGAGGTTGAGTTCAAGGAGGCCGCTATTAAAGTGAAATCATGATCTCCTGTCTCCTTGTTTGTGTTGTGCAAACATGTTGTGCAAACAGGAATACTCAACTACAGATGTTGTGATGGTCAAGAGCATTCGCCAAGTTCTTCGATTGTATGACATGGCTAGCCAAGATGGATTTAATCCCGATATTCACTTTATCAAAAGGCTCTAATGGGTTGGTTCGAATCTTGCAAGTGGGAATCGATGAGATGTGTAGGCATCTTTGTTGTACTTATTATTTGAATCTTATTTGTTGGTTACGAATCTTGCAAGTCGGGAATCAATGAGATGTGTAGGCATCTTTGTTGTACTTATTATTTGGATCTTATTTGTTGGTTCGAATCTTGCAAGCTAGGAATCAATGAGATGTGTAGGCATCTTTGTTGTACTTATTATTTGGATCTTATTTGTTGGTTACGAATCTTGCAAGTGGGAAACACGACATGATGATGCAGAGGACGACAACCATAACAAACAGTTCAAACTTGGTAGTATTATCTTTGTGAAAGTCGACAAATGTCTTGATCGTAATGCGCCCCGAGAATAATAATTCTAATTGTTGTGCATGTTGATCCTGTGGCACTGATAGAACGAGCGAATGCATTGCTTTTTTTAAGTATAAATTTCTATTAAATCTAATTAAATTTAAGTAAAGTGACCACTAATTCCTGTTATTACAGTACCAATACAGACCCGCTCGTGAACCGACGTGTCGTCGAAGTAGGTTTCTTAATGGAGGCATTTGAATGCGCCGAGGGTGCATCTTCTGCCGGCGCAGTGAGACGAGGAGGGTAGTAATGTTGTCGCATGTACACACTCACCATGTTGAATCCAGTTCCCCAAGAGCTGAAAAACGAACTGTTGCCGCCGCCTACACACTCGTTCACTCGAAGAGACTCCAATGGCGATCCGAGGGGTGAGCCTGCTGGATATGGACTTCAGCAAGGAGTTCCCCTTTGAGTTCGCTGTTCAGTCCTATGGCTGCACCAAGTTGAATGTGATGTACATCAACGATACGGACTCGGTGAAGCTCTGCCTCGCCCCAGTCCTATGGTTGCACCAGGTTCTGGAGCATTCGCCCCGTTTCATCGGCAGCGCCGACTACACCTTCGCTACGGTGGAGAGAAGGAAGAACTCGACGATTCGGCCATCTGGTGCAACAAGCTTGTCGACATCCGTATAATACAAGATCATCAAAGAACGGGCGAGAAGGACTCCGTGGTTGACCTCGCTGAGACCATCATCGACCCCTAATACGCCAACATGAAAGAAGATGACCTGAACACGTGGGAGGTACCTCTAAATCTAGCCTACATAACCTACGCGTCCAAGGACGTATATGCATGCTGCGACATGTACAGGCAGATCTTGGACATGAGGGCATGTCTCGCTTCCCCAGAATCGACGAGTACACTGGACAATCGCGGCGCCATGATCAAGCGTGCTGTGAAGGTCTAGATGTTGTACTTTATCTGTTTATAAGCACCTTTATCATCTGAGTGTTTCATGCATTAGCCTATGTGTCGTAATTATCTGTTTTGTCCGAAATATTTCTTTTAAGAACCCATTAACCTGATTGCTTTTTTAGCGGCTATTTGCTTATGTATGTAAACTAGTTCACTTGTCCGTAAAAAAAACTAGTTCACTCGGCTGCCGTGCTTTGAATCTCCTTCCCCCCGACATATTCCCCTCCTAAGGTGGACCCAGCAGGTCTCTGAATTTTCTCCCACTTTCTTTTTCGATGTAAACTGAGTTTTCTCCCAGTACTTTCCCCTAGAACCAACTCAACTGCCCCACGCCTAGCCTAAAAATAATAATACCCTAATGTACTATTAACTCATCAAATTAAAATGATATTTTATTTCGTAAGTTGTAAGTTCTTACAAAATAATAATAATAATTGTTTATATATAACTTGGCAAGTTAACTCCTAGTGATTGCGTACATAAGCTTGCAAAGATTTTACTGACGTGCAATCATGTGTTTATGTTTTTATAACATTTCTCCGTCTATCCCAACATGATATTTTCACCCAGCCCAGCAAGTCCACGGATTTCGAGAAAAATGCAAATGCGATTTAAACGGGCTGCATAGATGCTACATCATTGTTTCACTCAGCCCACCAAATGGTCTACACCCAGCCAACCAAATGGACTAAAAAACAAATGGACTGGCTGACATGTGGGCCAGTAGGTCGAAGCCTAAGAAGGCATTGGATTTACATCCAACGGCCGGCATTCTTCTTCAATCTCTCGTCTTCTTCCCCAGCTGCCGGAATCGTCGCTTCCAGCCTTGGCGTCCAACGGTGTTGTTTTGCGCCTCAACAAACACTACCCCACCGACGGCCGAGCCATCCCTCCACTCCGCACCTCTGTTATTCTTCGCCGAGTGTAGGCCCACCCTGCACCCGAACCAGTCAAGTTTCCCACTCCTCTCCGTCTGCGACTCCACTGCCGCGTCTTCCCCATCTCTGGGTCGTTCTAGTCTGGGGCCTCGCCGTCGTCCATCGCCTCGGTGCGCTCGGCGCGGCGTGGTCAACATACGAGAGTCATCGGAAGAGGACTATACGTGGAGAGCCTGACGGCTGGGACCCACGAGGTCCATGGTCTCACGCAAGGAAATTTCCTCCTTATTACGCACTGTACATGCACTGTACATGGGAAGGGCTTCTGTATTTCGTGAAAAAAACGTTCCCCCCCGCTGACAGGTCGGACCCACCAGCTATATCTTCGCACGCAAGGAAGTGCCTCCTTATTACACACCAAAAAATGAATACCCCCTGCTAGCTGGGACCCGCCATAGTGGGTGGCTAACATGTGGGCCTACTAAGTTGACGAGGACAGAGAGCTTTGTAAACTTAGTCAATATAAACAATTCTAGCTCCAGTGACCGTACGATGTCCATCCAACGGCCATAGTGCTTCTTCAACCTCTGGTCTTCTTGCTCCAGCCGCCCAAAGCAGCGCCGGTCGTGCCGCGTGCTCCTACCTCTCATGGCCGGCTGTGATGCCGTGGAGGCCTCACCGCCTCCTACTACTCCCACCGCTGGCCCAGGGTATCCCTCTACTCACCCACACCCCCTGTTATTCTGCGGCGACGGCAGCCTCACACCGCAGCCGAACCAATGAACCCTCGTACTCCTCTCCGCGTGGGCATCCACTGTCGCGTCTTCCCCGGCTCCGCATCGTCCCCTTCCTAGGCCTCGCCGTCGTCCGCCGCCTTGGTGCTCTCGGCGCGGCGTGGTCAATGTGGTCAACGACCGACTTCCATCGGATGAGTACTGTACATGGAGAGGCTAACAGCTGGGTCCACGGCCACAGCCCAGTTTTTTTGTGATTTGCCAAGTAAGTCACTTTGTCAGGCCTGTTGGGCTGCAAATCTTTCAAGACGAGGAGAGCTTCATTCGGCTGGCCGAGAAAATGGCCTATCAGTAATGAGAAATGGGTTGTACATTTTTAAAGCACATCAAACCGGCAATTAGTTTCAAATATCTTTTTTTCATTTCGAGATTTTAAATTACATTAATTTTTATGCGTGGAGAATTTGTTGGATTTTATATTGGTATACATTTATTTTTAAAATCAGTTTGAATGTGAGTCGAAATTTCGGGATTAAAAACAGTTTGGACCGCACCGAAATATGCAAAATTTCGTATAATTTTTTAACCGTGGCCACAATATGGGCTGTAATGCTAACAAAAAGAATATGGGCTACAAAAAAACCTTAAGAATTAGCAAATGGGCTGTAAATTATTAGAAATAATGGCAGATGGGTTGTATGCTGTTTTTCACAGATTTGAGGCTTTCCTAAAAAAAAGGTTGACGCACAAGCAGTGACTATTGGATGTCCATTGAACGGCCGTCGTGCTTCTACAATCTGTGCTCTTCCTGCTCCAGCCGCTCAAACAAGCGCCGACGGGACTGCCTGCTCCCTCCTCCACGCGGCCGGCTATGCTGCCGCGCAGGCCTCACCACCCCATCGTACTCCCATCGCTGGCCTAGCCATCCCTCTACTCACCCACACCTGCTGTTATTCTCTGGCAATGGCAGATGAACCATAAACCTCAGACAACAGACTCCTCCGCGTGGGAAACAATCGCCAAGTCTTCCTTCCTCCGTGTCGTTCCTTCCTAGGCCTCGCCGTCGCCCACCACCACGGTGTTCTCGGCGCTGCCTGGTCAACGTGGTCAACGAATCGACATGCATCCGGCGGAATGTACGTGGAGAGGCCGACAACCGGGTCCACGGCCGCATGCAAGGAAATGCCTCCTTATTACGCGCAAAATAATGATTCCTCCACCTGACATCAGGGACCTACCGAAAGGGCCTCTATATTTTGTGAAAAAAACGTTACCGCCACTGACAGCTCGGACCCACCAGCTATATCTTCGCACGCAAGGAAGTGCCTCCTTATTACGCACAAAAAATGAATACTCCCCTATTAGCTGGGACCCAAAGATAGTGGCAGCTGACTTAGGGCCTACTAAGTTGACGGGACGGAGGACTTTGTCAACTTAGTCAATGTGCATGATTCTAGCTCCAAGAACGTGACGATGTCCGTCAGTAGTGCTTCTTCAACCTCTGGTCTTCTTGCTCAAATTACCAAACCAGCGCCGGTCGTGCCTCGTGCTCCACGCCTCCGGGGCCGGCTACGATGCGGCGGAGGCCTCACCACCCCTACTACTCCCACCGCTGGCGGGCCATCCTCTACTCACCCACACCCTCGTTATTCTCAAGGGCGATGGCAGCCTCACACCGCAGCAAACCAGTGAACCCTCATACTCCTCTCCTCTACGCGTGGGCATCCACTGCCGCGTCTTCCCCGGCTCCGCGTCGTCCCCTTCCTAGGCCTCGCCGTCGTCCACTGCCCTGGTGCTCCTGGTGCGGCGTGGTCAACGTGGTCAAGGAACGGCTTCCATTGGACGTGGACTGTACGTGCAGAGGCTGATAGCTGGATCCACGGCCGCAGCAAGGAAGTGCCTCCTTATTACGTGCAAAATATTTATTCCTCCACCTAACAGCGGGGACCCACCGGACAGGCCACCGTATTTCGCGAAAAAAGCATTTCCCCCTGACTGCTGGGACCTACCAGCTACACCTTCGCACGCAAGGAAGTGCGTCCGGGCAAAAAAAACAAAACGATTCGCCCCCCTGACTGCTGGGACCCACCAGCTACATCTTCGCACGCAAGGAAGTGCCTGATAGTCGGGACCCACCTGGTCGAAGCGTACGTAGCATTGTCATTCTGGTCGCGAACGGTACGCATTTCATCGGTCGTTGTAGAGGCGCACGTCGTAGTAGAGGCGCCGCACGTAGCATGTACACGCACGCATGCCGCCGTGGTGCAAGAAAGAAAATACGCCACGCATTACATACGGGCAGGGTCTCGAACGCCTACTCACGCATACGTACATGGCTAGGTCGGAATGGAGAAACAGCGTCGTCGTCGTGTTCATAGGGAGCCAACCAGCTGGGTCGGAATGGAATGCATGGTCGTGTTCATCAGGAGGGCTTGGACGGAACATGCGATGAAAATGAGGCCTGGCATACCGCATAACGGAGGAAACGGACCTCCTACATTCGGAACGGGGTCTTGTTGATCGGGAGGGGTGTGGCGTACCGCAAAACGGAGGAAACGGACCTCCTACGGTCGAAACGGGGGTCATGTTGATCGGGAGGGGTGTGGCGTACCGCAAAATGGACGAAACGGACCTCCTATAGTCGAAACAGGGGTCCTGTTGATTGGGAGGGGTGTGGCGTACCGCAAAACGGACGAAACGGACTTGTGTTGGTGCGCTACGGTCGAAACGGGGGTCCTGTTCATTGGGAGGGTGTGGCGCATCGCAAAACGGACTCCACAGATACCTGCTCATCTCCACCGTCTACCTCCTCCGGCCTCCACGGCTACCGTCGACCTCCTCCACCTCCACGGGCTCCTCGCTCATCCAGCCTCCACCGCGCTACTCCACCGGCCATCGCTCAACCACCCTCCACGGGCACCCTCCACCGTCTCATCGCTCATCCAGCCCTCCACACCACGGGTCCTGCTCAACCACCCTCCACGGGCACCCTCCACCGCTTCATCGCTCATCCAGCCCTCCACACCACGGGTCCTATTCATCTAGAGGCAACGCCACCGCCACTATTCATCCAAACCCCCCAACGCCATCGCTCATCCAATCGATTGGCTTGATTAGCAGCAAGAGCGGCGAATCGCCGATCGGGCTCGATTAACGACCATCGATCGATCGCTCGGGTTCGAGAATGCGAGTTCGCAAAGGCAATCGCCGGGTTCGATTAGAGCCCAACGCCTTGCTCGGGTTCAGTTAGAGCCAACACCTCACACACACGCGCGTACCTGTACGAGAGAAACGTGCATCGCTCGGCCCCCGACCTCCCACCGTAATCAGGAACTCCTAGAAATTTTGCTCGCCCTCGCTTCTACCACGGTTTTTTCCGTCATGGACGGCCCAAAGAATGTCATGCAGCTGCATCTCCGACCCGCCCAGGATGAAAAGCCCATTTTCTATCATGATTTTTTGTCATAGAAGTAGGAGCCCACCACATCTATGATGATACCAGGTTTTGTCACAATTATCGTCATAGAGTGTCATATGTATGACAGAAAAAGATTCGTTCGGCCCAAAATGTCACGGATGTGTCTTTTTTTGTAGTGCTTCTGGGATGAAACCTCAGTTTTGTTCCTACGTTTGGAGGAAGAGGCCTTCAGGGGTGTCCCGCTCCCCATAGTGTCCGAACCCAGCAGATCCTCTGACGAGGATTGCTCGGCGTGGGGCTTCGCTGGACTGAAAAAGAAAAAACACAGCTCAGATTAGAATGTGATGTCATGTTAAGGCCGGACGCATGAGCGTGTTCGGATTTTATACTTACGAGTTCACCAGGGGCTCGGCCCTGGGATCCCACTCCGGGCTGCTATCGGTGGCGCCGGTGGACTCCTCTTGAAGAAGAGTTTTTCCCCTCTTAGGCGAATTGGCCTCCAAAGAGCTGGAGGCCGTTCTTTTCTTCTTTCCCCCTGCGGGGGATTCGTCCTCCTCCTCCCCGTCCTCTTCGGAGGAAGAATGAGCATTAGAGTCTCCGGATTTTTTGTCCGTGGTACCACGGCAATGAAGGTTGCCCCTGGTCTTCTTGGCCTCCTTCTCGGTCTTTTTCTTTGGCGCTTTATAAGGCGCCGGGACCAGCATCTTCATCAAGAGTGGGCTGGCCGGTTCTTCTGGCAGAGGGACAGTAGATCCGCCCTGCCTTCTTCGCCCAGCCCTAGAAAAAATGATGGGAAATATGTTAAGTGTCTCCCTGAGGATGTACGGACAGAATGCATGAATTATCAAGCATTCAGTTGCTTACCGAACTTGCTGGGCGGGACAGTTGGTATCCTCGGTCCTCGGTGGAGTCCGGCCACGGTTTGCCGGACTTGAAAAGCACCTTCTAGATGTCCTTGTGTGTAGAGCCAAAGAGCTCTAACAGGGTCTGGTGCTTCGCCGGGTCGAACTCCCATAGATTGCAAGCTCGGTGTTGGCATGGTAGAATCCGGCAAACCAACATCACCTGGACTACATTGACGAGCTTGACGCTCTTGTCTTCCATGTCTTGGACGCGCGTCTGGAGCTCTGATAGCTCGTCAGACGAAGCCCAGCTCAGGCCCTTCTCGTGCCATGACGTAAGTTGCAAGGGGGCACCGGATCTGAACTCCAGAATGGCGGTCCACTCCTTGCCACGCAGCTCAGTGTTGTAGAACCACTGCTGCTGCCACTCCTTGACGGAATCATTGAAAGTCCCTGTCGGCCATGTGACATTGGGCATCTTGCTCACCATGGCGCCTCCGCATTCGGCATGCTCGCCGCTCACTACCTTGGGATTTACATTAAAAACCTTCAGCCATAAGCCGAAGTGCGGCGGAACACGGAGAAAGACCTCGCACGCGACTATGAATGTCGAGATATTGAGAAAGGAATTTGGGGATAGATCATGGAAATCAATACCGTAATAGTACATGACACCGCGAACAAATGGGTGGAGGGGAAACCCTAGCCCACGGACAAAATGAGGGAGAAATACCGCCCTCTCATGGGGTTCCGGGGTGGGGACTATCTATCCCGCCATCGGAAGACGGTGGCCAATTCTCTTGGCCAGATACCCGGCCCCCCGAAGCTTTTTGATGTCCTTCTCCCGGACGGTAGAGGTCATCCACTTGCCTCCCGCTCCAGATCCGGACATCTTCGGGAAGCCTTTTGGGCGAAGAAGAGAAACGCTTGGGCACTAGGGCTCGGGCGGAAAGGAATGGATGAATATGGAAGGGCGTGGGTGAAAGGGAAGACTCTCATCCCCTTATAAAGGCAGCAAATATACTGTGCCTCCCCACTTGCCCGCTAAAATCGCTTATTCCCCAAACGCCACGTTAGATGGCACAGTTGGGCTACCCACGTCTATATTGATGAGGATCCCGTGATAAGGGGACACGATCTCTGCTTCAACAACCGCTTCGTGATATGTGCGGTGGCTGGTTGTGAAAAACGGTTTGAATAAAGACCGAAACGTGGCGTGATGTCATGTTATAAAAAGCTGTCATCAGATTAGATTTGTGGAATATTATACTCTCTATGGTGGAATGTGGAATTTGTTTTGCAGAGCCGGACACGATCCTTGTGTTCTAAATCTTCTATGGAGTATTCGGAGAAGGAACCTGCCTTGCAATGCCGGAGACAATATGCGCGCCGGACTCATCATCATTGAAGCCTGGTTCAGGGGCTACTGAGGGAGTCCTGGAATAAGGGGTCCTCGGACAGCCGGACTATATACTTTGGTCGGACTATTGGACTATGAAGATACAAGATTGAAGACTTCGTCCCGTGTCCGGATGGGACTCTCCTTTGTGTGGAAGGCAAGCTTGGATATTCGGATATGTAGATTTCCTTCTTTGTAATCGACTCTGTGTAACCCTAGCCCCCTCCAGTGTCTATATAAACCGGAGGGTTTAGTCCGTAGAGGAACAATCATAATCATAGGCTAGCCTCTACGATCTCGTGGTAGATCAACTCTTATGATACTCATATCATCAAGATCAATCAAGCAGAAAAGTAGGGTATTACCTCCATCGAGAGGGCCCGAACCTGGGTAAAACATTGTGTCCCCTGCCTCCTATTACCATTAGCCTTAGACGCACAGTTCGGGACCCCCTACCCGAGATCCGCCGGTTTTGACACCAACACCTTGGGCTCGCGAAAACCCAAGGGAAGGGAAATAGGTTGTTAGGAAAATGTAAAACCAAGGTTGGGCCTTACTGGAGGAGTTTTATTCAAAGAGAACTGTCAAGGGGTTCCCATAAACCCGACCGCGTGAGGAACGCAAAATCAAGGAACATAACACCAGGAATAAGACCGAGCCTTCCACCCTTTACTAAGTATATAGATGCATTAACTAAAATAAGAGATATTGTGATATCCCAACATAATCATGTTCCAACATGGAGCAATCTTCAACTTCACCTACAACTAGCAATGCTATAAGAGGGGCTCAGCAAAAGCGGTATCTTAGCCAAACAACGGTTTGCTAGGAAGGTGGATTAGAGGCTTGACATGGCAATATGGGAGGCATGGTAAACAAGTGATAGGTAGCGCAACATAGCGATAGAACGAAGCAACTAGCAAGCAAAGATAGAAGTGATATCAACGGTAATGGTCATCTTGCCTGAGATCCCACAAAGAAGAAGAACGAGTCCAAGAAGAAGAGAAACGGACGAAATCGAACGAATCCTCACAACTCCGGAATGAAACCGAAGCTACCGAGAGAAGCAAACCGTAAAGAAGCAAACAACATGGTAAACCAACAAGCATAAGCATGGCATGATGCACAAACAAGTATGATGCATGTCCGGTGTAATAAGGCATGGCATGGCAAAGTGCAACAAACAAAACTACAAGTTAAGTGGAGTTCAATATGCAACGAGTTGCATATTGACGAAACACCACATTCAAGTTATTTAGTTCACTCTCTTTAAGCTACTCAACAATATTAAATGTTGTTAAACATGGCAAGAGGTGAAGCATAACAAAACTACCTATCTAGGCAATTTAAATGGGGCCAAAAACAACAAACAACAATTCCGGTAAATCCCCACATGTCATTTAGCAATTTAAAGCAACAACAATTTTTAACATCTTAAATGTTGTTATCATGATGCGGATGACATATGCAATTTTTATGCAATTTTATGAAAATATTGACAAGAGCATGTTATGAAGCATTTGTCACCATGCGGAATGAAAGGGGTGCCACGGCAACGACAACGGAAATGGTGCCACGGTAACATTCCGATGATCCGACAACTCGTCGAGATGTCGGTGCAAAAGAAAATGTGGATGTGCGGAACATGCAAAAGATGGTGGGGTGATCCCGGCTATCGGGTTCCCACGGGTCGACGGCATGGCAAACGAGGAGGAACGTGTAAGGACAACTCGAAGACGGTGCAAACACGAGCATCTCATACAACACACATGCATTCGTCCACGGGTCGTCTTGGCGGATATACCTTTGAAGCATGCGTTTTTGGAACGGATCAAGTTCGTTGAGGGAAGTAGACATTCTCGGGACGGTCATAGTGGAAGTAGTGGTACACGGCGACGGTAGTGGAAGTAGTGGTACACGACAACGGTAGTGGTACATCTCGTAGTGGAACTTGGTGCATCCACGGTCTTTAGGCGTAGTGGTACTCATTCCGTAGACGAACTTGACGGGACATGGTTGTCGTGGTACTTTACGTTATCTGGGCCGGTCTTGGTGTATCCGTGCGTAGAGGTACTGGCAGTTTTGTGTAATCGATCTTGCCGGTCTTGACGATCCAAAACGAAGCAACACAAGGGCACATGATGGGTAGCAGCAAGGAAGGCGATGGTGGTGGTCTATACTGACCCGCAGCTACAGGAAGCGGGCACGGGGCTCGTGGGTCAGTGATGCAATAGCGCGGGCATGCAGGAGGAGGCGCGCAAGGCAAGGCGGACAAGTAGAGGACGGCGGTGCTGCTCAATCTCGTCAGGACGGGCGAAGGGGTGCCGGATCCGAGCGACAACAGGAGGCGAATGGCGGAGGTTGGAGGTCACAGGCGAGGAGGAATCAGGGAGGAGAACGGGCGCGTAGCTTGTCGCGGGCGTCTGGCGGGGCCGCCATGGCACTGGCAGCAGCGTCGGCGAGCAGAGGCGAGCGCAGGGCGGCAGAGCAGCTTGGGAACGGCCATGGTGGTACTGCAAGGAGGAGAGGGAGATGCCTCGTGAGAGGGGAGAGAGGGAGGAGTGGAAGGATGGTGGAAGGGAGAGGGAGGCCGGGGTCGACCGGGACGGCAGCGGCGGCTTGCTCCAGCGCAGGCGGAGGCAAGGTCTTGGCGATGGGGAGACAAGGCGCACGGGCAGGAGGGGATCGGGACGAGCGAGAGAGATGGGGGATCGAGCGCTGGCGGCGCTGGAGGACGAGGGGGAGAGGGTTCGATCGGGACTGGGATCAGGTGACATGCGCTACGGTGACATGCCGCCCAAATTCAAATTTAAACATTGTGAAAAAATCTGAAAAAAATCATGCATGTTCACAACACATATTAAGATAACCCCCAAAAATTTCAGATCAAAATTCGAAACATACATCGAGAAATAAAAAAGAGAAACTCAGATGTGAATAGTCTACAGAGAACCGTTCGGGAACTATTCATGACAGATTTCTCTTTTTTGTTTCTCGATGTATGTTTCGAATTTTGATCTGAAAATTTTAGGGGTTATCTTAGTATATGCTGTGAACATGCATGATTTTTTTCAGATTTTTTCGGAATGTTTAAAGTTAAATTTGGGCCGCATGTCACCGTGCATGTCACCGTAGCGCATGTCACCTGATCCCAGTCCGTTCGATTGGGGGAAGGTTAGGGTTATAGGTGCTGTTGCGGGGGAAGGATGGGACGGCCTGGCTGTCTCTCTTCTCCCTCTCTCTCATATTTTCTTTAACAGAAAAGAATTAGAGAGAAGAAAAAAAATAGAGGGTTAGGGAAAGAATTTGCGCATGCAGATAATTTTCCCAGACTCATAAAAATGAGCTTGATCCAAGATAAATAGAAAGTGAGCATGGTCGTGAAGCTGAATTCAAACTCATTTGAATTTAATTCAAATGGGTTTGAACTAGGACTAGTTTTTGAAGTGTCCAAAATTTTTGAGGATTTTGGTGGAGCTCGGGAAAGTGAAGAAAGAATTTATGGACAAAGTTGGAGGTCAAGAAGTGAGATAACAAAGGCATGGAATATTTTGCAATTGTGTTATGGTGAATTCCAAATTAATGGAATATTTATAATAGCTCCATAATTATTAGGAGGATATGTTATAAAGAGAAATCACCATGTGAATTCCCTCGATTTAAATAGATCAAAAGATCTATGCAATTTACTTAGTTGAGTTTTTTTTAAAAAAAATGACATGATGGCATGCACAAATAAAAAAAAATAGAGCAAGCAAAAGAACCACATGATAACATCAAAATATATGGAAGTCTTTTGGAGCGTCGGTCTTGGGGCATCACAATGTAGACTTTTACCTCCACCATGAGGGGTTGAACCTGGGTAAAACTCGCGTGTCCTCGTTTCCGATAAACCTCATCCAAGCTACGGCCTAGTTGCGATGGCCACACGACTAAGTCCTTTTTCGAGGACATTTGTCGTGACAAAACCACAACAGTTGGCGCCCACCATGGGGTCTGTGCTCAAAGGTGTTGTGTTCTTGGAGGGAGCTCTCCCAGGGATCGAGAAAATTCTCCGTCGGTCGGACAAGGAAAGTCACGCTCAAAATCAAGCTCAAGAAAAGTCCCGCTCAAATTCCAACTAAAGGAAAGTCCCGCTCAAAATCCAGCTCAATGAAAGTCCCGCTCAAAATACATCTCAAAATCATGCTCAAGGAAAGTCCAACTCAAAATCTGGCTCAAGGAAAATCCGGCTTGTGCTCAAAATCTGGCTTATGACCAAAATCTGGCTTGTTACCATAATCCGGCTTGTGCTCAAAATCAGGCTTGTCACCAAAATCTAGCTTGTTACCAAAATCCGGCTTGCGCTGAAAATCCGGCTTGTCACCAAAATCCGGCTTGTTACCAAAATCTGGCTTGTGCCCAAAGTCGCCACGACGCGCAGTTCAAACATGGGTATCCTGCCTTATTGGCGAAAAAGTAAAGGTTGCCAAAGAGAACTAGTTGCCATGATGCACAGTTCAAACATGGGTATCCTGTCTTATTGGCTCATCATATTATGATCAATGGAATAAAGCCGGCTTATCAGGACCCCGGATGTTTTGCAATAGTAGCGTTGTCTCCTGTATATCCTATGCTGAGTTTTTTCATGATCATATGGTCACTTGGGGGCTTCCAACTCATCGAGTTTAGCTAATAACATCCTTCTTGACCCGGCATATGCCATCGTAATGCTGGTTAAACTTGCCTATTAGCTTGATGCTACTCTGAGAAGGTGACCCGGTTGTACTTTTGATAAGTCAATCACACTGACGCCTATCATGGACTTTGTTGACCCTAAACCTATCAAAGTTAAAACACCAGCTTAAGTCACGTGAGAGCCGGCTTTCAGAGAGCTAGGATGAAGCATAAGAGGCCACAAGGCCTACTTCACAAAAGCAAATCAGACTCGAGCCTTGAAAGCCGGTCTTTATATCGTGCCTCGAAAGCCGTCTTATTATTTATTTTTTATGTCATATGCTATTTATGTCTCTCTATATATACATACATATCTGTCTATCTATGCATTTGTTTGCAGGTATCAATTTTTCTAAATTCCCGGGTTACAGATCCGCCGGGTCATATATAATGTTGGGTCATTTAATTGACCAGGTTTTGTGTTATTCAACATGTGTCTTGTAGTAAACTACAACACTTATGGATTTCTCCACACATATTTGTCGGGTTGCATTGCAACCATGGCCCAGGATTTATTTCATGCACAAAGGCATTATTCCAGGATATTCATACAAACCGATAAATTTCTGGGTTGCACTGCAACCACGTTCAAGGATTCATTCAAGCCAGATTAATATCAGTTCAAGATAATTTATGGAGTGCATAAGGGCACTACCGGATAAAGCGACAAGTCCTGCTCCTTTAACTGAGAAAATTCTGAGCAGGCCTGATTCAACATTGCCTATATAATTACAAATGGGTTATATTATTCTCACACAGTCCCAGGTAGCTGTAGGCATGTGACCCGACACTTGGGGGCTACATCATATGATGTTATTCTTTTCAAATGATAAGTACATGTAAGTCCCGAGTCGCTGCGAGCATACGACCCGACACTTGGGGGCTATAGTGTTTACTTGTTTAAACAGATCATAAGGTCCAAATTGAAGACCCGGGCCATCGCATACTGATGAGCCAGCCCTTGGGGGCTACACTTGCTGAAGTTTTATAAGTATAAGACAAATACAAGTCCCAGGTTGCTGCATGCAAGATAACCCAGCACTTGGGGGCTATACAGTCAAGATATTATTTTTATGCAAAGCACCAAGTCGTCATGAACTGATAAACTCGGAGCTTGGGTGCTACATGTAATATGGAGATAAAAAAACAGAAGAACACCTTCAAACTCTCAGTTTTGAGCAAGATGTGTCTCATTTTCTTGGTTGAAGCTTGCAAAGTTTATCTCCTCTAAGTTCATCACAGAAAGCACTAGAAGCTAGCTCAAACATTAGACGGATTTTTATTCCCAACATTTTTAAGCCGAAGCACAAAAACTGGCTCAATGTCAGATGGGTTATTGTTCCTGCAAGGAACTAATTAACATTAGCAACTTGATTGTGAAGCCGGATTGTTGATATGACAAACATACCCGAACTTTTTAGGAGCCGGTTCATTGAATAAACTGGTTATCTAAGCGAGCTGGTCCCTTAATGTAATAATTATTTTTTATTTTCAAGAGCTTACCATGAATGCACACCAAGCCTGTATTCAAGCTAACCTGGGGGCTAATGTCAGGCGAATTACCCGCCGCTAGACCTGGCTTTGAGGTTAAGTCATTTCTAGAGTTAAGTCATTTCTGGGGTTAAGTCATTTCGGGAGTTAAGTCATCTCTGGAGTTAAGTCGATCGGTTACAATCATGACCCGTCTACAATCTTGACCTGGTCACAATCTTGACCCAGCCTATTACAAGACAAGTTTTCTGACTCTGAAGATAAGCCAACTCACGGAGCTAAACCGGCTCACAGAGATGAGCAGGCTCATCGATAAGCAGGCTCATGGATAAGCAGTCTCATGGAGATGAGCTAGCTCATGGATAAGCAGGCTCACGGATGACTCGGTTCACGGAGTTAAGCGGCTGGCCTCACGGAGCTAAGCGGCCTCATGGAGATAAGCATGCTCTGGAGATAAGTCGGCTCATGGATATGAGACAGCTTTGGAGACGAGACCCAGCTTGAGGATGAGTCCCAACTAGGAGAGATAGGTCCTGGTTTCCAGGAGTCCAAATACAAGACAGAGAACCCCGACTTCAATGACATGGAGGACTTAGAGGATTTAGAGAAGGACTCTGAACTATTATATAAAGGGAGTCCCTGGGTCATCAGAAGGATAAGGTTTTTAGATAGACAAGTCTCAAGACAAATGTTTTGGTAGGTCTCGAGACAGATGTTTTGATAGCTCTCAAGACAGACGCAGTGAAACAGTACCCTTGTAATCAAGACCATGATGATCAATAGAAATCGAGCATGGTGTAGGCTTGTACCTCCACTGTGAGGGGACGAACCTAGGTAAAACTCGTGTCTTCTCATTTCTGATCAACCTCATCCAAGCTACAAACTAGTTGTGATGGCCTCATGACTAAGTCCTTTTTCGAGGACATCTGTCATGACAAAACCATGATAGTGTGCGCTGCTTTAAGTCATTCCACACACTTCATTTTGCAAAGCTTTTTACCAATAAACGCCCATGATTGGCCCTCCTTCTAGGCGATGCATGGCAAAACTAGCTGGGCGGGAATCATGCGCGGTTGCGCGCGGTAACCTGCGTGATTGCGTGGGAACATGCTCACCAATGATACATTTGGCGCCTCTTCGAGCCCACACGTGGTCAAACAAAATGCGTGTGGGGTGCTCTAGCGTGCATTGGAGTCCTCCGCTAGGAACGCGGTGACAAGACATGATGATTACAGGCCGGTAGACCCCCATTTACTACAATAGCCATTTAACCCTTGTGTCTCTGTAACCTTTCGATCGCGCCCCAGTATTGCAAGAAGCACACCCACCACGACAAATTCTTAGAGGGTATCCTGGCGCGGCTCCAATGGCGCTCCGAGCGGCTGGCATCGACGAGCGGCAGTTCACCATGCATGCCGTAGTGGACACCCACAGAAGGTTCACGAAGCTCTCGATGGTGTACATCAACAACCTGATCTGGGTGGAGAACTCCATCCACACCATGGAGTTGTTGCTTGCTGCAGAGAAGTACAAGGTGGTTGGGTTCGACCTCGAGTACACTCGCGCTTGTGCTAGGTCTCGTCACAAGGTCGACATCGCCTAGATGTGCGTGCGCAATCACGTCCTTGTCTACCACTACTGTCTGGCCACAGGGCCTTGCGAGCATTTTGCCAGGTTTGTCAATAGCCCCCACTACATGTTCGCTATAGTGGACATCACCAATAATGTAAAAGGTGCTCAAGAATTAGGGCATCGCCTGCCAGAATCTTGTTGACATCCAGGGCCAATACAAGATCTTGGGCAGCAAGATGCACGAGAAGGACTCACTAGTTCACCTTGCCGAGGCCATTATTGACCCCTACTACAGAGACATGAATGATTCCTAGAACAAGGACAAGCGTGCCTGGCACTTGGCCTGGATGGAGAAACTTGACAAAGCTCACGTCGTGTACATGGCCAAGGAGGTGTACACAAGCTACGAGATGTACATGCGGATCGTTGACATGAGGAAGTGCCTCCTTCCCAGTCGAAAGCAGAGCAATGGCAAGCATCATCATAACAAGAAGTAGATGATTGGATGATCTTTTCTCCTAGTTTTGTATGCATGTAATTGTTTACTTTGGTGTGTGCAAATGTTATGTGTGTAGTCACTTATGTGATTGTATGTTTAATTTGGTTATGCAATCATGTTCTTATAAGTATACATGTTGTTCTTCTGTAGACAGAGCGTAGACGTTGTGCGGACAGAGCAAATCACATCACACATGGATTAAAATGGGGAAGCCGTCGGTGATGATTTCATCAATCACTGACAATTTCATACCAACAAGCGTTTGCCCACAACACACAAGGCTTGTTAGCAGGAACTGTTTGTGTTGTTATCTGCCTTGCATACATTTCTGCTTATTGACCTATTTGTCGCGTATCACGTGCACACATCTTGTTAAATTAACCCGTTTCTGTTGTTTTGCCCATCACAAACAGTTCATCTGAGTGAGTTGTATGCCGTCTATCGCACACACCTTGATCTGGCTGACCATTTTTTTTGTCTTGTCTCATCGCAAACAATTCATCCAAGTGAACTGTATGTCGTCTATCGCACACACCATGATCTGGCTCACTATTCCTATTGTGTTGTCTAATCACAAACAGTTCATCCAAGTGAACTATATACCTTATATCGCATGCACCTTCATCTGGCTAACCATTTCTGTTGTTATGCTTATTGCAAACAGTTCGTATGGATCAACTGTTTGCCACGTATCGCACACGCAACTCTAATCAGAATCGTGTTTGATGTCTCCGCCGTCGCAAATAGTTCGTATCATTTTTGACGGTTTTCTTACACCACCGTTTACGATTTATGCATCGCACACAGTTTCCTCGAAGGGTCTTTGATTGTAGTGCCGTGTTAGCAGCATCCTGCATTAGTGAAAACTGGTAACGAGGATTTCTGTATACTGAGCATAGTGATGACTCGGGAGGATACCGATGCATCCGGGTTTTGTGAAGTATTGTGAAGCAAAGGGAACATCACATGATAACCTAAGGTTCACTCGAATATCATTCGTGAGGATTTCGGTATAGTGAATCCGGATGTCCACGGTCCCGCTGCCGGTCATTGAACGAACGGTTTCGTTCATGTCTATGACTTACCGAACATACAGGGTCACAAGATCAAGGCAATTACAATCTGTTGAGTGTTAGTAGTATGGGAGTCATGAATATATATTTGTGGAATTATTTCATGAATATTCAGAATAGTTCCGAGAGGATCCGGAAGCGTTTCGGGGTCACCGGAAGGGTTTCGATGAATATTGGGTATTACCTATATATATATTATATATGTGGAAAATGTTTCCAGAGATGTTAAAATATATAAAGTGGTCTAGAGGTATTTATAACACTTTATATTTAATTTAAATATCAACGGGCCTTAAAAGGCCAAGAGGTGCAGAGAATTATGGGCCATAAGGAAGTGGTGCCCTCCTTTCCTTGTGGGACTAGGGGAGGAGTCAAACTCCTCCCCCATGGCCGGCGCCGCAAGGGGGGGGCTTGGTGGCTGCCCTCTCCTCCTCCTCCAACCTATATATACTAGGGTGTTTTTTGCTCTATGGAAGATACAAGTTTTAGAGCCTCCTCTAATTCTGCTAGTTCTAGTTGGTCCTAGTTGACTAACTAGAGCTAGTCTAATCCTCTTGTCCTCACAATTAGAAGCCAATATGGTTCTAATCTCCTCCCTCTAATTTTTTGGCGATGATTAGCTCTGGACGAGGAAGCGCTATAGGATCGTGAAGGTTGCATGCTTGCAACCAAAGAGAGGTCGTGCCTTCAGTCTTCGCTTCGAGGGATTGTTCGTGGGCGGTACAAGGGATCGTACACCGACGGTTCAAGGGATTCCAAGTACGACCTACACCGACAAGTTCTTCTTTCGCTGCAACTCGGTGACGGTAACGATCGTGATCCCAACCCGTTATGCATCTTCATATTGATCTGGGTGATCGTAGGCACAATTATTTTTTTGTTATCTACTATGTTTCCCAACAAACAAGGCACATGGCAATTTCCAGGGCAGAAATCAAGGCATCGTGCCCCACTTTCCCAACTAGACGCGGCGTAACCGCTTCCACACACGCACACGAATATTCAAACCGCGAGATTTCCACTACGAATCGACCCGATTGATCACCTGTGATTCCTTTCCTAAGGAACACTCATCGGTCCGACCGACCGCCCTCCGAGGGTTACCGTGCACTCGAACACCTAATCAAGCCGACTGAAGTCATCTTTAGGATTGTGATGTGATGAGCTTGACGCCCCTCTACGGGTTAACTTGGCCCTTCTTCTAGGCTCCAAGGCACGTGTCTCATAAACTTGGACTCGGGGACAGCCTACGCAGGCGTTCCCTCATGATAATGAGTGGCATCTCTTCGGAGAATCAGCCCACACGCCTGCGTCGCCACACAAGTTTCATGACATGTCCGCATTTAGACCTCTAGTCTTTCTCTCCCGAGAGACATACGAATGCCACCATGTTTTTCCCAGAAGTCAATATTACCTGATCAGTTAAGAAACTCTCAATCCAGAATCCACCGCGATTTCAGTCAGGTCAAGATAGGTTATCACTTGACGACGGATTCCAAGTGCCCCTGAAGCACTCGACCCGAATCAAGAGTTCATCCAATTCATCCTACAAAACCTCAACCGATTTGAGGGCTAATGATGGGGTCACCTACTAAGGGTAGGGTCATAGACCTGACATCTAGGGCCCACCTAGGAACCCACAACATCATTGGGAGGTCTCCGGACCATAAGCGCATTCGGATGAGCCTTCCAAGGTATCCACTCGGATACTGTCCAGCCACTCGGACGTCTTCCCACTAGTTAGCCTCACCAGCACCACCCGGACAAATGAGGCGGACGAACGACGTGGGAGCTGCAACGGTCGGGAGGCTTAACGTTGGACTTCAACTGTAGTTATAGTGACAGTTACCAGTAACGCCTATAGTCACTTCCCCTCTTATTTCCCCTTGTAATGTAGCATTAATGAGGGCGGGCGCACTCTATATAAGCCCCTTCCAACGCCATGACAAGGGTTCACAACCTACTGTAATCTTATATCCCAAGAGAAAACAGAAGCCCCGGACACAAGATGTAGGGCTATTACCTCTCTGAGAGGGGCCTGAACTCGCTAAATTCGAGTATTACACACGTGTCGTAGATAGGTTTCGCCCCTATTTGTACCCCTAGTACTCACTGTCAGATTTGTTGCCCCGACAACCACCTATGGCAACCACCGCCCTACATCGACCTCACAATGGATGACGATGGTGATGACGACGCTAAAACTAGTTTTTATGTTTTTTAATTTCAAGTTTAGTTTGAATGCGTGGCCTTAAGACTTTGTGGATGTTTATGTAATATATATCATTTTTAGAATATTTGCAATGACTATTTGGGTCGAAATTCAAAAGTCCAAAAGCAAAAAAAATTATGATATCCGGCGATCGATTGGGCGCACTGACGTCCGGACGACCGCATCCACATGCGCATGTCTGTTTGCCGACGCAAAATGGACACAATCCATGCAAAATGGATGTTTGTTTGCTCCCGTGTGTTGGAGTTGGCCTAAGCAGTAAGGGCATCTCCAACACCGACCCTCAGACCGCCTGCATCCATCAGGACCGGGCTATGCGGACCGTGGAAGCCATTCAACGCGGGCCTGTATCGGTCTACCGAGCGGTCTGGATGTGTTTTCTCCCGCAAATTGGAGAGAAAGTGGGGGGAGTTTTGCGGGAGTCCGGATAGCAAACACGTAGGACTCCGGCACCCCCGGTCCACCCAACCCCCCATCCAGGCCCATTTCCTACCAATCCGTCTCTTCTCTCCCTTGCTTTGCATCTGCACTCTCCACCTCCGCCACCGCCGATGTATGTCTTCGGCCGCCACAACGCATTACCGAACGTCCGCAACCAGCACTGACGCGCCCGCTCGCCTCTATGACGGCGCTGTCCACCCTAAAGCCGTTTGTATCTAGGCACACTCCGCCCCCTTATAGATGACCTCCATGGTGGACATCACGCTCGCCAGGGTTCGGTCAAATGCCTTTGAGCTTATTTTCGAACGCTATGTCGTTTTTTAGACTACGAAGCATGGCGAGCTACCCGACCATGGAGGATGAGTTGTTGTGCGATGCGTGGTTGGCCGTATCCGTGGATTTTGTAGGCAGGAGCAAAGGGGGACCTTCTGGCAGCAAGTGCATGAATCGTTTCACGCACGAAAGCATATTGCGCACTAAAACATGTACATCATTCAACAACGCAATGTGAGATCGTCATCGTATCACTGGTACGCTATCTAGACCAACGTCACCAAGCTTTGTAACGTGGTTCGTCAGCTGGCGACAAGGTGGCTATTGCACGCGACAAAGGACGAGATCGTAAATTTTGCTTCCTCTTGCTCAACTTGTTGATTGATTCATTCACTTAATGTTGGTCTGCACATTATGTAGTCCGCACGCGTTGTCGTGATGTATCACAGGACAGAGAGACGACCTTTACGTACACACACTGTTGGATGAAGCTGAAGGGGGAGTATGTGTGGGAGTGTATGATCCGTTGATGAAAAACTTGTTGGACATCCGGTTAATCTAGTCGAATTTGAGACATTGTTGTGTTAGACTTAATTTGTATGCTATGTATGGATGATTTGTGCTATTTTCTATCCAAACTTTGATGAGTATCGTCCAGTTTGCATGAATCTCATCTGGTTACTTCAAATACAGTTGAAATGTATGCCCGCAACATTTGATGATGACCTTCCGTATCCGTGTCCGCTGACTCGTCCGTGTCCGCTGACAGATGCGGGAACTGCAGGTCGTGGGAAAAAAAACCCCAAGACAGAGCTGGCCTCCCGCGCAGAATTACTGCACTGCCCCCGACATCAATCTCACGGGGGAAACCTGCCGCCGGCAACTCATATTCTCGGTCCGCCGCCGGCTTCCCATCTGCTCCCCCGCGCAGCTCGCGGGCAAGGAGGGGTTCGACCCAATCTTTCTTTCCACTTCCTCCTGAGTCCTGAACTACCAACGCGGCTGTAAATCTCTGCCATCGCCGTCCGCGTTCTTCCTCATCGCAACATCGTGCCCCTCCGCAATATTTGCCCAGTGGGTTCTAAGGTACGAGCTTGTTTTTTCATCCCGTTATTAGTTAAGCCCGTCGGCCTCGACAATTTCTGCAGCTGGCATACCATCCAGATCCGCCCCTGATTGATAGGATTATCCAAAAGTTACTCCTAATTAGATTTTAACCTTTTCACCACAAAATTGATCTTTTAAGCCCCCCCCTTGGCTCTGTCAAAGTTTTGTTCAATTTGTATAGTAGTAATTGAAAATTTGAGAGAGACTGCACAACTGCTAACAAATTTGTATGAAAAGAATAAAAATGGAAAGAACGACTTGTGCTCTGTGTGTCATGTTTTGGGCTTTTGGCACCCCACTTGATATTCACTACTGTCTACTCTTTGGGCATAGCAGGTCAAAGACCAGAGTATAAAATAAAGGTGGGTTACTGTTAATATTTCATAGAATGGAGTCCTTGTGGAAGCTGTCCTATTTGCTTGAGCCGGCGTCACTTGCTCTCATCGTGACGGCTGTTTCAGTTGCCTATGCATCAGCGTCTCGTGCTCTGGACCATGGCAAGGAGATGGAGAGGAACTTGGACTTCTCGGAGGCCTCCATCACACTTGATAGGTCGCAGGCTCTCATGATCCCCCTTGCAAGCTCATGCAGCCTACTGCTGATGTTCTATCTGTTTTCATCTGTATCGCACCTCGTCACCGCGTTTACCGCCGGAGCCTCTGTGATGGCGCTCTTCTTCTGTCTGTCTCCATCTATCGCCTACGCCAAGTCGCAGCTCAATCTAATGGATCCTTTCGTGTCGAGGTGCTGTTCCAAGTCATTTACCCGGTTGCAAGGATTGCTATTGACTTTCTGCATAAGCACGGTGGCAGTGTGGCTGGTAACAGGGCATTGGTTGCTAAATAATGTACTTGGGATTTCCATATGCATAGCATTTGTCAGTCATGTGAGGCTTCCCAACATAAAGATTTGTTCGTTGCTTCTCGTGTGTCTGTTTGTCTATGATGTTTTCTGGGTCTTCTTCTCCGAGAGGTTTTTCGGAGCAAATGTTATGGTCTCTGTTGCCACTCAGAAGGCATCTAACCCAGTTCACACAGTAGCAAACAAGCTTAGCCTGCCTGGGTTGCAGTTGATTACGAAGAAGATAGAGCTTCCGGTGAAGCTTGTCTTCCCTAGGAATTTGTTGGGCGGGATTGTTCCAGGAAGCACTCCTGGTGACTACATGATGCTTGGCCTTGGAGATATGGTAAGTTACTTATGTTACAATTTTTCCGTCCAGGCAAACTTTGTGTTTTGATCCTTTTAATGCCACCGATCCAAATATGATTTCGTGTTCATTCTTTAATCCTGCCTTAAAATAGTACTCATAGCCATTGTATTCAAAGGTTTCAAACTTGTTTTCGGTTGCTCTTTATTCCCATCTTAATTCACTAACTTGGTTTTGTTTTCTACAATAAGTGACTTGCCAAATTAAATGTGGGCTGTTGATTATGTGCATATTGTTTTGGCTACATGGAACTGATGTAGGAATTTGATGGTGAATCATTCCTGAACATAATAATAGGAGCCTTATAGGACTACGAATATTTTCAGTGTGAATTGAGTTACGTTCTACTCCCTCCGTTCCTAAATATTTTTCTTTCTATACATTTCAAATGACTACTACATACGGATGTATGTAGACATATTTGAGAGTGTAGATTCACTCATTTTGCTCCGTATGTAGTCACTTGTTGAAATGCCTAGAAAGACAAGTATTTAGGAACGGAGGGAGTATACATTTTTGGCTTCTCCTAGGTCGTAATTTATTAAGGAAGCAAGCTAAACACACGCACTCCTTGATCAGTTCTGTCGAAAGTTTTGTTGAGCACATGATGGAGTGAATGTGTCATTAGTTCATTAACTCAAACTGATTGCACGCTTTAGGCCAACAACTCGGAATTGATCAATTTAGGCTATAAACTCGTTAATTTGATGATTTGATCAAACAAGGCCAAAAGTGATCCGGGAGGGGGAAAACCAGCCATGTGCCCGCCACGTCAGCCTACTTTAGACCGCTCACAAATTGACTCATTTTTACAGTTTTTTTCTTTTGCAAAAGCGCCAACCTGATCCGATATAGGGAAAATAGAATGAAATGTCGCACGTTTCATGGGACTTGAACCACTAGAACATTAAGCTTTGTGCACAAAGATGCAGCGGACAAGATATATCAGGACACAAGGATACAGTTAATTGTTTCGAAAGTGTGTTTGAAAAATTATATAAAGCCCCCGGTGTGTTCACTAAAACTCATACCCGCGCCCTAAGGGTACGGGGGGATACATGCTGACCACTAGGATGCCAAGTATTTTGTGTATGTAGAGGGTTACATGATATATATACAATCAGTGGATTCTGCTGCCACAGCAGCCGATCATGCTTACTTAATGTCAGCCTGACTGGAACAATAGGATCTACAACAGAAGGAAACATCCATCGAAAGAGAAGGCAACGATGGCAACAGAAGGAAATTGATCACCTGATTGGATTCGGTCTCCCCCTTGAAAATAAAATAAAAATAAAAACCTGTGTGCCACATTAATATATACACTATGTAAGCTAATCTATACACAAATCTCTTAGCATCGTTGTGGTGATTGAGCATTGGTTCTACCCTAGGGGCCTCAGGTTTGAGCCCTGTTGAACTCAGACTTGTGTGGCCTTTAAAAAAATGCGATCAAACAAGGAAGTCGGCGCTGTTGCAAAAATACACCTGTAAATAATAGTCAATTTGCAAGTCGTCAAAGGTAGGCTGGCGTGGCAGCCACGTGGTCGGGTTTTCTCCTCCCGAATCGGTTTTGGCCTTATTTGATCAAATTAACAAGTTTATGACCTAAATCGATCAATCCTGAGTTGTTGGCCTAAGGCGTGCACAGTTTGAGTTAAAGGACTAATGGCGCATTTCATTGCTTCTGATTTATGTGATCAGCAAAACTATGTCTGGTCTAAGAATTTTTGCAGCCTAAAAAGGTCTTGAAGTACATTATTGTCATCATACGGTTAATGTATTACATTATTGTAGGTTGCATATTATCATATGGTTAAGTCTAAAAAGGTGTATTATAGGCATCTACACTGATCTTTATTGATTAATTTGCATATTCATCTTCACGTGAAGCTGCATATGCTCAACTCACTTCTATGCTTTGTTATTGTGAAATCTGCAGGCCATCCCAGGGATGCTTCTAGCTCTTGTACTCTCTTTCGATCATCGCAAGAGCAAAGGTGTGGCTGTTCCATCAGACTTGTCTCCCTCCTCAAAGCGGCGAAAATATGTATGGTTTGCGCTAACAGGTTATGGTGTTGGCTTGGTAACTGCATTGGCAGCTGGGATCTTGTCTCAGTCGCCCCAGCCTGCTCTACTCTACCTGGTATGTTTTGCCTGGTGATAATCTCAGGTTTTCAGACATTACTTTCATTTTCTTTGCCCTACCGAGCTATGCTTGCCAGACTTGGTTGCGCCTATTCTTAAGTAGTGAAGTAATGGTAGTCAGCTTGAGCAATGCCACAATGGCATGTATGGTATGCATGATCTTCTTTGTGACGGAACTTCTGATTTCAGGTGCCCTCGACACTCGGGCCCATCGTGTACCTGTCATGGTTGAGGAATGATCTGTGGGAGCTGTGGGAAGGATCTGGCACAATTGTGAACGAGAAAGCTCATTTGCTGGAAGTCTGAGATGATCCAACATGGCCATAAAAATCACAACCTCCTGTGATGTAATCTAGCTAAAAAAAATCTGCTCCAAGCTTCTCATTCTGCAGGAGAATATTTATAAGATAGTTTGGCCTTAGTAATCTAAGCCTTTTACCATGTTCTCACAAGAGGAAACAATATGTAATTTATCTGTAATGGAAAGTGTTACTCCGTATTATATTTGGTGAAATTTTTTATTCTCTCTTGCTCGAATGGTGAAGCTACTTCTAGTCATGTTTCGTGATTACTCAAAGTGTTTATATTGAGGTATTTGATTTAAATTGGTGTTTGGCGAGCTGAAAAAAGGAAGAGAGCTGAGTAGTCCTTTCTCCTTTCTTTCTGCAACCTGAAAGCAGATTTAATAATTGTAAAAATAAAAAATCCGGTGTATGTAATTTTTTTTTACAACATGTTTCTTGTTGAGATAAATTAGTAGCCACTGGTGCATATTTCCACTTTCGTGTGCACTTTAGAAGGTTATACTGTAATCCGTTAATCACACTATACGTTACATGCGAAACATTGCGGGCCGGTCAACCGGCCACATTCTCTGCCGGGTCGCATGCGCTCCGTTGGAATTGGATCAAGCCTGATCGATCCCCTCGCAAAGCTTGTCACGGGCCCTCGTCCTCGCATAGCCCCACACACCGCCCATCCTCTTCCTCGCTATCTCTTGGTCCTTTTCAATCGCCATTCTCTCAACACTCGTAAATTCAATGTCGTGCACTTCGTCGGGTGCCTGACAAAACAAACATCGCCACGGCCGCCTGCACCACCGCGTGTGCGTCAAGGGACGACCTTGGGCAGTCTGAGTACTTGTTAGAGTATATCTCCGTGTATATTTGATGTATAGGAATATCTCAACCTACCTGATTTGGTATGATTTGGTTGAGATTTCCCTTGGCCTTCAAGGCATGTAACCTGCATGTATTCCTATATATATCTAACATGAAGGCCGCCCCAGGTGTGGCGTATTTTGCCTAATCTCTCTTGTTCATTTGGTATCAGATATTTTTTTCCGTGAATACGTAATGCGTATCATTCATTAAAAAGGGGAGAGTGTTGTTACAAGGAATTGGGGTAGGAGCACTAGGGCACTACGTACACAAGTGGAATGGCGAAGATCCTAGTGCGAGCATGAGAGAAAATGGGTATGCTCAGCCCCAAGCAGTTCGCGGTGGCTATGGTGTGATGGTGGCGAGACCGGTGGCCCCCGCCTTGGCCCAGGAACATGCTTCCTCCTTGATGTCATGTAGAAGCCGAGAGGTCGAAGGAGTGGTGCAGTCGAAGACACAAGAATTCCGGTGCTTCCAGATGAACCAGGCTACCAGGAGTATGAGCGAGGCGATCCCTTTCTGGTGTGTCGCCGGTGCTCTAGATGTCATGGCATGCCACTAGCCCAAAAAGCACACATTGGGCGCCGGAGCTAGTGCCTGGGGGTAGCACCATCTGAAGCAGTCATGCCACACCTGGCGCGAGAATGGGCAGCCGACTAGGAGGTGCTCCATAGTCTCGGCTTCCTGATCGCAGAATAGACACATGGCATGGTGAGGGAGACCATGCCGAGCTAGACGAGCAGCGGTCCAACATCTGTCTTGGAGCGCTAGCTAGGCGAAGAACTTGACATGGAGGGGCGCCCAGCTCCGCCATGTGAGTTGCCAGTGTGGCGCGCGTATAGACCCGGCTATACCTGGCCATGGACCGGGCCTTAAAAAGCCCACAACAAAAACTGAGGCCGAGGCCCTCCCAAGCCCTACCATCGGACCTACTTTTCAAGCCCAAGCCCGGCCCATCTTGTAAAAAGCCCTAAAAAGCCCTTAGGGCTTAGGGCCATGGGCCGGGCCTCTTCCTTAAATTGCTAATATGCCAAGCCCAAACCCGTCCGGGCCCTGCTGGTGGGCTCAAAACTCAGGCCCAAGCCCGCCCACGGCAAGCCCATCTGCCTAGGCCCCGGATTTTAGGGTAGGGCTCAGGTGGATGGCTGTGGTCGGGCCAGAGATGGACAGGACTAGACCCGGCGAAGAGGGCCGAGTAGCATGATTTCGCGGAGTAGGTCCCTCTCTTAGTCCAACGCCAGCGGAGGCGGTCTGGATGATCCGAGAGGGATGATGTCAAGGCGGCGCTAGTGTCGCTACCATCGATGCATCAAGATGATCGAATGAGTGCGCCATTATTCAGATAATCGAATAAGCAACGGTAGTGTGCGTGGGCCTTGGGCCAGTGTGTGCGTGTGGGCCGGAGGCCATGTAAGGGTAGCCCAGGAAGGGGCAGCTACATATGTACGAAACACCAAGGGAATCAGGCAGCGAGTGATTGATCGAATCCTTCTTTCCCCTTCTCCACGCCTCTCACCTACTCTGTTCTCTCCTTCCTCACCCAATTCTAGATCGAGATCCGCCTGGGCATTACAATCTGGTAATCAGAGCCTTCCCGAATTTTTTTCGCCACCACCCGCCGCCGCCGTTGCGTCCCCGATTAGGCGGTAACACCCACCGAGCTAGGTGCGAGCCGCTCCGGTGCACTCGCTTGAAATCCTACTTGGGGTTCGCTTTGATCCGGATCGCGACCACGGCCCCGTCCAAGCCCTCCGCGCAGACCCACCGCGTGCTGGATGCGATGACGGAAACCACCGATAAGATGCAGGGTCTCCTCGAGACCATCCTGCGCCGCCTCGACGACCACCAGAAGACCGCCGACGAGCGCCACCAAGCACAAGTCGCCTACAACGACCAAGTCTCCAATGAGCTCAAGCACCTGGCGAAGCAGATCGATCTGACACAGGCGGATGTGGATGAGGCCCGCAAATCCCCTCCACCTCTCGATCCCGCCGCGACAAGCAATCTCGGGGCATCTGCTCCCGAAACATCAACGACCTCAGGCCCCTTCCGCCCCGCGCCACCACCTTCGCCTTCGACGACCCGTCCACCCCCGCCACCACCGCTCTACACGGAGGGCGCAGCTCAGTTGCCGTTCGCCAGGCTCGTCAACCACGGGCCGCCTCTATTGCTGCAAAACTCTCCCACGGTGTACGAGCGGGGCGCCGAGCACTACACCAAGCCGCCCAGGCACGACTTCCCCCGCTTTGACGGCGACGCGCTGCACATCTGGCTGGAGCGGTGCCTCTCTTACTTCGAGCTCTACTAGGTGCCGCATCACAGTTGGGTCGCCACCGCCGGCCTGTACATGGATGGGCTTGCGGCCATGTGGCTTCAGCGCATGTACAGACGCACTCGATCCGTCGGGCCCGCCTTCGTAATAGCAAGGAAGCAGAGTTCGACCGTAGAATTCAAGCTCGATGCATCGCCTAGTGCAACCGTGATCGATCGAGCGCAAGAGTATCGCCAGCAATTCGAGACCTCCATGTACCACCTATTGTCTCTGGATCCAACTTTGAGCACACAATTTTTCATCTCATAGTTCCTTCTCGGTCTGAAGGATGAACTGCGATTGGGCGTCCGTTTGCAAGCCCCAACAAGAATCACACGCGCAGCTGTTTTCGCGAGGATTCAGGAAGAAGAACTGGAGAAGCAACGTTTGCAGCGCCCGCGCATTGTTCCCGTGGGCAGGCCACCTCCAGCAACATCCAACAACAATCAAGTGCGTGCAGCGCCTTCCCCACGACCGGGCGGCAACGAGTACGCACGCGAGCGGCAGCTGCGCGAATTCAGGCGAGCCAACGGGCTATGTTTTCGCTGCGGTGACAAGTACTCCCGCGAACATCAGTACAAGTGCACGGGACAGATACTGATGATTGAAGTGGGTGATTTCGGCGAGATCCTCTCGGATGACACCGTGCACGCGCTGCAATTGCTCGATGAACCGGCCCTGCCCGAGCCGGAGTGCTGTACCTTATCGCAACACGCGATTTCCGGTGAAGACGCGCCATCCACCGTTCGTCTTCGCGCACAAGGCGGGGATCAAGTGATGCTGCTCCTAGTGGACTTGGGCAGTTCTCATAGCTTTGTCAGCGAGGCATTCATTCAGCGCATTGCGGTCGACACCCAAGCACTGCCGCCCGTCTCTGTTCGCGTCGCAAATGGCCAACGCCTGCACTGTAACAAGATGGTGAAGCAATTGGCATGGCAAGTGCCAGGACACACGTTCCACATTGATCTGCGAGTATTACAGCTGAGTGCATATGATGCAGTGCTGGGCATGGATTGGCTCTCTGACCACAACCCGATGAACTGTCACTGGAAATTGAAGCGAATATCCTTCGAAACAGAGGGCAAGACGGTGCAACTGCAAGGGGTCCGCACCATCAACCTCTCCCCTACGGGTGGACTGGATGCTTATGAACTTCATCGAATGGAAGTCGCCAATGACATATGGACAAAGAAAGATCGTCACTATCGAGCCATCGATAAAGAGAATATCGAACCGACATTCTCCTGTGATTCGTAAAGTGCTCTCTGAATATCAAGATGTGATTGCTGAACCCAAGTCCCTAACTCCTCATCGTCAGTATGATCACGGCATACACCTGGAGCCAGGCACTGTCCCCATCAACACCAAACCATACCGGTACTCGCCGGCACAGAAGGATGAGATCGAGCAGCAAGTGCAAGAGATGTTGCAATTAGGTGTCATCGTACACAGCATGAGTCCATACGCCGCACCAGTCCTGCTAGTGAAGAAAAAGGATGGGAGCTGGCGTTTCTGTGTTGACTTTCGTCGACTGAATTCTGCTACGGTGAAGAACAAATTCCCACTGCCCATTGTGGATGAACTTCTGGATGAGCTTGCGGGAGCAAAATACTTCTCCAAGATCGACCTCCGCGCAGGGTATCATCAGATCCGTATGCGTGAGGAGGATGAAGCAAAGACTGCATTTAAAACCCACCACGGGCACTATCACTTCAGGGTGATGCCGTTTGGCCTTTGCAACGCGCCGGCAACCTTCCAGTGCCTGATGAACAACATATTCGGCCGCTATGTCCGTAAGTTCATCTTCATTTTTCTTGATGACATATTGGTCTTCAGCTTTGATCTGCAGGAACATGAACAACACTTGCGCCTCACACTTGAACTGCTACGCGAGCACCAACTTTTCGCCAAGGCGTCCAAGTGTTCATTCGCCCAGGAAACCATCGAGTACCTGGGCCACATCATTTCACAGGCCGGCGTCGCCACAGACACATGTAAGACGAGCGCGATGCAGGCGTGGCCGGTGCCCTCTACACCAACTGAACCGCTATCAGTTTGTTAGCCACAATGGTTACAAGAAGTCGCCAACTCCTACGAGACAGACCCAGAATCACAAGAACTCCTGGCCAAGCTGGCGGTCACCACCACGGATGATCAAGGGCGAAAAGCTGCAGAATGGCGTGATCAGGCAGCGCGGGCGTCTGTGGATTGGAGCCAATTCCGCGCTGCAGACCAAGCTGATCGCCGCGCTGCATCACAGCGCCGTTGGGGGCCACTCCGGCGCAACAACGACGTATCATCGCGTCCGGAAACTGTTCACGTGGCCTGGACTAAAGCGCGCCGTGGAGGATTTTATCCGTCAGTGTGCCGTCTGTCAGCATGCCAAGCACGAGCACACGCACCCCGCAGGCAAGCTGCAACCCCTACCAATTCCAACGGAAGCATGGCACGATCTGACCATGGATTTTGTCGAGGGGCTGCCCAAATCAGAGGGGTCGGATGCCATCATGGTCGTCGTCGACCGTCTGACCAAGTACGCGCACTTCATCCCCCTACACCACCCCTTCACCGCTGCGCAAGTCGCCCGAGCATTCTGGGAGCATGTCATCAAGCTGCACGGCGTCCCTCACTCCATCGTCTCGGATCGTGATAAGATTTTCACGAGCGCCATGTGGCGCGAACTGCTCGCCGCCGCAGGAACCAAGCTGCTCTACTCCATGGCGTACCACCCACAGACAGCCGGCCAGACAGAGCGCGTCAACCAGTGCCTCGAGATGTACTCGCAGTGCGCGGTGTACGACACACCGCGGCAATGGCGCAAGTGGCTCCCTGCGACAGAATTCTGGTACAACTCCGCTCATCACTCCTCGCTCAATTGTTCACCATTCAAGGCGCTGTACGGCAAGGAACCAAACCTGGGCGGCCTACCACACCTGAGCTCCACCCTGCAAGATCAAGCGGCGTCGCCGGAGCTGGACTGGACAGCACACACCGATATGCTGCGCGCCCAGCTCGCGCGTGCCCAGACTCGCTTCAAGAAGCAAGCCGACCGTCACCGTGCGGAGCGCGCCTTCGACGTCGGCGAGAAAGTGCTCCTTAAACTGCAGCCGTACGCGTAGTCGACCGTGGCGAACCGCCCGTGCCGCAAGCTCTCCTACAAGTTCTTCGGCCCTTTTGAAGTAACAGAGCGGATTGGAACCCTGGCATATCGCCTGCAGTTGCCTCCAGACAGTCGCATCCATCCGGTATTTCACGTCTCCCAGCTCAAACCCTTCACTCCAGATTACACTCCAGTCTTCGCCGAGCTGCCGTGGGTGCCCGATCTCACTGGGCGTGAAACGGAGCCAGTGGCGATCTTGGAGCGGAGGATGATGAAGAAGGGGGATGCGCCAGTTGTGCAACTCCGTGTCCAGTGGGCCAACATGCCAACATCAGCCACCACTTGGGAAGATTACGCCGTTCTTCGCCAGCGCTACCCATCAGCCTGCATCTGGGAAGGAGCTTCATCTCAAGGGGAGGACAATGTCGCGCCATCGATGCATCAAGATGATCGAATGAGTGCGATCCATTATTCAGATAACTGAACTGCAATGGTAGTGTGTGCGTGGGCCTTGGGCTACTGTGTGCGTGTGGGCCGGAGGCCATGTAAGGGTAGCCCAGGAAGGGGCAGCTACATATGTACGAAACACCGAGGGAATCAGGCAGCGAGTGATTGATCGAATCCGTCTTTCCCCTTCTCCACGCCTCTCACCTACTCTGTTCTCTCCTTCCTCACCCAATTCTAGATCGAGATCCGCCTGGGCATTACATAAAGCTCAACGTATTCCACCATGGTCCGCGACGTCAGAGCTTCCTGGATGTGCCTGATCCAAGCGCGATTGGCGAGCCCCTCGGCCACAGTACATGTCCGGCATCGTCAGCGGGGCACTAGGGAGGTGACATTCGGGAGCGAGAGAGTGGGTTTGTATCGGAATGAACAAGGGGGTTTTGCTTGCCTGGCACTTCTGAAGATAATATAGTTTCTTCATCGGTGTCATCGAACTCATCGTCGGAACACGTCTATCGAGAGGGAACAACCACCGGCAAACAAGGAAGAACACAATCAATGCAATGCACAATATGATGCATGATCATGACATGTCAATATGTTGTAGTTTGAGCTAATGCAACTAGCAGCAAGTTAAATGAAATTGGTTTGAATCCAAGATTCAAATTGAAACTCCATATATGAAGGTTTAAATGCCCTTTATTTGATTTGGCCTAAACAGCAGCTATAAGTTCTTCTAACATGCATGAAAATAGTACAGATGGATAGATTGGATTTTTCTAATCATTTTTCATATATAATTTATTTCATTTGGAGTAATAGATTAATTTCTATGATTTTTAGAAGTTTAGGGAATTTTCTGGAATTTGCCGAGTTATTTAAAAGCTAGAAAATGATTAACTGTGTCAGCCTGACGTCAGTGTGACATCAGCAGGTCAGCGGAGCCGGTCCAGGTCAAACCTGACATGTGGGGTCCACACATCAGTGACACATGGCTGGTTTGTGTCGCTGACAGGTGGGCCTAGTCAACGACCACGTCAGCAGGGTCAACGCTGGCGTGTGGGTCCCACTGGGTTTTAAACTAACCTTAAATAGAAAATTAAACTAACCTAACAGGCACGGGGGCCCACATGGCAGTGGCCCTAGGGGTGTTTAGCGGGGCTATTAATGCTAACTAAGCCGGCGCCACGTCAGCAGGTGACGCCGGCGACCACGACGACGGCGGGACCTCGCCGGATTTGTTCGGGATGACGCTACACACGGTGGTTTCCGACGGGGTTTGGCTCTACGGGGAGCTAGAGGAGTGGCACATCCACTGGTGGCAGCGAATGGAGTTGGGGTGGCCCGTAACGGCGGCGACAGCGAGTTGGGCGGCGGCCGAGCTCGGTGGTCGCCAAGCGGCGCTTACGCCTGCCGAGCAAGTAGCAGGTCGAGAGGTCTCACGCTGCTCGAGTGCAACGGGCACACGCACGGGACCAAATGTTCACCGAAACATGGCCGACGATGAGCTCGTGCGGCGGCGCAGTTCAGTCTTCAAGGGGGCGACGGCTACGGCGAGAAATCGAGGCGGGGAAGAGGGGGATTCAGTCTGTGAGCTCACTGTGGAGACGTTGGGATGGTCGGCGTGCTCGGAGGAGGCCTGGAGGCGACGGAACGACGGTGACGATCTCGGCGGCCCGAGGAAGGAGATGGAGCCAATGGCGGTGCTTGAGGGCGTCCGACGTCGTGTGGCTCAGCGAAGAGGGCGACGATGTCGTGTTGGAGCTTGGCACTACTGGAATTAGCTTATTTGTTGTCTGCCAACTCTTTGCCGTCCGCTGGCGGACGGCAAAGAAGGTCTTTGTAGTCAGCCACGCGAAAACGGACGGCAAAGAAGTGGCTGACGACCCCGACCCCGACCACCGACACCCCGACCCCGACCCCGACACCCCGACACCCTGAGACCCCGACCCCGACCCCGACCACCGACACCCCGACCCCAACCCCGACCCCGACACCCCGACACCCTGAGACCCCGACAATAGATACCCCAACCCCCAACCCCGACCCGACCCCGACACTCGACACCACACCCGACACCGACAAAGACACTCCGACCACGACACTGACACCTCGACACCCCGATCGACCCCAGACATGATGATGATGATACAAAAACATCGTATATATATTTGTGTTGATCGGGTGTATTTTTATTATGTTCATGATGAAGATACACTTAAATTATATACATATTATTATGTTCATGTTACGTATCCAATTTTTTATGTTGTATTAATTTCGTTTACTTTTTGTCATTGCAGGTGTTGATAGGATGTTGGGCAAGGGTCCAGAGCGCCCCGAGGCTCCTACGAGCGCTACTGGGAGGGGTGGTTCTATTATTCCACCCCAGCCCCTCCGGAGAGCGCTCCTAGACAGTATGCAGACAACTGCGGCAAGCGCTTCTTCTTCGGCTAGGAGAGGTCGGGGAAGGACGAAGAAGGCTGGTAGAGGTGGACGTGGCAGCGGGAGAGGTAGGAAGGCTGCTATGCCTTCCTCACCGCCACCCTCAGCTGATTCACCCGACCATAGGACTGCTCCGTCTGACATGGACCTGTCTCGGACTCCGGTCCATGAGCCTCCGGTCGCTGATCCTTCGCTCCACCAGACTCGGGTCGCCGATCCTTCGCCCCACGTGAGTCCGGTCCTAGAGTTTCGTCCTAGAAGACTCTGGTCACGGGGTCTTCGTCCCAGAAGACTTCGGTCACGGGGTCTTCGTCCCAGAAGACTCCGGTCCCTCCATCTTCTTCCCATGAGACTCCGGTCCCACAGTCTTCTTCCCACGAGACTCCGGTCCCGCCGTCTTCTTCCCACGAGACTCCGGAGGCTAGTGGCCTGGAGGATGGTAGCGAGTACACCTTTTCAGAAGATAGCTACAGCAGCGACGAGCTAGTTGAGAAGGACAAGAAGGTCTACAAGTGTGGCTGTACAAAGCTCCCGCCCGTGCTGACGACCCCCGACCAGAGGTGGTTGATTGTGCCTAAAGGGTTGAAGTAAGTGCATTTACTATTTTTTAACCTTTTGCCTTCATGTTCCTTCAAATTAATATCTAATGCATTGGCCTTGTCATACTGCAGGGGCTGGGTATACCCCCGTGACCGTGGTGTCCGCAGGACCAACCAGGTCCTTGGCACGCTTTGCCGGCAACACTTCCCTGGGTGGGTCACAATGCCCGGTGAGGGTCAGGTTCCATAGCTAGCACTGAGCTGGGGGCTGTACTATGTTGCCTCGACCCCTCTAGGGGAGATGGTCGCCGGTGTCGCGTGCGAGACGGTGGCCGACATTGTGTTCCGTTGGTTTTGGGTAATTTCTCCTTTACAGAATTAAAAATGAACACTACCTAGCTAATGATTGTACTAATCATTGTTGTCTTCTTTGATTGCAGACCTTCTACAGGGTTTCAGAGGGAGAACAGGAGGCCGCGGCTATGGTTGTCGAAGCCGAGTGCAAGCGCCTACTTCAGAACTTACGCACGAGGCTCGGGTGTAGGCCGTTCGAGACTACTACGCCTCGCAGGGTATAGGAGGGCCAAGAAGAAGTGTCGCAACAAGTTTCTGAGTAGGGAGAAGTACTTGGTGGTAATTATACCTATTCTTAGGGCCTAGAACTTAGTTTTCTTGAATTGATTCGTAGCGCTGAAATTTCTCTTGACTCACTTAGGTGCCCCTGAGATGGTGTGTCGATAAGATGGACTGTTGGGAGGCGTTGGTGGATGCGTGGTGCTCTCCCCAATGGCGGCTCGAACACCAAAGGGCCAAGGATAAGCGCGGCCGAATGGAAGGTGTGCCACACCATCAAGGGAGCTCCAACCTGTTTGAGTACGGGGATAACTGGGTATGTGGTTTGCTACATGATTCATGCAATTTCATTCTTCATGGTAGCATTTATCCTTTCCAAAATGACTTAATATGCTTAGTTAGTTAAAAAAGGCATAACTACCTTGGATAGTTCATTTATGACATATTTAGCTCTAAAATGACATAATAACCTTTAGATAGCTCTATAAAATGACTTAATATGCTTTAGTTAGTTAAAAAAGGGCATAACTACCTTCGATAGCTCAATAACAACCTAAACTAATCTTAGCTAGTTCGTTCATGACATAATTAGCTCTAAAATGACATAATAACCTTAGATAGCTCTATGGAATGCCTAAATATGTTATAGTTAGCTAAAAAATAGCATAACTACCTTGGATAGCTCAATAATGACATAATTAGCATACTTTGGTAAAAAATGGCATAATAATCTTTCTTAGCTCCAAAATGACCTAAACTTAGCTTATTTTCCTCAAAAATGACATAATAACCTTTCTTAGCTCCAAAATGACCTATTTACATAGTAATATCATTCTTAATGCTAGCTTGAGCCCTAATTAACTAACATTTTGTTCCTCTCTCTCGGGCGCAGTACCACAAGAAGCCTGTGCCAACTCTGTTCGACCTCTATGGCATGGCCCATATGGCCCCATACAAGAAGACCAAGGCATTCACGGAGTCAGACCTAGATCATCCAGAGAACTTCACCAACATCTCCTCCCACCACAAGCTTGGGAAGACAAGGAAAGGGGAGGACTTTAACCCGAGCCAGGATCCTTTTGATACAGATCTGGTGATGATATCTGGTGGCGGGAGGTCCCATGGCTCTCAAGCCATTGGTGATGGACTGATACGTTGTCCTAAGACTCTCCCGCAGACCAAGAAGTGCCTGAGTAGCTCTGATCCTGAGATAACGCCTCATGCACGACCCACGGAGCTCGCCATGGCGGCTAGTTATACGAACTCTCTGACCTTTCCCCCATTACATTGTGTGTGCGTTCGTCGATGATTACAATGCTAACGAGGAGTGCTGTGTTGTAGGCAGCGGTTGAGAAAGAGAGATCGAAGACCTAGACGCTTTTGGAGAAGGCAAAAAGGGAGGCGGCGGAGAGGGAGAGGGAGAGGGAGGAGAAGACGGCTAAGCTATTGGAGGAGGAGAGGAACCTGAACGAGGCATCCCACCGGGCCCTATACGAGCTCATCGTGGTACGTTTCTTGTGCATATTAGCCCAATAATGCACGTAATGTTTGCATTACTAACTAATATGACTGACTCGTGAGAACCAAATGTGTAGACCATGTGCAAGAAAAACGGTCAGGCCCCTCCGCCGATGCCCTAGATTGCCCCGGCAGGCACGATGAGTTTGATTTGAATGGTCCTTAGTTACTACTATTCACATTTCAGTTTGCATCATGCTAACGAGACATTATTGGAAATGATCTTTGGTTCAGCATGGCTCCCGACAAGCATCGACCAATCCTTCCACGTCTGCCAGTGCCAGAACCCCGACCGGTCCTTCACCTCCGTCTGCCAATGGCGCAACCCCGACCATTCCTACACCTCCGTGATAACGGTATTTTTCTTCTTATTTAGCCTGTAGTCCATTTATGACATAATTTAGCCTATTTAGTCCACAAATGACATAATAAGATGAAGAAAATCAAGGAAGAGGAAGGAAAGAAGGAATAGGAAGAAAAGAAGAAGAAAAGAAGAAGAAGAAGAAGAACTTCTTCTTCTTCTTCTTCTTCTTCTTCTTTTCCTCCTCTTACTTGTTTTTATTCGTAAATGGCATCATAACCTTGCTAACCTCATAAATGTCGTATACTTAGCTTGTTGTCCTCTAAAATGACACAATAAGCTTAGTTAGGTCAAAAATGGCATAATTTGCTACGTTAGCTAAAAAATGGCAATTTTCTTCTTATTTAGCCTATTTAGTCCATTTATGACATAAGCCTATTTAGTCCACAAATGACATAATAAGATGAAGAAAATCAAGGAAGAGGAAGAAAAGAAGGAATAGGAAGAAAAGAAGAAGAAGAAGTTCTACTTCTTCTTCTTCTTCTTCTTATTCTAGTCTTCTTCTTCTTCTTCTTCTTCTTCTAGTTTTCTTCCTCTTCTTCTTCTAACTTGCTTGTTTCCCATTTTGCAGATTTAATTCACTGTATGGAAGCTTGCATGGATGGAGTGCTTGTTTCTCTGTTCTTCTTTTTGTTTTTATTGAAGAATAATGTGGAACTTGTTATATGGATGCATGGAACAATGTGTTGGATGAACATTGTGATAGTAGTGTAAGATGTATGGATGAAACTGTGTTTCTTATGTATGTATATATGTTGTCATGGATGGAGCTATGTTTTGGATACATCATATGTCTGCTGTGCCTGTGAATATATATATATATATATATATATATGTATATGTATATCTGTGTGTGAATTCCAGTGAAATTAAATGGATATAAATGAAAACAGGGGATATATAGCCTCTTTGCCGTCTGCTAGCGGACGACAAAGAGGACACATGGCAGCTTCCTGTAGACACTGGGAACACTGGCTGCCTATTTGGTCAGCTGTGTCGTCTGCTGGCGGACAACAAAGACCTTTGAATCTTTGTCGTCTGCTGGCGGACGGCATAGATGGCAATGTAGCAGCTTCCTAGTGCTGGCCTAACTAAGTTCTTTGCCGTCTGCTGGCAGACGGCAAATACCTTTGAATCTTTGCTGTCAGCTAGCGGACGACAAAGAGCGCCGTTAACGCCCTAACGGCTCTGACGCCACCCCACTGCCGTCCGTTGTATTTGTCATCTGCTAGCCTCAGACGGCGGATGACACAATCCTTTGCCGTCCGTTTCATGGAAGCGGACGACAAAGAAGGCCTTTGCTGGCACCTGTTCAGACGGATAGTTTGCCGTCTACTGGCGGACGACAAAGATGTTTGCCGTCCGGGTTCTATGCCTTTGCCGTCTGCCATGGCGGACGACAAAGAAGCTGTTTCCAATAGTGTGGGGAGGCGTCGGAGAGGCTCGGGGGTGCTGTGGCCGTGGTGGCAGCAGACGACAGCGTTGGCGCTCGGGTGGCTGTGCGCAAGAGAGAGACATGGGAGGGGAAAGAGCACGGGGAGAGTGGGGAGAGATGCAGGGGGGTCGTGGCGTCGTCCAGAAGATCGGGGAGGCCAGGCAGGCAGGGAGGAGCTCGCGTGGCTCGCCTGCACGCCGGGCACGCAACTGCTTCTCGTCCTGTCAAGAGGAAGAAGACAATGATGCCCCTGGTGGGCCGGGCTGGCTTTGCCCAGCTGGGCTGCTACAGTGGTGGGCTGGCTTGGGCTGCCAGGTAAGTCCTTCTCTCTCTTTCTTTATTTCTATTTTCTATTATTCCGTTGTCTTTAGGGCTTTATTAAAAATACCTAGACATTCTCAAAAATCATGAAATTGCTCATGCCCACTGTTTGAGATATATCCAATAGTAAACATTTCAGTTTATGATTATTTGGACATTTAGAATATTTTATAGCATTTAAATGCCCAAATGCAAATAGAGTATGATTTAATCCAATGAACTTATGAGGTCCTAGAAAATTGTGCACCATTTTTTTCAGAGGTTCAAGACCAAGGGAAAGATGATGAACATTTTAGAAGGGCATTTCAGGTTCATTGAAAAAGATTTTAGTAAACCCTAGTTGAATTAAGGGCGTGCTGGGGGTTTCTATCATCCCCAATTGAAATTTAAATTGAATTTAAACATGATGCACACATGATTAGCTAGTCTAGGTCAAACCAGAGCTAGGGATGTGACAACTCACCCCCACTAAGCAAGAATCTTGTCCCGAGTTTCAAGCGTAGGGTAAGATGGAAGGGGGAACGCAAACTAATACAACCTTCATGACTCAGGTTGCACTTCATAAGAATGTTGATTCGATCACCATCATTGTCTCGATGTATTGCTCTGGGGACTCCAACCAACATGACAACGAGAGGAAAAGAAAAACTCTATAAGGATCAATCTTCTCGAAGATCGAACAACTCAGGATCAACTCATGGAGTGAGACATGGCAACATCTCTCGAGCTGAGACACGAAGCACACATCCAAAGGAATGGAGTGGAACAGATGACGAAGGTTCGCTAGGTAGGCAACAATTTCACGCTTAAGAAGGTGGTGAACAGTTGTCAACATAGCGAGGAGCTGAGTTGTCATGATATCATAACGAGACATCTTGGAGAAGGTGACTCATAAAATTATTACCTTAAGTGGCAAAAAGAATTACTTTTGACACATGGATCATCGAAACTCTCTAAGCCAACCTAAGGCAGTTCACCAACAATCGTTTGGCGGAGTGCGAAGGAATGGCATACCTAGACTAGAATGGATGATGCGGATTACCTTGTTGAAGACAACACAAGGGGTGATTTTGCTTATCACCAGAAATGGACGGGACCCAAGGTAGAATGGCATAATTATGGCGCAAGCTAGGGATAAAATGCAAATGCTAGGGATGATTCTAGTAACTGGGGAGAAGCTCAACAGTAGAGAGTGAATCCACTGTTTGAAAGGTTATAGCATAACCGAGGAAACTGGGAGCAATTCCAATTGATGCCAACGGTAAAACCTAGTGCTTGCACGTGCTCTCAAGAACTTGAGAATTTCCATATTCATCAAGGTTTTACCAATATCCGTGTCAAGGATCCTGGTAACACAACATACCACCATGATGAATAGTGATGGGCGATGCAGATACAGAGGAAGATAACACCTTCTCATATTTCATCTTAGCGAGGCCAAGGAAACAAAATCTGGATGATCGACCGAGAGATATTTAGCACTCCGCTTCTAATGTTCTCCTTGATGTACTAGCGTATCCCATTCATAGATATGGTTTGATATCTAGAACATCAAGTAAAAGGTCGGACTTTGGGAACACAAAAATCCATAAGGGACAACTAGGGAGTAAATCCTATGAAATCCTATTGGGTCTTCCGGCTGGGTGTGTTGGCCACGACATCCACTTTATCGGTTATAGAGCGACCAATATTATAGTTCTTGGGAAACGCTCCAACCATTATATCTGCCCGAGATTCAGATCTGGTTGGTGTCGGAATATTCCAGACTCATCAAGTCTAGAAATAAAAATTAAAGTTTGCAACACAAATCGACAAGAAGACGTTGCGAGATTCTCGGGGAATGATCTACCATAGCAAGCTCCAAAACATGAGCTGGTTCTGCTATACACATGTGGACACACTGTCGCAGACAAGCATGACCACGTAGTAGTCTTATAATCAAACACTACCAAGTTCAGGTGGGGAACCCTCATCGAGGATATCGAAGTCTTTACGCAAGTTCATGGATTAGATCCCAAGCATAGACTTCTCTTCCTCGAACAAGTCAATCAGTGGCTTGGTGTGCTAGGAACGCATATAGAATGGAGGCGGGCAACCTACCAAACCATAGAGTACTTCACACATGTGCATGAACAACTTGGGACGATTCCAGAGGAAGCAAAACAATCCTTCTCGGATCCACGACGGCAACTTACATCAAGTGCACGTGAATTAGAGAAAGTCGCTCCTTTCATCCAAGCATATGAATCATGAACAGGACAGGAAGATAATGCTTATAAAGTTTCCAATACTAGCTGGATGTTCAACACAAATCATGGAGAAGATAACAATGTTGCTGATGGGCTCAACAACAATTCATCTAGGTTTCCATATAAGTGGAATTCCACAATTATGTGAACAAGGTGATAGCATCGGTTAGGCCCGAAAGATATAATGGTGTATGCTCGAGGAAAATAACCACGAGTAAGATAACATTATGAATATCATTGGTTCTGATTTGATTTGACGGTAGCCCATACTCAAATCAAAGGTTGGATAAGATGATAGGTCCATTAACTGATCATGAGGGTCAACCGATGAAAATACCATATTTCTACCAACGCTGTCAGGACCCCGATTCTATGCCACACCGATCTAGCATGTAACACCTCATATCACTTTGCGGCCTCACGCACGGTATTCCCATGGGTGTCGCCTTACCATGCCCGAGACCGTTTGCACCTTTTTGCACACGTATATGATAGTGTCGCTAGCATCCATATGACAAAGAACCCGGGCTGACATGGCTAGTCGTGAACCCAAAGTGGCACTAACTTACAGGGATAGGCATACGTGACCTAGCAACGAACGTGTCGATCAACAATGAGTGAATCCCAAGTCGTAGCCAATGGCAGTGCCCCAGGGCGTCCGGCGTCGTGTGGCTCGGCGGAGAGGGCGACGATGGCAGTGCCCCAGGGCGTCCGGCGTCGTGTGGCTCGGCGGAGAGGGCGACGATGTCGTGTTGGAGCTTAGGGAGGCATCAGAGAGGCTCGGGGGTGGCTGTGGCCATGGTGGCGCTCGGGCGGCTGCACGCAAGAGAGAGACAGGGGAGGGGAAAGAGCACGGGGAGAGTGGGGAGAGATGCAAGGGGGTCATGGCTTCCTCCAGAAGATCGGGGAGGCCAGGCAGGCAGGGAGGAGCTGGCGCGGCTTGTCTGAGCGCCGGGCACACAACTGCTTCTCCTCCTGGCAAGAGGAAGAAGATAGTGCAGCCTGTGGTGGGCCGGGCTGGCTTTGCCCAGCTGGGCTGCTACAGTGGTGGGCTGGCTGGGCTGCCAGGTAAGTATTTCTCTCTCTTTCTTTATTTCTGTTCTTTATTATTCTGTAGTCTTTAGGGCTTTATTAAAAATACCTAGACATTCTCAAAAATCATGAAACTTCTCATGCCCACTGTTTGAGATATATCCAACAGTAATCATTCCAGTTTATGATTATTTGCACATTTATAATATTTTATAGCATTAAAATGCCCAAATGCAAATAGAGTATGATTTAATTCAGTGACCTTATGATGTCCTAGAAAATTGTGCACCATTTTTTTAGAGGTTCTAGACCAAGGAAAAGATGATGAACATTTTAGAAGGGCATTTCTGGTTCATTGAAAAAGATTTTAGTAAACCCTAGTTGGATTAAGGGGGTGTTTGTAATGCCCTAATCTGATGCACCAGATGTCTTCCGCTTATTCGCCGTCGTTGCCATGTCATTTGCTTGCTCGTTGCATTTTGCCATGTCATCATCTGCTATTCATCTCGCATGTTTTTGAAAACTTGCATTCGCTCGGGTTCCTCCGATTCGCTCCGTTATCCGTTCTGAGCCCAACCACACTCACACGCACCCGTGGCACATCCCAGTTCTTGTTTTGTGAGCCGCCGAAAAACGTTCTCTGAATGGGCAGAGATTTGCTAAGTGGCCTTGGTATATCACCGATAGACCGCCCGTCAAATTTCCTTCCATTTGGAGGTCGTTCGATGCCCCAACGGTTAACCGAGTTAACCAAACCCTCTCTTTGCAGCCCAGAACCCTTCACCACAGCCCCTAGCCCGCCTAAACCCCTCCATGCTCTTTGTTGTTGGATCACGATCGTGGGCGAAAACCGCTCCTCATTTGGACTCTCCTAGCTATCTCTACCTATATAGGTCCTTCCTCCAAATCGCAGCCCAAACCCTAGCCTCTCTCCCTCTCACCGTAAACGGACACGCCAGCGCCGCCGCTTGCAGCCACTCCCGCTCTGCCATGTGGCCTCCTCTGCCTCCCACCGCCGCCACCGGGCGAAGCTCAAGAAGGGCCCTGGCCCGCTCACTCGCCGCCCGAGCCCGCACTGCGCCTGGATTGCCCCGCACCTCCTGCTTCCCCACCTCCATCGCCGCCGCGCCCGGGCGTTTCCCGCCGGCGGCTTCGCCGCGCTCCGCCTCACCAGCGCTGCCAAGCATCGTGTCACGCGCGACCCTGACGGACCACGTGCCCTCGCTGCCCGCCTCTGCGCGGATCCCGCCCCGCTGCCTCGACCTTGCCCCGCCGTTAGCAACCTCCGGCCGCCTCGCCGCCATGAAGCGCCGCCGCCGCTCGGAGCTTCCCCGGCGCCGCCCTCGTCCTCCTCCGGCTAGTCTGGTGGGGAATGGCCAGATCCGCCTGTTCTCGAGCTTCTCCACCGGTCCCCTGCCTCGCCGTCACCCCATCGACCTGTCCCTCGTCGCCGGGCGATTTTTAAATGCCGCCGCCATGCGGCCGTGGTCCTGCTCGGGATCGAGCAGAGCCGCTCATCCCGCTCGCCTCAGCCCCATGGGCCTCGCCCCGCGTCCGGCCTAGCTGCCCCAGCGCTACCCAAGCCCAACTGGCCACCGAACGGGCCTCGGCCAGCTAAGGTGATGCCCGACCACTGTTGTCCCTCTATTTTTTTCAAATTCCGTCAGTCCCAGAATAATTCATGTCATATGTGCATTTGGTGATGATGATAACTTGATGCTCGGTGCTCCGTTTCATGTGCATAATATGTCAAAATGTTCATCTCAGAATGCTCTTCATGATGGAGTAGTTTGAATTCATGTTCCTTTTCATATTGATGCCTTAATCTTTGTTGCAAAACTGCTATGTGATATAAACTGCTGTTAACTGCTGCATGTTAACATCATTTGTGCATCTTGTGAGTGCTATAACTTTGTCTCTGTTGATCCTATGATGATGATCTTGATATGCACATGTTCTGCTCTTCATGCTCTACATGTTGGTGTGCTTTGCATTCATGTTAGGGTGCATCTGGATTTATTCATCTCTGTTGCGAAAGTGCATGTTGCTGTTAACTGCTGAAAACTGTTGTAACTTGCTGAGTTGTCATTTTTGTTGCATTTTGTGTGTGCATCCTATGAGCATGATGTTTACATGTTTTAGGAGCTGAATTATGGCATCTATACTGTAGTGCAATCCATATATTTTGATATTCCCTGTAGTGAGTGCATCAACTTTGTGAAATGGGCTACTCGCTGTTAATGTTCTGCAAATGCTGAATCTGTCATATCATGTTGCCATGTTTGCTTGAAGCTACCAATTAATCCATGCATAATATGGAGATTCTTAGTTGACATGTTTTGATGTACATGTTATGCTACATCATGACATGCCTTTTGATGCCTTATATATGTCCTGTAGAATATGATTTCATTTCCATTAACATGCCTACATGGTGTTCCAGATTTCTGTTAACTTCATGATGCCTTGTTGTGAACTTGATATTAGTTGATACATGCCTATTTGCCGGGGGAATCTGCCCGCCGCGGACACCTATGGGGCCGGGGCCCCTTCGTCTGAGCGGTACGAGGGCGGAGGGAGCACAGAGAGCAGATCGAGGCGAGCACGCGGGCGGATTTTACCCAGCTTCGGAGCTCTCTGGAGAGATAAAACTCCTACTGCTGCTTTGTGTTGTATTGAGCTCGGGAGCTTGAAGAGCTACAGTAGCAGCTACCCCGAGCGAGAGTGGCTAAGGATTCGAAACCCCAAAATGCTGAACCCCTTCTACGTGCTCATGGGCCTCCCTTTTATAGTCGGAAGGGGGCGCCAACAGGTGGCAGCGTAGGAGAAAGGGGTAAAAATGTAAAAGAGGTGGTAGTTGGAGCAGTCTTGGGAACAGTGAAGCTACAAAGGCACTAACAGTGGTCTCTACCTACTTTGACAATGGGGACAAGGGCATTTAATGCCCGCCGCCATCGACCCCAAAAGCTCCCGCCCTTGCGTCTCCGTCGCCACGGCGATGGATCCACCACCGTGAAGTGCCACCGTGTCCCCAGTCTGCACAGACCATCCGCCACGCGTCCTGGAAAGGCCCAGGCACGTGGGCCGATGAGCTGAGCTGGCACACAACAGAACTCTCCCGGCAAGCACCTTGCCGGGTCTTGATTTTGCGGGCCCGGAGGTTGCGGGCTCAGAACTTGTCGCTCCCGGGCCCTCGCCGACGCATATAGCGCCGAGGCGATCTTCTATGATGTAATCTTCTAGTCTTCCCGACGAGCTCCTCTCGCCGGGCCTTGCGTGAGTGATGTAATCTTGAGCACAGAAGGCCTTCCCGCAAACTCCGCTTGCCGGGTCTCGATCTTCGTCTTGTATACTTTGTCTTTGAATGGTTTGGTACGGAGCGGGAAGGTCTTGGCGAGCTCGTGGTAAACCTCGCCATGACAAGCTGCAGAATCGCCGTGCACAAGTTGGGGTACCGAGGCACCCTACCTTAGTACACCGACAGAGCCCCGGCCTGGGCACACACTGCAGCCGAAGCGCTGTTGGGCCAGGCCCAAAATAAGTCTGCAGGGCGCGCGCCAGCGGCGCGTCGAATCCCCTTCCGCCTCTGCCGCCCCCCCCACGCAACGGCACGCGTCGATTGCGGCGTCGTGGGATGGGACGTGCCCACGTTCTTTAGTGGGAAAAGCGGAACGCCCCCCACCTCCCCATAAAAACAGAGGAGGCAAGAGCGGTTCCCCTCCTTCGCTTTCATTGCATCTTCTTCCTCCTCCAGAGATCCCCTTTGCGCTCCGCCTCCGCATCTCCTCCGCCGTCTCTCGCGTTTGCGGCGCCGCCGAACTCTTCGTCCTCCTTCCCTCGCCGCCTCCGCCATGGCCTCAAGACCGGGAAGGGAAGGCGGAGAAGACCAAGAAGGAGAAATCGAGCGGCGCGGCTTGCCTTCTTGGAAGCAGAATGTAAATCTTCCGCCGCTGCTCGGCGTAAGGGAACTCGAACAAGTATTACATTCGGGCCAAGAAGACCAATGCGCATCCTCGGACCAGAGCTCATCCGCCGCCACTAAGGACAACTACCCGGCGGGTACTACTTCTTCGCAGCCTTCTTCCACTGCGGTCTTTGCCCCCCTTTTTCTGATTTCTTCTGCGACATTATGAACACATACGGCTTCCACCTTCTTGACTTCACCCCCAACGCTATCCTCACAATGGCGGTTTCGCACATGTGCGAAAACTTCATTGGGATACACCCAAACGTAGCGCTGTTTAGGCACTTCTTCACTCCTAGAGCAGAGGCCGCAACCCCTCTCCGGAGGAATTTCTTGGGTTTTTAAATGCGCACAAGAAGGCGTCTTACTTGCCGGGAGCTCCGCGGCAAGTGGGAAGAGTGGCGTCTTGATGGTCGGTGGGGTCGTTGAAGACGAGCCGCAGAGACTTCACCGCGCGCGCACAACTCCTATCAGGCGGCCAGGATCGGAGCGATCTGGATCCGGACGACGTCAAGCTCAACGTCGCCTCGTCTCGATTCTTCGTCTTCGAGCAACAAAGCTGTCCGTGCAGAAGTAGGCGCAGATTTCCTCCGCCGCCGCATCGCCCCCCTCCAAGACAGGAAAAGGCCGGCCTGGGAGTATGGCGGTGCAGGGGATATAATGAGGCTGCGCCCCGGGCTGAACTTCAACTTCACGACGCTGGAGCTGAGGGGGATGGTCCGGGAACTCTTCAAATATGACCCGGCCCATCCAGAGTGGTTCAGACCTCCCCGGGGAGTGGTGCCCCTCTGCAACAGCACAGCCCGGGATCGTCTTCTCGCCATGATGCCCGCGTGTGATTCGCACGGCGTGGAGCGCACATGGATTCCGCCCAAGCCAATAGACGTCCTCAGCTTCTTCGACAACCTTGAGGAGGTGGCGAAGAACAAGGACGAGACCCGGGGGCTGACACGGGACACCACGGACCAGGAGATAGCATACATAGCTTCTCGGGCTGAAGAGAGGCTGCAGCCTTGGGCGGCAGGAGAGTTCGGCACACGCCCGAGGAGGCAGAGGCTGCGGAAGTGTCTCGCCAAGCGAGGAGGCGGAGATCTGCAGATTGCTGCAACTTCCTCCCGACGCGCTCGCCGGGGTCCCCCCTCTGAGGCACTCCGGGATCCCTGGCATCGCGGCCGAGGCCGCGGCAAGGGGTGGCGCTGCCGGAGGGAGCGGAGACGCCAGAGGGAAAGGGGCCGCAGCGCAGGGCGCTGGGCCCGGCGAGCCAGCCGGCGAGGAGGAGGAGGAGGAGGACGCCGAGGCCGCCGAAGACGCCGGCGGGTCCACGGATCTCTATGCCGACGACCTCTCCTCGTTGTCGGAGACCTCCCGGCCCCGGGCAAGCCCTAGGCGTTCTCCACTGAAGCGCCTCCGCAAGGCGGCGACGGAAGCGAGGGCGGAGGCCTCCCGGCAACAACCAGCGCAAACTTCCCGGGAAAACCAAGCTGTGCCGAGGACCGCCAAGCGCCCGAGGGAATCTTCGCCCTCTGCTCCTCGCGCCGACGCGCCCCAGGTGGAGTATGACTTCTCCGCCTTGAGCGAAGACGACGAGGAGGAACAGGAGTAAGTATCCGAGATCTTCATCTTCTCAAATTTCGCCTTGATCTTTGTTGATGCCAATCTTGTTTCTTGCGTTGATTTCAGGACCTTGACCCAGCGCGCGAAGAGGGTCAAGGTGCCCGTGGTCGGTCGCAGACGACTTCGCCCAAGGCGATCGGGACGCGTGAGCTGAGCTGAGCTTGACCGGACCAGCGCCGCCCGAGGAGCAGCCCAGCAGCAGCCCCCAACAGAAGTCCTGGTTACGCACTTTTCGCCGGCGCGTTTGAAGATTTTGGTCTTGTACTAATGCCTTGATGTTTTCGTCTTGACCTGGCAGAGGTGGAGCCACAGTGGCGAGCGCCTGAGGTCGCCTCCGAGGAGCCGCGAGCCCGCCCCCCGCCAAGGCCGATCTCCCGCAAGGGGGAGCACTCCGCCAAGGGCGGGTACTCCGCCAAGGGCGAGTACCCGCCAAGAGCGAGCAGCCCAGCGCGAGGGGCAACTCCGCCAAGCGAGCTCCTCGGCGTGGGAGCCCGCCCGACGACGTCCCGCCAAGGTAGGTTCTGCAACTTTGTCTCCTTGGCGTTGTCTCTTTTGGATATTTGCTTGAACTTCTTTTGCTTTTCTTCTTCTTCTAGATCCTCCTCCCCGGCAGATGGAGACGGAAGTCGTCATTGTTGAGGAGGAGGACGCATAAGCGGCGGCGGTGACGCCTGTCGCCGAGGACACGGCGGAGCCGCCGGGCCAAATGTGCGAGATCGCTCCGGCTGCGGGACGCAGCTGGCCGGGAGGGGACGGCGACCGCACCGCCAGCTCGGAGGCGGCGGGAGCATCAAATCTGCGCGCCGGCCGCCGACCCTCCGCTGGGAAGAGCAGCCCGGCTACTACTTGAAAGCCCCCAACGGCGTCTTCATCCAGTGCCGTGGGGCTCTTCGTCATGAGCTCCCATGAGGGCGAGGCTTTGATGGGGAGGTCCTCGCCTCCGCTGGCTTGAAGATCGTCGAGGGCGGCGGAGCGACGGGCTGAGGAGGAGAAGCTGCTTCACCAGCTCCGGCCCTTACCGGGCCAGCGGCGGCTTCGCTTCGGGAGGCCCTCGCCGCCAAGCCGCCGAGGAGATGGAGAAGCGGCGGAGCTCAGCGCCGCCAACCAGGCTGCCCTCCGCGAGGTGGCAGAGAAGCGTGGCGACTTCGCCGGGAGTATGAAGAGTGGTTCTTTGGAGAAGGCCGAGGTCAAGAGCAGCAACGGCTCGCCGGGTGGAGCTGTCCCGCGAGAAGGAGAACTCGCCCAGCGGAAGGTCAACCTCGACTCCCACGAGGAAGACCTTGCCGCCGGGAGCAGGCCCTTGGCGGGAACTCAAGGAGGCGAAGCGCTGCTGCCGCGGAGACCGCCAAGGAGGAGCTACGCCGCCAAGGTCGCGCAGCTGGAGGAGTTCTTCAAGGCGGCGAGGAGAAGGTCGCCGCGCCAACACGGAGGCGAGAAGGACGCCCACACCAACTCGAACTCCAGTGCGTCTTTCCAAGCAAGGCGACGAGTTGAAGGCCGCCAAGGACTCCGCGTGGATCTTGAGCTGCAAGTCTCGCTGAGGACTCGCTCGACGCCGCCGGGATCGGGAGACCAAGTTGAAGGAGGAGCTCGCGAGGAACGAGCTTTGATGGACAGCGCCAACAAAGCAGCCGAGCAATTCCACCAGATTGTCGAGTTATGGACCAAGGACTTGGTGTCTTGTGCGTCCGACATCGACAGAGCTGCTCTTGGCCAAGTGGAGCATCTCATCTACTCCCGGATCCAAATCTAAGCTCCTGGCGCCAAGCTCAGCCTCTTCTTGAGGGGATCGCGCGCCCTTGCAAATCTGCGGAAGAAGATCTCGCAGCTCGCCGAGGAGACTTCGCCGGCTGTGCACGGAACCATGGGCGTGTCGACGAAGATCGTATACCGCAATCCCGGCATAAACCTCACCAACGTTCCTCGCAGCTTGCCGGCCGACGCGAACATGGAGGCTCTGAAGGAGCAGGTCGCCCACATCATTGCTAAAGTGAACAAGATCCCCAGGGTGGAGGGCGACCGCGTAGACTAGGCCTCCTTTCTCTTTATCTCTTTTTGTTGCTGCATAGGGTGTTATGAACTTATTAGCCATCGCGACAAGTTATTCCTTGCAAGATATTATCTTTATTTTGATCAATAGATGCAGTGTTATCTCCCTTGTTCGGATCCTCAACTTTGTATGCTTCAACCCTACGCTTCTAGGAAACTTGCCGGCAAGGGGTCCTTGCCGCGAGCGCTGAGTGCTGAACTCGAAGCAGCCTGCTGGCCAAGGTCTTACCGGCAAGCAACCTTGCCGCGGCTAGTCGCAACGCACTTGGCTTGCTGAGCGGACTCGAAAACGAAACAAGGGCGCGACACTTGTCGCAGCTCACTTAAATCGTTGAGCGTGCTCGAAAACAAGATAAAGGTGCGGCTATCCACGGGTAGGTTCCTCCGAGCACAGGTTTTCCATACAAAGTGTGATCGTTCAAGGAAGGCAACTTAAAATTTAAAGTTTTGGACTGCTCAAATTCCAATAACTTAGCTTTCATGATCCGTGCGTTCTCCGGCAAGCTTCTCTTTCTTGAACAGCACTTGGTTCATCCTCCATTTCCTTCCCCGCAAACTTGTGCGCGAGGAACGTTCCTTCTGCTTAAGATGCAAGGAAAGAGAAGAAGGAAACAAGTATATGGCCTTTCGGCGTGCTATTGCTTACCGGATATGTGTGTCGCACAAGAGATGCCAAATAACACATGCAAATAGCAAAGAAAAGCATGGAAAAGGCAACTGGCGCAAAACACAGAAACTTTACTGCTGCACGGGGTCTGCGCCCGGCTTTGTACAAAGGGTTACATGCAACAGCGGCAAAGCTTTGTACAAAAGGTGGTTGCCGGAGCGGGTCACGGCAACCGCGCCTTATGGGTAAAACTTGCGAAGATGCTCTATGTTCGAGTTGCTCACTGGTAAGCCTTCTTCGGTCTCGAGGCGACAGCGGGCCTCGTGACTTGTCTCACCCGATAAGGGCCTTCCCACTTGGCGTCAACTTGTTGGAATTCTTGGCGGACTGAACACGCCAAGAACAAGGTCGCCTTCCTCGAGACTCGGCTTTGACCTTGCGGCTATGGTAGCGGCGCAAGGCTTCGCTGGTATCGAGCAGCTCATACAACAGCTCGAGACGTCCCTCCTCAAGGAGCAATGCATCATCTTGCCGAGTTGCTCTTGCTCGAGCTCATCATAGCGAGCACTCGAGGAGATCCGTATACGAGTTCCGTGGGGAGAAGCGCCTCTGCTCCATAGACTAGAGCAAAAGGTGTCCGTCCGGTGGCTCGATTTGGTGTCGTTCGATTGACCAAAGAGCCGCGGCAGCTCCTCTATCAATTTCTTCCGCGACTTGCGCGGCTGCCGAAAGTTCTTGTCTTGAGTCGCGCAGCACTTCAGCATTGGCCCTCTCCGCTTGACCGTTGCTCCTCGGGTGAGCAGCGAGCGAAACAGACCTTGGCGCCAAGGTCTTGGGCGTCTTGCATGAAGGTGCGACTAGTGAATTGTGTACCGTTGTCGGTGATAATCTGTTAGGGATCCCAAACGGCACACAATCGACCAAGAACTTGACCGCTGATTGTCTTGTCACCTTTCTCACTGGCTCCACTTCGGCCACTTTGTGAACTTGTCGATTGCTACGTACAAGTACTCAAAGCCCCGACAAAGACGGGGAAGGCCGAGATATCGAGCCCCTGACCGAGAAGGGCCAGGACAAAGGATTGTTTGGAGAGCTTGAGTGGTGATGAATCTGCTTTGCATGGGCCTCGCACGCTTCACACTTGGTTACTAGTGCGGTTGCATCTTGGAGGGCTTCTTGCCAAAGAACCCTTGCCGAAAGCTTTCCGACAGCGCCCTTGCGCCAATGTGGTGGCCACATATGCCTCCGTGTATTTACGCCAACAGCTTCGTCCATCTTCCCGGAGATGCACTTGATCGACACCATTGAGCCTTCTTACATGCAGCTCGTTATCCACGAACTGGTACATACTTGACTGTCTGGTTATCTTCTCTATCTCTTCTGGGTCGTCGGGAAGTTCTCCAGTTTGCAAAAAACGGACGATCTGCTGCGCCCATGCCGGAGCTTGGGGCTCAACGGCAAGGACTAAAGGCATGAGAGCCGCTGCGGGAACCTCAGCTTCTACGGCAAGAACCCCTGGCTCTGCCGGAGCTGAAGGTCCCCCGGCAAGCTCGCCGGGGCGAGGCTTGTCGGGAACACTTGCTTCAACTGTACAGATCCGAGGATCTGCAGGAGCAAACTGTTCCTCAGCGTTCTGGTCGTTGATCTTGGGGACCTTGGCGGCGGTCTCAGGGAGGCCCGCCGGCAAGTAGTCGCCGGAGACCAACTTTCTCTTCTTGGACTGCCCAATTGATGGTGTGACGGATGGTTGAGTCAGCTTGAGCAAGAAGGTCCCCGGTTCCACGGGCAACTTCATCGAAGCACACTTTGAAAGGCCATCTGCGATTTCATTCTGAGCTCTCGGGACGTGCTCCATCTGCAAACCTTCAAAGCGCTCCTCAAGCTTCCTCACTTCATCGACATAAGCTTCCATCAAAGGGCTCGATAGCTCTTGTTAACTTGCGGACTACCAGCGAGAATCTCCCGCACAATCAACTTCACGATCCCAAGTTGGCCGCAATCCTTAGGCGGCGAGCAAACCTTCATATTCAGCGGTGTTGTTTGTCGCTTGCTCCCTTGGGAAGTGCATCTGGATAACATACTTGAGGTGCTCTCCGGTGGGCGCGATGAGTACCACGCCGCACACGGCGCCTTGCAGCGAGAAGGCACCATCAAAGTACATTACCCATTCACTTGTCGCTTCTTATGCAGGTGTGCTTGTTTCTTGGACTTCTTCATCAGGCGTTGGGGTCCATTCTACTATAAATTCTGCCAAAGCTCGGCTCTATATGGTTGAAGTACTTTCAAACTTGAGTCCAAAGCTCGACAGCTCGGTGCCCACTCAGCGATCCTGCTGCTTACGGGTTGTGCAATATCCTCTTGTTGAAAGCGAGTGACCATTGTTATCTCGTGTGCTCGAAGTAATGGCGCAGCTTTCTCGAGGCCATGAGGAGGCGAAAAGCAACTTTGCACACCGTAGTATCTTGATCTAGCCCACGAGAAGGGAACTTACAAAATACACTGGCGCTGCACCATCTTCTTCCGCACCTCATCCTGTTCTGCAAGCAGAGTTGTCCTTGTCGGGGCAGAACTTGTCGGAGCAGCCCCACGCTTGTCATTTGGACTCGCTTCGCGGTGGTGTAGCCTCCTCGTCGGACTCCTCTCCGCTACTAACGCAGCACTAACCACCGGTTGGTTGCCGCTAGGTACAAAGACAACTTCTCCTGTGGTCTAGGTGCGACAAGTATTGGGGTGGAGGGCAGTATCGTTCAAATCTTGCGGTGCTGCCTCCGCTTCCGAGTCCACTTCATGGGACCTGCTCTCTTCAAGATTTTGAAGAAAGGTAGGCGCGTTCTCGCAGATTTTGAAATGAACCTCACCGAGGGCAGCCACACAACCTGCAAGCCTTCGACATCCTTGACTCGCCGGGGCTTCGATCCGCTCAATGGCTTTAATCTTGTCGGGTTGGCTTCAATCCCCTCTGCGACACAAAGAACCGAGAAGCTTGCGGAGGGAACTCCAAAGACGCACTTCTCGGGGTTCAACTTAAGTTTGTATCTTGCGCAGGTTCGAAATGTCTCTTCCAAATCTTGAATCAGCGTATCCTTGCTCTTGCTCTTCACCACGATATCATCCATGTAAGCCTCTACATTTCTGTGGATCTGTGGCTCAAAAGCAGTATACACTACCCTTGCAAATGTTGATCCTGCATTCTTCAGTCCAAATGGCATGCGAATGAACAATAAGTGCCACATGGAGTGATAAATGCAGTCTTCTCTTCATCCTCTTTGGCCATAAAGATTTGGTGATAGCCTGAGTATGCATCAAGAAAGCAGAGTAGCTCACATCCGGCGGTGGAGTCAACAATCTGGTCGATGCGCGGCAAGGGGAATGGATCCTTGGGACATGCTTTATTCACATCGGTGAAGTCTATACACAGCCTCCATTTCCCGTTGGCCTTGCGCACGACGACTGGGTTTGCTAACCACGTCGGATGGATCACACCTCTAACTAGGCCTGCTGCCTCTAGCTTCCCGATCTCTTCCCTGATGAATTCTTGGCGCTCCACGGCTTGCTTCCTCACTTTTTGCTTGATGGGCCGCGCATGAGGGCAAACAGCAAGCTTGTGCTCGATCACCTTCCTGGGAACACCGGGGATGTCGGATGGTTGCCATGCAAACACATTGACATTCGCCCGCCAGGAAGGCAACGAGCGCTTTCCTATTCTTTGTCAAGTGTGGCGCGATGGTGAAGGTACCACCAGTGCCGTCCTCCTTGGCGGACACCTTCTTGGTTGCGGCGGGCGGCCATTCCCTTTTACTCTTGCGGTGGAGCTCGGCGGGGCGTCCTCGGCGGCAGCGCACTCGAAGAGGTGCGATTGCCGGAGTGGGCACCAGAGCTGTTCTTGCCGGGCTTGGAGCTCGATGGCGCATCCTCGACGGCAGCGCAGCGCTCCGGGGAGGTGCGCTTGCCGGAACGAGCACCAGAGCACTTGCCGGACTTGGCTTTCCGAGGGGAGCGGGCGGCGGCGCGAGGCGGGATATGCTCGGACTCCTAACGGCGTTAGGAGGAGCAGGTCTGCTCGGCGCCTTCGCTTTGCTTGTGTCCGGACGTTGGTCGGAGCATCCGCGAGCCTCCGGTGTGTCCTGCCAAACATGCGGATACCACCTCCCGTGGTATGGCGCTGCTGGGTTGTCGTGCTTGAGATGGGCGCGGAATGTCCACGGAGACCGGCGCGGTCATCCGTCTGTCCTTGATCGGTGGCGCCGCGGCGTCCTCGCCGGCGACCACCCTCCGACAGCGTCTTCTCCGCCCACCGTTGGCTCGGTGGCGGCGGATGAGACGCAGCTGGAACTGCAGCCCCAAGCCTTCTTCTTCGGGCCATGGCGCAATTGTTGACGTAAACGGAGAGGTTGATGAAGAACGCGCCTGCTGAACGCGGATCAGGTCCGCACAACCTCGACGCCCCCTGGCGCGCCAAAGATGCGGGGAATCGCCGCCCGCGGACACCTATGGGGCCGGGGCCCTTCGTCTCGAGCGGATGAGAGGCGGAGGGAGCCTGAGAGCAGTCGGCGAGCACGCGGCGGATTTTACCCAGCCGGAGCTCTCGGAGAGATAAAACTCCTCATCGCTGCTTTGTGTTGTATTGAGCTCGGGAGCTTGAAGAGCTACAGTAGCAGCTACCCCGAGCGAGAGTGGCTAAGGATTCGAAACCCCAAAATGCTGAACCCCTTCTACGTGCTCATGGGCCTCCCTTTTATAGTCGGAAGGGGGCGCCAACAGGTGGCAGCGTAGGAGAAAGGGGTAAAAATGTAAAAGAGGTGGTAGTTGGAACAGTGCGGGAACAGTGAAGCTACAGTGCACGAACAGTGGTCTCTACCTACTTTGTGATGGGGACAAGGGCATTTAATGCCCGTCGCCGTCGACCCCAAAAGCTCCTGCCCTTGCGTCTCCGTCGCCACGGCGATGGATCCACCACCGTGAAGTGCCACCGTGTCCCCAGGCTGCACTGACCATCCGCCACGCGTCCTCGAAAGGCCCAGGCACGCGTGGGCCGATGAGCTGGAGCGCGGGCACACAGCGCAACTCTCCCGGCAAGCACCTTGCCGGGGTCTTGACCTTGCCGGGCCCAGGAGGTTGCCGGGCTCTGTAACTTGTCGCTCCCCGGGCCCTCGCCGGGACGCATATAGCGCCGAGGCGTATCTTCTATGATGTAATCTTCTAGTCTTCCCGACGAGCTCCTCTCGCCGGGGCCTTGCGTGAGTGATGTAATCTTGAGCCTGGAAAGGCCTTCCCGGCAAACTCCGCTTGCCGGGGTCTCGATCTTCTGTCTTGTATACTTTGTCTTTGAATGGTTTGGTACGGAGCGGGAAGGTCTTCGGCGAGCTCGTGGTAAACCCTGCCGCGGCAAGCTGCAACTGCCCGTGCACAAGTTGGGGTACTGAGGCACCCCTACCTTAGTACACCGACACTATTCTGGAGATGCTCCAATTACATGTTTTGTAGTATGCTATGAGTAATTTTTTCACATGCCATGTTGGATAATTTTGGATGTCATATGCCTTTGTTCATGCTTGCAAACATGCTATCATAATGTTCCTGTTCTACACTTTCTGAAACTGTTTCAACGTTCAATCTTGTTTTGTTGATTCCTACTGTTACATGAGCCGTATATATATGTTGCCATGATGTTATTTTCTCTTTGTTATGTGTACTTTGGTTCCATGCCCTTGGTTGCCATGTTTATTTGCTGTAGCTTGTCTCTTTCTTGCTCTCAAGTTGCCATCACATTAACTCTACTCATGTATATGCTCATCTGTTATAAAGTTGCATTTTGCATTTATCATCTTGGATTAGTCTTGATGCCTATGGACCTGAACCTTAATGATATTTGAAGTATGTTATCTTTACATGAAGTGCATGTCAAGTTTATGCTCATATGATTCCTGTAGCATGTTGTTTTGATGTTTGCAAAGTGCCTACTTGCTGTTTTGGGCAGACTGTTGTTATATCTTGTTTGGAGTGTATGTGTTGCTTCGTTGCTCCGTTTTGAGCATGCTCTATATGAAACAAGCTTGATTTTGCATGCAGTTTCATCTTATCATGTTGCATCCATGTCTTGAGAGTGTTTTCTTGATGTTTGAATGCATTATTCATCAATGCCATGTTTGACTTGTTTTGCTCATATCTTCTAGGCCGTAGTTCCGAACTAAATGAACTTGATATGTAACTTGACTAGAATTTTGTATAGATAATCTTGGTGCATATTAACTTCCTTTGTAACTACTTGAACATGAGGTTTATTCAGATCTAGACCAATTTTGAAATTTGCATATGAGGACTTACCGTAATTGTTATATGTTATTTCCGGCCTCATTTAAGCTTGCTTTGATGTCTTATTCTTGTTTGCATCATCTCTTGCCATGAGTAGCATCATATAGCCTTTGTCCTGCATCATGCTTGGTTATGCATCATGTCATGTTTATGTGTTGTGTGTTTACCATGTTGTTTGCTTCTTTTTATTTGTGCTTCTTCTCGATAGTTCCTGTTTCGTTGCGACCGCGAGGATTCGTTCGACTACGCTTGGTTCATCTTTGTCTGTTTGTCTTCTTCATGGACTCGTTCTTCTTCCTAGCGGGATTTCAGGCAAGATGATTGTTACCCTGGATCTCACTACTATCATTGCTATGCTAGTTGCTTTGTTCTATCGCTATGATGCGCTACCTATCCCTTGTTTATCAAGCCTTCCAAATTGCCATGTCAGCCTCTAATATTTTCACCCTTCCTAGCGAACCGTTGTTTGGCTATGTTACCACTTTTGCCTAGCCCCTCTTATAGCGTTGTTAGTTGCAGGTGAAGTTGAAGATTGTTCCATGTTGGAACATGATTACTTTGGGATATCAAAACATCTCTTATTTAATTAATGTATCAACATACTTGGTAAAGGGTGGAAGGCTCGGCCGTATGCCTGATGTTTTGTTCCTCTCTTGCCACCTTAGTTTCTGTCATACAGGTGTTATGTTCCTTGATTTTGCGTTTCTTACGCGGCTGGGTTTATGGGAACCCCTTGACAGTTTGCTTTGAATAAAACTCCTCCAGCAAGGCCCAACCTTGGTTTTACATTTGCTAAAAACCTATAACCTTTCCCTTGGGAGTAATTAACCCGAGGGTCATCTTTATTTTAAACCCCCCGGGCCAGTGCTTCTCTAAGTGTTGGTCCGAACCGAGCAGCCTGCAGGGCCACCTCGGGGAAACTTGAGGGCTGGTTTTACTCATAGCTTGTTTCATCCGTTGTGCGCTGAGAATGAGATATGTGCAGCTCCTATCGGGATTTGTCGGCACATTCGGGCGGTCTTGCTGGTCTTGTTTTACCATTGCCGAAATGTCATGTAACCCGGATTCCGAGACTGATCGGTTCTTCCCGGGAGAAGGAATATCCTTCGTTGGTTGTGAAAGCTTATAATGAGCTAAGTTGGGACACCCCTGCAGGGTATAAACTTTCGAGAGCCGTGCCCGCGGTTATGTGGAAGATGGGAATTTGTTAATATCTGGTTGTAGAGAACTTGACACTTGACTTAATTAAAACACATCAACCGCGTGTGTAGCCGTAATGGTCTCTTCTCGGCGGAGTCCGGGAAGTGAACACGGTTTGGGTTATGTTTGGACGTAAGTAGTTTCAGGATCACTTCTTGATAATTACTAGTTTGCGACCATTTGCGTAGCTTCTCATCTTATTCTTGTATCCATAAGTTAGCCACCGTATCATGCTTAGATGCTGCTGCAACCCCACCACTTATCCTTTCCTTACACATTAAGCTTTGCTAGTCTTGATACCCATGGTAACGGGATTGTTGAGTCCTTGTGGCTCACAGATTACTACAACAACAGTTGCAGGGTCCAGTGTAATGCGATGGTCATGGCGCGAGAGTGATGTTTACTTGTTTTGGAGTTCTTCTTCGGCTTCTTCGATCAGGGGATAGGTTCTAGGTCGGCAGCTTGGGCTAGCAGGGTGGTTGTAGTTCGAGTTTCTATTTGTGGTTCATCCATAGTCAGAAGTTGCTCTTGTGTATGAGGTTTTGGTATTCATGTGGCATCGTATGCCTCTTGTATGTATCCCCAACTATTATGTGATGGTACGATGTAATGATATCCTCCTTGTAAAGGCGTCTCCAATAAGCGCTTCTATCCTTGGTGGGACCTTCGAGTTCCTTTAGGATAGGGTCGCATATTGGGCGTGACAAGTTGGTATCAGAGCCTCGACCGACCATAGGAGCCCCCTTGATTGTTCGTAGTTTGGCCGTTGTCGAGTCTAGAAGAAAACTATTTCAGAGTCTAGTTATATCGGAGAGTAGGAATTATTTTTACTCCTCAGCCCCTTCATCGCTCTGGTGAGGAATTTTGATGTAGGTGTTTTGACTTACTCCTCTTCCCCTTCAAACTTTCTTTAGGATCACGTGGTTAGTTTTTCGTTCGTTGGTTCTCCGCTCTTTTCATCTAGTGCATTTCTCGTCAGGTCGATTCGACCTCTTTGTTTTCACAAGATCAATCCTCAGTTGTTTTCTTTTCCCATGCACCCACCCTTTTTCTTCTCGGAGCCGCAGTCCATAATCGAGTATCCATCCTACTCGTGCGAAGCCTTTTCATTCTTTCAACAGGTGTTTTCTCTTCAAGCTATTCGTCGGTTCTCCCTTCCAAGTTGCGTTGGTTTTCCCACCCTCTTCATCCCGGAGCCTAAGTCTCTTTCAAACATCAATTTCATTCGTGTGGAGCCTCTTCAGTTTTCCCTCAATTATTTCAACCGGTGAATTCTCGTCTCGTTTGACATTCTTCATCTCGTTTTCTTCTCCGGTGGACTCAATTCAAGTTTTTCAGGTTGATCATATTATTTTCCTTGGATCAAGTGTTTCCCCTGCTCGTTCGCCTCTCGCTAGTTTATCCTTCCGGAGTGCTCAAGACATCTTTGGAGATTCGTCTGTGTTCGAATTAATTCGAGGTTGTCACCTCATTTAAATATTTCAATTGTTACGGTGCATCATCTATCTCTCCAACAATCCTTTCCAGTGGTGTTTTCTCTTTAGTGGGCCCTAACCCACAGGTCTTTTCCCAGGATCTTACCTGACTCTTTTCATTATTCTGGAGCAATTCCTAATTCTTTTAAGGGTTTGGCGAAGAATGAATTTCATCGATCGATGCCTTTCCAAGATCGATTTCAAATCATTTCATTGTTGGCTCAACCTCTTTGATTTTCATTCTCTTGGAGTATCTCATTAATTTTGGTGGTGTTTCCGTCATCATTTGAATATCGAAGAAGAGTTTTTCCTCTAAATCTTGACCGTTCTCTCAAAGATTTGTGGTTCTAGCTTCATGTTATCCTCGAATTATTCCATTTATCAAATATTCTTTCTTACCCATCCAGAGTATGTCAGGAGTTGTTTTCGGTTTCTATTCACCGAAGGCCATCATTCTAGAAGAATTCTTCGTCCTCACATTTCAGCTATTGTTATCCAATTATCCCGCCGATCTGTCAAGTATTCTTTAATCAGCTTGTTATCTCTTCATTCTTTTGCATCTAAATCCCCTCGAGCATATTGGTTCTTCTAATTCTTCCCGGTGATTCATTCTCTTTCAGCAGTCATTTTCGAATTCTTACAGTGGTTCCTACAGACTCTTTTTCTTTGATTATCATTTTAATCCATTCGTTCTTTCCAACCCAACCGGTGGTTCATGAAGACTTTCTCAAGTTTTGTTCTATATCCCCCGTAATCCTTTTCCAATAAGAATGAGTAGTATGCAAAAATCCATTGCTTGCCATCAGTTTAATTTGATGAAGGAAAAGCATATAATAATCTTATTCTTATTTCCTCCAAGTGATTAATCCCTTCCTTCGGAGTTTGTTCTTGATGAATAAATTCTAGTTTCAAGTGTTTTCATCTTTTCTTTTCCGGAGTTCAAATTTCCACAACCATTTCGTTGGAACCTCCATTTAAATCACCGCAAGGCTTAATCTTATTCTTTCATCCTTCATTCTATCTCATTGTCCTTTCGTCATCGGAGTTCTTCGTGATGTTTTTTCATGATTTAATTCATTTGTCAAGAGTTCATCAAGATTCTTGTTGGAGGAGTTCAAGTATCTTTTCTTCTCGTGCCCCGAAGTGCAAATAATTCTCCGTTTTCTTTCGAAGTGGAGTTTTGCATTTCTTGATCTTCTCAACTATTCAGATATTTGCTTGTGGCGAGTTTCATCCCAAGTTTTGATATGTTTTTCCATATCCACAACAAGTTGATTCTTTTGGTGTTGATTTTCTCAACAACTCCATTCAATCCTTCCTTCTAAGTTCTTTTCATTCCATTCTTTCAATTCTTACGGAGGCATTGCGTTGTTCATCTCATCAAGTGTCATCCCATCTTGTGAAGTTCATGTTCTATTCCTTCCATTTTTAGCGGGAGTGCTGCCGGAATTCTTTCGTTCTTATTGCTTTCCTATCTTATTCTAACCGGAGTGGTTTCAGAGTCTATCTTATTCCATGAGCTTTTGATTCTCGTCATATTCGCCGTTCCTCTTTTCTACCCAAGTGCTCTCGACTTTGTTCATCTTCTCACTTGCGTTCTTGCTTCACCTCTTCCTCTTTCTCTTTCGTCTCGTTCCTAAGATCTAGGAACGAGATCTCTTGTTAGTGGAGGAGAGTTGTAACGCCCCGAATCCGATGCGCCAGGTGTCTTTCAGTTATTCACCGTCGTTGCCATGCCATTTGCTTGCGTGTTGCATTTTACCATGTCATCATCTGCATTTCATCTGCATGTTTTTCAAAACTTGCATTCGTTCGGGTTCCCCCAGTTTGCTCCGTGGTCGGTTCAAAGCCTAACCACACTCTTGACGTGCCCATGGCACCTCCGATTCTTGTTTTGTGAGCGCGAAAAATGTGCTCGGAATGGGCAGAGATTTGCCGAGTGGCCTTGGTATATCACCGGGAAACCGCTCGTCAAATTTTGTTCCATTTGGAGGTCGTTTGATGCACGAACGATTAACCGAGTTAAACGAAACTCCTCACTCTTTGCAGCCCAACACCCCTTCACCACAACCCCCTAGCCCATCTAAACCCCCTCCATGCTCTCCGTCGTTGGATCACGATCTTGTGGGCGAAACCGCACCTCATTTGGACTCTCCTAGCTCCCTCTACCTATATATAGGTCCTTCCCCTCTTAAATCGCAGTCCAAACTCTAGCCTCTCTCCCTCTCAACTGCCGGACGTGTCCGCCTGCCGCCAGACACGCCCGCGCCGCCGCCCGCAGCCACTCCCGCTCCGCCACGTGGCCTCCTCCGCCTCTTGCCACCGCCCGGCCCGACAAGCTGCAGCGAGCGCGGCCCGTCCACCGCCGCCATGAGCCCGCCGCGCAAGACAGTATCCTCCGCGCCTCCCGTTTCCCCGCCTCCATCACCGCCGCGCCATGCCGGCGTTCCCCGCCGGAGCAGCTCGCTGCCGCTCCGCCTCACCCGCTGCCTGCACCACGTCGCGCGACCTGCTCCTGCCGCCCGCCTCTGACGGGACCCGCCTGCTGCCTCGACCTCGCCCCGCCGTCAGCAACCCCCGGCCGTGTCGCCGCCATGGAGCGCCGCCCGCCGCTCGGAGCTTCCCCGACGCCGCGTCCTCCTCTGGCCAGATCTGGCGGGGGATGGCCGGATCCGCCTGTTCCCGTGCTTCTCCGCCAGTCCCCTGCCTCGCCGTCGCCCCGTCGACCTCTCCCTCGTCGCCGGCGAGTTCGCCGTCGCCGCCGTGGCCGTGGTCCTGCTCGAGATCAAGCAGAGCCGCTCGTCCAGCTCGCCTCAGCCCCATGGGCCTCGCCCCGCATCTGGCCCAGCTGCCCCGGCGCCGCCCAAGCCCAACTGGCCATGGAACGGGCCTCGAACTGCTAAGGTGATGCAAGGCCCCTGTTGTCCCTCTGTTTTTTTTTCAAATTTCGGCAGTCCCAGAAAAATTCATGTCATATGTGCATTTGGTGATGATGATAACTTGATGCTTGGTGCTTCGTTTCATCTGCATAATATGTCAAAATGTTCATCTCAGAGTGCTATTCATAATGGAGTAGTTTGCATTCATGTTCCTGTTCATATTGATGCCTTAATCTTCGTTGCAAAACTGCTATGTGATATAAACTGCTGTTAACTACTGCATGTTAACATCATTTGTGCATCTTGTGAGTGCTATAACTTTGTCTCTGTTGATCCTATGATGATGATCTTGATATGTACATATTCTGCTCTTCATGCTCTACATTTTGGTGTGCTTTGCATTCATGTTAGGGTGCATCTTGATTTATTAATCTCTGTGGTAAAAGTGCATGTTCTGTTAGCTCACGAGAACTGTTGTAACTTGCTGATTTGTCATTTTTGTTCCATTTTGTGTGTGCATCCTATGAGCATGATGTATACATGTTTTAGGAGCTTAATTACACCATATTTATTGTGGTGCAATCCATATATTTTTATATGCCATGTGGTGAGTGCATCAAGCTTGTTAAGTGGTCTACTCATTTGTTAATATTACTCAAATCTGAATCTCTCATATCATGTTGCCATGTTTGCTTGAAGCTACCAATTAATCCATGCATAATCTAGAGATTCTTAGTTGACATGTTTTGATGTACATATTATGCTACATCATGACATGCCTTTTGATGCCTTATATATGTCCTGTAGCATATGATTTCATTGCCATGAACATGCCTACATGCTGTTCCAGATTTCATTAACTTCATAATGCCTTGTTGTGAGCTTGATATTAGTTGATACATGCCTATTCTGGAGATACTCGAATTACAGGTTTTGTAGTATGTTATGGTTTCTTTGTTCATATGCCATATTTGCTAATTCTGGATGTTATATGCCTTTGTTCCTTGCTTTAAAACATGCTATCATAATGTTCCTGTTTTACACTTGCTGAAACTGTTTCAACATTCAATCTTATTTTGTTGTGTACTACTGTTCCATGAGTCATATGTATATTATGCCATGATCTTATTTGATATTTGTTATGTGTACTTTGGTTCCATGCCCTTGGTTGCTATGTTTACTTGCTGTAGCTTGTCTCTTTCTTTCTCTCAAGTTGCCATCACATTAACTCTGCTCAGGTATATGCTCCTGTGTATAAAGTTGCATTTTACATTGATCATCTTGGGTTAATCTTGATTCCTATGGACCTGAACCTTAATGATATTTGAATTATGTTATCTTTACATGAAGTGCATGTCAAGTTTATGCTCATATGATTCCTGTAGCATGTTGTTTTGATGTTTGCAAAGTGCCTACTTGCTGTTTTGGGCAGATTGTTGTTATATGTTGTTTGGAGTGTATGTGTTGCACCGTTGCTCGCTTTTGAGCATGCTCCATATGAAACTTGCTTGATTTTGCATGTAGTTTCATCTTATCATGTTGCATCCATGTCTTGAGAGTGTTTTCTTGATGTTTGAATGCATTATTCATCAATGCCATGTTTGACTTGTTTTGCTAGCACCGAACTAAATGAACTTTATATGTAACTTGACTAGAATTTCGTATAGATCATCTTGGTGCATCTTAACTTGCTGTTTAACTACTTGAACATAAGGTTTATTCAGATCTGGACCAATTTCGAAATTTGCATATGAGGACTTACTGGAATTGTTATATGTTATTTCCGGCCTCATTTAAACTTGCTTTGATGTGTTGTTCTCGTTTGCATCATCTCTTGTCATGAGTAGCATCATATAGCCTTTGTCAGGCATCATGCTTGGTTGTGCATCATATCATATTTATGTGTTGTGTGTTTACCATGTTGTTTGCTTTCTTTCCGGTTTTGCTTCTTCTCGATAGTTCCTGTTTCGTTGCGACCGTGAGAATTCGTTCGACTATGCTTGGTTCGTCTTCGTCCGTTCGTATTCTTCATGGACTCGTTCTTCTTCCAAGCGTGATTTCAGGCAAGATGATCATTACCCTGGATCTCACTACTATCATTGCTATGCTAGTTGCTTCATTCTATCGCTATGCTGTGCTACCTATCCCTTGTTTATCAAGCCTTCCAAATTGCCATGTCAGCTTCTAATATTTTCACCCTTCCTAGCAAACCATTGTTTGGCTATGTTACCGCTTTTGCTCAGCCCCTCTTATAGCATTGTTAGTTGCAGGTGAAGTTGAAGATTGCTCCATGTTGGAACATGATTACTTTGGGATATCACAATATCTCTTATTTAATTAATGCATCTATATACTTGGTAAAGGGTGGAAGGCTCGGCCGTATGCCTGGTGTTTTGTTCCACTCTTGCCACCTTAGGTTCCGCCGTACCGGTGTTATGTTCCTTGATTTTGTGTTCCTTATGTGGCTGGGTTTATGGGAACCCCTTGACAGTTCGCTTTGAATAAAACTCCTCCAGCAAGGCCCAACCTTGGTTTTACATTTGCCTAACAACCTATAACCTTTCCCTTGGGAGTAATTAACCCGAGGGTCATCTTTATTTTAACCCCCCCCCCGGGCCAGTGCTTCTCTAAGTGTTGGTCCAAACCGAGCAGCCTGCGGGGCCACCTCGGGGAAACTTGAGGGCTGGTTTTACTCGTAGCTTGTCTCATCCGTTGTGCCCTGAGAACGAGATATGTGCAGCTCCTATCGAGATTTTTCGGCACATTCGGACGGTGTTGCTGGTCTTGTTTTACCATTGCCAAAATGTCTTGTAACCGGGATTCCGAGACTGATCGGGTCTTCCCGGGAGAAGGAATATTCTTGTTGGTCGTGAGAGCTTATAATGGGCTAAGATGGGACACCCCTTCATGGTATAGACTTTCGAGAGCCATCCCCACGGTTATGTGGCAGATGAGAATTTGTTAATATCCGGTTGTAGAGAACTTGACACTTGACTTAGTTAAAGTGCATCAACCTCGTGTGTAGCCGTGATGGTCTCTTCTCGGCGGAGTCCGGGAAGTGAACATGGTTTGGGTTATGTTTGGGCGTAAGTAGTTTCAGGATCACTTCTTGATCATTACTAGTTTGCGACCGTTTGCGTAGCTTCTCATCTTATTCTTGTATCCGTAAGTTAGCCACCATATCATGCTTAGACACTGCTACAAACCCACAACTTATCGTTTCCTTACCCATTAAGATTTGCTAGTCTTGATACCCATGGTAATGGGATTGCTGAGTCCTCGTGGCTCACAGATTACTACAACAACAGTTGCAGGTATAGATAATGTGATGGTCATGACGCGAGAGCGATGTTTATGTGTTTTGGAGTTCTTCGGCTTCTTCTTCGATCAGGGGATAGGTTCCAGGTCGGCAGCCTGGGCTAGCAGGGTGGATGTCGTTTGAGTTTCTGTTTGTGGTTCATCCGTAGTCGGATGTTTCTCTTGTGTATGAGGTTGTTGTATTCATGTGGCATTGTATGCCTCTTGTATGTATCCGCAACTATTATGTGATAGTACGATGTAATGATATCCACCTTGCAAAAGCCTCTCCAATAAGCACTTCTATCCTTGGTGGGACCTTCGAGTTCCTTTAGGATAGGGTCGCATATTGAGCGTGACAGTGCTGGGGGTTTCTGTCATCCCCAATTCAAATTTAAATTGAATTTAAACATGATGCACACATGATTAGCTAGTCTAGGTCAAACCAGAGCTAGGGATGTGGCATCGGTCTAAAGTCACCAAGCGAAGCGGCATCCGTGTGTTTAGGGAGCAAGGTGATGAAGGCCTCATTAAGGCACTGGAAGCCTCTCCCATCCATGTGGTAGAGCTTGGCAAAGGCGTCCATGAGGTCATACTTCACCACCTCCCAGCAAGAGCGCAGGAACTCCGTAGAGAACCCGTTGGGGACCGGTGATTTACCGGTAGGGAGCTGCTTGACGGTGTTCCAAACCTCCTCCTCGGTGATAGGCTGGTCGAGGGAGAAGAGGTCGAAGGAGCGAGGATCAGTAGCGTCTAGATCAAGCGAGTGATCGTGCGCGTCCGTGGTGCCAATGATCTCCAAGAAGTGCTGGAAGGCCGCCTCAGCCATGGCCCTGTCACCCGAGATGGTGTTGTCGCCTTGGTGCAGGGGTAGGATGCGTGTGCGCTGCTTGCGGTGGGAAGCATGAACATGCAAGAAAGCGGAGGAGGCCTCGCCATCCTGCAGCCAGGCCAGCCTAACACATTGTCGCGGGATGGAACGCTCCAGAGATGCCAACCCCAGGTAAGCCTGCTTGAGACATCGATGCAACCAAGATTCTTGGCTGGTAAGTGGTCTGCTGTCCTGGGCTGCGTCGAGACGCGCTATGAGCTTGCATGCGACCAAGAGCTGTAGGGACACATTGCCAATGGACTTGGCGCTCCAGCTTTGCAGATGACTAGCGGTGGCGGAGCCGATCAAAGACCAGCAAGCAATGTGTCGGGTCAGGAGGTGCATGCGGCGGACCATGCATTGGAGACCACCTATATGAAGCCTGCCATATGAGGCCAAAACTTCTCGAAGTGAAAGCGACGCACACCCGGAGAGCACGGGGTGCAGTCAAGCATGTGAGGGAAGTGGTGCAAGCGATGAAAGATAGGCAGCACAGGAGGTAGCTAGGAAAGGCGGACTCCCAAGTAGTGGTGGATAACACCCTGTCAATCCTGACCAAGGTTGGGTTCTCGCGCTCGCTGGCCCAGGTGTACCACCTACCATGAATACAAATCCCTAAGCTCCATGTCAGCCATGAAACGGCGGAAGCGGTGGATGAGGCGCATGTTGAGGAGAGAGTTGTTCTTGTGTGCAACCGCGGCGATCATGTTAAAGTCACCGCCTAAGATCCACGGGCCGGCGCAGTTGGCACGCATGTCTTCCAGATCCTATAGGAAGGACATCTTATCGGCCTCGACTTGTGGCCCGTAGACTCCAGTGAGCTAGAATGGGTGCTCGCTGGAGAGCAAGGAGACCGGTGCAGTTATGTGATTAGCGCTAATGATTAGGTTGGAGACGACTAGCTCGGAGGTGTGCCATGCGAGAAGAATCCCACCGCAGGTGCCGGCCATGGGTAAATAGAAGAAAGCATCGAAGGAAGGGCTGAGCATTTCCAAGACCAAGGGAGGGGTGATGATGTCTACTATGGTCTCTTGGAGACGGGCGTTGACCGGCAGGTCCGAGGGATAATGCTACAGACGACAGATCATTTGGCGCTAGAGTTAAGGCCACACACATTCCAAAACAGAATTTTTGGTTTGCCATCCATGAAAAGAGATTGAGTCTAGGTGGGGGGTAGTATGGCCTGGGTGCCTAGGCTCTGCAATAGCGGGCGAGGATGGCGGTGCCGAGGCGAGGATATTGGGTGGCACCTCCCAACCAACCATAGAACTCCGCGAAGGCCTGAATCACGTCGAAGGGGAGCGGTTGCTCGAACAACTTGGCATATCTATCGAGCACCACGACATTGACTGGCTCATCCTACTTCAAAAGCCCGAGGCAAAGAAGCAGCACCCGCTTGGCTTTCATCTCTGAGTCCAAGCCTTGATCAGCCTTCGCGATCCGGTCACTCTTGCGTGGTGTGAAGTTGGGTGGGATCTTGGGCCGACGGTGCCTAGGTGGCGGCTGCACAAGTGGGGCCATGTCCCGCTGGACAGATGGATGAAATTTTGAATGGCACCCTGCAAGGCGGTCGAGACGGTTGAGGCGGTGCCCGGTACGTGGCGAGTGGTTTGCATGGGCTGCATGGGCTGAGTGGCCAGCGGGCTGCCAATTGTTGCTACAGGACCGGGCAAAGAGGCATGCATAGGAGTGCAGACAGGGCCCTCCGAATTGGACAAGCAGGTGGCGGGGCCCTCATGGTTGACCGTGGTAGACGAGGCGATTGGCCCGCTAGGCGAGACAGGAGGGGATGGCACCACGGGGCCCGTGGCGTTGGCTGCAAGCGGGGGCTCGACAGGCGAGACGCTGGGCGTCGGGAATGACCCCACCTGCTGCAGCGTAGTAGGGGACAGAGCTAACCACAGGATGGCAGGGAGGAAAGTAGACATAGGGGGAGCAAGGGCCCCGCATGACCTTGCGTGGTCGGATAGCCAAGGACGATCTGCCCGTTGTCCGTTACTGGGACGGGGGCCACAGTGGGGGGATCCAAGGCGAGCGAGCACCTATCACCAGACGCGCGTGAACCTTCTGGAGCCAGGACCAACGGGGCGGTCACCGAGGGGGTAGGGAAGTTGAAAGCACAAGTGCTCCCAGGATGATTTTGGTAATTAATGTCAACATATCTCTTGTTGGACAAATACCTTTACCTAGTGTATTTCAGATCAGTTCAACAATGGCATGGCAAGGACAAGAGGAGGTGGAACCCCTTCAAAATGCTAAGGAAGGAGATTGGCAAAAGCTCAAGACTCTTCATTTCTATTTTAGTGATCCAAGATCACATTTAGTCTATAGGAAGGCAAATACTATTAAAAGGGGATGAGGTGTTGCTTAATGGTCCACTTGCTCAAAGTGCTTAATGATATTGCTCCAAAATCCTCAGCCACTTTCTCATTTCCACATATGTCCAAAATCCAAAGTCAAACTCGGCCCCACCAATTTGATCTATCCGCGCCACCGAGTTCAGGTTTACATAGCTTGCGCGAAACCCTAGACAATTCGGTCTCATCGATACAGATCTCGGTCTGAGATGGCCCTACAAACTCTCTGTTTTCCTTCGTAACATTTCAGTCCCACCAAAATGAGTGATCGGTCCCATCGAGTTTGCTTGACCAACTCTCTGTTTGATCTTTGCTTAAATCGGTCTCACCGAGTTCATGCAATCGGTTTCACCGAGATGAGGTTTTGCCCTAGCCCTAGTACATCGGTCCCACCGAGTCGATCATGTCAGTCCCACCGAGATTTGTAACGTTCACATTTTGAACTAAATTGGTCTCACTGAGTTCTTCTATTCAGTCTGACCGATTTGGGTCAAATGTGTCTAATGATTGATTTTGTGTGGAGGCTATATATACCCTCCACCCCCATATCCATTTGAGAGAGAGCCATCAGTACGTGCCTACACTTTCACTACTCATTTTCTAAGAGAGAACCACCTACTCATGTGTTGAGACCAAGACATTCCAATCCAACCACAAGAATCTTGATCTCTAGCCTTCCCCAAGTTGCTTTCCACTCAAATCATCTTACCACCATAGCCAAATCTGTGTGTGAGAGAGTTGAGTGTTGGGGAGACTATCATTTGAAGCACAAGAGCAAGGAGTTCATCATCAACACACCGTCTATTACCTTTTGGAGAGTGGTGTATCCTAGATTGGTTAGGTGTCACTTGGGAGCCTCTGACAAGATTATGGAGTTGAACCAAGGAGTTTGTAAGGGCAAGGAGGTCGCCTACTTCGTGAAGATCTACCCGAGTGAGGCAAGTCCTTCGTGGGTGATGGCCATGGTGGGATAGAAAAGGTTGCTTCTTCATGGACCCTTCATGGGTGGAGCCCTCCGTGGACTCGCGCAACCTTTACGCTTCATCTCTCCATCAACATGGATGTACGATAGCACCATCTATCGGAACCACGGTAAGAATCTCCGTGTCTACATTGCGTTTGCACTCCAATCCCATCCCTTTACTTTCTTGCAATTAGCATGCTTTACTCTTTTCGCTGCTTATACTCTTGCCATGCTTGCTTGAAATGTATCGTGAATGCTTAAACTTGTGCTAAAACTCCATCTCAACTTGAAGAACTTAAAACTGCTAGTTTTGCTTGTTGAGTGTCTATTCACCCCCCTCTTGACACCTCTTCCCAATCCTTTCAATTGGTATTAGAGCATTGGTCTCCATTGCTTTGGTTTAATCCCCATTGGAGGAAGATGGATGAGTCTACAATTGGGAGTATTAGACGTAGAGTGCCTATACTTGACGGAGAGTTCTATAGTGCTTGGAAAAATGAGATGCTTCAGATTTTCAATGAATAAAATTTGAACAAGTATATTGCTAGCCCTTGTGCGCCTCCTATTGACCCCTTCCATCCTACCCCCGATGAGTATCTTGACATGACCCACAATCTTAGAACTATTGATCTTATAATAAGAGGATTCCCTAGAAATTTTCTTGTATGCTTGCCTTCATTTGAATGTGCTTATAAAATTTGGAGATATCTTGAGGAGCACTTTCCGAACTATTCCTTGAAAAATCTAGATGGGATTCTTCAAAATTCCATAGATTTTCATAAAATTAATCCTAATAATCCAAAAGTTTGTGATTATCTATTTGAGCTTCGTGACCTCATGCGTGCCAAAGGAGATGTTGGAGTCATTGGTAGCATCATCTCACAAGTCATTAGAATTCATAAAGATGCACATTGTCATGGTCATAAATCTAATTTATCACTCTCTCTAGGTGATGATCAATCACAAGATGATGTTGAACATGGATATTATGATGAGGATGATGATAGTGACTTTGATCTCGATGAGTCAATGTGACATTTCAGTCTTATGGCTAACCTTCATGGTTACATGGCCGGAGGAAAGGAATGGGTTCTTGATAGTGAATGTACCGATCATATGACCGGAGATAAGGACATGTTTCATGAGCTTGCTGAAAACGAAGGTCCCCGAAAGTATGTCACTTTTGGTGATAACTCAAAGGGTAAGGTGGTCGGCCTTGGTAAGGTGGCCATCTCACATGACAGCTCTATCCAAAATGTTCTGATCGTTGAATCTCTTGGCTACAATTTACTTTCTATATCTAGACTAGCCGATTTGGTTTCAATGTTCTATTTACTGAAGTAGATTGTCAAGTGTTTCAAAGAGATAATCATAATATGGTCTTTATCAGCATACATAGAGTTGATCTATACATTGTTGATTTCACTAAGAAAGCTCAACCTCGAACTTGCTGAATTGCTAAATCTTCTAAAGGTTGGTTGTGGCATAGAAGGTTAGGTCACGTGGGCATGCGAAATCTCGATAAGCTTATTAAAGGTGATCATATCCTTGGTGTTAAAGATGTCATATTTGACAAGGATAGACTGTGTAGTGCTTGTCAAGCAGGAAGACAAGTTGGAGGAAGTCATCCCATGAAGAACATCATGACCACCAGAAGACCGCTTGAGCTACTTCATATGGATCTTTTTGGTCCCAATGCTTACAAGAGTCTTGGTGGTAACTCATTCGGATTGGTCATTTTTATTGAATTTTCAAGATTTACGTGGGTGTTATTTCTTGATGATAAATTGCGGGTCCAACAGATCTTCAAGAACTTCGCTAGGAAGGCCCAAAATCAATTTGAAGTGAAGATCAAGAAGGTTCGAAGTGACAATGGAACGGAGTTCAAGAACACCAATGTGGATACCTTTCTTGATGAAGAAGGGATTTCACATGAGTTCTCGTCTACGTACACACCTCAACATAATGGAGTTGTTGAGACAAAGAACATGACACTTATTGAGATGGCGAGAACGATGCTTGATGAATACAAGATGCCAAGACACTTTTGGGTGGAAGCGGTTGAGACAGCTTGTCATGCAACAACTCGACTATATCTTCACAAGCTTCTTGGCAAGACGTCATATGAGCTTCGCACCGGTAACAAACCCCAAGTTGGATACTTTCGAGTATTTGGCTAAAGTGTTACATTCTTGATAAGTATCATCGTTTGAAATTTTCCCCTAAATCTCATGAATGTTTCCTACTCGGTTATGGCTCAAACTCTCACACTTACCATGTCTACAACAATTTCACCCGAAAGGTTGAAGAGACGGTAGATGTGAAGTTTGATGAATCCAACGGCTCACAAGTAGAGCAATTGCCAATTGATGTAGGAGACAAAGACCCCTCAGAAGCAATTCAAGGCTTGTATATTGGCAAGATTCTCCCAACAGAGGTGAAGGAGCGTACCTCGTCCATTCAAGTGGAAACCTCAACTTCACGACAAGGTGAACCACAGGTCGACTTGGAGGCATCCACAAGTAGAACACGTCAAGATGAAGGAAACGAGGAAGTACAACAAGATAAACCTCATCGACCACCTTCTCCACCTCCACAAGAGAACAACAACGCCAACAACAATGAAGAAGTGCAATAAGAAGAAGACAATGAAGAGGATGTTCCACCCTAACCCAAATAAAATCTCTCACGAGTTCGAGAAAGAGTCTCAAGAGATCATCCCATCGAACAAATCTTCGATGATATTCAAACTAGGAGAATTACTCGCTCTAAAACTCGTTTGGTTAACTTTTGTGAACATTGCCCATCCATTTCTAGTATTCAACTTGTGAAGGGTGAAGAGGCTCTTGATGAACCAGATAGGGTGAACGCTACGCATGAAGAGCTACACAACTTTGAGAGGAATCAAGTGTGGACACTGGTAGAAAAGCCGGACGACAACCACAATGTCATTGGAACCAAATAGGTGTTTCGGAATAAGCAAGATGAGGATGGACAAGTTGTATGCAACAAGGCCCATCTCGTCACCCAAGGCTACACTCAAGTCGAAGGTGCGGACTATGGTGAGACATATGCCCCCGTTGCTAGACTTGAGTCCATACGCATCTTACTTGCTTATGGCAATCACCATGATATCACTTTGTACCAAATGTACATTAAAAGTGCCTTTCTAAATGGTGAAATTGAGGAGGAAGTTTATGTTAAAAAACCTCCCGGCTTTGTTAATCCTAAGAAATCCGATCATGTTTAAACTTCACAAAGATCTTTATGGTCTTAAACAAGCTCCTAGAGCATGGTATAAATGCTTGACCAAGTTTCTTATTGAAAAAGGCTCTAAAATTGGGAAATTTGATTCTACACTTTTTACTAAAATTGTTAATGTTGAATTATTTGTGTGCCAAGTTTATGTGGATGATATCATATTTGTTTCGACTAACCCTCATTTTAGTGAAAAGTTTGGAAGGCTAATGTCGGAGAAGTTTGAGATGTCTATGATGAGTGAACTCAAATTCTTTCTTGGTTTGCAAATCAAGCGAACTAAGGAAGCTACCTTTGTTTCTCAAACAAAGTATACCAAGGACCTTTTTAAGAAGTTCAACATGCAAGAAAGCAAGGGTATAAAAACACCCATGCCTACTAGTGGACATCTTGACTTGACTAAGGATGGCAAACCGGTTATCCAAAAGGTTTACCGCTCTATGATTGGTTCATTGTTATATCTATGTGCCTCCCATCCCGATATTATGCTAAGTGTGTGCGTGTGTGCATGATATCAAGTGCCCCCAAAAGAATGTCATCTTAAGGCTGTGAAAAGGATAGTGAGATACTAAATTCATACACCAAATTTGGCATTTGGAATTCTAAGAGGTCATCTTTTGATCTTCTTGGCTACTCCGATTCGGACTACGTTGGTGACAAGGTTGATAGAAAGTCCACTTAGGGTACTTGTCAATTTCTTGGTAGATCTCTTGTGTCTTGGTCTTCCAAGAAACAAAACTCGGTATCCTTATCCACCGCTGAAGCAGAAGCATTGCCGCCAAATCATGTTGTGCTCAATTACTTTGGATGACCCAAACCCTTAATGATTATGGGATATATGTGAAACATGTTCCATTACTTTGTGATAATGAAAGTTCTATTAAGATATTGCTCACAATCCCTTGCAATATTCTTGAACTAAGCATATTGATGTTCTTCATCATTTCAATCAAGATCATGTTACTAAAGGAGACATCAATCTTACACATGTTTGTACCGATAAGCAATTGGCGGATATATTCACCAAACCGCTTGATGAGAAAGTATATTGCCATTTGAGAGGTGAATTAAATATCATTGTCGCCGATCCCTTCTAGATGAAGTTCTCTAGTATTTATTTGTTCACTTTCCTTGAGTTCTTGCATATATTTCTTGCTATCTTATTCCCCTTATAAAAAAACCTTCATCTAGATATTTTTCCTTATGTATGTTTTTCTCTGAATTTTTGCAAATCTTTCAGTTAATTCATTGCAAATCCTTGTGAGATTTAATTTGTCTAGTGAGCTGAGTTGACAATTTTTTTCCTCTACACTGAACTCGGACTCACCGATTCATGCCTATCGGCTAGACCGAACTACAGGGAATACTTGTAGACAGTTCATCGGTACAACCAATGTGGACTAACCCGGTCTGACCGATATGCATCATCTATGGCACTGCCAACTCGGTGTCAGTGATGAAAACGGATCGGCGTTACAGATTTCACTACTGAGAAAACTTTTACCATTGCATATCTATTTCTTCTCCGGCTCCACTCAATGATTCTTATCCTCTACCCGCATCTTAATCTACATACTGCTTTGTAGTGTGTCTCAAGGACCGAACCTATTTGACTCATTCTCCAGAAGTTCCCTTCTTGGAAATTGATGCCAAAGGGGGAGAGAGAGCACATGATATCTTATCACATGGGAGAGAGCACATCTAAGCTCTTCTAGATTCCTGTTAACAAAAAGAGGAGAGAAGTCACATGTCTTTAAGAGGGGAAAGACATGTCAATATATGGTTGTTTTGCACCATTTCATGCTCTGATTCTTCTTGCTCTGATTTTCTCTTACCCTAACTTCTCCCATTATCCAATATCAGATTCAGGGGAGAAAGAGTCCATATCTAGGGAAGAAAATCTTTGGAATTCATTGCATATCTTTAAATATTTGGGGACATGTCTATATCCAAATGAAGTACTAAGTACTCACCCATTACATGTCATCCCAGTCTTGGTACTCTTGTGGTTTCATGAAATTGCTTTAATGAGAATGTTCTAGTGTTATCTAACACTATTTTCTCAAGTTCATCTCTTCCAAAGCCAGCTCATGACCACAAGGTAAGTATATGTGTCACACTCATGTGCATGATGATCTCTTGCTGATGTACATATTGTTTGCAAGAAGGATTCATGAACATGAAGGTACAATCCTTTATCTACATCATTTGCTCTAATGCATATAGCCAAGTTACATGTAACTCATTGCTTACTCGACATGCTCATGCATTCAAATGCTCTTATATTCTTTCCTTACATGATTGCATACATGTAGGGGGAGCCTATCGTGTTACATGTCTTTCCAAAGCTTTACTTGTTACTCTTCATATCATTTATGTAATGCTTTGATGTATGTTGTCATCAATTCCAAAAGGGGAGACTGAAAGCACAAGTGCTCCTTGGTGATTGTGGTAATTAATGTGAACATATCTCTTGTTGGACTAATACCCTTACGTATTGTATTTCAGATCAGTTCAACAATGGCATGGCAAGGACAAGAGGAGGTGGAACCCCTTCAAAATGCTAAGGACAGAGATTGGCAAAAGCTCAAGACTCCTCATTTCTATTTTAGTAATCTAAGATCACATTGAGTCTATAGGAAAGCTAATAGTATTAAAAGTGGATGAGGTGTTGCTTAATGGTCTACTTGCTCAATGTGCTTAGTGATATTGCTCCAAAACCCTCAGTCACTTTCTCATTTCCACATATGTCCAAAACCCAAAGTCAAACTCGACCCCACCGATTTGATCTATCCGGTGCCACCGAGTTGATTTGACATAGCCACTGCCAGAAACCCTAGACAATTCGGTCTCATTGATACGGATCTCGGTCTGAGATGGCCCTGCAAACTCTCTGTTTCCCTTCGTAACATTTCGGTCTCACTGAAATGAGTGATCGGTCCCATCGAGTTTGCTTGACCAGCTCTCTGTTTGATCTTTGCTTAAATCGGTCTCATCGAGTTCATGCAATCGGTTTCACCAAGATGAGGTTTTGCCCTAGCCCTAGCACATCGGTCCCACCGAGTCGATCATGTCAGTCCCACCGAGATTCGTAACGTTCACATTTTGAACTAAATCGGTCTCACCGAGTTCTTCTATTCGGTCTGACCGATTTGGGTCAAATGTGTGTAACGGTTGGATTTTGTGTGGAGGATATAAATACCCTCCACCCCATCTCCATTTGAGAGAGCCATCGATGCGTGCCTACACTTTCACTACTCATTTTCTAAGAAAGAACCACCTAATCATGTGTTGAGACCAAAACATTCCAATCCAACCACAACAATCTTGATCTCTAGCCTTCCCCAAGTTGCTTTCCACTCAAATCATCTTTTCGACATAGCCAAATCTATGAGAGAGAGTTGAGTGTTGGGGAGACTATCATTTGAAGCACAAGAGCAAGGAGTTCATCATCAACACACCGTCTATTACCATTTGGAGAGTGGTGTCTCCTAGATTGGTTAGGTGTCACTTGGGAGCCTCTGACAAGATTGTGGAGTTGAACCAAGGAGTTTGTAAGGGCAAGGAGATCGCCTACTTCGTGAAGATCTACCCGAGTGAGGCAAGTCCTTCGTGGGCGATGGCCATGGTGGGATAGACAAGGTTGCTTCTTCATGGACCCTTCATGGGTGGAGCCGTCCGTGGACTCGCACAAGCGTTACCCTTCGTCTCTCCATCAACATGAATGTACAATAGCACCACCTATCGGAACCACGCCAAAAATCTTTGTGTCTACATTGCATTTGCACACTCCAATCGCATCCCTTTACTTTCTTGCAATTAACATGCTTTACTATTTCCGCTGCTTATACTCTTGCCATGCTTGCTTGAAATGTATTCTGAATGCTTAAACTTGTGCTAAAACTCCACCTCAACTTGAAGAACTTAAAAACTGCTACTTTTGCTTGTTGAGTGTCTAATCACCCCCTCTAGACACCTCTTATTGATCCTTTCAGAAGTGTGCTGAGGCAGGTCCACCAAGGAGGATGCCTCCAAATTAGCAGCAGGCGTCTGGCCCACGAGCTGCAACGGGCCAACAACCGACAAGGGTGGGAATGTCACGCGGCTGAACACCGGGGGGGCCCGCCCTTCCGAAAACCGCAGATGGGTGGGGCCCGAGCACTCTAGCCCAGACGCAGGCCGGCGGTTGATCGTACCTCCCAGCCTTCCCACACGGCCGCAAGCCTCTCTGTCCATTGCCGCCATCCATGACATTGACCAACTCCTCCCTCACCTCCCCCCCATACCCACCTCCCACTCCACCGCCGTCGGCCCCCTCATCACCACTGCCATGCCCGCCTCCGCCTCACTGGCCGTGCAAGTCGCCAGTGCGCGCACTCATGTGTCCATCACGCTCAACCCCAAACCTCCAACTTCGCCAAGTAGCGAATGCTCATCCGTGTTCTCCTTAGCAAGTATGACTTGCTCCCCCATGTCACCACCGCCACGGCCGAGGCGGACCGCACGCCGGATTGGACTCATGAGAACTATGTCGACCGGTCCTGGCTCTACGGCTCCATCTCTGACGAGATTCTCGACATCATCATGGCGGAGGAGTAGACGGCGCTTGAGGCTTGGAACCTCATCACCAACCTCTTCCTTGACAACCAAATGACCCACGCCATCTACCTCGAGGCGGAATTCCATGGACTTGTGCAAGGAGACCCTCGGTCGCGTGATATCGTCACCACTTGAAGGCCCTCTCCGATGCCCTCGCCGACATCGGTACTCCGATCACGAACCAGACCCTTGTCCTCAACTATCTTTGCGGCCTCAACCCACGCTTTGCCGATATCACCACCGTCATCACCATGTAGAACCCGCTCCCGCCCTTCGGCCAGACGCTCTCTCTCCTCATTCTACATGAGACATAGCTCGCCAACACCACGGCCGTGGCGAACCAGACAACCCTCTATGGTGGCCACTCCTCCCAAGGGTCAGGTTTCGGCAGCTCCAACACCTCCCGCGGCGATGGCAACCGCGGCGACAACAACCGTGGTGGCGGCCCCTCCGGCGCCAGCGGCAACCGCAACGGCGGGAACTGGCACAAGAAAAAGCAAGGCGGCAACTCCGGTGGCCCTCGCGCAGGCGCAGGCGATGCTCACCATGACGGCTAGTCCTCGGTTGGTGATGTGGTCACCTATTATAGGTAGGGTCAAGGACCCATCATTTGGGACCCACATGGGGCCCATCACCATCATAGGTAGGTCCCTGGATCATGCTGACATTCGGGGATCACATCAGGAGGATCACTCGGACGGCTCCACAGCACTCGGACGACCACAAGCCACTCGGTGGATGATTAACCACTCAGACGTACAGGGCAAGAAGGCGTCGTGGGAGCTGCAACGGTCGAGGGATCCTAAGTTGTCCACTAAATAGAGTCATAACTATTGTTACCTGTAACTGCTATAGTATAGGCTCATTACACTAGTAGCTGCCTCATTCGAAGGCATTAATTGCTCCGGCGGCGTGGGAGACATGGGGCTGTAGCGCACTCTATATAAGCCGCCCCCCTCCCCATAGCCGGACACGTTCAACTCCGTAATCCTATCTATCAAATCAAAGCAAGTCTCGAGGCATGAGATGTAGGGCTTTTACCTCCACCGAGCGAGGGGCCTGAACTCTTTAATCACCGTGTGTTACACCTACACCGTAGCTAGACTTTGCCCGTTATTCGTACCCCTAGTACACATTGTCAGTATCATAACCCCGATAGTTGGCGCCCACTGTGGGGCTAGGCGTCTAGCAAAACTTCACGGTGTAGGTGGATTTCTTCATCATCATCATGTCACTCGGCGGCAAAATCCGCTTCGGGATGATCTCCGTCATCGCCGATGATTCAGCGTGGCCACACGAGGCCCTGCTGGACGTGGAGGCATTGCCTACCCATGGCGCGACACACTTCCGAGCTTCTTCATACAGAGTCCTTCTTCGACAGCCCTCGGCTTCGTACCGAGTGGTTGCCCTTCCCACCGTTGTACATTGTCGCAAGCGCTCTGGGCATTCGCAGCTGCAGCTTGGATCAAGCACGCTGTCACCACTCAGGCAGTAGTGGAACAAGTGGCGGCTATTGAGTTCAATGAGACCGCCCTCGACCTATCGAACTGATCATTCGGCGAGTCCTCGAAGGAGTCCGAGTCTGACCGAGATCCTTATGGCGGATAACTTCGAGCACCATGTACCCCCAGGCTACCCAGAGCCCAAACACGATCACGCGGGTGCATCCCATGTCAACACTAACGGCAGTTTCTCGGGGCACGAGCCGTACGTGCCTCAAGCTCTCACTCGGGAGCAGCGGGACGAGCTCCGCCACCAAAACGATTAGCTCCTGAACACTCTTTTCACCAGAACGACTCTCGAGGTGCTGGCCATGGAGTCGACTCACTTGGCTACTTTGGGCGAGCGCGATCGCCTTGAACGGCTTCGGAGGGAACTAGATGAACGTGAGCGCCATCAACCCAGCTCCAGTCGGCACAAGCGTTGGCTCTATTCGAGTGACCAACCTCGTAAGTTTCAAGTTCTTAGTACTCCATTGCAAAATCTAGCAGCCGCCACTCGGACCATGGATTCCATTCAGCCCTCCGGATCTTCGGCTAGAGAAGCGATTCGTCGGATCCAAGCGCTTCCTAAAACAACACTGTCGCAGAATGCGGCGGTGTCCCTATCCAGAGACCGGATCCATAGCGCATCCATGCATGCGGATACCGTTCAGTCGGCTCATAGCCCACTCGGTCGAGCAGGCGCCGAGCTACTTCCTCCTCTAGAGACCTGAGACGTGATCGAGTCGCGTCGCCCTGGCGTAACGACGACTACGATCATGCACTGATGCCTCCACCCCGGGAAATCGCGTACGTGCACCAGCCCTACGACGACAGATGGGCTCATGGCGGTGACCGCAGGCGAGTCCTACTTATGCATTGAGGGCGCTTGGGACCCATTGTTCAATGCAAGATCCGTTCTCGCCCAAAACTTGGTCGACAGAGGCGGGCCTTGCGAAGGGCGAGAGCATGGCGTGCCAAGTGGTTTGCATACCATCGGGCCCCGAATGCTTCAGCCATTATACACCATCGGGCCCCAAGTGATTTCCAACAACCGGGTTGGCCATGGGGATCAACAAGTTCACCGGTGAATCAAGCCCAAAATTTGGTGGAAGATTACCGAGTGGCGTCCAGATCGGCGGCAACGACAAAATGGCCATGAAGCATTTGACACTGATGCTAGAAGGCTCTGCTCGGGATTGGTTGACACAGCTCCTGCCAAGTAGTATCTTTTGCTGGGAGGACCTGGTGCAAGTATTTGTGAAGACCTTTGAAGGCACATACAAGAGAAGGAGGTTTGACCGAGTTACAACACTGTGTGCAAACGCAGAATGAAACTCTCCGAGAGTATATCCAGCGGTGGACCACTCTGCACAACATGGTGGAGAATGTCACCGAACACCAGGCAATATGCGCCTTCAAGGCCGAAGTCAGTTACCAGGAGCTGAACATGAAATCCGGCCAAACCGAGACCCCAACTCTCAGTCAGGCTATGGAGATAGCTAACCGGTACACCAATGGTGAAGAGGAAGACCAACTGAGAAGTGGCAAGAGCCGAGCTAGTGACACACATCAGTTGAAGAACAAGGGCAAAAAGCACAAGCGGAAAGCAGATGCTGGAGGGAATGCCGAGGCCGCGGCTCTGGCCAGCCAAGGAAAAAAGAACCCCTAAAAGCAGAAGAAGGGTTGGAAAGGAAAGAAGCAAGTCACCATGAAGAGCGACATCCTTGACTAGCCTTGCCAGATTCACTCGAAGAAAGATGAGGAGGGTAACTTGATCTTGCCCAAGCATACCACTTGGGAGTGTCGACTCCTGAAGCAAGAGATGCGGCAGGATTCTTCTAGAGAAAGAGATGATGACGACGAAGACGGAGGCAAAGGCACTTCCGGGTACCCCAACGTTGAGAACGTCCTCATGATTTTTGCTGACGTTGAAAGCAAGAGCCACCTCAAGGTGATCAACCGAGAGGTCGACATGGCGATTCGATTGTCACCAAATATCTCGATGGACCAAGACAACGGTAGTTTGACCAGTTAGACCATCCAGCTCACATACCGACCCCTGGGTTGTATGCCTTGGTAGTGGACCCTGTCGTGGGAGGAGTCCGATTGTGCAATGTCCTGATGGATGGCAGCAGCGGGCTTAACATCATCTATGCTGACACCCTAGAGGCAATGGGCATCCCGATGACCCGACTCGGCAAGAGCAATATGCAGTTCCACGGGGTAATCCCCGGGAAAAAGGCCAAGTCACTTGGTCAGATCGCTCTCGATGTTGTATTAGGCAAAGAGAAAAACTTCTAGAAGGAACGACTGACTTTTGAAGTGGTAGACTTCAAGAGCGCTTACCATGCCATCCTGGGTAGGCCTGCCTACGCGCGTTTCATGGCCCGTCCATGTTACGTGTATCTTAAACTCAAGATGCCAAGGCCTAAAGGCGTGATCACTATCACAGGCAATCGGAAGTTGGCCAAAGAGTGCCTCCAGAAGGGCTCCCAGACCGTTGACAAGCAGATGCGATGGCCGAGTTAGACGAGTACAGGAAGGTGGCAGACAACTGTGGAATCCGCTTTCCAGTCGGCAGGAGAGACAAAGCGGTGCACATTCATCCTGAGGACCCGAACGCTGCCCCGACCAACATCTCCACCACCCTGGACAGCAAATAGGAATCCGCGCTCGTCCAGTTCCTCCGTGAGAACTGGGACATCTTCGCATGGAAGCCTTCTGACATGCCGGGTATTCCCAGGGAACCGGCCGAACACAGACTCCGTGTCGACTCCGCGTCGAAACCTGTCAAAGAGTATCTTTGGCGATCTTCAACCGAGAAGCACAAGGCAATTAGCAAGGAGATCACGCGGCTCTTAGCCGCCGAATTCATCCGAGAGGTGTACCACTCTGTGTGGTTCGCCAACATCACCATGGTGCTGAAGATTTTAGGCATATCAATCGGGCCTGCCCGAAAGATCATTTTCCTCTCCCTCGCATAGATCAGATAGTAGATTCTACAACTAGATGTGAGTGGTTATCATTTCTAGATGCGTACTCTGGGTACCATCAGATCCGATTGTATGGCCCTGATGAAAGAAAAACATCGTTCATCACCACATTATGGTGTTTCTGCTACATCACGATGCCATGCATTCGGGTTAAAAAATGCTAGGGCCACATTCTAGCGTATGATCCAAAAGTGCTTATGGAAGCAAATCAGTCGGAACGTAGAAGCTTATATGGATGACATTGTGGTTAAGTCTAGGAAAGGTTCCGACCTCCTGACTGACCTCGCTGAGACCTTCACAAATTTGTGAGCTTTCGACATCAAACTCAGCCCAACCAAGTGTACATTCGGCGTACCCGCAGGCAAGTTACTCGGTTTCCTTGTTTTTGAATGAGGGATCGATGCCAATCCCAAGAAGATAGGGGCAATTGTCTGAATGAAGCAATTAGAACGTCTACACGATGTGCAACACCTCACAGGCTGCCTTGCGGCCCTGAGTAGATTCATCTCCAGACTCGGTGAAAAAGCCATGCTGCTTTACCTACTGATGTAGAAGTCTGACAGGTTCAAATGGACTCCTGAAGCGCAGGATGCATTCTAGGAACTTAAAGCCTTGCTTTCCACCCAGTCGGTGCTAGTTCCTCCGAGCAGCTAGGAGCCTTTGCTCTTATACATCGCGACCATGAGCCAAGTTGTTAGCACGGTCCTTACTATGGAACGGGAAGAACAAGGCAAAGCCTTCAAGCTCCAACGACCGGTCTACTACTATCACATCCCTAATTCAGTGCGACCTATGCTAGCTTCCATGTGAGCATCATGTTGAAATTCAAATGAAACTTGAATTGAGGAATTTTCAAAAGCCTCAGAAATACTCTAAAAATAACCAACATTTAAATCTTCTCAAATGAGTCCAAGGAAATGTTCCTATTATTCTATAGAAATATTGGTAAGAGGTAAAATTCAAACCAATATTTTTGGAGTCACAGAAATATTTATTTTGGCCATTTGAATTAATCCAATAACTATTTGCTTTGGATTTATATTTAATATATATTAAATATGACTCAATAATTCGGAAGTTTGTGAGTGGCTTTGTATATATTTTAGCAAGCCATATAATAACCTCAGAATTTATTAAAATGATTTAGTTGCTAAACCAAATCAAAACAGAGGAAGAAAAATAGAAAACAGAAACAAATAAAAGAGAGAGAATCTTACCTGGCCTCACCTGTGCATCCCACCAACCGGCCCAGCCCACCACTGCCACCTCCCCTGTCGTCTTCCTCCTTTGCCAGGAGGACGGGCGCGTGCCCGCGGTTTGCTTCTCTCGTTAGCTTCGGTTTCATTCCGGAGTTGTGAGGATTCGTTCGACTACGCCCGTTCGTCTTCTTCATGGACTCGTTTCTTCTTCCTTGCGGGATCTCAGGCAAGATGATCATACCCTCGAAATCACTACTATCTTAGCTATGCTAGTTGCTCGCTCTTTTGCTATGCCAATGCTACGACGCCTACCATTTGCTTGTCAGCCTCCCAAATTGCCATGTCAAACCTCTAACCTTTGACACCATTCCTAGCAAGCCATTGATTGGCTATGTTACCGCTTTGCTCAGCCCCTCTTATAGCGTTGCTAGTTGCAGGTGAAGTTGAAGATTTCTCCATGGTGGACAACGTTGTGTTGGGATATCACAATATCTCTTATATTATTAATGCATCTATATACTTGGTAAAGGGTGGAAGGCTCGGCCTTATGCCTGGTGTTTTGTTCCACTCTTGCCGCCCTAGTTTCCGTCATACCGGTGTTATGTTCCCGGATTTTGCGTTCCTAACGGTCGGGTGATTTATGGGACCCCCGACAGTTCGCTTTGAATAAAACTTGTCCGGCAAGGCCCAACCTTGGTTTTACCATTTGCCTCACCTAGCCCTTTTCCCTTGGGTTTCGGAGCCCGAGGGTCATCTTTATTGACCCCCGGGCGGTGCTTGTTGTGAGTGTTGGTCCAAACCGTCGGCCGCGGTGGCCACGAGGCAACTCTGGGCTCGCCTACGAAGTTTGGACAATCCGGTGTGCCCGAGAGCGAGATATGTGCAGCTCCTATCAGGATTTGTCGGCACATCCGGCGGCTTTGCTGGTCTTGTTTTACCATTGTTGAAATGTCTTGTAAACCGGGATTCCGAGGCGATCGGGTCTTCTGGGAGAAGGTCTATTCCTTCGTTGATCGCGAGAGCTTGTCATGGGCTAAGTTGGGACACCCTGCAGGGTTATAAATTTTCGAGAGCCGTGCCCATGGTTATGTGGCAGATGGGAATTTGTTAATGTCGGTTGTAGATAACTTGACACCAGATCCGAATTAAAACGCATCAACGGCGTGTGTAGCCGTGATGGTCTCTTCTCGGCGGAGTCCGGAAGTGAACACGGTTTCGGGTTATGTTTGGCGTAAGTAGGTTGCTATAGGATCACTTCTTGATCATACTTTTATCGACCGTGCTTTGCCTTCTCTTCTCGCTCTCATTTGCGTATGTTAGCCACCATATATGCTAGTAAACTTGCTGCAGCTCCACCTCATGCCTTTACCTTACCCATAAGCTTAAATAGTCTTGATCTCGCGGGTGTGAGATTGCTGAGTCCTCGTGACTCACGAGATACTTCCACAACTAGTTTGCGGTGCCTATGTTACGAAAGCGGTGGCGCAACCAAGCTCAAGGAGGAGCTCGATGAAGATCTTGCCCTTTGTGTTGTTTCGTTCTAGTTGATCAATAGTGGAGCCCAGTTGGGGTCGATCGGGGACCTTTATGCATTTGGGGTTCTTCTTTTATTTTAGTTCCATAGTCGGACCTTGATTGTATCTGGATGATGTAATGCTTTATTCATGTAATTGTGTGAAGTGGCGATTGTAAGCCAACTATGTATCTCTTTCCCTTATGTATTACATGGGTTGTGTGAAGATTACCTCACTTGCGACATTGCTTTCAATGCGGTTATGCCTCTAAGTCGTGCTTCGACACGTGGGAGATATAGCCGCATCGAGGGCGTTACATGATACAACCTGAGCAGTCTTACCAGCAGGCGCTTTCTTGTTCCTCCTCTGTCTCAGAGGCTCCTCATCATCATCGTCGGGGAGATCAATGACATGAGGTGGAGCTACAGGAAAGATTCAAAGTTAAAAATGAAGATCCAGTCGACCAAAAGCGAAACTACAGAGATCATACCAGGGTTGGACGTGGCAGCATTGTCACACCCTGATATTCATGCCACTACACTTAAGCGAACAATCATGATAAAATGTGGTTTGACAAAAACTTTTGAGTGTTTTGGACCTTGCCTTGATTGGTTTTTGTCTACTGTTTGCAAGTGCTCTAAAAATCAAATAAATCCTCCAACTCCTATACTTCATCTCCTTGCTCCAAACTCTTGAACCAAGGATCATGCCATGTGTATAGGACATAAAAATAATTTCTTACAAAAATAATTTGGCCAAATAGTATTTTTAAAAATTAGTTTTCCAAAAACCCCTGAATTAAGGTTTGCACTTCAAGTACTTAATTAAGGGCAGTAAAAATCTTTCCAAAAATATATTTGACTCCTATTAGATATAGGATACCCAGAATCTACAAAAATATAATTTTAAAAATATATTTTCCTAATTTTAAAAATATAGGATACCCAGTTTGCAGGTGCCTATGTTACTGAGCAGGTGACGCAACCAAGCTCAAGGAGGAGCTCGATTAAGATCTTGCCCTTTGTGTTGTTTCGTTCTAGTTGATCAGTAGTGGAGCCCAGTTGGGGTCGATCGGGGACCTTTGTCGCATTTGGGGTTCTTCTTTTATTTTGGCTCCGTAGTCGGACCTTGATTGTATCTGGATGATGTAATGCTTTATTCATGTAACTGTGTGAAGTGGCGATTGTAAGCCAACTATGTATCTCTTTCCCTTATGTATTACATGGGTTGTGTGAAGATTACCTCACTTGCGACATTGCTTTCAATGCGGTTATGCCTCTAAGTCGTGCCGACGACGTGGGAGATATAGCCGCATTGAGGCGTTCAAGTTGGTAATCGAGACTTCCGACCTTAGGAGCCCCACCGCTTGATCGTTTTTAGCGGCCGAGTTGTGTCTAGAAAAAATGTTTTGAGTCATTTAGGATTATATATATCGGAGAGTTAGGAATTCTTATTACTCCCCAGTCTCTTCATCGCTCTGGTAAGGCATCCTGACGTAGAGTTTTGACTCTTCTCTTCTCAAATTTCACTAAATTTTTTTAGGATCACGCGGGTATCTTGGAATCGTTCGATGGTTTTATGATGAGAACATTGTCTTGGTGCCTCTGTCGGGGTTTAGTGGAAGTGTCCGGGAGTTGAGCTCGAGGTGTTGTCGTCATAATTTTATCATTGCAGTTCGGAATACGAGTTTAGTCGCCGACATCGAAAATCTCTTTTATGCAGTTGTTGGTGAGATAACCACGATAATCCGATCTTGAGGTGAGTACGGAGTATTGCCATAGCTCGTATAACGGATGCTTTTGAAGGTTGAGGTAGACGATTTCGAAGGTTTCTTGGTTATGTGTTGAAGGATGGATACAAATTGGATGTAGGATTTGCTAGTTTTGGGTGAGATATTATGCTTCCTGTATCCCCAACACCTGATTGCATAACCGGAAAATTTTGGGAGTTTCATAGGTGGGAATTCAAGTAGCTCTTAGGATATCTTTCCGACGGATGTATGATGTGAAATTGGGGTTCGGCGTCTAGTGGTCCGCCTATTCACGGTTGGTTTCTGATGGTCTCGTTGTGTCTTAAAGAGTCCTTGGCTATGCCGACTTGGGGCGCTTCGTATGTCATGTGCCTTGCCTTGTACATGATGGTGCTTTGTCTGATCGAGCCGTGTAGGCCCCACCACGAAAACTTGGACGAAATCTCTATCATATGTTTGTTCCGCTTATTCGCAAGCCAGTCCTTTGTTTTTGTTTTGAGTTGTGGTATTGAGTTGCTTCAATGTCAAGTGTTGATTCCATACCTTTCCGAAATGGTGTTCTCATACTCCGATGTGAATACCAATCCTTCTCGACAATCGAGATTGTCATGTCAATCCTTTTCAACCGGTGTGTTTCTCTTCAAGTGGATCCGATCAGTTCAACATCAGCAAGACCAATTATCATTTCTTCTCAACGGTGTTTGTTTCATCCGTCTCTAAGTTGCCTTTGTTTTTCCCGCCCACCCACCCTTTTTCCTCAAGGACTAAGATTTCTTTACCAAGTATCCTTTTATTTTTGTGAAGTTTCTCCATTCTTTTCCGTCAATGTTCTTACCCGGTGGTTCTCAAGAAGATGTTCTACTAGTTCGTCATTCCTCATTCCTTTCTCTTCTCCGGTGGATTCAAGTCAAGTTTTGTTGATCATACCTTTTTCCTCATTTCAATGTCTTGTCATACCGGTGCACCTCATTATCATTCTACTTCTCGCTATTTGTTATTCCGGAGTGCTCAAGATATCTCGAAGATTCGTGTTTCCACTCTGCATTCGTTCAAGCTCTTTCGAGATTGGTATCTCATTCAAGTCATTTAATTCAACCGGTGCAACATCTCTTTTAAATTGTTCAACAGTGTTCTCTTTTGAGTGGGCCCTAACCCACAGGTCTTTTCCCAGGATCTTACCTGACTCTTCTAATTATTCCGGAGCCATTCTCAAATTCTTTTCGGAGTTTGACGTAAGAATGAATTTTCATCAGTCACATGCCTTCTCCAAGGTCGCTTTCAAATTCTTTTCATCGTTGGTTCAACCTTTATATTCTTCATTCTGGAGTGCCTCAACAATTCATGATGGTGTTTCTCCTCGTCATTCTCAGCATTTGAAGACCGAAGAAGAGGTTCTCTTAAATCTTGCTCCATTCTCTTCATGCTTCATGGTTCTAGATCGATGCCATTCTCTCGTAATTGTTTCGATTGTGAGAATTCTTTTCATACCCATCCGGAGCATTTCATGAGTTGGTTCCACTACTTTCCTCCGAAGGCCATCATTTCATAATTCCTCATTCTCAGCTTTCAGCTCTTGTTTTCCAAATCTTACCGGTGAATCATTCAAATATCCTCTAATCAGTTCATGATCTCTTCATTCTCTTGTACCTAAATCCTCTCAAGTATCTTCGTTTTCTGTTTCTCCAATTCTTCCCGGTGACTTGTGCATTTGCTACGTTCAATTTCAATTCTTACGGTGGTTCGTTCAAGAGTTCTCTTTCTTTGTTATCATATCAATTCATTCGTTCTTTCCAAATCCTACCGATGGTTCGTTGAAGACCTTCTCAAGTTTGCGCCATATCTATCTTAATCATTTCTACGAGAATAAGTAGTATGACAAATCCGTTGCTTGTCATGAATTTTAATTGGTGAAGGATACGCATAATGTAATTCTTATTATTATTTCATCCAAGTGATTAATTCTTTCCTCCGGAGTTCGTAATGGTATCAATTTCCCAGTTCTAAGTTGTTCATCTCTTCTTTCCGGAGTTTGTTTATCATATCACATTCTCGGTTCGAGATGCTTCATCTTTTCTTTTCTGGAGTTCAGAGTTTTCTCATTATATCGTCCTGAAGCTCCATCTAAATCATTGCAAGGCTTCACCTTGTGTTTTCAACTTCCCTTTCTTTTTATCATCCTTTTATTACCGGAGTTCTTCATGGAGGCTCTACATGGTGGTTCGTCAAGGATTCCTTTCATTCTTCAATTGTTCTTCAAGATTTCTCTTGAAGTTAAGATCAGCCAAGCTATACTCAAAAATTAAACATGGTGTTCAACACATGTCTTGTTTTGAGGAGTTCAAGCATTCTTCATCTTGCATTCCAAAGTGCAATTATTTCTACCTTATCTTCTGAGGTGGTGTTAGGTCATTCTTGATAATTTCCCTTCGCGTTTCATGATTCACAAGTTTTCAAGAGTGACATATTTAAATCCATCTTTTTCTCTTTGTTCAAGAGATCTTTTCAACCGTCAATCTCTTCATTGGAGTTATCTTGGTATAGATTTCACCTAAAGCCTTCCCTAAGGAATGTTGCTATTTTGGTGCTTATTAAAGACCCAAGTTATCTCTTTTCCATCTTGATGGAACAAGCTTTCATCTCTTCGTTAATCTCAAGCAAGCAATTGTTTCCGTTAGTGGCCGGTTGTCACCTCATAATGTTGAGATGTTTCCATAAGCCCACTACAAACTTATTCTTTTCGTTGTTGGTCTTCCAACAACCCTATTCTAACCTTCTTGCAAGGATGCCTTCCAAATTCAATTGTGGTAGAAGTTGTCATTTTCTTCTCCGTCCCTTTATCCCAACGGTCTAGCTTCTATTCTTTCGTTCCGGAGGCATTGTGATATTGTGCTCTTCAATCATCATCTTGTTTTGTCAGGATCGTGTTCTTTTCATGCTTATCCATTTAACCGGAGTGTCGTGTCTTTTTCTTTCAAGTTCTTTTTCATCTTATCAAGTCTTGCATCTCTTTTCAACCGGAGTGCTGTTTGATTTTGATCTTCCTTGTTCCCTATTTATCTCGTTTCAACCAGAGTGATTTCAATTCCTTCTTGTCCATTGTACTCCTCATTCATAGCTTTGCAACCTTCAAGTCCTCGTAATGTTCCTTGTTCCTCTTTTCTAATGGATTGTTTGCAATCTCGTTCATCTCTATTGTACTCTTTCTTTTAAATTGCTCAACCTCTCAAGGTTCATGGTTTCATTCGTTGGACAAAGAAGCAACTTACTTTTACCTTTCTTTTTCTCTTCCGTTTTCCCTCCGGTGCCATTCTAGATCTCGGGACGAGATCCTCTTGTAGTGGTGGAGTGTTGTAACGCCCCGAGCCCGATGCTCCAGAAAACTTCCAGATATTCCGAGTTTCGCCGTGCGATGTATTTGTTTGTTGCATTGCATCATGTCATCATGCCATCATATCATTTTTTTTAAAACTCACCTAAATAAATTGCATAGATCTTTTGATCTATTTAAATCGAGGGATATTCACATGGTGATTTCTCTTTAAAACATATTCAAAGTCTCCTACTATTATTAGGGAGCTATAATAAAATTATTCCGTTTATTTGGAATTAACCATAACCCACTTGCAAAATATCCCATGCCGTCGTTATCTCAATTCTTGGTCTCCAACCTTGCCCATAATTTCTTTCATCAGTTTTCGGAGCTCCACCAAAAATCCGAACATTTTTTGACCTTCCTTTTATCAAGTCCTAGTTCAAACCCATTTAAATTAAATTCAAATGAGTTTGAATTTAAATCTTTCAATCGTGGCCTTTCTATTTTTTCTTGGAACAAGCGCATTTTTGCGAGTCCGGGAAAATTATCCCCATGCGCAAATCTTTCCCTAACCCTCTCTTTCTTTTCCTCTCTTTATTTCTTTTCTGATAGAGATTTGTGAGAAATAGCCCAGCATAACCAACAAACCATGCCGGCCCATTTGCCTAGAGGTCCAGCCCACCTAACCCCTTCCTAACCCTAGCCCCAAAGGCCAGCCCGGCTCTCTCCCTCGACTCCCTCCAGCGCCGCCGCAACGCTCGATCCCATCTCCTTCCTCTCGCTCGAACCCCCCTCCTCTCGATCCCTTTTCCCCTTCGTTCTCCTCCTGGTCCCGCCACTCACAGGGAGAGAGAGGAGCAGAGCCCTCGCGCCGCCCCTCCCCTATGCTTCTCCCGCTGATAGCTCCGCCACGCCGGCGACCCCTCTGACCGCCTTGCCGCCTTCCCCACACCCCTTCTCCTCCCCGGCTTATCCTCGCCCGCCTCCTCATCTACCCGGCGTCGCCTCCTCGCCAGCTCCTCCGCCGGATGTCGCCTCTGTCAGAGCCGGCAGCAACAACAGCTGCACCTTCCCCGATGCCATCTCGTGCTCGCCTTCGACCCGATTCGTCGCCGCCGCCATCCTTCGCGCCTCCACGCGGTTTCCCTCCCCGCACCTCTCCGAGCAGGAGCTCCGCCTCCCCTGCTCCGCGCCAACCAGTGCCGAGCGCCGCTCCTCCCGGCCTCCTCGCACCCATCCGCCCTGCTAGCGTTGCTTAGCTCCGGCCCCGACCTCCGTCTCGCAACAGCAGTGTTGCCTGCTGCTGTTTCGCCCGTGCTGGTGACCCCTCAGGCCGCCGTGTTGCCATTCGTTGGAGATCGCGTCGTCTTCTTGCCTCCTCCTCCGAGCATGGAATTCGCCAAGTGCCGTCTCCAGGATTCACCAAGTACCATGACTGCAGCCGGTGTGCATTTTTTGGCAAGTCCGACTACACGGGTACGACTACATCCGAGGTGGATTTCGCCAAGTACCCCTTTGGATGCGCCAAGTTCGACTACATGGTCCGCCAAGTACCTCTACGAGCGACCGGACATCTACTTAAGCGAGCGTGTACAACTACCGTCGCCGTGTACAACGACTTCCACTAAGCCGTGTACGACTACTTCCCACGACGACCCGTGAACGACTACCTCCACTACGGCCCGTGAACGACTACTTCCTCTACGAAACGCGTTCCGCCCCGAATGCACGCTTCAAAGGTATAACCCGAGACGACCGCGATGAGATGCCCTTGCATGTATGAGATGTACGATATGTTTGCATCGTGCCCGTTTGTTCCTTGCACGTTCCTTCCTCGTTTGCCATGCCGCCGTCCCGTGGGAACCCGGAATCCGGGATCACCCCACCATCTTGCATGACTTGTTCACGCCCACTTCTTTTGCACCGGTATCTCCGTGAGCTACCGGAAACGATATGTTGCCGTGGCACCATTTTTGTTTCGCCGCCGTGGCACCCTTTTCGTTCCGCCATGGCGACCAAATGCTCCTTATCATGCTCATGTCAACATTTTCATAAAAATTGCATATAACTTGTATATGTCATCCGCATCATTATAACAACATTTAAAATGTTTAAACTTGTTGTTGCATTAAATTGCTAAATGCATATGGGGATTTACCGGATTTGTTGTTTTTATATCCGGCCCCATTTAAATTGTTTAGATGTTATAGTTAGTTTATTTATGCTTCACCCTTTGCCATGCTTAACAACATTTAATATTGTTGGTTAGCTTAACGAGAGAGAACTAAATAATTGATGTGGCATTCCGTCAATATGCAACTCGTTGCATATTGAGCTCCACTTAATTTGTAGTATTGTTTGTTGCACTTTGCCATGCCATGCCTCATTAAACCGGACATGCATCATACTTGTTTGTGCATCATGACATGTTTATGCTTGTGTGTTTACCATGTTGTTTGTTTCTTTCCGGTTTGCTTCTCTCGTTAGCTTCGGTTTCGTTCCGGAGTTGTGAGGATTTGTTCGACTACGCCCATTCGTCTTCTTCATGGACTCGTTTCTTCTTCCTTGCGGGATCTCAGGCAAGATGATCATACCCTCGAAATCACTACTATCTTTGCTATGCTAGTTGCTCGCTCTTTTGCTATGCCAATGCTACGATGCCTACCATTTGCTTGTCAGCCTCCCAAATTGCCATGTCAAACCTCTAACCTTTGACACCATTCCTAGCAAGCCATTGATTGGCTATGTTACCGCTTTGCTCAGCCCCTCTTATAGCGTTGCTAGTTGCAGGTGAAGTTGAAGATTTCTCCACGGTGGACAGCGTTGTGTTGGGATATCACAATATCTCTTATATTATTAATGCATCTATATACTTGGTAAAGGGTGGAAGGCTCGGCCTTATGCCTGGTGTTTTGTTCCACTCTTGCCGCCCTAGTTTCCGTCATACCGGTGTTATGTTCCCGGATTTTGCGTTCCTAACGCGGTCGGGTGATTTATGGGACCCCCCTGACAGTTCGCTTTGAATAAAACTTGTCCAGCAAGGCCCAACCTTGGTTTTACCATTTGCCTCACCTAGCCCTTTTTCCCTTGGGTTTCCGGAGCCCGAGGGTCATCTTTATTGACCCCCCCGGGCCAGTGCTCGTTGTGAGTGTTGGTCCAAACCGTCAGCCGCCGGTGGCCACCAGGGGCAACTCTGGGCTCGCCTACCGGAAGTTTGGACAATCCGGTGTGCCCTGAGAACGAGATATGTGCAGCTCCTATCAGGATTTGTCGGCACATCCGGGCGGCTTTGCTGGTCTTGTTTTACCATTGTCGAAATGTCTTGTAAACCGGGATTCCGAGACTGATCGGGTCTTCCTGGGAGAAGGTCTATTCCTTCGTTGATCGCGAGAGCTTGTCATGGGCTAAGTTGGGACACCCCTGCAGGGTTATAAACTTTCGAGAGCCGTGCCCACGGTTATGTGGTAGATGGGAATTTGTTAATGTCCGGTTGTAGATAACTTGACACCAGATCCGAATTAAAACGCATCAACCGTGTGTGTAGCCGTGATGGTCTCTTCTCGGCGGAGTCCGGGAAGTGAACACGGTTTCTGGGTTATGTTTGACGTAAGTAGGTTGCTATAGGATCACTTCTTGATCATACTTTTATCGACCGTGCTTTGCCTTCTCTTCTCGCTCTCATTTGCGTATGTTAGCCACCATATATGCTAGTCGCTTGCTGCAGCTCCACCTCATGCCTTTACCTTACCCATAAGCTTAAATAGTCTTGATCTCGCGGGTGTGAGATTGCTGAGTCCTCGTGACTCACAAATACTCCCAAAACCAGTTTGCAGGTGCCTATGTTACCGGCGGTGACGAACCAAGCTCAAGGAGGAGCTCGATGAAGATCTTGCCCTTTGTGTTGTTTCGTTCTAGTTGATCGATAGTGGAGCCCGGTTGGGGTCGATCGGGGACCTTTGTGCATTTGGGGTTCTTCTTTTATTTTGGTTCCGTAGTTGGACCTTGATTGTATCTGGATGATGTAATGCTTTATTCATGTAATTGTGTGAAGTGGCGATTGTAAGCCAACTATGTATCTCTTTCCCTTATGTATTACATGGGTTGTGTGAAGATTACCTCACTTGCGACATTGCTTTCAATGCGGTTATGCCTCTAAGTCGTGCTTCGACACGTGGGAGATATAGCCACATCGAGGGCGTTACATGATACAACCTGAGAAGTCTTGCCAGTAGGCGCTTTCTTGTTCCTCCTCTGTCTCAGAGGCTCCTCATCATCATCGTCGGGGAGATCAATGACATGAGGTGGAGCTACAGGAAAGATTCAAAGTTAAAAATGAAGATCCAGTCGACCAAAAGCGAAACTACAGAGATCATACCAGGGTTGGACGTGGCAGCATTGTCACACCCTGATATTTATGCCACTACACTTAAGCAAACAATCATGATAAAATGTGGTTTGACAAAAACTTTTGAGTGTTTTGGACCTTGCCTTGATTGGTTTTTGTCTGCTGTTTGCAAGTGCTCTAAAAATCAAATAAATCCTCCAACTCCTATACTTCATCTCCTTGCTCCAAACTCTTGAACCAAGGATCATGCCATGTGTATAGGACATAAAAATAATTTCTTACAAAAATAATTTGGCCAAATAGTATTTTTAAAAATTAGTTTTCCAAAAACCCCTGAATTAAGGTTTGCACTTCAAGTACTTAATTAAGGGCAGTAAAAATCTTTCCAAAAATATATTTGACTCCTATTAGATATAGGATACCCAGAATCTACAAAAATATAATTTTAAAAGTTATTTTCCTATTTTATTTAAAACCTTTTTCTTAAGGCCAGAAATGGTCTTTAATAGGGAAAAATTATTTTATTGCTTCAAAAATATTTAACAAAATTTAGGGAAACTCATAGGACATATATTGTCCATATATAAGAGTTTCAACACATGGTCATGTTCAAAATATTGGACAAAACCTCCCAAAACCATTTCTGCCCATTTCAAGGATTTGAAATATTTCTACAGGAAATATTTTCATAAAACTCCAAGGAAAATCCAGCAAGTCACAAATGCATATTGTGATCACCTTGCAAAGCCTCATGTCAATTGGAGTTCATTTGCTTAACCAAACAAGCATCAAACACCTTCTGCCACTTTACCAAAATTCCATTTTTGACAACTTTCACTAATCCCCATGACCCTATGTTTTTACCACAGCTGCCCCAGGTCACCTCCTACCTCCAGTAACCTTCCCCTGGCCATTGCTCAATGATTAAGGGGTGAAACACCCCCATTTACCTCCCTGGACAGCAACTTCTCTCTCTCCCTCAACTTCCCTCCTTACTCCAGTGGCTCCCCAGGGCATCCAAGGCCATATCCCACTTCTTTACTCCCCCCTAGAGCTGCTAGATATCAGTGGCCGTGCCCACAAGGCATATAATATGCCATGGCATGCCAAATGCACGCTCCAGGCGCGATCTGATCTTGCCGAGCTTTGTAGCCGCTCTCTGCCCAACGTCTCCGACGACCTTGGCTCTCCCCCACGCGCCAGCAGGACCACCTTGGTGTCTGCAACATGGCACTCTGCCGGCCCCCTCCTTCCTCTCTCTACCCTACCTGTCCCACGCGTGGACAGAGCGCCGCCCAGCTCGGCCACTCTCTGCTCAAGCACGGGTCCCGCCCCGAGCTCGCTCCGCTCCTCCTCTACCTCCCCAGCATCATGCACCATCCCCACAAGCGCTGCAGAGCCCTCCTCGCTCGCTCCCTTGGCCAGCAGAGCCATCGCCGCGGCCGCCCGTGCGCCCCGTCCACAGTGCACCATCGCCTCGCCATAAAAGGCCACCCCAAGCCCTCTCTGGCCTCCGTTCGCTCTCTCTCCCTCCAGTGCGTCATCCCGACTGGCTCACTCCTCTCCCCGGGCCCTCCATAGCCCTCCATGGCCGGAGAGCCGCCGCCGGCATCGACCTGAATTCAGCCGAGCCCGAGCTCTTCTCCTTCTCCTCTCTCCACCAGAAGGCTCCCCTGAGAAAGGCGAAGCTCCCACGCTCTTTCCCTCGTCCTAGGGTGCACTGCAGCGCCGTGCCCCAACCTCGCCGTCGCCTCCATCCGCTGCGGGTGATGCACCGCTCGCACCCGACTCCCCCACAGTAGTGGCGCACATCAGAGGGTGCGGCACATTCTCCTGAATCCATCGGTGTGCGGGGAGTCTTCGGAGGTGGCCGGTGCCGCCGGGGAGAGCGCCGGTGCCGCTCGGCCTCGCCTCCTCTGTTTCTCATCGTGCCGCGCGGGAGGTTGAAGGCGATGGCCTGAGTGCTGGGCCCCGCGCGTCAGCGACCCAGCGGCTGGGGCCCGCCGTTTAAGTGGAGACGGGCCGGGCAAAATGCGCCTTCGACGTCGCCTGTCGTCTGCGTGGCCGAGCCGCTGGGCCGGCCCACGGTCTATCTGCCACACCGCGCGCAGGATAAGGTTAAAGCCTTATTTCCTTTTTCTTTTGCCAGTCAACTTCAAAAATCCATAAATAATTCAACAGAGCTCCAAATTTGATGATTCAAATTTCTAGTAGTTTATAAATTCATGCCCTATCTCATGGTGCCATTTGAACATTTTCCAGAAGTATTTCTTTCACAAATAATTACCAAATCCCATTTTTCCATTTCTGTCATAAACGTTAGAAAATCACAGAGGGCTCACATTTGATCCAAATGCCATGATTCAAATTTACAGATGCTTCTAAGTTCATAACTTAGTTTATGAACATTTTTCTTAATACTTTCTGTGCCACACAATATAATGAGCCATTTCTTCATATTTGTCAACTTTGCAAATTTAAAGGAAATTCATTTGAACTCCAAATCCAGTGAAACCAACTCCTAGATGCTTCTAAAATCATGGTTTGTTAAATGGGTGCCTTTGCTCATTTTCAAAATTATATTTCTGTACACTTCTTGCAAATCCATAAACACCTTGATTCCATCATATCAAAATGTTTAGGAATATCCACTGACCCAATTCCAATGAAACCAGTCTGGTTATTTTTCATATAACCAGTGGTGTCCTAGAAAAGTCAAATTATTATTTTCAGAGCACTTTTATTTCCTGCCTTGTTGTGTTGCTTATTATGGTTGCTTTCGACGATAGTTGACGAAATAGACGAAATGCTCGGAGTTGGACCAGAGATATTTGAAGACCTCGAAGACTTTGTTAAAACAGGCAAGCAGCCCTTTGACCATATCTAAGAAACCCCTCTTTATGCATGTCATATGGCACTTTTATTGCTTGCATCGAAGTCATGATAAAATGGTGACCACTTGAGGTGGTTTGCCTCTGTTGCTTTTCTCGTTGACACTTGCATGATGCATGACCCTACCTTTCTATGAGGGTTATGCCGCTGGGAGTAGATAGGATGCTAAGGTAGTGCTACGCAAAAAGGGACGGGAATATGCATGGTGATGGAGACAAAGTATTTTCAAAAGACTTTTTGAAAACCCCATCGGGTGCCACTTATGCCCGAGGGAGATGATGAGTTGGGTAACCACTTGATGACGAAGTGGTGTACCGAGGCAAGTGTGTGTGTTGTTTCCAAAACGGATTGGTTTTAGTTGCGACCGTTATTCCAACCTTACATGCGCAACCACTCTACCCTTATATGGGAAAGGGCATTATTGATTACCTAGGCCGATACTAGCTTGGAGGCCGCATTACTAGTGATGGGGGAGAGTTGGTGCTCTCTCTCGGGATGGGGTCGTGCCAGGTAGGGCGGCCATGACTGTTTCTATAGGGCACCGGATACACCGTTGCGTCCCCTCTCGGATGTTACGATCTCGAGTGTGTCTCGTATGATGTACATCATGAGGATACGGAACAACGAGTGGACTCCTTGTTAGTGTTGTCTAGGGAAAGATAGTGATCGGGTGCTTACCCCGGGTACATGAGGTATTGCGGGTCGTGGATGACACGAAAGTTCCCCGGATCTTGTGGGTAAAGTGTGCAACCTCTGCAGAGTGTAAAACTATTCGAATAGCCGTGTCCACGGTCAAGGACAGTTGGGTAACCGCTCTTGGGCTAAGTCCACATGTTTACAAACCAGCGTGTGTTTGGACAATTGGGAAGATCTACTTGGGTCAAGTCAAAGGACTTGACATGATTGAGTTGGGTTGATGCCCTCTCTATTTATTTTGATATCTGTAACCTGTCCTCATGGTTACTTGAATTCTCCTGATGCATGTCTTTCAAGTTGTTGAACATGTCATTGCACGCAAAACTAGCTTTCTGCAAACTACCTACTTAGTGCTATATCTTTGCATTATTGTGCCTTGTTCAAATGCCACTGGTTATTTTATTGGCCAAGCATGAAAGAACAGGATATAATGAAGAGTACCTTGGTGACGAACATGCGAGCTAGGATGCTTCCCAGTCAGAATGCCTGTAGGGTTAAGGCAGATGGCATGGGCCCAAGTTGTTATTGAAGATTTCTGATGCGATGATACACTCAAGACTTGACCATAATGGTCCTACTTGTGTAAAATGGTATGTATGGATGTAAGACTCTTGTTATTCAGCTTCTGTGTGTTCAGTGAGCATTGATCTCTGGGATCACTGTACATGTGCATTCGGTGATCTCGACTTATGAGTCGGGGTCCCCAGAAGCATCCTCCATTTCTTGATCTTCGTGCTTGGATGAGGTCTCGGAGGTAGCAGCACTGCAGATTTCAAAAATCAGTCAGTTAACCAACAAGTCGACCTAGAGATTATCCATGCCAAACAAGAAAACACAAGTCCTGCTATTACCCGGAAATAGTGGGAATCACCATCCTCATCTTCGGCAGGGCCTTCGTCGGCTTTGACGACGTCGCTCGGAGTTGCTTCGGCGCTTTCTCAGTCAGCGCCGGAGAGGTCGTCCGAGGGCGTTTAGTCGACTGCCCAACAGGCACGGCCGCTTTACCACGCTCGACTGCGGGGTCATGGGTGAGCTTGGATCGCCTTTCGGTACGAGGAGGGATGATTTCCTCCTCCTCTTTCTCCTCCTCCTCTTCATCAGAGCCGTCGTCTTCTTCATCCTCCTCACCACCAGATTGCCACTCTTCTTGACTTTCACCTCCGCTTCCCTCCTCCTCCTCTATCTGTTCCTGCGCCCCGTTGGGCATCGAGTACATCTCAGTAGTAACCTGGAAGACAACAAACAAGACAAAAGTCAGTTGACTGAGTTGTAGCAAAACGGAGTGAAGGAAACATGATCACAGTCGGAGATATGTAATTGGACCTTGTCTGGCTCGTATGACTGTTCGAGTGGAGGGATCCTCCTGGCTCCTCAGGGGTTATCTTTGTTTCCTGTGATGGCAGTCATCCACCTCTCCAGTGTGGCATCGTCGACCTCCTCCGGGTGGACCCGAGTGGTGTCTTCAGTGCCAGAGTACATCCACATCGGATGACCTCGATATTGAAGTGGCTTAATGCACCGTCGAAGGAAAACCTCCAGAAGATCCATGCCAGTCACCCCGTCACGGATGACCTGGACTACACGCTCGACAAACACCTTAACCTGAGCCTTCTCCTCCGGGACCACCTTCAGAGAGGACGGCATGTTCACTCGATCCATGGAAAAAGGAGGGAGCCCAGTCGACTGCCCTGGCGTCGACTGGTCTTGGCAGTAGAACCAGGTCGACTGCCACCCTCGGACCGACTCAGGAAGGACCATGGCTAGAAAAGCACTTTTACTCCTCATTTGAACCCCAAGACCCCCATACATCTGAATTACTTGGGTTTTCTCATCACTCGGATTGCCTTTTTCACCGTCTAGGAGCGACTGGTGAAAATATGTTTGAAAAGACCCCAATGGGGTCGACAACCTTATAAATTCTCACACAAGGACACGAAAGCTGCGAGATATACTATGGAGTTGGGTGTGAAGTGGTGGAGTTGTGCCCCAAAGAAGTTCAAAAATCCCCGAAAGAAAGGGCGGGGCGGCAAAGAAAATCCGCGGTCAACATGGGTTGCCAAGAGGACACACTCACCCTCCTGAGGCTGCGGCTGCCACTCCTTCCCCGGAAGCCTCGCTGATCCATGAGGGATCGGTCCTTCGTTGGCCAGGTTGTCGAGGTCCTTCTGGCGGATGGTCGAGCAGATCCAATCGCCCTGGATCCAGCCTTGCGGCAGACCGGCCCGCGACGAGGATCCACCCCGACTGGTCGCCCTTCCCTTCGCCTTCGCAGTCGCCTTCTTCGCCCGCTCCAAAGCCGCCGTCTTCTCCTTCACCATCATCGCCGGCGAAGCACACACAGAGCAGCAGCGCTAAGATGGTGGCGAGCGCGGCAGAGGAATCTGAGGAAGAGGGAGGGGAAAATGAGGGCGCACTGTTCAAAAAACCCCCATCCGGCGCCTTATATGAAGTTGCTTCCGAGTGGCTGACTGGTAGGCCCGGACGATCTTGTCAAATCCCGCAATAGTCGCGCGCGATACATGGCAAAAAAGGTGGCGCAAAGATCGAGGCGTTCCTGCCTTATCCCATCTGAGTACCGCGGCCTCCTCCGCCTCGCGCGCTTCCCGAGATTCAGATCCCGCTAAATCCGCGAACAGCAGAGCAACTTGTCAGACCGGAGATTTCCTCCGATCCGTCGCTCGAAAATATCCAAGCACAGAAAAGTCATTCGACAGATACAAAGAATGGATCAAGGCAACTGAAAAAGAAGTTGGTGCCGTCGCTTAAAGTCATTGATCCAGAATAAGACATACTCATCGCACGAAAAACGGGTCGGAAGAGTTCTCAACTCCTTCCCTATTCAAACCTCGATCCATTCGGGGGCTAATGATGAAGAAATGTACCTAGGGTAGGGTCATGGACCTGTCCAAGGTACCCTCCCCAAGGACATTTATACAAGAAACTATCTTCCAGTCGACCTGGAAGGATTCCACTCGACGGACTCGAAGACACTCGACCATGAAGCCAACCACTCGACCGCCAGGAGATCTAAAGTCACTCTGCACGCAACGGTCTGTCATTAAGTAGCCTTTATGGTCATGATAGCACTTTATGTAGGGCGTTACCAGTAATGCCAGACCTTAATGAATCTTAAACCCTGCATAACTGAGGGCCGGAGGGGTCTGGCGGACTATATAAGCCACCCCCATCCTCAGTGTAAAGGGTTCGCACCCCTGTAACTCATACACATATAATCCAGTCGACCGCCTCCGGGCTCCGAGTCGTAGGGCTATTACTTCCTCCGAGAAGGGCCTGAACTCGTAAATCTCTTGCGTATACAACTACTCCATAGCTAGGATCTTGCCTCTCCATACCTACCCCCTATTCTCTTTGTCGGGCTTAGAACCACGACACTATCGCCACCTGTCCCAAAATATCTACCCACCTAACGGTCATATCATTGAAGGGCATTTATGTCTTATCATGTCGGGCTGCTCCTAGGCTATAAATAGCCGCCCCTACAACCACTAGCTGGTTGGCTGCTCCGAGAGAAACTGACACTTCTCATTTGAGAGCATCCCATCCTCCGAGGACTTTGAGCGAAAATCATCAAGAGAGGAAAACCCAAACCCAAACACCTTCAAACCCAAAGTGATTGAGCATCACTAAAAAGATTGATCCTGCGTGGATCCGATGCTTGTTACCTTTGAAGACTGTGCTTCTTCCAGACGGTTAGGCGTCATGGTCTAGAGCATCCAAGAGAAATTGTGGATCGCCGAGTGACCTAGTCTGTGAAGGTTTGGAAGTCACCTGAATACTTACCACGAGTGACTGGGCGAGGTCTGTATGACCTTAGCTCAAGGAGAATACAGTGAGGACTGTGTGTCCGGGACTGTGTGTCCTCAAGTTTAAATACCTAGCCGCTCCAACCAGACGTACAACTGAGACAGCAGTTGGAACTGGTCTACCAAATCATTGTCTTCACCAAGCTTACTGGTTCTATTTCGTCAACTCTTTCATTTCCTCATTTCATTTGTTGTGTGCCTGTTCATATCGTTTTGAAGACATTGACTGAAGACTTTCTCAATCTCCTCAGTTCAATTTCTTCAGTCTGTCCCTCTTCATCCTATGTTATCCTGTGTTTACGCTTTCTGTACTCTGTGATTGTCTTCATTTCATCATGATGACTTTGCTTGTGTTCTGTTATGCTTACTTTTGAGTTCTTATTTTGCTGCAAGTAGTTATTCACTAAGGAATTTCCTCACCAGCAAATTCCTCAGTGAATAATTCATAAATATCGCCTATTCACCCCCTCTAGTCGATATAACGCACTTTCAATTGGTATCAGAGCAATGTACTCCCTTGTTCTGTGTGATTTTGGTTTAACTGCCTGGAGTTTTAGTTATGTCAGTCGCAGGTATGATCAAGGTCTCTACTGGGTGTCCTACCTTTGATGGACGGACTACCACTACTAGAAGAATAAGATGCGAATGCATCTTGAGACAATTGATAAGGATCTCTGGTATGTTGTGGAAAATGGTGTTCCCTCAGTCACACCTTCTCTGAACGCTACTGATGTGAAGAGATTCAAGCAACTCGATTCTCAAGCGAAGAACATCATATGTGGGCATCTGAGCAAAGGGCAGTATGGAAGAGTGAGTGCTTTGTAAACTGCTAAGCTTATCTGGGATAGGCTGTCCAAAGTGAATGAAGGAGTCTCAACTCAACGTGACTCTCGTGTTGACGTTCTTCGCAATCTGTTCAACCGCTTCAAAAGACTCGACAATGAAAATGTTCAGCAAACCTTTAATCGCCTCACTGACATCTCAAATGAGCTTCAAGCACTTGGTGCCACTGACATTACCGACCGTGAGGTGGTGAAGAAATTGCTGAGATTGCTTGATTCTTCATTTGATACTCTAGCACTGATGATTCAAGAACGTGCTGATTACAAGTCACTTGATCCCACTGATATCCTCGAGAGGCTAAACACTCATGAGTTCCAGCTTGCTGAGAAGAGAGATCTCTATGGTTTGAGCTATGGCAGATCACGTGCTCTGAAGGCCAAGGCAGTTTCTGAGTCTGAAGATGAAGACATTGCTAGCAGCCTTGGTGATCTCAAGAAGCGAGCCAGAACTAGCTTGCTTTCGTGAAGAAGTTTGAAGTTCTCAAGGCGTGGTCGCTTTAGAAAATCCTCAAGGAGCAATGATTCCTCATCCACTGACTACAAGAAGAGGCTATGCCACAAATGCAAGAAACCTGGTCACTACATTCAAGATTGTCCTCAGTGGGATAAGGAATCAAAGAAGAAGAAATACAAGGATTATAGTTCCGATGACTCAAAGAAGAAGAAAAAATCTTCAAAGTCTTCATCATCAAAATCCTCAAAGTCTTTATCTCACAAGAAGAGCACCTCCAAGAAGGCTCGGGCATTCATTGGCAAGGAAATGGACTCTGAGGCTGAATCTGAGGAACATGAGGACAAGGAGACATCTGAGGAGTCCGAGTCTGGTGTGGCGAGCCTAGCTCTCGCTACTGCATTCGTCATCAAGTCTATCTTCGACTCTGAAGAAAATGGCATCACCAACAAGGCTGATGAAGGCAATGATGACTACGCTCCCACCTATTGCTTCATGGCAAAGGGTGCCAAGGTAACTAAATACGCCTCCTCTGAATCTAGTGAGGATGAATTTGAGGAAAAACTCAAGCCTCGCTACTCTAAACTTGCTAAGATTGCTGTGAAACAACAAAATGCTATTGAAAAGGTTCAAAACATGCTAGAAAAAAGTGATGATATGTTGGGTGAAGAAATGGATCGCACTAAAACCTTGACTGAAAATCTTCAGAGACTTCAGTCTCGGTTTGACAACCTTGAAGGTCATCATAACACACTCTTATCTGATCACAAGAAGCTTTCTTATGAATTTCTTCTGAGAAAGCAAGATCTTGAGAAGCTAAGAGTGAGTTATGAAGATCTTCAGAAGGAGCGCGATTCATTACTTGCTCAACGAATCAGTGCTACTCAGGAAGAATTTGTTCCTCCATGTTTGAAGTGAATTGAACGTGAAACTGCTAGTTCTTCACCTGAATGTTCAAATGCTCCTAATGCTACAAATTCTTCATCTGTCTCTGCTATCACTAATTCCTCATCTGAGGACATTGCTGGTATCACTGATGATGCAGGGCTGAAGGAATTATACATGACATGCATGCACAAAAGCCTCAAAGGGCATCAGACTCTTTGTGATGTGCTTAAAAAGCAGATCCTCAACAGGAACCCTATTGCCTTTGAGAGGAAACTCAATGTTGATGGAACATATTGGAAACCTGAGCAGTACCCCAAAACCTCATGGGTTGCTACAAAGGGACCTCCAGTTGATCCATCCAATTTATCTATCTTTACATGCGAATCTCCTCATTCTTCTGATGAGTCATTTGACTCCAACTATAAACTATTCAAAAATCAGAATGGTGAAGTATTTGCTAGATATGTTGGTACTAACTACAATAACGGTTCCCTTATGAAGAGAATCCGGGTTCCCAAAAGTTGCCTGGAAAGTCTTCAGGTGAATGTCCTCATGACACCACCTGTGAAGAATAGGAACTCCAGATCAAATTCCTCATATGGAACAAATTCTTCATATGGATCCAAGTCCTCATATGGATCAAATTCCTCACATGGATCAAATTCCTCAAAAGGATCAAAGTCCTCATGTGATAATCATCGTGCTAACCCCTCTGTTTCGCAAGAAAGGGCTAAGGGCTATTAATATGAGCATTACTCTTCTAACCATTATGTTCATAAGTCCTCTAAGAATTTCTCTGCTTATTCATATGCTTATCCTAACCCCTCTTATGTGAAACAAAGTGGACTGGCTTCTATGACACCTTCAGATGTGGGTGGTGAAGAAAAAGAACTAATTTCTTATGCAGGGTCAGGTCTCCAGACGTGCTCGAAACATCTGAAGAATTTGTTGGAGACCTGAAAAGTGCCTGAAAGGACGCATGCTAATCATGAAGAAATGAACTTTCATTTCTCACGTCCTCATACTGTTTTATCTGTTCTGTTGCTTGATGAAATTGATCTGGTGATATTGATGTCATATTCTTCACTGATGAAGTATATGAGTTCGTAAGATGCACTAATTCATCTGCAGGATGATCAACCCAAAGCAAATGAGTGGGTCCTCGATAGTGGATGTACGAATCACATGACTGGTGACAAGAATCTATTGATGGATGCTCCTCTATCACCGTCGCATCTGAAGCATATCATCTTCGCTGACAAAGGCAAAAGTCAGGTATTGGGTCTAGGTAAGGTTGCGATCTCAAAGGATCGACACATGGACAAAGTCATGCTTGTCGAGTCCTTAGGATACAACCTCATGTCTGTCTCGATGCTTTGTGATCTCGATATGGTTGTTGTCTTTGGAAAATATCGTTGTGTTGTGATCATGGAAGCTGACAATTCCAAATTCTTCGAAGGCTTTAGGAGAGGAGATTTGTATATTGTTGATTTCTCTACAGGACCACAACCGGCCGTATGCCTACTTGCAAAAGCTTCAGAAGGCTGGCTATGGCATCGACGACTTGGTCATGCTGGTATGAGGAATTTGCACACGCTCGCGAAGAAGAAGCATGTCATTGGCATTGAGAATGTCAAATTCCTCAAGGATCACTTATGCGGAGCCTGTGAAGCTAGAAAGATGACAAAGGCCAAGCATCCACCAAAGACTATCATGACTACCACTCGACCATTTGAATTGCTTCACATGGATCTCTTTGGTCCTAATCATTATTCTGCAGTTACTAATGATGCATCTCTATATGGCTTTGTTACTGATGATTATTCTTGTTACACATGGGTGCACATTGTCACTTACAAACATGAGGTGCAGGAAGTCTTCAAACGATTTTCCTCGAGGGCTTCAACCAACTTTGGTGTGAAGATCAAGCACATCAGAAGTGATAATGGGACCGAGTTCAAGAATTCCGGTCTTGATGACTATCTTGATGAACTTGGTATTACTCATGAGTTATCTGCTCCTTATACTCCTCAGCAGAATGGTGTCGTGGAGCGCAGGAACAGAACTCTTGTTGAGATGGCTCGCACTATGCTTGATGAATACAAGACACCTCGTTGTTTCTGGATTGAGGCAATTGATATTGCGTGCCACATCATCAACAGAGTATATCTGCACAAATTCTTCAAGAAGACTGCTTATGAACTCCTCACTGACAAAAAGCCCAATGTGAGTTATTTCAAAGTCTTCGGTGCTAAATGTTGGATTAGAGATCCTCATCACAATTCTAAATTCGCACCGAAAGCACATGAGGGTTTTATGCTTGGTTACGGAAAGGACTCGCACACCTACAGAGTCTTCAACAACGTTCTTCATAAAGTGGTTGAAACTGTAGATGTGCGGTTTGATGAAACTAATGGCTCGCAAAGAGAGCACCCACCTTCTGTGTTAGATGAACTAGCACATGAGGAATCTATCAAGTTCAAGGCTACTGAGGATGTCATTCCTACCGAAGAATCTCCTGAAGAATTCATTGCAGAACGTGAAGAACGTCGAGCTGGTGCACCTGAAGAAAATGGTGCTGAGGAAAATGCGGATCAAATTCCTCGATGACAACCTGCTCATCCTCGCGTTGCAAACGAAGTGCAAATTGAGAGAATCATCGATGACATTGAAGCACCAGGTCCTCTCACATGCTCAAAAGCTTCACATTTTTTGTGGGCACTTCGCTTTTGTCTCTATCACAGAGCCCACTAAGGTAGATGAAGCATTTCTGGAGCCTGAATGGAGTCAAGCTATGCAATAAGAATACATCAGTTCGAGCTCAACAACATCTGGGAGCTGGTCAAACGTCCAGATCCTCGCAAGCACAATATCATTGGCATAAAGTGGATCTACCGCAACAAGCAAGATGAAAATGGCCTTGTGGTGAGGAATAAGGCACGACTTGTAGCTCAAGGCTACACACAGGTTGAAGGAATTGATTTCGATGAAACTTTTGCACCTATTGCTAGACTTGAGGCTATTCGCATATTACTTGCTTATGCTAACCATCATGATATCATCTTACAACAAATGGATGTGAAAAGTGCATTCCTCAATGGTAAGCTTGAGGAAGAAGTATATGTTGCTCAACCCCCAGGTTTTGAAGATCCAAAGCATCCTGACAAAGTCTTCAGACTCAATAAGGCCCTGTATGGCCTCAAGCAGGCCCCTCGGGCATGGTATGATACTTTGAAGGAATTCCTCATGGAGAAAGGCTTCAAACCCGGTTCACTCGACTTTTCACTAAATCTTATGATGGTGAATTGTTTGTGTGCCAAATTTATGTTAATGATATCATTTTTGGCTGTACTGACCAATGTTACAGTGATGAATTTGCCTATATGATGAGTGAAGAATATCAAATGTCTATGATGGGAGAATTGAAATTCTTTTTAGGTCTTCAAATTCGTCAACAGCGCAATGGCATATTCATATCTTAGGAGAAATACCTCAAAGATGTATTGAGGAAATTCGGCATGCAAGATTGCAAAGGGGTCAAAATTCCTATGCCCACAAATGGCCATGTATGCACTGATGAAAATGGTAAAGACTTTGATCAAAAGGTATACCGTTCCATGATTGGCTCCTTATTGTACCTATGTGCATCCAGGCCGGATATTATGCTTAGTGTTTGCATGTGTGCCCGATTTCAAGCTACACCGAAGGAATCACACCATAAGGCTGTGAAGCATATTCTTCGATATCTAGCTCACACACCAACACTTGGATTATGGTATCCCAAGGGCTCTTCCTTTGATCTCATTGGATATTCAGACTCTGACTATGCTGGTGATCGTGTGGACCACAAGTCAATGTCAGGCACATGCCATTTCCTCGGACGATCTTTGGTCTGTTGGTCTTCGAAGAAACAGAACTACGTATCACTCTCCACTGCAGAAGCTGAGTACATTGCTGCTGGATCAGGCTGTGCTCAATTACTATGGATGAAGAAAACACTCAAGGACTATGCCATCAACGTGAAGAATATGCCTCTCTACTGCGACAATGAGAGCGCTATCAAGATTGCTCATAACCCAGTTCAGCACTCGAAGACAAAGCACATCCAGATTCGTCATCATTTTCTTCGTGATCATGTGTTGAAGGGCGACATCTCCATCGACCACGCAAGCACTGAAGACCACCTGGCCGATATCTTCACTAAGCCCTTGGATGAGAAGAGATTTAGCAAGTTGCGGTGCGAGCTAAATATCCTAGAATCTTCGAATGTTCTCTGAAAAGGACACACATCCTAACTCTTATGCAAAATTGATGACTTAGATGTGCAACACACAAAGTAACATTTTTCTTCAATCAATGAAGACTAACCCTCTAAGTGTGAAGAAATTAATGAAAAAAATTGATTCTCAGAGCCCTACGACAATTGTACGCGGTGTCTGAAATCAGTTGTCTTATACGATGGGTCACGCCACCACCAAAAGTTGAAAATCTTCAATTTGAGTTTTTCCTCAGTTTTTGAAATTCCTCAGTTGTTCAAATTCTTCAACTTTGCATTGTCTTCACTCTTTCCGTCGTTGTTCATCATTTGAATATACATATATATGAGTTTATGTCCTATACAACATTCACTTATTGCTAAGTCTTCAAGTTGATATTTTCTGCTAAGTGAATGTGATCGGACCCTTCCCCCTCTATGCTAAACTCAACCCAATCTTTTCACAAATTCTTCATATGCGTTCTATTTGAAACTCGTTCAAAATCTTCACTGTGTCCTTGACAGCTGAAGAAATTGCGAACGGAACTTGTTACTTATCTTATCTAACTTTTTGGCTTTGCCGCTCAAACAGTTCCGCATCCCATGATAATACTTTTTTATTCACCCACGATCTCACACGATCGCCACCTCTCAGTACGTGGGTGACACATGTCAAGCGAATGAGAAGGGCCAGGGGCATGTTCCTCCGATTTCCTCGGGCGTACAGTTTTTCACTCCGACTATAAATACCCCCTCCCCTTCCTCACTTCGTTTTCACTCTGCTCGTTCTCACTCCCTCTCGAGCTTCTCAAACCCTAGCACCGCCGCTACTTCATCGTCGCCGGTGAGGAAGAGCTTCACTGCCTCAACCTCGTCGTCGTTGTACTCGCGCCGGTTGCGGATTTCTTCACTCGGCCGCCGCCGTAGCTGTCTTCCTCTGCCGAGTTTGGACGTGGAAGATCTGAACTGACGAACCTCACATCTACACTTCCCAGTTTGTCGTATTCTTCATCAAGGGTAATTAAAAGTTACTTTTACTGCCCTCTTTGATTCAAATGCTTTCTTGAAAATCTTCAAAAGTGTTTATTCTTCAAATCTTCACACACTGAACACCTCACATGTCATCTGCTCTTGATTCATTTCTCTAAGCAATGATTTTCTTCAAGATTCCACAATTGTGTGGATTTTCGATCTATACAACTCTGGAACCTAAGACAAAGAACGCTTAGTGAAATTCTTCAGGACTCATCTGGTCAAATTCCTCAAACTTATTCTTTTTGAAAAACCTTCTGAGAACGCATATGACCTCTCCAAATTCCTCACAACTATACTCTGTTCGCAGGTACTCATGTCTGCTGCTGAATCACTAGGTTCTCATCAACTTAACTCATTTGCAGCGTTCCTCGAAGAAAAGTTGCATACCTCTTCAGAAACTTCAGTTGTTCATATTCCTCAGCTAAAGAAAATGGCTGATGGTAAGAAACCACGGAAGGGTGGAAAGAGGCCTGAGGTCAATCTTGCTTTTAAATCACGATGACATTTATCTTTGGTCTGCACACCCCTAAGGAGGATAGAAATCAGCGCAAGGTGCGCATTCAAAAGATTGAGAGGAGATGGGCACGAGAATGGAGGGAGTACATATATGTTACTCCCAAGTATATGAAGAAATTCGCTCTCAACCCTCCATGCCCAAGACCTCTGTTGGCACCTGGCCAATTGGCAGATCCCACCAGCCTCAAGCGTGGTGAGGATTATCCTGATGAATGGGCACAACGCCAGGCCAAACTGGCCATAAAGTCAAAAGAAGTAGTGAGGAAACTTAATGAAGACTTTGCTGCTGCTGCTACCACTGCTGAGGCCTCTGCAAGCAAGCCGAAAAAGGCCATGCTTAAGAAGCCTGCTCACAAGCCAAGTGCTTAACCCTCAATGCCCTCACGGACCATTTTCTCAGCAATGCCCTCACGGCCTGATTCTTCAAAGCCCTCATGGCCAATTCCTCAAGCTGCTCCTCCTTCAAAGTCCTCAGCTCCTCCGACAAAGTCCTCAGCTGCTTCAACTAAATCCTCTGCACCTATGCATCTCGCCACGTGTTAGAGGACTACATGCATCTCAATTGCCTCAGGAGCGTCTACGAGTTCCTCAGCTGCACCAAATTCCTCAACTGGCCCCTCTCTGCTAAAGAAAAAGGCCACTGCTGGACGAGACTCTCGACCAAGTCCTCACAAGAAGCATGTCGCCTTTCAAGTGCCCTCTGATGATGAGGCTGATGATGAAGAACTTGCCAAAATCATTAGAGACAGGCAGGCCAGTGCCGCTAGAGGCAAAAGCAGCAATGTGCCAATGTTACTGGATCCGAAGTTGATCCTAGATTTCATTGATCTATGGCACAAGGACCCGAACACACCTTTGCCCGAGATGAACCTCACTCCTGGTCAAAGCCATGTTTTGACTGCCTTCATTGAAGAAGAAAAATGGAAATTTGAAGAAGGAAGAAGAGTGAAGAAAGCGTAGTACAAGAAGCAGCGCTACCTAAAGGACAATGTCCTCACTCTTACCCCTGAACAACTCCTTGCCTTACAAGATGAGATCAAGCAACTGAGTGATGAATTTGATCGCTACTATGCTGACTAGCTTGGAGCCAAAGTCAGATTTGTGAAGATTACTCATAAATTCACTTCAACTGTTGCAGCCACAACGCAACAAGAAAATCCTCAAGCTGAAGCATCTGCTTAGCCTACTGAAGAACATGCCAGCACCACTAATGGCAATCAGGCTGCTGAAGAAAATGAAAGTACCAGGGCTGATGTCTGCATTCCAGCCACTGAAGAAATTGCCAGGGCATCCACTTGTGGTGCGCCTGAAGAAAATGAAGAACTCAGGGCAACTGCACCAGTTGTGCCTAAAGAAAATGAACCAAATTCCTTCTGCTGCTTCGTCAGAGCAGTTGGATGAAGAAATTGAAGTGGATGCAATCCCTTAAACACCAGTTGTCTCCTCGCCTATGCCTCAGTTCACTGCTGAAGAGGCCGGCGTTGAAGAAATGGAAGATGAAGATGTGGACATTGGCTGTACCACACCCGTGCTGAATGATGACTTTTGAGAAAGTCAGCACCCCAATTCTCCAATGTTCACCCCACTTCTATCAATTCCTCAGTCCCCTGTCACTACTGAAGTACAAATGGGATCTGAAGAACCTCATGCAACCCCATCTATCCGTGAAGACATTCCAGCCACTAGTACTGATGAAAATGTTAATGAAGAATTAAAGACCCAGGCTGCAGCTGAAGAAGAGCCTGAAATTCCTCAGCCCGTGGATCCCGAGATTGTGATTCCTGAGGTGGTGATGCAATTGACTGATACTCCTCAGCCCAAGCCAAAGGATCCCTTCCCAAAGAAGCAGAAAATCAATGCTGATGATTCTTCGTTGAGCATGTTTTCTTCACTGAATTCAACCCATATGACTCTGCTCATCTTAGAAGGAAGCGCTTCTGGACTGCCAGCCAGGAAAACTTCTATTCTTCCCTGCTATTCAACAAAGACAAAGTCTTCGACCACGAGCATATTCCTCACGTGGACATGGAATCAATGCCTTGCTTCTCTCAAGTCCTCAGTGTGCTTTATGATGCAGGACTGCTCAACTTTTGCTCTGACATTGTTGATTGGAATGAAGAGCTTATTCTTTAGTTCTATGCAAGCCTGCACATCACAGGTGATGCTGACGATATCAACACTTGGGTGTTGGACTGGATGACCGAAAACACTCACTACAAAGCTCCAGCCTCTGAATTACTTCATGCCCTGCCAATCAATCCTCCACCTGAAGGTGCTCGTTGTCTGTACCAAGAACCTGAAGTTACTGCTCATTACATGCAAGTGCTCATGAAGCCTCTGAAGCCCGGTCAAGCCCCAAGGAACAAATTCCTCGTGAAGGAATTGCTGTATGTGCCAAGAACCGTCTATCGCATTCTGACGAAGACTATGAGTCCTATCAAAGGCCACGACTCATCTGATGAGGAAATAGTTGGCATCATGAAGAATCTGCTATTCAACATCATGCATGGCATCCCTGTCAATTATCATGATTTCTTCATAAGGACTCTGGCAAATGTTGCACTTTCTCCGTTTGAGCTGAAGCCTTATGCTCCTTGGATTATGAGATTCCTCAGAACAAGGTCTTCACTCAACTACAAAGCTGATTTTAGAATCACCTCAGCTACTTGCCCCCAATTGAAGTCCTCAAGCGGACATATTCCTTAGCTGATGAAAGGGGCAAGGCACCAGCTGTTATTGATGAAGGCATTCGTCCATTGGATGGTTAGTTTCGCAAAGCTGCATCTTATTCCACCAATGATGACTCTGCCACTTATGATTCTGCTGCCAATGCATCCAAGCCAAATCCTCAAGCCACAGCTCCTCGTGTGATGACTGACCGCGAGCTGCTTCTTAGTCTTCACCAGAAGGTGGATCGAAACCACAAATGGGTTAAGCATCAGTTTGGTTCTATTCTTCACAACATGACTGCTACACAAAATGCAGTGAAAAAAACCATTACTACCTCCATGAAGTCTTCGATCGCACCTGGGCTATTCTGTCACATCTCTATGGTGAAGAAGATCTGAAGCAAATGGGTTTCAAGGAAGATTTTGACTGGTCTGCTCCTCCACCGAAGAAATACAAGAAGGCCAAGGTTCCTTCCTTGGTAGCCAGTTCATTCTCTTCATCACGCGACACGATCGAGTATGAAGACTTGGACGACACTGTGGCAGGCCCTACAACGACACACGACCCCAACAACGCTGGCGCTCCTCCATCATCATGATATTCTTTAGGGACGTTAGTCCTCATTTTCAACCCTTTTGGTCATTCGATGACAAAGGGGGAGAAATTTGAGTTAGTCTTCAAGCGGGTCTATCTTATATGGGCAGTTTTTTTTGCTAAGTTACAACTCTCATTCTTTTGATGACTTTGGTGGATCGAGTTGTAAACTTAAACTCTATGGTGGCCTGATACTTTTGCTGAGCTCTTTTGCATGCTTATTCCTCATTAATGTCAATGCACGCATGCTGAATTACATCAGTCACCATATTTCATCATGCATTTCAAATTCATCATATTATATGTCAAATGCGTGTATGAATTACAAGATATGGGGGGGGGGGGAGATCTCCATGATTATACTCTTGAAGTGTGCATTGCTTCAAAAGAAAATTCCTCACTATGCACATCTTCAGGGGGAGTTCTTCTATATCTTGCAATCAAATTCCTCAATATCAGTATTTACACTTCATATGTTTATCCCCATTGAAAACTTAACCTATATTGACATCAATCACCAAAAAGGGGGAGATTGTAAGTGCATCTAGTGCCCCTTAGTGATTTTGGTGTATTGAAGACTTATAGGTTAAGGGACTGATGCGTTTGTGAGTGTACACATGTCTATAAGTCTATCAGGAGTTTGATATTTACAGAGAAAGTCGACCCCTAAAAATGAAGTTCTTTAACTGAAGACTTTGGATTTCTGAAGACTTTGAAAGTGAAGAAATTGGTGTGACCTTGAAGACTTGGCAATCATTTGAGGAACATGAAGCGTGAAGACTTTTGTTTTCGTAGTTTCATTTTCTCTTTCTTGAGTCATAGGAAACACCGTCTGTTAAAGGGGGTCGAGGAAATACTAAGGAAAAATTTCCATGTGATGCTCAACTCAAAATCCTACACCTACCAATCCCTTTGAGTGAAGCCATTGGAAATCTCATACAATTCAGTCAATTTCTTGATATGAGACAAAGTTCTTACGGTTCTTTGAGAATTTGTTCTGACTGAGGAGTTAGGAATTCGCCAGTGCGGATTGCCTACACAGTGAGGAACATTGAGAGTCAAAATTCCGACCGTTGCTGTGCGATGCGCCAGCTGTCCCAAAATATCTACCCACCTAACGGTCATATCATTGAAGGGCATTTATGTCTTATCATGTCGGGCCGCTCCCTAGGCTATAAATAGCCGCCCCCTACAAGCACTAGCTGGTTGGCTGCTCCGAGTGAAACTGACACTTGTCATTTGAGAGCATCCCATCCTCCGAGGACTTTGAGCGAAAATCATCAAGTGAGGAAAACCCAAACCCAAACCCAAACACCTTCAAACCCAATGTGATTGAGCATCACTGAAGAGATTGATCCTGCATGGATCCGACGCTTGTTACCTTTGAAGACTGTGCTTCTTCCAGACGGTTAGGCGTCATGGTCTAGAGCATCCAAGAGGAATTGTGGATCGCCGAGTGACCTAGTCTGTGAAGGTTTGGAAGTCACCTGAAGACTTACCACGAGTGATTGGGCAAGGTCTGTGTGACCCTAGATCAAGGAGAATACAGTGAGGACTGTGTGACCTCAGGTTTAAATACCTAGCCGCTCCAACCAGACGTACAACTGAGACAACAGTTGGAACTGGTCTACCAAATCATTGTCTTCACCAAGCTTACTGGTTCTATTTCCTCAACTCTTTCATTTCCTCATTTTAGTTGTTGTGTGTCTGTTCATATCTTTTTGAAGACATTGACTGAAGACTTTCTCAATATCCTCAGTTCAATTTCTTCAGTCTGTCCGTCTTCATCCTGTGTTATCCTGTGTTTACGCTTTCTGTACTTTGTGCCTGTCTTCAATTCATCACAATGACTTTGCTTGTGTTCTGTTATGCTTACTTTTGAGTAGTTATTCCGCTGCAAGTAGTTCTTCGCTAAGGAATTTCCTCACCAGCAAATTCCTCAGTGAAGAATTCATAAAAATCGCCTATTCACACCCACTCTAGTCGATATAACGCACTTTCAAGCAAGATATTACGAACATGGGTCTCATGACCCAACATTCAGAGCATACAATTCAAAAGCACAAGCGGAAGCTTAACATGTCTGAGTACAGACATCTGCAAATGAAAAGGGCTGAGAAGCCTAAGTAACTACCAGTCCTGCTGAGGGCACAAGATCATAGCTGAGGTAACAAGCTAAACATCGAAGTCCATGCGGAACTACTAGCGAGACTGAAGTCTCTCTGCAAAAACATAAATTAAGCAAACGTGAGTACAAATGCACCCAACAAGACTTTCATCAGAACTAACTACATATGCATCATTATCAACAAAGGAATGGTGGGGTTTATCTGCAGCAAGCCAGCTTTGACTCAGTGGCTATCCTGAACTACGACTGCAAGTAACTCTTTTGAGGTGGCGCACATGAGCCCACATATTCACCATATAATTACACAACTATGGATCCGCTCCCGTATCCCTACGAGAATGCCATCCATAGCACTCACGCTTATCTTGCGTATTTTAGAGTATCCACTTTCACTTGTCTATGAACTGTATAGGCAACCCAGAGGTCCTTTACCGCGGATGCGGCTATTCAAATAGATGATGTTAACCCTGCAGGGGTGTACTTCTTCACACACGCTCTCACCACTTACCGTCATTTACATGACATGTACTCGGCAACCTTCAAGCAGAAGCCCAACGAGGGTGCTGGCTATGGCCTACCTAAACACTCAAGTCTCTAGTCCATGTTTATCTCCTATTCAGGTTCCATCCGCAGGGAGTCCGGCCGAAGGTTCCACATACGACCCCGAATGATGTGAGCAGGGTTCCCGAGACACCAAACGGGCACCCGGTACACCGTGCAACGTGCCTACCACATCACAGCCCACCCCTTGGGTCAGTGCTGTGCACGACCTCCAGCATACTACAAACACCAGAAACTACTTGCAACTCCTGGACAGAGGACAAGGGTGGTTAAGAAGCCGAGAGGGTCAATTAAGGATCCCAATGAGTGGTAGTAGCTGTTCATGGATCATAAACACAGAACTCAGTTCCTAAGGACGGCTTCAATGAGACAACCCACCATGTACTCCTACGTGGCCTCTCACCGCTACCTTTACCAAATCGTGTTCACACACTTAGCTCACACACAGTAGGAAATGTTCATCACCATTCCAATTCATCCCCGATGAATCAGACCTGACTCAACTCTAAGCAGTAGCAGGCATGACAAACAAGCATGAATGGGTAGGCACATCAGGGCTCAAACAACTCCTACTCATACTAGTGGGTTTCATCTATTTACTGTGGCAATGACAGGTCATCCATAGGAAAAGGGGTTCAACTACCGCAGCAAGTAACACACGAGTCGTTGTTGTCCTAATGTAGTAAAAGAGAGCAGGAGCGAGAGAGTGGGTTTGTATCAGAATGAACAAGGGGTTTTTGCTTGCCTGGCACTTCTGAAGATAATATAGTTTCTTCATCGGTGTCATCGAACTCACCACCGGAACACGTCTATCAAGAGAGAACAACCATCGGCAAACAAGGAAGAACACAATCAATGCAATGCACAATATGATGCATGATCATGACATGTTAATATGTTGTAGTTTGAGCTAATGCAACTAGCAGCAAGTTAAATGAAATTGGTTTGAATCCAAGATTCAAATTCAAACTCCATATATGAAGGTTTAAATGCCCTTTATTTGATTTGGCCTAAACATCAGCTATAAGTTGTTCTAACATGCATGAAAACAGTACAGATGGATAGATTGGATTTTTCTGATCATTTTTCGTATATAATTTATTTCATTTAGAGTTACAGATTAATTTCTATGATTTTTAGAAGTTTAGGGCATTTTCCGGAATTTCCTGAGTTATTTAAAAGCTAGAAAATGATTAACTGCGTCAGCCTAACGTCAGTGTGACGTCAACAGGAAAGCGGAGCCGGTCCAGGTCAAACCTGACGTGTGGGGTCCACATGTCAGTGACACAGTGCTGGTTTGTGTCGCTGACAGGTGGGCCTGGTCAACCACCACGTCAGCAGGGTCAATGCTGGCATGTGGGTCCTGCTGGGTTTTAAACTAACCTTAAACAGAAAATTAAACTAACCTAACAGGCACGGGGGCCCACATGGCAGTGGCCCTAAAGGTATTTAGCGGGGTCATTAGCGCTAACTAAACCGGCGCCACGTCAGCAGGTGACGCCGGCGACCACGGCAACGGCGGGACCTCGCCGAAGTTGCTCTGGACGGCGCTACAGACGGTGGTTTGCGATGGGTTTTGGCTCTAAGGGGAGCTGGAGGCATGGCGCATCCACTGGTGGCAGCGAATGGAGCTGGGGTGGTCCGTAGCGGTGGCCGGAGCTCGGGTGCTCGCAATTTTGGCGTTACGGCCTGCGTTCGATCAAGTAGCAGGCTGGAGAGGCTCTACGCATTGCTATGAGTGCAACGGGCACACACATGGGACCAAATGGTCACCGGAACATGGCCGACGACGAGCTCGTGCGGCAGTGCGGTTCGGTCTTCAAGGGGGCGACAACTACGGCGAGAAATCAAGGCAGGGAAGAGGGGGGATTCGGTCCTTGAGCTAACTACGGAGACGTTGGGATGGTCGGCGTGCTCGGAGGAGGCCTGGAGGCGACGGAACGATGGTGACGATCTCGGTGTCTGAGGAAGGATATGGAGCCAATGGCAGTGCCCCAGGGCGTCTGGCATCGTGTGGCTCGGCGGAGAGGGCGACGATGTCGTGTTGGAGCTTAGGGAGGCATCAGAGAGGCTCGGGGGTGGCTGTGGCCATGGTGGCGCTCGGGCGGCTGCGCGTAAGAGAGAGACAGGGGAGGGGAAAGAGCACGGGGAGAGTGGGGAGAGATGCAAGGGGGTCGTGGCTTCGTCCAGAAGATCGGGGAGGCCAGGCAGGCAGGGAGGAGCTGGCGCGGCTTGTCTGAGCGCCGGGCACACAACTGCTTCTCCTCCTGGCAAGAGGAAGAAGATAGTGCAGCCCGTGGTGGGCCGGGCTGGCTTTGCCCAGCTGGGCTGCTACAGTGGTGGGCTGGCTGGGCTGCCAGGTAAGTATTTCTCTCTCTTTCTTTATTTCTGTTCTTTATTATTCTGTAGTCTTTAGGGCTTTATTAAAAATACCTAGACATTCTCAAAAATCATGAAACTTCTCATGCCCACTGTTTGAGATATATCCAACAGTAATCATTCCAGTTTATGATTATTTGCACATTTATAATATTTTATAGCATTAAAATGCCCAAATGCAAATAGAGTATGATTTAATTCAGTGACCTTATGATGTCCTAGAAAATTGTGCACCATTTTTTCAGAGGTTCTAGACCAAGGAAAAGATGATGAACATTTTAGAAGGGCATTTCTGGTTCATTGAAAAAGATTTTAGTAAACCCTAGTTGGATTAAGGGGGTGTTTGTAATGCCCCGAATCTGATGCACCAGATGTCTTCCAGTTATTCGCCGTCGTTGCCATGTCATTTGCTTGCCTGTTGCATTTTGCCATGTCATCATCTGCTATTCATCTGCATGTTTTTGAAAACTTGCATTCGTTCGGGTTCCTCCGGTTCGCTCCGTTATCCGTTCTGAGCCCAACCACACTCACACGCACCCGTGGCACATCCCAGTTCTTGTTTTATGAGCCGCCGAAAAACATTCTCTGAATGGGCAGAGATTTGCTAAGTGGCCTTGGTATATCACCGATAGACCGCCCGTCAAATTTCCTTCCATTTGGAGGTCGTTCGATGCCCCAACGGTTAACCGAGTTAACCGAAACCCCTCTCTCTTTGCAGCCCAGCAACCCTTCACCACAGCCCCTAGCCCGTCTAAACCCCCTCCATGCTCTTTGTTGTTGGATCACGATCGTGTGGGCGAAAACCGCACCTCATTTGGACTCTCCTAGCTATCTCTACCTATATATAGGTCCTTCCCCTCCGAAATCGCAGTCCAAACCCTAGCCTCTCTCCCTCTCAGCCGCCAAACGGACACGCCAGCGCCGCCGCTTGCAGCCACTCCCGCTCTGCCATGTGTCCTCCTCTGCCTCCCCACCGCCCGGCCGGCAAGCTCAATGGGCCCTTGGCCCGTCCACTCGCCGCCCGAGCCGCACCGCGCCTGGATTGCCCGCACCTCCCGTTTCCCCACCTCCATCGCCGCCGCGCCATGCTGGCGTTCCCCGCCGAAGCAGCTCGCCGCCGCTCCGCCTCACCCGCGCTGCCACGCACCGTGTCACGTGCGACCCCCCTCCTGCACCGGACCACGTGCCCTCGCTGCCCCGCCTCCTGCGCCGGATCCCGCCCCGCTGCCTCGACCTTGCCCCGCCGTTAGCAACCTCCGGCCACCTCGCCGCCATGAAGCGCCGCCGCCGCTCGGAGCTTCCCCGGCGCCGCCCTCGTCCTCCTCCGGCTAGTCTGGTGGGGATGGCCAGATCCGCCTGTTCTCGAGCTTCTCCACCGGTCCCCTGCCTCGCCGTCACCCCATCGACCTGTCCCTCGTCGCCGGCGATTTCGTCATCGCCGCCGCGGCCGTGGTCCTACTCGGGATCGAGCAGAGCCGCTCATCCCGCTCGCCTCAGCCCCATGGGCCTCGCCCCGCGTCCGGCCCAGCTGCCCCAGCGATACCCAAGCCCAACTGGCCACCGAACGGGCCTCGGCCTGCTAAGGTGATGCCCGGCCACTGTTGTCCCACTGTTTTTTTTCAAATTCCGTCAGTCCCAGAATAATTCATGTCATATGTGCATTTGGTGATGATGATAACTTGATGCTCGGTGCTCCGTTTCATGTGCATAATATGTCAAAATGTTCATCTCAGAGTGCTCTTCATGATGGAGTAGTTTGAATTCATGTTCCTTTTCATATTGATGCCTTAATCTTTGTTTGCAAAACTGCTATGTGATATAAACTGCTGTTAACTGCTGCATGTTAACATCATTTGTGCATCTTGTGAGTGCTATAACTTTGTCTCTGTTGATCCTATGATGATGATCTTGATATGCACATGTTCTGCTCTTCATGCTCTTCTGGATTTATTCATCTCTGTTGCGAAAGTGCATGTTGCTGTTAACTGCTGAAAACTATTGTAACTTGCTGAGTTGTCATTTTTGTTGCATTTTGTGTGTGCATCCTATGAGCATGATGTTTACATGTTTTAGGAGCTGAATTATGACATCTATACTGTAGTGCAATCCATATATTTTGATATTCCCTGTAGTGAGTGCATCAACTTTGTGAAATGGGCTACTCGCTGTTAATGTTCTGCAAATGCTGAATCTGTCATATCATGTTGCCATGTTTGCTTGAAGCTACCAATTAATCCATGCATAATATGGAGATTCTTAGTTGACATGTTTTGATGTACATGTTATGCAACATCATGACATGCCTTTTGATGCCTTATATATGTCCTGTAGAATATGATTTCATTTCCATTAACATGCCTACATGGTGTTCCAGATTTCTGTTAACTTCATGATGCCTTGTTGTGAGCTTGATATTAATTGATACATGCCTATTCTGGAGATGCTCCAATTACATGTTTTGTAGTATGCTATGAGTAATTTTTTCACATGCCATGTTGGATAATTTTGGATGTCATATGCCTTTGTTCATGCTCGCAAACATGCTATCATAATGTTCATGTTCTACACTTTCTGAAACTGTTTCAACGTTCAATCTTGTTTTGTTGATTCCTACTGTTACATGAGCCGTATATATATGATGCCATGATGTTATTTTCTCTTTGTTATGTGTACTTTGGTTCCATGCCCTTGGTTGCTATGTTTATTTGCTGTAGCTTGCCTCTTTCTTGCTCTCAAGTTGCCATCACATTAACTCTACTCATGTATATGCTCATCTGTTATAAAGTTGCATTTTGCATTTATCATCTTGGATTAGTCTTGATGCCTATGGACCTGAACCTTAATGATATTTGAAGTATGTTATCTTTACATGAAGTGCATGTCAAGTTTATGCTCATATGATTCCTGTAGCATGTTGTTTTGATGCTTGCAAAGTGCCTACTTGCTGTTTTGGGCAGACTGTTGTTATATCTTGTTTGGAGTGTATGTGTTGCTCCGTTGCTCCGTTTTGAGCATGCTCTATATGAAACAAGCTTGATTTTGCATGCAGTTTCATCTTATCATGTTGCATCCATGTCTTGAGAGTGTTTTCTTGATGTTTGAATGCATTATTCATCAATGCCATGTTTGACTTGTTTTGCTCATATCTTCTAGGCCGTAGTTCCGAACTAAATGAACTTGATATGTAACTTGACTAGAATTTTGTATAGATAATCTTGGTGCATATTAACTTGCTTTGTAACTACTTGAACATAAGGTTTATTCAGATCTGGACCAATTTTGAAATTTGCATATGAGGACTTACCGTAATTGTTATATGTTATTTCCGGCCTCATTTAAGCTTGCTTTGATGTCTTATTCTTGTTTGCATCATCTCTTTCCATGAGTAGCATCATATAGCCTTTGTCCTGCATCATTCTTGGTTGTGCATCATGTCATGTTTATGTGTTGTGTGTTTACCATGTTGTTTGCTTCTTTTTGTTTGTGCTTCTTCTCGATAGTTCCTGTTTCGTTGCGACCGCGAGGATTCGTTCGACTACGCTTGGTTCATCTTCGTCTATTTGTCTTCTTCATGGACTCGTTCTTCTTCCTAGCGGGATTTCAGGCAAGATGATTGTTACCCTGGATCTCACTACTATCATTGCTATGCTAGTTGCTTTGTTCTATCGCTATGATGCGCTACCTATCCCTTGTTTATCAAGCCTTCCAAATTGCCATGTCAGCCTCTAATCTTTTCACCCTTCCTAGCGAACCGTTGTTTGGCTATGTTACCGCTTTTGCGTAGCCCCTCTTATAGCGTTGTTAGTTGCAGGTGAAGTTGAAGATTGTTCCATGTTGGAACATGATTACTTTGGGATATCAAAACATCTCTTATTTAATTAATGTATCGACATACTTGGTAAAGGGTGGAAGGCTCGGCCGTATGCCTGATGTTTTGTTCCACTCTTGCCACCTTAGTTTCTGTCATACAGGTGTTATGTTCCTTGATTTTGCGTTTCTTACGCGGCTGGGTTTATGGGAACCCCTTGACAGTTTGCTTTGAATAAAACTCCTCCAGCAAGGCCCAACCTTGGTTTTACATTTGCCTAAAAACCTATAACCTTTCCCTTGGGAGTAATTAACCCGAGGGTCATCTTTATTTTAAATCCCCCGGGCCAGTGCTTCTCTAAGTGTTGGTCCGAACCGAGCAGCCTGCAGGGCCACCTCGGGGAAACTTGAGGGCTGGTTTTACTCATAGCTTGTTTCATCCACAGCGCTGAGAATGAGATATGTGCAGCTCCTATCGGGATTTGTCGGCACATTCGGGCGGTCTTGCTGGTCTTGTTTTACCATTGCCGAAATGTCATGTAACCCGGATTCCGAGACTGATCGGTTCTTCCCGGGAGAAGGAATATCCTTCGTTGGTCGTGAAAGCTTATAATGAGCTAAGTTGGGACACCCTTGCAGGGTATAAACTTTCGAGAGCCGTGCCCGCGGTTATGTGGAAGATGGGAATTTGTTAATATCTGGTTGTAGAGAACTTGACACTTGACTTAATTAAAACACATCAACCGCGTGTGTAGCCGTAATGGTCTCTTCTCGGCGGAGTCCGGGAAGTGAACACGGTTTGGGTTATGTTTGGACGTAAGTAGTTTCAGGATCACTTCTTGATAATTACTAGTTTGCGACCATTTGCGTAGCTTCTCATCTTATTCTTGTATCCATAAGTTAGCCACCATATCATGCTTAGATGCTGCTGCAACCCCACCACTTATCGTTTCCTTACACATTAAGCTTTGCTAGTCTTGATACCCATGGTAACGGGATTGTTGAGTCCTTGTGGCTCACAGATTACTACAACAACAGTTGCAGGTACAGGTAATGCGATGGTCATGACGCGAGAGTGATGTTTACTTGTTTTGGAGTTCTTCTTCGGCTTCTTCGATCAGGGGATAGGTTCTAGGTCGGCAGCTTGGGCTAGCAGGGTGGTTGTAGTTCGAGTTTCTATTTGTGGTTCATCCATAGTCAGAAGTTGCTCTTGTGTGTGAGGTTGTTGTATTCATGTGGCATCATATGCCTCTTGTATGTATCCCCAACTATTATGTGATGGTACGATGTAATGATATCCACCTTGCAAAGGCGTCTCCAATAAGCGCTTCTATCCTTGGTGGGACCTTCGAGTTCCTTTAGGATAGGGTCGCATATTGGACGTGACAAGTTGGTATTAGAGCCTCGACCGACCATAGGAGCCCCCTTGATTGTTCGTAGTTTCGCCGTTGTCGAGTCTAGAAGAAAACTATTTCAGAGTCTAGTTATATCGGAGAGTAGGAATTATTTTTACTCCTCAGCCCCTTCATCGCTCTGGTGAGGAATTTTGACGTAGGTGTTTTGACTTACTCCTCTTCCCCTTCAAACTTTCTTTAGGATCACGTGGTTAGTTTTTCGTTCGTTGGTTCTCAGCTCTTTTCATCTAGTGCATTTCTCGTCAGGTTGATTCGACCTCTTTGTTTTCACAAGATCAATCCTCAGATGTTTTCTTTTCCCACGCACCCACCCTTTTTCTTCTCGGAGCCGGAGTCCATAATCGAGTATCCATCCTACTCGTGCGAAGCCTTTTCATTCTTTCAACCGGTATTTTCTCTTCAAGCTATTCGTCGGTTCTCCCTTCTAAGTTGCGTTGGTTTTCCCACCCTCTTCATCCCGGTGCCTAAGTCTCTTTCAAACATCAATTTCATTTGTGTGGAGCCTCTTCAGTCTTCCCTCAATTATTTCAACCGGTGAATTCTCGTCTCGTTTGACATTCTTCATCTCGTTTTCTTCTCCGGTGGACTCAATTCAAGTTTTTCAGGTTGATCATATTATTTTCCTTGGATCAAGTGTTTCCCCTGCTCGTTCGCCTCTCGCTAGTTTATCCTTCCGGAGTGCTCAAGACATCTTTGGAGATTCGTCTGTGTTCGAATTAATTCGAGGTTGTCACCTCATTTAAATATTTCAATTGTTACGGTGCATCATCTATCTCTCCAACAATCCTTTCCAATGGTGTTTTCTCTTTAGTGGGCCCTAACCCACAGGTCTTTTCCCAGGATCTTACCTGACTCTTTTCATTATTCTGGAGCAATTCCTAATTCTTTTAAGGGTTTGACGTAAGAATGAATTTCATCAGTCAGATGCCTTTCCAAGATCGATTTCAAATCATTTCATTGTTGGCTCAACCTCTTTGATTTTCATTCTACTGGAGTATCTCAGTAATTTTGGTGGTGTTTCCCGTCATCATTTGAATATCGAAGAAGAGTTTTTCCTCTAAATCTTGACCGTTCTCTCAAAGATTTGTGGTTCTAGCTTCATGTTATCCCCTCGAATTATTCCATTTATCAAATATTCTTTCTTACCAATCCAGAGTATGTCAGGAGTTGTTTTCGGTTTCTATTCACCGAAGGCCATCATTCTAGAAGAATTCTTCGTCCTCACATTTCAGCTATTGTTATCCAATTATCCCGACGCATCTGTCAAGTATTCTTTAATCAGCTTGTTATCTCTTCATTCTTTTGCATCTAAATCCCCTCGAGCATATTGGTTCTTCTAATTCTTCCCGGTGATTCATTCTCTTTCAGCAGTCATTTTCGAATTCTTACGGTGGTTCCTACAGACTCTTTTTCTTTGATTATCATTTTAATCCATTCGTTCTTTCCAACCCTACCGGTGGTTCATGAAGACTTTCTCAAGTTTTGTGCTATATCCCCCGTAATCCTTTTCCAATAAGAATGAGTAGTATGCAAAAATCCATTGCTTGCCATCAGTTTAATTTGATGAAGGAAAAGCATATAATAATCTTATTCTTATTTCCTCCAAGTGATTAATCCCTTCATTCGGAGTTTGTTCTTGATGAATAAATTCTAGTTTCAAGTGTTTTCATCTTTTCTTTTCCGGAGTTCAAATTTCCACAACCATTTCGTTGGAACCTCCATTTAAATCACCGCAAGGCTTAATCTTATTCTTTCATCCTTCATTCTATCTCATTATCCTTTCGTCATCGGAGTTCTTCGTGATGTTTTTTCATGATTTAATTCATTTGTCAAGAGTTCATCAAGATTCTTGTTGGAGGAGTTCAAGTATCTTTTCTTCTCGTGCCCCGAAGTGCAAATAATTCTCCGTTTTCTTTCGAAGTGGAGTTTTGCATTTCTTCGATCTTCTCAACTATTCAGATATTTGCTTGTGGCAGAGTTTCATCCCAAGTTTTGATATGTTTTTCCATATCCACAACAAGTTGATTCTTTTGGTGTTGATTTTCTCAACAACTCCATTCAATCCTTCCTTCTAAGTTCTTTTCATTCCATTCTTTCAATTCTTATGGAGGCATTGCGTTGTTCATCTCATCAAGTGTCATCCCATCTTGTGAAGTTCATGTTCTATTCCTTCCATTTTTAGCGGGAGTGCTGCCGGAATTCTTTCGTTCTTATTGCTTTCCTATCTTATTCTAGCCGGAGTGGTTTCAGAGTCTATCTTATTCCATGAGCTTTTGATTCTCGTCATATTCGCCGTTCCTCTTTTCTACCCAAGTGCTCTCGACTTTGTTCATCTTCTCACTTGCGTTCTTGCTGCACCTCTTCCTCTTTCTCTTTCGTCTTGTTCCTAAGATCTAGGGACGAGATCTCTTGTTAGTGGAGGAGAGTTGTAACGCCCCGAATCCGATGCGCCAGGTGTCTTTCAGTTATTCACCGTCGTTGCCATGTCATTTGCTTGCGTGTTGCATTTTACCATGTCATCATCTACATTTCATCTGCATGTTTTTCAAAACTTGCATTCGTTCGGGTTCCCCCAGTTTGCTCCGTGGTCAGTTCAAAGCCTAACCACACTCGCACGTGCCCATGGCACCTCCCAGTTCTTGTTTTGTGAGCCGCCGAAAAATGTGCTCGGAATGGGCAGAGATTTGCCGAGTGGCCTTGGTATATCACCGGTAAACCGCTCGTCAAATTTTGTTCCATTTGGAGGTCGTTTGATGCACGAACGATTAACCGAGTTAAACGAAACCCCTCACGCTTTGCAGCCCAACACCCCTTCACCACAACCCCCTAGCCCATCTAACCCCCTCCATGCTCTCCGTCGTTGGATCACGATCTTGTGGGCGAAACCGCACCTCATTTGGACTCTCCTAGCTCCCTCTACCTATATATAGGTCCTTCCCCTCTGAAATCGCAGTCCAAACCCTAGCCTCTCTCCCTCTCAACTGCCGGACGTGTCCGCCTGCCGCCGGACACGCCCGCGCCGCCATCGCCAGCCACTCCCGCTCCGCCACGTGGCCTCCTCCGCCTCTTGCCACCGCCCTGCCCGGCCAAGCTGCAGCCGAGCCCGCGGCCCGTCCACCGCCGCCATGAGCCCGCCCAGCGCAAGACAGATCCTCCGCGCCTCCCGCTTCCCGCCTCCATCACGCGCGCGCCATGCGGCGTTCCCGCCGAGCAGCTCGCCGCCGCTCCGCCTCACAAGGCTGCCCTGCACCACGTCGCGCGACCACTGCCCTGCCGCCCGCCTCCTGCACGGGACCCGCCCTGCTGCCTCGACCTCGCCCGCCAAGCACCCCGGCGCGTCGCCGCCATGGAGCGCCGCCCGCCGCTCGGAGCTTCCCCGACGCCGCCCTCGTCCTCCTCCGGCCAGATCTGGCGGGGGATGGCCGGATCCGCCTATTCCCGTGCTTCTCCGCCAGTCCCCTGCCTCGCCGTCGCCCCGTCGACCTCTCTCTCGTCGCCGGAGAGTTCGCCGTCGCCGCCGCGGCCGTGGTCCTGCTCGAGATCAAGCAGAGCCGCTCGTCCAGCTCGCCTCAGCCCCATGGGCCTCGCCCCGCATCTGGCCCAGCTGCCCCGGCGCCGCCCAAGCCCAACTGGCCACCGAACGGGCCTCGGACTGCTAAGGTGATGCAAGGCCCCTGTTGTCCCTCTGTTTTTTTTCAAATTTCGGCAGTCCCAGAAAAATTCATGTCATATGTGCATTTGGTGATGATGATAACTTGATGCTTGGTGCTTCGTTTCATGTGCATAATATGTCAAAATGTTCATCTCAGAGTGCTATTCATAATGGAGTAGTTTGCATTCATGTTCCTGTTCATATTGATGCCTTAATCTTCGTTGCAAAACTGCTATGTGATATAAACTACTGTTAACTACTGCATGTTAACATCATTTGTGCATCTTGTGAGTGCTATAACTTTGTCTCTGTTGATCCTATGATGATGATCTTGATATGTACATATTCTGCTCTTCATGCTCTACATTTTGGTGTGCTTTGCATTCATGTTAGGGTGCATCTTGATTTATTAATCTCTGTGGTAAAAGTGCATGTTGCTGTTAACTGCTGAGAACTGTTGTAACTTGCTGATTTGTCATTTTTGTTCCATTTTGTGTGTGCATCCTATGAGCATGATGTATACATGTTTTAGTAGCTTAATTACACCATATTTATTGTGGTGCAATCCATATATTTTGATATGCCATGTGGTGAGTGCATCAAGCTTGTTAAGTGGTCTACTCGCTGTTAATATTCTGTAAATGCTGAATCTCTCATATCATGTTGCCATGTTTGCTTGAAGCTACCAATTAATCCATGCATAATCTAGAGATTCTTAGTTGACATGTTTTGATGTACATATTATGCTACATCATGACATGCCTTTTGATGCCTTATATATGTCCTGTAGCATATGATTTCATTGCCATGAACATGCCTACATGCTGTTCCAGATTTCTGTTAACTTCATAATGCCTTGTTGTGAGCTTGATATTAGTTGATACATGCCTATTCTGGAGATACTCCAATTACAGGTTTTGTAGTATGTTATGGTTTCTTTGTTCATATGCCATATTTGCTAATTCTGGATGTTATATGCCTTTGTTCCTTGCTTTAGAACATGCTATCATAATGTTCCTGTTTTACACTTGCTGAAACTGTTTCAACATTCAATCTTATTTTGTTGTGTACTACTGTTCCATGAGTCATATGTATATTATGCCATGATCTTATTTGATATTTGTTATGTGTACTTTGGTTCCATGCCCTTGGTTGCTATGTTTACTTGCTGTAGCTTGTCTCTTTCTTTCTCTCAAGTTGCCATCACATTAACTCTGCTCAGGTATATGCTCCTGTGTATAAAGTTGCATTTTACATTGATCATCTTGGGTTAATCTTGATTCCTATGGACCTGAACCTTAATGATATTTGAATTATGTTATCTTTACATGAAGTGCATGTCAAGTTTATGCTCATATGATTCCTGTAGCATGTTGTTTTGATGTTTGCAAAGTGCCTACTTGCTGTTTTGGGCAGATTGTTGTTATATGTTGTTTGGAGTGTATGTGTTGCACCGTTGCTCCGTTTTGAGCATGCTCCATATGAAACTTGCTTGATTTTGCATGTAGTTTCATCTTATCATGTTGCATCCATGTCTTGAGAGTGTTTTCTTGATGTTTGAATGCATTATTCATCAATGCCATGTTTGACTTGTTTTGCTAGCACCGAACTAAATGAACTTTATATGTAACTTGACTAGAATTTCGTATAGATCATCTTGGTGCATCTTAACTTGCTGTTTAACTACTTGAACATAAGGTTTATTCAGATCTGGACCAGTTTCGAAATTTGCATATGAGGACTTACTGGAATTGTTATATGTTATTTCCGGCCTCATTTAAACTTGCTTTGATGTGTTGTTCTCGTTTGCATCATCTCTTGTCATGAGTAGCATCATATAGCCTTTGTCAGGCATCATGCTTGGTTGTGCATCATATCATATTTATGTGTTGTGTGTTTACCATGTTGTTTGCTTTCTTTCCGGTTTTGCTTCTTCTCGATAGTTCCTGTTTCGTTGCGACCGTGAGAATTCGTTCGACTACGCTTGGTTCGTCTTCGTCCGTTCGTATTCTTCATGGACTCATTCTTCTTCCAAGCGGGATTTCAGGCAAGATGATCATTACCCTGGATCTCACTACTATCATTGCTATGCTAGTTGCTTCATTCTATCGCTAGGCTGTGCTACCTATCCCTTGTTTATCAAGCCTTCCAAATTGCCATGTCAGCTTCTAATATTTTCACCCTTCCTAGCAAACCATTGTTTGGATATGTTACCGCTTTTGCTCAGCCCCTCTTATAGCATTGTTAGTTGCAGGTGAAGTTGAAGATTGCTCCATGTTGGAACATGATTACTTTGGGATATCACAATATCTCTTATTTAATTAATGCATCTATATACTTGGTAAAGGGTGGAAGGCTCGGCCGTATGCCTGGTGTTTTGTTCCACTCTTGCCACCTTAGGTTCCGCCGTACCGGTGTTATGTTCCTTGATTTTGTGTTCCTTATGTGGCTGGGTTTATGGGAACCCCTTGACAGTTTGCTTTGAATAAAACTCCTCCAGCAAGGCCCAACCTTGGTTTTACATTTGCCTAACAACCTATAACCTTTCCCTTGGGAGTAATTAACCCGAGGGTCATCTTTATTTTAAACCCCCCCGGGCCAGTGCTTCTCTAAGTGTTGGTCCAAACCGAGCAGCCTGCGGGGCCACCTCGGGGAAACTTGAGGGCTGGTTTTACTCGTAGCTTGTCTCATCCGTTGTGCCCTGAGAACGAGATATGTGCAGCTCCTATCGAGATTTGTCGGCACATTCGGACGGTGTTGCTGGTCTTGTTTTACCATTGCCAAAATGTCTTGTAACCGGGATTCCGAGACTGATCGGGTCTTCCCGGGAGAAGGAATATTCTTGTTGGTCGTGAGAGCTTATAATGGGCTAAGTTGGGACACCCCTTCATGGTATAAACTTTCGAGAGCCATCCCCACGGTTATGTGGCAGATGAGAATTTGTTAATATCCAGTTGTAGAGAACTTGACACTTGACTTAGTTAAAGTGCATCAACCTCGTGTGTAGCCGTGATGGTCTCTTCTCGGCGGAGTCCGGAAGTGAACACGGTTTGGGTTATGTTTGGGCGTAAGTAGTTTCAGGATCACTTCTTGATCATTACTAGTTTGCGACCGTTTGCGTAGCTTCTCATCTTATTCTTGTATCCGTAAGTTAGCCACCATATCATGCTTAGACACTGCTACAACCCCACAACTTATCGTTTCCTTACCCATTAAGATTTGCTAGTCTTGATAGCCATGGTAATGGGATTGCTGAGTCCTCGTGGTCACAGATTACTACAACAACAGTTGCAGGTATAGATAATGTGATGGTCATGACGCGAGAGCGATGTTTACGTGTTTTGGAGTTCTTCGGCTTCTTCTTCGATCAGGGGATAGGTTCCAGGTCGGCAGCCTGGGCTAGCAGGGTGGGTGTCGTTTGAGTTTCTGTTTGTGGTTCATCCGTAGTCGGATGTTTCTCTTGTGTATGAGGTTGTTGTATTCATGTGGCATTGTATGCCTCTTGTATGTATCCGCAACTATTATGTGATAGTACGATGTAATGATATCCACCTTGCAAAAGCCTCTCCAATAAGCACTTCTATCCTTGGTGGGACCTTCGAGTTCCTTTAGGATAGGGTCGCATATTGAGCGTGACAGTGCTGGGGGTTTCTGTCATCCCCAATTCAAATTTAAATTGAATTTAAACATGATGCACACATGATTAGCTAGTCTAGGTCAAACCAGAGCTAGGGATGTGGCATCGGTCTAAAGTCACCAAGCGAAGCGGCATCCGCGTGTTTAGGGAGCAAGGTGATGAAGGCCTCATTAAGGCACTGGAAGCCTCTCCCATCCATGCGGTAGAGCTTGGCAAAGGCGTCCATGAGGTCATACTTCACCACCTCCCAGCAAGAGCGCAGGAACTCCGTAGAGAACCCGTTGGGGACCGGTGATTTACCGGTAGGGAGCTGCTTGACGGTGTTCCAAACCTCCTCCTCGGTGATAGGCTGGTCGAGGGAGAAGAGGTCGAAGGAGCGAGGATCAGTAGCGTCTAGATCAAGCGAGTGATCGTGCGCGTCCGTGGTGCCAATGATCTCCAAGAAGTGCTGGAAGGCCGCCTCAGCCATGGCCTTGTCACCCGAGATGGTGTTGTCGCCTTGGTGCAGGGGTAGGATGCGTGTGCGCTGCTTGCAGTGGGAAGCATGAACATGCAAGAAAGCGGAGGATGCCTCGCCATCCTGCAGCCAGGCCAGCCTAACACATTGTCGCGGGATGGAACGCTCCAGAGATGCCAACCCCAGGTAAGCCTGCTTGAGACATCGATGCAACCAAGATTCTTGGCTGGTAAGTGGTCTGCTGTCCTGGGCTGCGTCGAGACGCGCTATGAGCTTGCATGCGACCAAGAGCTGTAGGGACACATTGCCAATGGACTTGGCGCTCCAGCTTTGCTGATGACTAGCGGTGAGGCGGAGCCGATCAAAGACCCGGCGCAACAGGTCGGGGTCAGGAGGTGCATGCGGCGGACCATGCATTGGAGACCACCTATATGAAGCCTGCCATATGAGGCCAAAACTTCTCGAAGTGAAAGCGACGCACACCCGGAGAGCGCGGGGTGCAGTCAAGCATGTGAGGGAAGTGGTCTGAAGCAGTGAAAGATAGGCAGCACAGGAGGTAGCTAGGAAAGGCGGACTCCCAAGTAGTGGTGGATAACACCCTGTCAATCCTGACCAAGGTTGGGTTCTCGCGCTCGCTGGCCCCAAATCCCTTGGCTCCATGTCAGCCATGAAACGGCGGAAGCGGTGGATGAGGCGCATGTTGAGGAGAGAGTTGTTCTTGTGTGCAATCGCGGCGATCATGTTAAAGTCACCGCCTAAGATCCACGGGCCGGCGCAGTTGGCACGCATGTCTTCCAGATCCTATAGGAAGGACATCTTATCGGCCTCGACTTGTGGCCCATAGACGCCAGTGAGCTAGAATGGGTGCTCGCTGGAGAGCAAGGAGACCGGTGCAGTTATGTGATTAGCGCTAATGATTAGGTTGGAGACGACTAGCTCGGAGGTGTGCCATGCGAGAAGAATCCCACCGCAGGTGCCGGCCATGGGTAAATAGAAGAAAGCGTCGAAGGAAGGGCTGAGCATTTCGAAGACCAAGGGAGGGGTGATGATGTCTACTATGGTCTCTTGGAGACGGGCATTGACCGGCAGGTCCGAGGGATAATGCTACAGACGACAGATCATTTGGCGCTAGAGTTAAGGCCACACACATTCCAAAACAGAATTTTTGGTTTGCCATCCATGAAAAGAGATTGAGTCTAGGTGGGGGGGGGGGTAGTATGGCACTGGGTGCCTAGGCTACTGCAATAGCGGGCGAGGATGGCGGTGCCGAGGCGAGGATATTGGGTGGCACCTCCCAACCAACCATAGAACTCCGCGAAGGCCTGAATCACGTCGAAGGGGAGCGGTTGCTCGAACAACTTGGCATATCTATCGAGCACCACGACATTGACTGGCTCATCCTACTTCAAAAGCCCGAGGCAAAGAAGCAGCACCCGCTTGGCTTTCATCTCTGAGTCCAAGCCTTGATCAGCCTTCGCGATCCGGTCACTCTTGCGTGGTGTGAAGTTGGGTGGGATCTTGGGCCGACGGTGCCTAGGTGGCGGCTGCACAAGTGGGGCCATGTCCCGCTGGACAGATGGATGAAATTTTGAATGGCACCCTGCAAGGCGGTCGAGACGGTTGAGGCGGTGCCCGGTACGTGGCCAGTGGTTTGCATGGGCTGCCTGGGCTGAGTGGCCAGTGGGCTGCCAATTGTTGCTACAGGACCGGGCAAAGAGGCATGCATAGGAGTGCAGACAGGGCCCTCCGAATTGGACAAGCAGGTGGCGGGGCCCTCATGGTTGACCGTGGTAGACGAGGCGATTGGCCCGCTAGGCGAGACAGGAGGGGATGGCACCACGGGGCCCGTGGCATTGGCTGCAAGCGGGGGCTCGACAGGCGAGACGCTGGGCGTCGGGAATGACCCCACCTGCTGCAGCGTAGCAGGGGACAGAGCTAACCACAGGATGGCAGGGAGGAAAGTAGACATAGGGGGAGCAAGGGCCCCGCATGACCTTGCGTGGTCGGATAGCCAAGGACGATCTGCCCGTTGTCCGTTACTGGGACGGGGCCACGATGGGGGATCCAAGGCGGCGAGCACCTATCACCGGCGCGTGAACCTCTCGGAGCCGGGACCAACGGGCGGTCACCGAGGGGGTAGGGAAGTTGAAAGCACAAGTGCTCCCAGGATGATTTTGGTAATTAATGTCAACATATCTCTTGTTGGACAAATACCTTTACCTAGTGTATTTCAGATCAGTTCAACAATGGCATGGCAAGGACAAGAGGAGGTGGAACCCCTTCAAAATGCTAAGGAAAGGGATTGGCAAAAGCTCAAGACTCTTCATTTCTATTTTAGTGATCCAAGATCACATTTAGTCTATAGGAAGGCAAATACTATTAAAAGGGGATGAGGTGTTGCTTAATGGTCCACTTGCTCAAAGTGCTTAATGATATTGCTCCAAAATCCTCAGCCACTTTCTCATTTCCACATATGTCCAAAATCCAAAGTCAAACTCGGCCCCACCAATTTGATCTATCCGGTGCCACCGAGTTCAGTTTACATAGCCACTGCCAGAAACCCTAGACAATTCGGTCTCATCGATACAGATCTCGGTCTGAGATGGCCCTACAAACTCTCTGTTTTCCTTCGTAACATTTCAGTCTCACCAAAATGAGTGATCGGTCCCATCGAGTTTGCTTGACCAACTCTCTATTTGATCTTTGCTTAAATCGGTCTCACCGAGTTCATGCAATCGGTTTCACCGAGATGAGGTTTTGCCCTAGCCCTAGTACATCGGTCCCACCGAGTCGATCATGTCAGTCCCACCGAGATTTGTAACGTTCACATTTTGAACTAAATTGGTCTCACTGAGTTCTTCTATTCAGTCTGACCGATTTGGGTAAAATGTGTCTAACGGTTGGATTTTGTGTGGAGGCTATATATACCCCTCCACCCCCATATCCATTTGAGAGAGAGCCATCAGTACGTGCCTACACTTTCACTACTCATTTTCTAAGAGAGAACCACCTACTCATGTGTTGAGACCAAGACATTCCAATCCAACCACAAGAATCTTGATCTCTAGCCTTCCCCAAGTTGCTTTCCACTCAAATCATCTTACCACCATAGCAAATCTGTGTGTGAGAGAGTTGAGTGTTGGGGAGACTATCATTTGAAGCACAAGAGCAAGGAGTTCATCATCAACACACCGTCTATTACCTTTTGGAGAGTGGTGTATCCTAGATTGGTTAGGTGTCACTTGGGAGCCTCTGACAAGATTATGGAGTTGAACCAAGGAGTTTGTAAGGGCAAGGAGGTCGCCTACTTCGTGAAGATCTACCCGAGTGAGGCAAGTCCTTCGTGGGTGATGGCCATGGTGGGATAGAAAAGGTTGCTTCTTCATGGACCCTTCATGGGTGGAGCCCTCCGTGGACTCGCGCAACCTTTACGCTTCATCTCTCCATCAACGTGGATGTACGATAGCACCATCTATCGGAACCACGACAAGAATCTCCGTGTCTACATTGCGTTTGCACTCCAATCCCATCCCTTTACTTTCTTGCAATTAGCATGCTTTACTCTTTTCGCTGCTTATACTCTTGCCATGCTTGCTTGAAATGTATTGTGAATGCTTAAACTTGTGCTAAAACTCCATCTCAACTTGAAGAACTTAAAAACTGCTAGTTTTGCTTGTTGAGTGTCTATTCACCCCCCTCTAGACACCTCTTCCCAATCCTTTCAATTGGTATTAGAGCATTGGTCTCCATTGCTTTGGTTTAATCCCCATTGGAGGAAGATGGATGAGTCTACAATTGGGAGTATTAGACGTAGAGTGCCAATACTTGACGGAGAGTTCTATAGTGCTTGGAAAAATGAGATGCTTCAGATTTTCAATGAATAAAATTTGAACAAGTATATTGCTAGCCCTTGTGCGCCTCCTATTGACCCCTTCCATCCTACCCCCGATGAGTATCTTGACATGACCCACAATCTTAGAACTATTGATCTTATAATAAGAGGATTCCCTAGAAATTTTCTTGTATGCTTGCCTTCATTTGAATGTGCTTATAAAATTTGGAGATATCTTGAGGAGCGCTTTCCGAACTATTCCTTGAAAAATCTAGATGTGATTCTTCAAAATTCCATAGATTTTCATAAAATTAATCCTAATAATCCAAAAGTTTGTGATTATCTATTTGAGCTTCGTGACCTCATGCGTGCCAAAGGAGATGTTGGAGTCATTGGTAGCATCATCTCACAAGTCATTAGAATTCATAAAGATGCACATTGTCATGGTCATAAATCTAATTTATCACTCTCTCTAGGTGATGATCAATCACAAGATGATGTTGAACATGGATATTATGATGAGGATGATGATAGTGACTTTGATCTCGATGAGTCAATGTGACATTTCAGTCTTATGGCTAACCTTCATGGTTACATGGCCGGAGGAAAGGAATGGGTTCTTGATAGTGAATGTACCGATCATATGACCGGAGATAAGGACATGTTTCATGAGCTTGCTGAAAACGAAGGTCCCCGAAAGTATGTCACTTTTGGTGATAACTCAAAGGGTAAGGTGGTCGGCCTTGGTAAGGTGGCCATCTCACATGACAGCTCTATCCAAAATGTTCTGATCGTTGAATCTCTTGGCTACAATTTACTTTCTATATCTAGACTAGCCGATTTCGGTTTCAATGTTCTATTTACTGAAGTAGATTGTCAAGTGTTTCAAAGAGATAATCATAATATGGTCTTTATCAGCATACATAGAGTTGATCTATACATTGTTGATTTCACTAAGAAAGCTCAACCTCGAACTTGCTGAATTGCTAAATCTTCTAAAGGTTGGTTGTGGCATAGAAGGTTAGGTCACGTGGGCATGCGAAATCTCGATAAGCTTATTAAAGGTGATCATATCCTTGGTGTTAAAGATGTCATATTTGACAAGGATAGATCTGTAGTGCTTGTCAAGCAGGAAGACAAGTTGGAGGAAGTCATCCCATGAAGAACATCATGACCACCAGAAGACCGCTTGAGCTACTTCATATGGATCTTTTTGGTCCCAATGCTTACAAGAGTCTTGGTGGTAACTCATTCGGATTGGTCATTGTTATTGAATTTTCAAGATTTACGTGGGTGTTATTTCTTGATGATAAATTGCGGGTCCAACAGATCTTCAAGAACTTCTCTAGGAAGGCCCAAAATCAATTTGAAGTGAAGATCAAGAAGGTTCGAAGTGACAATGGAACGGAGTTCAAGAACGCCAATGTGGATACCTTTCTTGACGAAGAAGGGATTTCACATGAGTTCTCGTCTACGTACACACCTCAACATAATGGAGTTGTTGAGACGAAGAACATGACACTTATTGAGATGGCGAGAACGATGCTTGATGAATACAAGATGCCAAGACACTTTTGGGTGGAAGCGGTTGAGACAGCTTGTCATGCAACAACTCGACTATATCTTCACAAGCTTCTTGGCAAGACGTCATATGAGCTTCGCACCGGTAACAAACCCCAAGTTGGATACTTTCGAGTATTTGGCTAAAGTGCTACATTCTTGATAAGTATCATCGTTTGAAATTTTCCCCTAAATCTCATGAATGTTTCCTACTCGGTTATGGCTCAAACTCTCACACTTACCATGTCTACAAAAATTTCACCCGAAAGGTTGAAGAGACGGTAGATGTGAAGTTTGATGAATCTAACGGCTCACAAGTAGAGCAATTGCCAATTGATGTAGGAGACAAAGACCCCTCAGAAGCAATTCAAGGCTTGTATATTGGCAAGATTCTCCCAACAGAGGTGAAGGAGTGTACCTCGTCCATTCAAGTGGAAACCTCAACTTCACGACAAGGTGAACCACAAGTCGACTTGGAGGCATCCACAAGTAGAACACGTCAAGATGAAGGAAACGAGGAAGTACAACAAGATAAACCTCATCGACCACCTTCTCCACCTCCACAAGAGAACAACAACGCCAACAACAATGAAGAAGTGCAAAAAGAAGAAGACAATGAAGAGGATGTTCCACCCTAACCCAAATAAAATCTCTCATGAGTTCGAGAAAGAGTCTCAAGAGATCATCCCATCGAACAAATCTTCGATGATATTCAAACTAGGAGAATTACTCGCTCTAAAACTCGTTTGGTTAACTTTTGTGAACATTGCCCATCCATTTCTAGTATTCAACTTGTGAAGGGTGAAGAGGCTCTTGATGAACCAGATAGGGTGAACGCTACGCATGAAGAGCTACACAACTTTGAGAGGAATCAAGTGTGGACACTGGTAGAAAAGCCGGACGACAACCACAATGTCATTGGAACCAAATAGGTGTTTCGGAATAAGCAAGATGAGGATGGACAAGTTGTATGCAACAAGGCCCGTCTCGTCGCCCAAGGCTACACTCAAGTCGAAGGTGCGGACTATGGTGAGACATATGCCCCCGTTGCTAGACTTGAGTCCATACGCATCTTACTTGCTTATGGCAATCACCATGATATCACTTTGTACCAAATGTACATTAAAAGTGCCTTTCTAAATGGTGAAATTGAGGAGGAAGTTTATGTTAAAAAACCTCCCGGCTTTGTTAATCCTAAGAAATCCGATCATGTTTAAACTTCACAAAGCTCTTTATGGTCTTAAACAAGCTCCTAGAGCATGGTATAAATGCTTGACCAAGTTTATTATTGAAAAAGGCTCTAAAATTGGGAAATTTGATTCTACACTTTTTACTAAAATTGTTAATGTTGAATTATTTGTGTGCCAAGTTTATGTGGATGATATCATATTTGTTTCGACTAACCCTCATTTTAGTGAAAAGTTTGGAAGGCTAATGTCGGAGAAGTTTGAGATGTCTATGATGAGTGAACTCAAATTCTTTCTTGGTTTGCAAATCAAGCGAACTAAGGAAGCTACCTTTGTTTCTCAAACAAAGTATACCAAGGACCTTTTTAAGAAGTTCAACATGCAAGAAAGCAAGGGTATAAAAACACCCATGCCTACTAGTGGACATCTTGACTTGACTAAGGATGGCAAACCGGTTATCCAAAAGGTTTACCGCTCTATGATTTGTTCATTGTTATATCTATGTGCCTCCCATCCCGATATTATGCTAAGTGTGTGCGTGTGTGCACGATATCAAGTGCCCCCAAAAGAATGTCATCTTAAGGCTGTGAAAAGGATAGTGAGATACTAAATTCATACACCAAATTTGGCATTTGGAATTCTAAGAGGTCATCTTTTGATCTTCTTGGCTACTCCGATTTGGACTACGTTGGTGACAAGGTTGATAGAAAGTCCACTTAGGGTACTTGTCAATTTCTTGGTAGATCTCTTGTGTCTTGGTCTTCCAAGAAACAAAACTCGGTATCCTTATCCACCGCTGAAGCAGAAGCATTGCCGCCAAATCATGTTGTGCTCAATTACTTTGGATGACCCAAACCCTTAATGATTATGGGATATATGTGAAACATGTTCCATTACTTTGTGATAATGAAAGTTCTATTAAGATATTGCTCACAATCCCTTGCAATATTCTTGAACTAAGCATATTGATGTTCTTCATCATTTCATTCAAGATCATGTTACTAAAGGAGACATCAATCGTAAACATGTTTGTACCGATAAGCAATTGGCGGATATATTCACCAAACCGCTTGATGAGAAAGTATATTGCCATTTGAGAGGTGAATTAAATATCATTGTTGCCGATCCCTTCTAGATGAAGTTCTCTAGTATTTATTTGTTCACTTTCCTTGAGTTCTTGCATATATTTCTTGCTATCTTATTCCCCTCATAAAAAAACCTTCATCTAGATATTTTTCCTTATGTATGTTTTTCTCTGAATTTTTGCAAATCTTTCAGTTAATTCATTGCAAATCCTTGTGAGATTTAATTTATCTAGTGAGCTGAGTTGACAAATTTTTTCCTCTACACTGAACTCGGACTCACCGATTCATGCCTATCGGCTAGACCGAACTACAGGGAATACTTGTAGACAGTTCATCGGTACAACCAATGTGGACTAACCCGGTCTGACCGATATGCATCATATATGGCACTGCCAACTCGGTGTCAGTGATGAAAACGGATCGGCGTTACAGATTTCACTACTGAGAAAACTTTTACCATTGCATATCTATTTCTTCTCCAGCTCCACTCAATGATTCTTATCCTCTACCCGCATCTTAATCTACATACTGCTTTGTAGTGTGTCTCAAGGACCAAACCTATTTGACTCATTCTCCAGAAGTTCCCTTCTTGGAAATTGATGCCAAAGGGGGAGAGAGAGCACATGATATCTTATCACATGGGAGAGAGCACATCTAAGCTCTTCTAGATTCTTGTTAACAAAAAGAGGAGAGAAGTCACATGTCTTTAAGAGGGGAAAGACATGTCAATATATGGTTGTTTTGCACCATTTCATGCTCTGATTCTTCTTGCTCTGATTTTCTCTTACCCTAACTTCTCCCATTATCCAATATCAGATTCAGGGGAGAAAGAGTCCATATCTAGGGAAGAAAATCTTTGGAATTAATTGCATATCTTTAAATATTTGGGGACATGTCTATATCCAAATGAAGTACTAAGTACTCACCCATTACATGTCATCCCAGTCTTGGTACTCTTGTGGTTTCATGAAATTGCTTTAATGAGAATGTTCTAGTGTTATCTAACATTATTTTCTCAAGTTCATCTCTTCCAAAGCCAGCTCATGACCACAAGGTAAGTATATGTGTCACACTCATGTGCATGATGATCTCTTGCTGATGTACATATTGTTTGCAAGAAGGATTCATGAACATGAAGGTACACGTCCTTTATCTACATCATTTGCTCTGATGCATATAGCCAAGTTACATGTAACTCATTGCTTACTCTGACATGCTCATGCATTCAAATGCTCTTATATTCTTTCCTTACATGATTGCATACATGTAGGGGGAGCCTATGCGTGTTACATGTCTTTCCAAAGCTTTACTTGTTACTCTTCATATCATTTATGTAATGCTTTGATGTATGTTGTCATCAATTCCAAAAAGGGGGAGACTGAAAGCACAAGTGCTCCCTTGGTGATTGTGGTAATTAATGTGAACATATCTCTTGTTGGACTAATACCCTTACGTATTGTATTTCAGATCAGTTCAACAATGGCATGGCAAGGACAAGAGGAGGTGGAACCCCTTCAAAATGCTAAGGACAGAGATTGGCAAAAGCTCAAGACTCCTCATTTCTATTTTAGTAATCTAAGATCACATTGAGTCTATAGGAAAGCTAATAGTATTAAAAGTGGATGAGGTGTTGCTTAATGGTCTACTTGCTCAATGTGCTTAGTGATATCGCTCCAAAACCCTCGGTCACTTTCTCATTTCCACATATGTCCAAAACCCAAAGTCAAACTCGACCCCACCGATTTGATCTATCCGGTGCCAACGAGTTGATTTGACATAGCCACTGCCAGAAACCCTAGACAATTCGGTCTTATTGATACGGATCTCGGTCTGAGATGGCCCTGCAAACTCTCTGTTTCCCTTCGTAACATTCCGGTCTCACTGAAATGAGTGATCGGTCCCATCGAGTTTGCTTGACCAGCTCTCTGTTTGATCTTTGCTTAAATCGGTCTCATCGAGTTCATGCAATCGGTTTCACCAAGATGAGGTTTTGCCCTAGCCCTAGCACATCGGTCCCACCGAGTCGATCATGTCAGTCCCACCGAGATTCGTAACGTTCACATTTTGAACTAAATCGGTCTCACCGAGTTCTTCTATTCGGTCTGACCGATTTGGGTCAAATGTGTGTAACGGTTGGATTTTGTGTGGAGGATATAAATACCCCTCCACCCCCATCTCCATTTGAGAGAGAGCCATCAGTATGTGCCTACACTTTCACTACTCATTTTCTAAGAAAGAACCACCTAATCATGTGTTGAGACCAAAACATTCCAATCCAACCACAACAATCTTGATCTCTAGCCTTCCCCAAGTTGCTTTCCACTCAAATCATCTTTTCGACATAGCCAAATCTATGAGAGAGAGTTGAGTGTTGGGGAGACTATCATTTGAAGCACAAGAGCAAGGAGTTCATCATCAACACACCGTCTATTACCATTTGGAGAGTGGTGTCTCCTAGATTGGTTAGGTGTCACTTGGGAGCCTCTGACAAGATTGTGGAGTTGAACCAAGGAGTTTGTAAGGGCAAGGAGATCGCCTACTTCGTGAAGATCTACCCGAGTGAGGCGAGTCCTTTAGTGGGCGATGGCCATGGTGGGATAGACAAGGTTGCTTCTTCATGGACCCTTCATGGGTGGAGCCGTCCGTGGACTCGCACAAGCGTTACCCTTCGTCTCTCCATCAACATGAATGTACAATAGCACCACCTATCGGAACCACACCAAAAATCTTTGTGTCTACATTGCATTTGCACACTCCAATCGCATCCCTTTACTTTCTTGCAATTAACATGCTTTACTATTTCCGCTTCTTATACTCTTGCCATGCTTGCTTGAAATGTATTCTGAATGCTTAAACTTGTGCTAAAACTCCACCTCAACTTGAAGAACTTAAAAACTGCTACTTTTGCTTGTTGAGTGTCTAATCACCCCCTCTAGACACCTCTTATTGATCCTTTCAGAAGTGTGCTGAGGCAGGTCCACCAAGGAGGATGCCTCCAAATTAGCAGCAGGCGTCTGGCCCACGAGCTGCAACGGGCCAACAACCGACAAGGGTGGGAATGTCATGCGGCTGAACACCGGGGGGCCCGCCCTTCCGAAAACCGCAGATGGGTGGGGCCCGAGCACTCTAGGCCAGACGCGGGCCGGCGGTTGATCCTACCTCCCAGCCTTCCCACACGCCGCAAGCCTCTCTGTCCATTGCCGCCATCCATGACATGGACCAACTCCTCCCTCACCTCCCCCCCATACCCACCTCCCACTCCACCGCCATCGGCCCCCTCATCACCACTGCCATGCCCGCCTCCGCCTCACTGGCCGTGCAAGTCGCCAGTGCGCGCACTCATGTGTCCATCACGCTCGACCCCAAACCTCCAACTTCACCAAGTAGCGAATGCTCATCCGTGTTCTCCTTAGCAAGTACGACTTGCTCCCCCATGTCACCACCGCCACGGCCGAGGCGGACCGCACGCCGGATTGGACTCATGAGGACTATGTCGACCGGTCCTGGCTCTACGGCTCCATCTCTGACGAGATTCTTGACATCATCATGGCGGAGGAGTAGACGACGCTTGAGGCTTGGAACCTCATCACCAACCTCTTCCTTGACAACCAAATGACCCACGCCATCTACCTCGAGGCGGAATTCCATGGACTTGTGCAAGGAGACCCCTCGGTCACCGCATACTGTCACCACTTGAAGGCCCTCTCCGATGCCCTCGCCGACATCGGTACTCCGATCACGAACCAGACCCTTGTCCTCAACTATCTTTGCGGCCTCAACCCACGCTTTGCCGATATCACCACCGTCATCACCATGTAGAACCCGCTCCCGCCCTTCGGCCAGACGCGCTCTCTCCTCATTCTGCATGAGACATAGCTCGCCAACACCACGGCCGTGGCGAACCAGACAACCCTCTATGGTGGCCACTCCTCCCAAGGGTCAGGTTTCAGCAGCTCCAACACCTCCCGCGGCGATGGCAACCGCGGCGACAACAACCGTGGTGGCGGCCACTCCGGCGCCGGCGGCAACCGCAACGGCGGGAACTGGCACAAGAAAAAGCAAGGCGGCAACTCCGGTGGCCCTCGCGCTGGCGCAGGCGATGCTCACCATGACGGCTAGTCCTCGGTTGGTGATGTGGTCACCTATTATAGGTAGGGTCAAGGACCCATCATTTGGGACCCACATGGGGCCCATCACCATCATAGGTAGGTCCCTGGAGCATGCTGACATTCGGGGATCACATCAGGAGGATCACTCGGACGGCTCCACAGCACTCGGACGACCACAAGCCACTCGGTGGATGATTAACCACTCGGACGTACAGGGCAAGAAGGCGTCGTGGGAGCTGCAACGGTCGAGGGATCCTAAGTTGTCCACTAAATAGAGTTATAACTATTGTTACCTGTAACTGCTATAGTATAGGCTCATTACACTAGTAGCTGCCTCATTCGAAGGCATTAATTGCTCCGGCGGCGTGGGAGACATGGGGCTGTAGCGCACTCTATATAAGCCGCCCCCTCCCCATAGCCGGACACGTTCAACTCCGTAATCCTATCTATCAAATCAAAGCAAGTCTCGAGGCATGAGATGTAGGGCTTTTACCTCCACCGAGCGAGGGGCCTGAACTCTTTAATCACCGTGTGTTACACCTACACCGTAGCTAGACTTTGCCCGTTATTCGTACCCCTAGTACACATTGTCAGTATCATAACCCCGATAGTTGGCGCCCACTGTGGGGCTAGGCGTCTAGCAAAACTTCACGGTGTAGGTGGATTTCTTCATCATCATCATGTCACTCGGCGGCAAAATCCGCTTCGGGATGATCTCCGTCATCGCCGATGATTCAGCGTGGCCACACGAGGCCCTGCTGGACGTGGAGGCATTGCCTACCCATGGCGCGACACACTTCCGAGCTTCTTCATACGGAGTCCTTCTTCGACAGCCCTCGGCTTCGTACCGAGTGGTTGCCCTTCCCACCGTTGTACATTGTCGCAAGCGCTCTGGGCATTCGCAGCTGCAGCTTGGATCAAGCACGCTGTCACCACTCAGGCAGTAGTGGAACAAGTGGCGGCTATTGAGTTCAATGAGCCCGCCCTCGACCTATCGAACTGATCATTCGGCGAGTCCTCGAAGGAGTCCGAGTCTGACCGAGATCCTTATGGCGGATAACTTCGAGCACCATGTACCCCCAGGCTACCCAGAGCCCAAACACGATCACGCGGGTGCATCCCATGTCAACACTAACGGCAGTTTCCCGGGGCACGAGCCGTACGTGCCTCAAGCTCTCACTTGGGAGCAGCGGGACGAGCTCCGCCACCAAAATGATTAGCTCCCGAACACTCTTTTCACCGGAACGACTCTCGAGGTGCTGGCCATGGAGTCGACTCACTTGGCTACTTTGGGCGAGCGCGATCGCCTTGAATGGCTTCGGAGGGAACTAGATGAACGTGAGCGCCATCAACCCAGCTCCAGTCGGCACAAGCGTTGGCTCTATTCGAGTGACCAACCTCGTAAGTTTCAAGTTCTTAGTACTCCATTGCAAAATCTAGCAGCCGCCACTCGGACCATGGATTCCATTCAGCCCTCCGGATCTTCGGCCAGAGAAGGGATTCGTCGGATCCAAGCGCTTCTTAAAACAACACTGTCGCAGAATGCGGCGGTGTCCCTATCCATAGTGCATCCATGCATGCGGATACCGTTCAGTCGGCTCATAGCCCACTCGGTCGAGCAGGCGCCGAGCTACTTCCTCCTCTAGAGACCTGAGACGTGATCGAGTCACGTCGCCCTGGCGTAACAACGACTACGATCATGCACTGATGCCTCCACCCCGGGAAGTCGCGTACGTGCACCAGCCCTACGACGACAGATGGGCTCATGGCGGTGACCGCAGGCCGAGTCCTACTTGTCTGTTGAGGGACGCTTGGGACCCATTGTTCAATGCAAGATCCGTTCTCGCCCAAAACTTGGTCGACAGAGGCCGGGCCTTGCAGAAGGGCCAGGAGCATGACGTGCCAAGTGGTTCCATACCATCGGGCCCCGAATGCTTCAGCCATTATATACCATCGGGCCCCAAGTGATTTCCAACAACTTCAGGTTGGCCATGGGGATCAGCAAGTTCACCGGTGAATCCAAGCCCAAAATTTGGCTGGAAGATTACCGAGTGGCAGTCCAGATCGGCGGCGGCAACGACAAAATGGCCATGAAGCATTTGACACTAATGCTAGAAGGCTCTGCTCGGGCTTGGTTGACACAGCTCCCGCCAAGTAGTATCTTTTGCTGGGAGGACCTGGTGCAAGTATTTGTGAAGACCTTTGAAGGCACATACAAGAGAAGGAGGTTTGACCGAGTTACAACACTGTGTGCAAACACAGAATGAAACTCTCCGAGAGTATATCCAGCGGTGGACCACTCTGCACAACATGGTGGAGAATGTCACCGAACACCAGGCAATATGCGCCTTCAAGGCCGAAGTCAGTTACCAGGAGCTGAACATGAAATCCGGCCAAACCGAGACCCCAACTCTCAGTCAGGCTATGGAGATAGCTAACCGGTACACCAATGGTGAAGAGGAAGACCAACTGAGAAGTGGCAAGAGCCGAGCTAGTGACACACATCAGTTGAAGAACAAGGGCAAAAAGCACAAGCGGAAAGCAGATGCTGGAGGGAATGCCGAGGCCGCGGCTCTGGCCAGCCAAGGAAAAAAGAACCCCTAAAAGCAGAAGAAGGGTTGGAAAGGAAAGAAGCAAGTCACCATGAAGAGCGACATCATTGACTAGCCTTGCCAGAGTCACTCGAAGAAAGATGAGGAGGGTAACTTGATCTTGCCCAAGCATACCACTCGGGAGTGTCGACTCCTGAAGCAAGAGATGCGGCAGGATTCTTCTAGAGAAAGAGATGATGACGACGAAGACGGAGGCAAAGGCACTTCCGGGTACCCCAACGTTGAGAACGTCCTCATGATTTTTGCTGACGTTGAAAGCAAGAGCCACCTCAAGGTGATCAACCGAGAGGTCAACATGGCAGTTCTGACTGTCACCAAATATCTCGACTGGACCAAGACACTGGTAGTTTGACCAGTTAGACCATCCAGCTCACATACCGACCCCTGGGTTGTATGCCTTGGTAGTGGACCCTGTCGTGGGAGGAGTCCGATTGTGCAATGTCCTGATGGATGGCAGCAACGGGCTTAACATCATCTATGCTGACACCCTAGAGGCAATGGGCATCCCGATGACCCGACTCGGCAAGAGCAATATGCAGTTCCACGGGGTAATCCCCGGGAAAAAGGCCAAGTCACTTGGTCAGATCGCTCTCGATGTTGTATTAGGCAAAGAGAAAAACTTCTAGAAGGAACGATCGACTTTCAAGTGGTAGACTTCAAGAGCGCTTACCATGCCATCTGGGTAGGCCTGCCTACGCTGTTTCATGGCCCGCCCATGTTACGTGTATCTTAAACTCAAGATGCCAAGGCCTAAAGGCGTGATCACTATCACAGCAATCGGAAGTTGGCCAAAGAGTGCCTCGGAAGGGCTCCTGCACCGTTGACAAGCGATGCGATGGCGAGTTAGACGAATACAGAAGGTGGCGCATAACCGTGGAATCCGCTTTCGATCGGGCAGAGAGACAAAGCGGTGCACATTCATCCCGAGGACCCAACACCGCCCGACCAACATCTCCACCACCTCGACAGCAAATAGGAATCAGCTCGTCCGGTTCCTCCGTGAGCTGGGACATCTTCGCATGGAAGCCTTCGACATGCCGGTATTCCTGTGGAACCGGCGAACACAGACTCGTGTCGACTCGGCGTCGAAACACTGTCAAAGAGTATCTTTGGCGATCTTCAACCGAGAAGCACAAGGCAATTAGCAAGGAGATCACGCGGCTCTTAGCCGAATTCATCCGAGAGGTGTACCACTGTGGTTCGCCAACATCGCCATGGTGTCAAGATTTTAGGCATATCAATCGGGCCTGCCGAAAGATCATTTTCCTCTCCTCGCATAGATCGATAGTAGATTCTACAACTAGATGTGAGTGGTTATCATTTCTAGATGCGTACTCTGGGTACCATCAGATCCGATTGTATGGCCCTGATGAAAGAAAAACATCGTTCATCACCACATTATGGTGTTTCTGCTACATCACGATGCCATGCATTCGGGTTAAAAAATTCTAGGGCCACATTCTAGCGTATGATCCAAAAGTGCTTATGGAAGCAAATCAGTCGGAACGTAGAAGCTTATATGGATGACATTGTGGTTAAGTCTAGGAAAGGTTCCGACCTCCTGACTGACCTCGCTGAGACCTTCACAAATTTGTGAGCTTTCGACATCAAACTCAGCCCAACCAAGTGTACATTCGGCGTACCCGCAGGCAAGTTACTCGGTTTCCTTGTTTCTGAATGAGGGATCGATGCCAATCCCAAGAAGATAGGGGCAATTGTCTGAATGAAGCAATTAGAACGTCTACACGATGTGCAACACCTCACAGGCTGCCTCGCGGCCCTGAGTAGATTCATCTCCAGACTCGGTGAAAAAGCCATGCCGCTTTACCTACTGATGCAGAAGTCTAACAGGTTCAAATGGACTCCTGAAGCGCAGGATGCATTCTAGGAACTTAAAGCCTTCCTTTCCACCCAGTCGGTGCTAGTTCCTCCGAGCAACTAGGAGCCTTTGCTCTTATACATCGCGGCCATGAGCCAAGTTGTTAGCACGGTCCTTACTATGGAACGGGAAGAACAAGGCAAAGCCTTCAAGCTCCAACGACCGGTCTACTACTATCACATCCCTAATTCTGGTCTGACCTATGCTAGCTTCCATGTGAGCATCATGTTGAAATTCAAATGAAACTTGAATTGAGGAATTTTCAAAAGCCTCAGAAATACTCTAAAAATAACCAACATTTAAATCTTCTCAAATGAGTCCAAGGAAATGTTCCTATTATTATATAGAAATATTGGTAAGAGGTAAAATTCAAACCAATATTTTTGGAGTCACAGAAATATTTATTTTGGCCATTTGAATTAATCCAATAACTATTTGCTTTGGATTTATATTTAATATATATTAAATATGACTCCAATAATTCTGGAAGTTTGTGAGTGGCTTTGTATATATTTTAGCAAGCCATATAATAACCTCAGAATTTATTAAAATGATTTAGTTGCTAAACTAAATCAAAACAGAGGAAGAAAAATAGAAAACAGAAACAAATAAAAGAGAGAGAATCTTACCTGGCCTCACCTGTGCATCCCACCAACCGGCCCAGCCCACCACTGCCACCTCCCCTGTCGTCTTCCTCCTTTGCCAGGAGGACGGGCGCGTGCCCGACGCGCGTGCACCGCCGTGGGCCACCTCCTGCTTGCCGCCCGCGCCCTTGGATGTTTGGACGACCTCCACATCGTCGCCCCGACCGCCTGGACCCCTCCATTCGCCCCCAACTCCTCTCCCTCGCCCGTTCCCCGCCATGGCCGAAACCTCCATGGACGCACCGCCATAACCCCGCGCCCACAGCCACTCCCTCGCTCCATCTCTGCCTCCCTGAGCTCCGTATCATCTCCAGCTTCATCCTCGACGAGCCAAGCCTTGCCGGATGCCCTGCAGTGCCGCCCCGACGCCTTCTTCTTCCTCGGGTCGCCGAGACCGCCTCCGCCGCCCCGCTCGCTCCGGCCACTCCCCGAGCTCACTGACTCGTTCGTCGTGTTCTACATGAGCTTCTGATCATCCTCCCCATCTCCGTTCTCTCTCTTGCACGCCGTAGCCGCCACGCCCCTCTCGCCCGACTGTGCCGCCGCCTGCACTCGCCACCGACACGACTCCGGCGACCATTTGGTCCAGGCGTCGTGTCCAACATGCTCGCCGCCTCGCGTAGCTGCTGTAGGTGCCATGAACGCGATACCACGGCCACTGCAGCCCCGTAGCCACAAACACCCGAACGCCGACGCCGCCCCGAGCTCGTTTTCGGCGAGCTCCGGCCTTCCGCGCTGCTGCCGCATACCTCCCTGGATGCGGGCGAGCCCCAGCTCCCCGCGCGTGCTCTTGGCCGCCCGTTTGGTCGCCGGAGACGCAAACCCGAGCCCCTCCACCGCGTCTGGCCTCGCCGGCGTCATGTCGCCGGTGGGTTTGACCCTGTTGACCGTTGACTGGGTGGGCCCAGTTTGACCCCCTGGGTCACTGACGTGTGGGCCACCCTTGTTAATTACTCCCTCCGTAAACTAAGTTAAGAGCGTTTAGATCACTACTTTAGTATTCTAAACGCTCTTATATTAGTTTACAGCGGGAGTATTAGTTAGGTTAGTTTAGCGCTAATTAACCTAGATTAGTGCTTAACCTAACACTAACTAGCTCTATTTAGTTAGTTAACTAACCACTGACACGTGGGTCCCACAGGTCAGGGTTGACCTGGCCGACCTAGTTGACCGCTGACGTCACCCTGACGCAGTGCTGATGCATTAATTCAATTACTGGAATTATTCTTATACATGAAATTCCAGAAAATAGTACAAACTTCTAAAAATCGTAGAAAATCAACCGTAACTCAAAATGAAATAATTTATATATGAAAAATGATCAGAAAAATCCAATCTATCCATCTGTACCATTTTCATGCATGTTAGAAAAACTTATGGCTCCTGTTTAGGCCAAATCATTAAATGGCATTTAAGAAAGCACATATGGAGTTTGGAATTTGAACCTAGTGTGCAAACCAACTCCATTTAACTTGTTGCTAGTTGCATTAGGCCAATCAACAACATATTGCAATGTCACATTCATGCATCATTTTCTTGCATGGCATTGATTGTGTTTCCTCTTTGCTTGTCGATGATTGTTCCCTCCCAATAGACGTGGTTTCGACGATGAGTTCGATGACACGGATGAAGAACTATATTATCTTCAGAAGTGCCAGGCAAGCAAAACCCCCTTGTTCATTTCGATACAATCCCACTCTCTCGCTCCTGCTCTCTTTTACTACATTAGGACAACAATGATTCATCATTACTTGCTCATGTAGTTGAACCCTTATCCTCCGCTCGACTGTCATTGCCACATAAATAGATGAAACCCACTAGCATGAGTAGGAGTTGTTTGAGCCCCGATGTGCCTACTCATTCATGCTTGTTTGTCATGCCTCATCGCTTAGAGTTGAGTCAGGTCTGATTCATCGGGGATGAATCGAAGGTGTGTGAACATGTGCTACTGTTGAGAGCTAAGTGTGTGAACACGATTTGGTAAATGTAGCGGTGAGAGGCCATGTAGGAGTACATGGTGGGTTGTCTCATTGAAACCGTCCTCAGGAATTGAGATCTGTGTTTGTGATCCATGAACAGTTACTACCACACATTGGGATCCTTAATTGACTCTCTCGGCTTCTTAACCACCCTTGTTCTCTGTCCAGGAGTTGCAACTAGTTTCTGGTGTTTGTAGGATATGTGTTGGAGGCTGTGCATAGCGCTGACCCTAGGGGTGGGCTATGATGCGGTAGATACACCATGGCACGGTGTACCGGGCGCCCGTTTGGTGTCTCGGGAACCCTGCTCACATCGTTCGGGGCCGTATGTGGAAACCTCGGCCGGACTCCCAGCGGATGGAACCTGAATAGGCGATAAACCTGGACTAGAGACTTGAGTGTTTAGGTAGGCCATGGCCGACACCCTCACCAGGCTTCCGCTTGAAGGTTGCCGAGATACATGACGTGTACATGGCGGTAAGTGGCGAGAGCGTATGTGAAGAAGTACACCCCTGCAGGGTTAACATCATCTATTCGAATAGCCGTGTCCGCGGTAAAGGACTTCTGGGTTGCCTATAACAGTTCATAGACAAGTGGAAGTGGATACTCTAAAATACGCAAGATAAGTGTGAGTGCTATGGATGGCGTTCTCGTAAGGAGACGGGAGCGGATCCATAGTGGTGTATTGATATGGTGAATATGTGGACTCGCAGCGCCACCTCAAAAGAGTTACTTGTAGTAGTAGTTTAGGATAGCCACCGAGTCAAAGCTGGCTTGCCTGTAGTTAAACCCCACCATCCCTTTGTTGATAATGATGCATATGTAGTTAGTTCTGATGTAAGTCTTGCTGGGTACATTTGTACTCACGTTTGCCTATTTTATGTTTTTGCAGAAAGACTTCGGTCTCGTTAGTAGTTCCGCGTGGACTTCGACGTTTAGCTTGTTACCTCAGCTACGATCTTGTGCCCTCGGCATGATTTGGTAGATAGTCAGGCTACGAAGCCTTTTTTCCATTTGTAGATGTCTGTACTCAGACATGTTAAGCTTCCGCTCGTGCTTTGATTTGTATGCTTTGAACGTTGGGTCATGAGACCCCTGTTTGTAATATCTCACTCCTCGGAGCCTAATGAATACATACTTGAGTTGTAGAGTTATGTTGTGATGCCATGTTGTACTTACACATATCGAGCATATTGTGTGTATGTTTGAAATGCTTGGTATGTGTGGGATCTGACTATCTAGTTGTTTATCCTTAGTAGCCTTTCCTACCGGGAAATGTCTCCTAGTGCTTCCACTGAGCCATGGTAGCTTGCTACTGCTCCGGAACACTTAGGCTGGCCGGCATGTGTCCTTCTTCGTTCCTATATCTGTCCCTTCGGGGAAATGTCACGCGATGAATACCGGAGTCCTGTTATCCCGCTACAGCCCGGTTCACCGGAGTCTTGCTAGCCTAGTGCTACAGCCTGGATTCACTCGCTGATGACCGACACGTTCGATGTTGGGTCATGGATGCTGTCCTGTAAATTCGTGCCACTTTGGGTTTACGACTAGCCATGTCAGCCGGGCTCCTTATCATATGGATGCTAGCGACACTATCATATCGTGTGCCAAAAGGCATAAACGGTCCCGCAAAGGTAAAGCGACACCGTGGGAATACCGTGCGTGAGGCCGCAAAGTGATATGAGGTGTTACATGCTAGATCGATGTGGCATTGAGTCGGGTCCGACAGCTTTGGTATCGATGCTGATTGCTCAGAGGATTACCAAGCCAAACCGGTGAAGTTGAGTCTATAAATTCTTTAGTTATATAAGGGAATTGATTGTGGGATGGAACGTCAGGCTCTTTTTACTCCTTATACCTCATGGCCTTCTGATCTGAGTCAACCTCTTCTCTTCTATGGGGATTAAGAACTAGGCCTTCTCATCTATCTATCAGGATGACGTGTTACTAATCCATAGACTTATGAGATTGTTGGTTTTACGCCCCAGTTCAGTTTATACTACTTCCGTGTGTCCAAGTTGGTCTCGGAACCTTGATTTTGCGCTTCTGAGTGGTTATGCCACCATTTTTGTAGGATGTCTCAAATCATTTTGAGCATTTACAGCCGTTATGCTGTCAGAGTCATCCCAGGTTTCTAAATAGTCTAATGCATTTGCAAATCCTTTCTTTCCGTTCCCGATGTCCTTTTTGGTCAGAATAAGCACACTAACCGGTGCGTTGAGGTACTCTATTGCCTCGGTATATATGTTGGAGCTACTATTATGACCCTAGGTGTCTTAGAGAACCACCTAGTAATCTAGCCATGTTTTGTGTTCCTGGTGTGATAATTCTGGCCTTTATTCTCGAAAGCATCCCGTGATGCCACTTAGTAGAAGGTATTCTATTCCTGGGTTCTTGAACCCGAGATTCACCCTAATTACTTCATGTTGATAGTGTTTGCTAGTTCCTTTCGGTTATTAGTAACCTTGCGATAGTCCTCGAGGTCCGTGGTATTTCCTTCTTCCAAATACCATGAACCATTAAGGCAAAAGTTATTTGAACCATAAGATCACAATCAGAGTACTCTTGAGGAGTTCTCCATTCATAATCGTGACTCTGCCAGTCCTACCTCTCTGCATGGGTTATCCGGAAGAAACATGTTGAACTTGGTTCGACATACTAATCTATGCATCCACAACTCAGAAAGTTATATGTTCCTTGAGTTGTCCCTCTTAGTTGTCTTCTGACCCTCGTCTATCAATTGATAGACAGGAGTAGTTGTGCAACCGTGTTCATCGATGCCTATTATTATTGTGGTCCGTCGATCCATTCTATTCTGGAATGACTAGGAGAAACAAACTCCAGTACCCTGTCCATTTCTAGGATTGGGTCAAAGCAGTTTATTCCGCAGATCAAATGCCAATCTAGCTTCTAATCTGTTCCACCCTGGAGTATTGCCATCTTATGTCAAGAATGTCATGGGAATGGTACAACCTCTTATGAATTCTTGATACAGTGATACTCTCGCCATCATTTTTCATTCCTCGGTCCCTGTGTTGTTGCAACCGGAATACCGACAAATGGAATGTGATGTGTGAAATCAATACTCCTAGCAACCTCGTTGCCTGGTAGTAAATGGAAAATATTCTCATACTTAGTGTGTTGGTTATTAAATCATCATTCTAAGACAGATCGTGCTACCTAGTCCTTATTTCTGGTGCACTCTTCAATCAATGAGTCAGGATTTCAATCCCTTGCTTAATTGATCACATCATCTTGCCTCGGGAGCAAGATTGCTCTCGAGCTTAATAACATATTGGTGGTTCGTAATTTTCCGAATATCTTCTCAGAAGTATTACCAGGTTGTCACCTGACCGCTATGTAGGGTTCGTGATCAAGATGGTTTTCCATAAACCACCCGTTCTCCAAAAATCTGTGTTGGATACCCTGAGCTAGTTGGTAAACTGAACAACAACTTGGAGAGTTGGAGGATGAAAGTTTGTCCGACTTAGTTCATTTTCAAAGGGATATCCTTGTGTTTGTGTGGTTGTTAAAGAAAGATGATATCTTCACCGATTGGTCCCTGTGATCAGTTGTTGGATCTATTGCCTTGTCAAAATTTTGACTTGAATATGGGCTATCGACAAGTCAAGTCAGAACCAATGATATTCGTAATGTTGTCTTACCCGTGGTTGTTTCCTCGGGCATACACCGTTATATCCTTTGGTCTGACCGATGCTATCGCCTTGTTCACATAATTGTGGAATTCCACTTATATGGAAACCTAGATGAATTGTTGTTGGGCCCATCAGCAACATTTTTATCTCCTCCATGATTCGTGTTGAACATTCAGCTAGTATTGGAAACTTATATAAGCATTATCTTCGTGTTTCGTTCATGAAGAATATGCTTGGATGAAAGAAGTGACTTCCTCTAGTTCATGTGCATTGGATACAAGATGCCGCCGTAAATTCGAGAAAGCACGTTTTTACTTCCTATGGAATCATCCCGAGTCGGTCATGCACGTGCGAAGTATTCTGTGGTCTGTTAGACTGATCATCTTCGTTCCATATGAATTCCGTAGCACACCAAGCCACTGATTGATTTGTTCAAGGAGAAGAAGTTTCTTCTTAAGAGCTAGACTTATGCAAGGACTTCGATATCCTCGTTGATGGTTCCTCCCTGAACTCGGTAGTGTTTCGTTGTAAGAATACCAGGTGACCATGCTTGTCTGGGACAGCGTGTTCACATGCTTGTAGCAGAACCAGCTCATGTTTTGGAGCTTGCTACCGTAGTTCATCTCCCGAGAATCTCGCAATATCATCTCGTCGATTTGTGTTGCAACCTTTCCTTTTCAGACATGTTGTCTGAAGTATCCTGTTACTAACCAGATCTGAATCTCAGGTAGATATGATGGTTGGAACATTCCAACATTTGCATTTTGTTCCTAGTTTGCACCGTCTTTGTGCCATTTCACTATGGGCTGCCTTCTTAGTAACTCTTGTTCAGGATCATCCTCAAAAGTGGTCCTACCATGGGTCCCACCCATTCCCGATGATAAGCAAAAATCATCCATTGTGTTGTCTTCAACAAGGTAGTCCACATCATCCATCCTAGTCCGAGTATGCCATTCCTTCGAGCTCTTTCAATTGATCAATTGTAAATTGCCTTAAGATGGTATGAAGAGTTTCAATGATCTGTGGATCAAAAGTAATTCTTTTTGCCACTTAAGGGAGCAGTTCAATGAGTCACCTTTTTCAAGGTGCCCCGTTATGGGATCATGGAAATTATTTCCTCGCCACCTTGACACCATCCACCATCTTTCTAAGCGTGGAATTGTTGCCCACCAAATCAAACCCCGTCGTTTGTTCTTCCATCCCTCTCGATGTGTTTTGTGTCTCAACTCAAGATGTTTCAACATCTCATTCCGCGAGTTGAGATTGTATAGTTCGATCTTTGAGAAGATCAATCCTAGTAGAGTTCCTTTCCGCCGTCGTCGTCACGTGGATGAAGATCTCAAAAGCGAGGATGTCAAGATCAACGTATGCAACAAATCAACAACCTTATGAGGTGCAACCTGGATCGCAAAGATTTTGTTGGTCTTATGCCCCCCTCCATCTTCTTACCTCACGTCTTGAATCTCGGGACGAGATTCTTGTTTAGTGGGGGTGAGTTGTCACATCCCTAATTCTGGTCTGACCTATGCTAGCTTCCATGTGAGCATCATGTTTAAATTCAAATGAAACTTGAATTGAGGAATTTTCAAAAGCCTCAGAAAACCTCTAAAAATAACCAACATTTAAATCTTCTCAAATGAGTCCAATAAAATGTTCCTGTTATTCTATAGAATATTGGTAAGAGGTAAAATTCAAACCAATATTTTTGGAGTCACAGAAATATTTATTTTGGCCATTTGAATTGATACAATAACTATGTGCTTTGGATTTATATTTAACATATATTAAATATGACTCCAATAATTCTGGAAGTTGGTGAGTGGCTTTGTATATATTTTAGCAAGCCATATAATAACCTACAGAATTTATTAAAATGATTTAGTTGCTAAACTAAATCAAAACAGAGGAAGAAAAATAGAAAACAGAAACAAATAAAAGAGTGAGAGAATCTTACCTGGCCTCACCTGTGCAGCCCACCAACCGGCCTAGCACTGTAGCTGACTGGCCCAGCCCACCACTGCCACCTTCCCTGTCGTCTTCCCCCTTTGCCAGGAGGACGGACGCGTGCCCGACGCGCGCCACCGCCGTGCGCCACCTCCTCCTTGCCGCCCGCGCCCCTGGACGTCTGGACGACCTCCATGTCATCGCCCCGACCCCCTGGACCCCTCCATTCGCCCCCAACTCCTTTCCCTCGCCCGTTCCCCGCCATGGCCGAAACCTCCATGGATGCGCCGCCATAACCCCGCGCCCACAGCCACTCCCTCGCTCCATCTCTGCCTTCCCGAGCTCCGTATCATCTCCAGCTTCATCCTCGACGAGCCAAGCCTCGCCGGACGCCCTACAGCGCCGCCCCCGACGCCTTCTTCTTACTCGGGTCGCCGAGATCGCCTCCGCAGCCCCGCTCGCTCCGGCCCCTCCCCGAGCTCACCGACTCGCTCATCGTGTTCTACATGAGCTTCTAATCATCCTCCCCATCTCTGTTCTCTCTCTTGCACGCCGTAGCCGCCACGCCCCTCTCGCCCATCAAGGCCGCCAAGATTTCGCCACGACACGACTCCAGCGACCATTTGGTCCAGGCGTCGTGTCCAACATGCTTGCCGCCTCGCCTAGCTGCTGTAGGTGCCATGAACACGATACCACAACCAATGCAGCTCCGTAGCCACAAACATCCGAACGCCGGCGCCGCCCCGAGCTCGTTTTCGGCGAGCTCCGGCCGTCCCCGCTGCTGCCGCATGCCTCCCTGGATGCGGGCGAGCACCAGCTCCCCGAGCGTGCTCTCGGCCGCCCGTTTGGTCGCCGGAGACGCAAACCCGAGCCCCTCCACCGCGTCTGGCCTCGCCGGCGTCATGTCGCCGGTGGGTTTGACCCCCCTGACCGTTGACTGGGTGGGCCTAGTTTGACCCCCTGGGTCACTGACATGTGGGCCACCCTTGTTAATTACTCCCTCTGTAAACTAATATAAGAGCGTTTAGATCACTACTTTAGTATTCTAAACGCTCTTATATTAGTTTACAGAGGGAGTATTAGTTAGGTTTGTTTAGCGCTAATTAACCTAGATTAGTGCTTAACCTAACACTAACTAACTCTGTTTAGTTAGTTAACTAACCACTGACACATGGGTCCCACAGGTCAGGGTTGACCTGGCCGACCCAGTTGACCGCTGACGTGACCGTGACGCAGTGGTGACGCATTAATTCAATTACTGGAATTATTCTTATACATGAAATTCCAGAAAATAGTACAAACTTCTAAAAATCATAGAAAATCAACCGTAACTCCAAATGAAATAATTTATATATGAAAAATGATCAGAAAAATCCAATCTATCCATCTGTACCATTTTCATGCATGTTAGAACAACTTATGGCTCCTGGCTAGGCCAAATCATTAAATGGCATTCAAGAAATCACATATGGAGTTTGGAATTTGAACCTAGTGTTCAAACCAACTCCATTTAATTTGTTGCTAGTTGCATTAGGCCAATCAACAGCATATTGCCATGTCACATTCATGCATCATTTTGTTGCATGGCATTGGTTGTGTTTCCTCTTTGCTTGTCGATGATTGTTCCCTCTGAAAGTGCAACTAATCCCCGGGTGGTTTTGGTAATTAATAACAACATATATATCATTGAACTAATTGTTTCTTGAGAATATTTCAGAAAGTTCAGTGATATGGGTATGGCAATGACTGATGATGTGGACCCCTCAAAATGCTAAGGAAAACATTGGCAAAAGCTCAAGACTCCATTTTTGGTTTAGTGATCCAAGATCACATTGAGTCCATAGGAAAGCCAATACTATTAAAAGGGATGAGGTTATGATGATGATCTGGTTGCTCAAAGTGCTTAGTGATTTATCTCTCAAACTATCAGCAATCTTTCATTCCAACATATACTCATAAGTAATCTCGGTCCCACCGATTCCATAAACTCACCACACCGAGATGAACCACCTCACCATATACCCAAACCCTAGAAATTTCGGATTTTCCGATTCCAAACTCGGTCTTACGAAACTAGTGTTGCCAACCTTCAGAACCTTCAGACTCAAATCGGTGTCACCGAGATGAGAAAGTCGGTCCCACCGAGATTGGCAAACCCTAGTCTTTGGAAGAATCGGACTAACCGAGATTGTATTTTGGTCCCACTGAAAATCCCAACGCTCACAAGATTTGAACTTTCGGTCTCACCGAGTTGTCAACTTCGGTCCGACCGAGATTGGTCAAATGTGTGTAACGGTTGGATTTTGTGTGGAGGCTATAAATACCCTCCACCTCCTCTTCATTCGTGGAGAGAGCCATCGAAAGAACTACCACTCCTACCTTACATTTCGAGAAGAAAACTACCTACCCTTGTGTTGAGATCAAGTTGCTCCACTCCCACCATATGAAACTTGATTTCTAGTCTTCCCAAGTTGCTTTCCACTCAATCCTTCTTCCACCACAGCCAAATCAGTGAGGAGAGTTGAGTGTTGGGGAGATTATCATTTGAAGCACAAGAGCAAGGAGTTCATCATCACCAACACCATCTATTACCTTTTGGAGGGTGGTGCCTCCTAGATTGGTTAGGTGTCGCTTGGGAGCCTCCGTCAAGATGTGGAGTTGAACCAAGAAGTTTGTAAGGGCAAGGAGATCGCCTACTTCGTGAAGATCTACCCGAGTAAGGCTAGTCCTCCGTGGACGAGGCCATGATGGCATAGACAAGGTTGCTTCTTCGTGGACCCTTCGTGGGTGGAGCCTCCGTGGACTCTCGCAGCTGTTACCCTCGTGGGTTGAAGTCTCCATCAACGTGGATTGACGATAGCACCACCTATCGGAACCACGAGAAAAATCTCCGTGTTCCAAATTGCGTTTGCTCTTCTCCACCTCTTATTTACTACATGTGCAATTTACTTTCGCTGCCATTACTCTAGAATTGCATGTGTAGGGTGATACTTGACTTGGTCATCATTGTGAACTTGCTAAAACTTGTCTTAATCAAAAGGCTAAACTTTTAAGTTGTCAAGTAGTCTAATCACCCCCTCTAGACATACTTCCGATCCTACAAGTGGTATCGAGCTTTGGTCTCCATTGGATTGGTTTCATTGCATTGACTCCATAAGCTTGGTTTCACAACCTAGGAGAGTATGGCGCCTAGTGAGGGTAATTTTCAGAGAGGTCCTTACTTTGATGGTTCAAATTTTGCTAGTTGGAAGCATAAAATGAAAATGCATATTCTTGGACATAACCCTGCCGCATGGGGCATTATTTGTGTTGGCTTGCAAGGTGAGTTCTTCGAGGAAGGAAAAGTTCCGGATCGAAGGTTACAGCGGATGAGTTGCGGATGTTCGAACAATGCTCAAGCTTGTGACATTCTCTTCAATGCTTTGTGTCCCGAGGAGTTCAACAAGATCAGCCGCCTTGAGAATGCAAAAGAGATTTGGGATACTTTGGTCGAAATGCACGAAGGTACCGAGTCCGTGAAGGAATCAAAGCTAGATGTTCTTCAAGGTCAACTTGACAAGTTCAAGATGATGGAAGGTGAAGGAGTCGCTGAAATGTACTCTAGGCTTGCTCTCATCACCAATGAGATTGCCGGCTTAGGAAGCGAAGAAATGACCGACCGATTCATCATCAAGAAGATTCTCAGAGCTTTGGATGGAAAGTATGACACCGTGTGCACTTTGATCCAAATGATGCCAAACTACAAGAATCTCAAGCCTACCAAGTCATTGGAAGAATTGTTGCTCATGAGATGACACTTAAAGATAAGGAAGAGCTTCACAACAAGTCAAGTGGTGCTTACAAAGCTACAGTTGAAGCTCCCACAACCTCAAGTGACAAGCTGGTTTCCAATGAAGAGATAAGCCTAATGGTGAAGAACTTCAACAAATTCTACAAGAGTAGAAGTAAAGAAAGAAGCTCAAAGTCTAGATCATATGATGAAAAGAGATCTTCTAGTCGTGATCGAAACTGCTACAATTGTGGAAGACCCGACACTACTCAAATGAGTGTTCGACTCCCCACAAGAGAAGAGAAGAATCTCCAAGAAGAAGAAGCTCAAGAGAAGAGTCACCTCGGAAAGAGAGAAGGAGTAGAGATGATCGTTATGAACGAAGATCCTCTCGGAGAAGCAAGGATTCGGAAAGGAAAGACAAGTCATCAAGGAGCTACACAAGAAGAAAACATCAAGCTCATGTTGGTGAATGGGTCTCCGGCTCGACCGACAATCACTCCAAAAGAAGCTATCACTCCAACTCCGAATACTGATCAAGATGAAGGTGTTGCGGTCTTGCTCTCGTGTCCTCCAACTCCAACTCCTATGACTTGTTTGATTCTCCAAATGAGGGAATTGGAAGATGCTTCATGGCTAAAGGCCCCAAGGTATCACACCCTGAATTCATTGACTTTGATAGTGATGAAGATGACTTGCTTGGTGAAGATGAGCTTTTACATGACAAATCTAGTGAGCTTAGTAATGATGAACATGCTAGTAGTCTTTATAGTCGAGAAGAGTCGAATGACAATGCTATGAAGGTGATTGAGCATCTAACTAAAGAACTAAACACTCTTAAGTTAGCTCATGAAACAACTCAAGAAGATCATAGAGAGCTCCTAAGATCTCATGAGAAGCTACGCCGAGAAGCTCAATCTAGAGCAAGAACATGAGTTTCTAAAAGCTATCAATGATGATCTTCGAAAGAAGAGTTCTTCATATCTTGCCAAACGACTTCTCTTGTCTAATTTCTTGCCACCTATTAAAACTAAGCATGACAAGCATAAGAAAAATTCTTCATCTAGTAGTAACAATAATCATGCAAAATCAAATATTGTTGCTTCTAGTAGTTCTCTTGATTCCACTAACAATGTTTCAAGCCAAGTTTCACTTGAGCAAGAAAATAGTCTATTGAAAGGGATTATAGAGAAAGGTGTCTACAAGAGCCTTGCCGAAGCAAGAACTTTGAGGAAATTGTTCGCAAACAAGGAAGACACGGAAGAATCAAGGAATTGGTTTTGAGCGAAAGTTCAACGCCGAGGGTGTTGAATGGGAAGAAGGTCAATATCCCACTCCAAAGTTTGTTTCTCAAAAGGAGAAGTATGATCCTACTTCTTCCAATGTGGAACAAGCTCAAGATGACCTTCCACCACAAGACCACAAGCTAAAAGGCAAGGACAAGCTTCAAGAGGAGATTGATGCATTCATTGAAGCACCCAAGGCCATGGTCAAGTGGGTTCCCAAGGCAACTTCAAGTTCTACTTCGTCAAGCTCAACTACTACCCCAAGGATTCCCATCAAGATGATGTGGATCCCGAAGAAGAAGAACTAGAAAGTTCTTGAGGGTGACTCCGCCAACAATCTTCACTCACATTCATTTTGGCAAGAACTTGTGCAATCAACTTCCACATCCTGCACTAGTTCATGGAGTCACAAACCCTCATGTAGGTAAGTCAAGGGACAAGGTAATCATTGCTTTCATGGACATCATCTATTGTGTACTTCAATCTATGTCCATGGATATCCTTGTTTGTTCCTTGTGGGACTAACCCATGTAGGTATTGAAAGTGCCCGAATCCAAAGGATTGCTCCCAACTCTTGATGATCTTCATCAACATTGAGCATCCACATCTTCAACATCTACATGAAGTCTTCAACGACAACCCAAGGTTAGTTTGACCCTTTAAAAGGGTTCTCACATCAAGGGGAGCTTTGCTTTTAAGAATTGAGCTAAAGCATCTTCAAATGATGTGAACACATTAATGCTTTATGTAAAAGTGGTAACCCCACTTGTGCTTAAACGATGAGTATGACCTATGATCAAATGTTCTCATTTGACTCCTAAGTCAATATACTCATATATAGATGACCTAGTCATCGCCAAATTGTGTGCTAGTTGCTAGAGTTGTGTTTGTGCATGTTTGACACATGTTTCATTTGCTATCTTATTGTGTGAGCATGTTGGATGCATGATTTTATCCATTCGAGGACATCCATTTGTTGCTTTGGTCTTTTGGATTTTTCTTTTTGACCAAATGGATGGACAAGAATGCCTAAGTTCCTCCCCTAGCTATCTATGCTTTCTTGTCTCAAATTCTATTCATGCTTATATCACAAACTTTGAACAAGTCTTTTTCGGACAGACCGAGTGAGGAGCACTCGGAGCCACCGATCCGTCAAGAGCTTAAATTCCAAAACCTTCTAAGTACTTTCGGTCAAACCAATATACTCAAATCGGATGACCAAATCACTTGATTGATCTAGGTTTTCACCTCGGTGAAACCGAAGTTGCAGATTTCGGCGTGATCAAGTGAGTAATCGCTTGCGCTAACCATCTCGGTCCCACCGAGTTTTCCAACTCGGTCCCACCGACAGCCGAAGGGTATATATACCCGAGGGCAGCGCGCGTTGATTACTCCTTCAAAACGTCTCGCCCTCAAACCCTTCGCTGCCGTCGCCGTGGTCTCCGGATCGTCTCCGCCATCGCCTGTGCGCCCTCGCCGCGGGTCTCCATCGCCGTCAACGGTCTATCTCATCGCGCCGTTGCCGCCGTAGTGAAACTCCACCTAGTTGGGTGAGTTTCGATCCCTCTCGTGCTTCAACCTCTGATTCAATGCACGATAGGTTTTGCCTAGCTTCTTGCCAAGTTTGAAATCTTCCTATCCAGCAGATTAGTTCTTAGAACGAAATTCGAGTGAAAAATTTTAGGGTTAGGTTTCGCGAACACATCTCGGTGTGACCGATTCTACATTATCGGACTGACCGATTTGGCCTCTGGCCTTTGCACTGCACTTTTCGGTCCAACCGAGTTGTGCAAATCGGTAAGACCGAAATGAGGATTTAGTGAAACCCTAGTGTTCTCGGCTAGACCGAAACCCATATCGGTCCAACCGAAAGTGGTGTGAATGGTTCTGTTTAGACACTTCGGATTCACCGAATTTTAGACTCGGCCAGACCGAAATGCATTCTGTGAAAACCTAAAACTGAAGTTTGAACTCATTCTTTTTGCAAAAACTTCTGCAGTTTGTGATAACTCTTCTATTCCGCCTATACCTATTCTATTCACAGGTTGTCAGTCATGTCTAATGCAAGTGACAGCCAGAACAGGTCTGAATCACCAGTTGAGATTCCAGAGGCAGGCACTAGTCCTGAAGCCAGCAGTTTTTCTGATGATGGAGAGAGGAGCACCCCAAGTGGTTTGCCTCCTGCTGCCACCAGGGCCAGGAAGAAGAGAAATTCTGATGAGGAGGATTCTGACTTTGTTGCTGAGGAGGAGATTACTTCAAAGCCAAAGAGGAAAGTGGTTGCCAAAGACTATCAAGGGCAACATACCAAGAAAGGCACCAGCAAGGTAAAGAAGTCCATAGTTGCAAAGAAGCTGAGCATGGAAGAAGAAACCTCCAAAGAAGATAAAGAAAACTTCCAAGAGGAAGAGGCTAGTTCATGATGAAGCGATGATGATTACGATGAGGAAGCACCCCACCTCCTCGAAGCCTAAGTTGATGGGAGATGCCATCGAGGCAGGAGCACCTACCAAATCTAAGCCATCAGCTCCAAAGAAAGGCAGCCCAAGCCAAACCTGCCGCCAAGCCCAAGAAAACAAGGAGAAACATTCCTGCTTCAGAGAAGAAGAAGGACAATGTGCCACTGCTGAATCGATGAAGAGGCACATGTGTTGTTGAAACTTAGGCGAAACTGCCATCCATAATGATGCTCATCCTCGGCGAAAATATGAAGGAAAGGAAGGACAAAGGTCTCGGGCTATGGAGGCAAGTTGATCCATATGCCACCAGAGAAGGACAGCTGTTGACTCAAGGTTCCACACCGAGAGCAACAAGATTTCTATGAGGCAGTGCTTATGGACAAGAAGCCAATTGTTGCCGACACCGATCGTTGACCGGAAATACATCGACGGTGAAGAGCACGAGACTACTTCCCACGTGCATGAGAGCTTCACCGCATGTGGAGTTGCAGAGTTCGTTGGTCGAAGTCGATCGCTTGGAATGATGAGATGATCATGCGGTTCTATGCCACAAAGCACACTTCTATCCGGATGGTAGAATTGTATGGATGATGAAGGCGTAGATTCTCTTCAACAGTTGAAGAGTGGGCAGCACTTCAACGCTCCAAAGATCAAGAGATGATGATGTTGATGTTTATGGAATCCCCAAGAAGAATCACGAGTCTATGAGGAACATGTACAATGAGGTACCAGCCAAGGATGTTGAGATATGGAAGCTTGGATCAGTGTATCATCTTGAGCAGGTCTCCCAACCACCAACACTATTCGAGGCATACCTTGATGCCCAAGTCGAGACCATCGCATGATAAGAGGCTATTCTATCAACATGCTGCACATTCTAGATCGAAGACACCTTTTAAGGTGATGGACACGATAGTTGAGACTATCAAGAGGACAAGAAGAGCCGTAAGAGGTCATGTGGGTTTGCCCGCACATTCAGATGCTCATCAATGCCAAGTTTGGCACGGGCACCTACTTGTTGGATAGACCCCACTTGCCACCGCAGCCTGAACATGAAGACAATGAAGTTGTAATGGTGAGGATGATCCCACATCTATTGAAGGACAAGCTAAGTCTGAAGCTGCCAAACAAGCCAAAGCTGAGAAGGAAGCAAAGAAGAAGAAGCAAGAAAGCCCAAGAGCGTTGGAGAACAACTTCTTGAAGCTACCCAGAGGATTGAACCACGCCTGGCCAAGATAGTGCGTCTCGGGAGAGTCTTGAGAGGATAGTTGAAGACAAGTTCCATGCTCGATGTCAAGTCGATGAAGTGTGTCACCGCCAACAAGCTTGAGGCGACATTGAGGAAGCTAAGAGGAGAAGGCAGAGCTCATGAAGGAGATGCGCAGGAGGACCTTGTTGAGGATGACTATGAGCAGCCTGCCCAGTCCCCACAAAGCCCAGATCACTGCTATTCCAAAGGATGACCCTGTGGCTACAAAGATCAAGACCACCCACAGCTCCATCAGTTCCAGCTCCAGCTCCAGTATCCACTCCTCCAGCTCCACAGACTTCAGCCGAAGCCTTTGCATATGCAGCTATCTCCACTCCATCGACGCAGACAGGAGCCGCCAGCAGAGTCCCTAGTGACGCTTAGCTCTATACTTTTCGAACTTTTTGGTAACTTGTTGCCAAAGGGGGAGAAATTGTATAGATCATAGGACTTTGAGAGAGAGAGTGCTCGTTTTTGCTCTTTCGTTTGCGGTTTTCCTTGAGATACTTTTGAGTTCTTCGAGACATTTCGTGTGTTTGATACTACGCTTGCTCTATCTTGATGAGTGCTTGATCATACTATGCTTAATGTGTGCTTAATGCTTATCATATTCTATTCATATCTTGTATGATCATTTACTCATGTCTTGGTGATTGGGTGCATGCTATTCATTCTTATCATTTTGTGCGCTCCACCAAGATGTATGTGACATGGAAGAGTGACCCATGATCCTAATCGATTGTGCATTTGCATTCAAACGCAAATCTTAAATAATGCACAAATTTAGGGGGAGCTCTTGCTTATCACATACTTCTCAAAGCGACGTTGTTATTCATTGATTATATCATTTGTCGAAGCTTTGATCTATATGTTGTCATCAATTACCAAAAAGGGGGAGATTGAAAGTGCAACTAATCCCCGGGTAGTTTTGGTAATTAATAACAACATATATATCATTGAACTAATTGTTTCTTGAGAATATTTTAGAAAGTTCATTGATATGGGTATGGCAATGGTGATGATGTGGACCCTCAAAATGCTAAGGAATGGCAAAAGCTCAAGACTCCATTTTTGGTTTAGTGATCCAAGATCACATTGAGTCCATAGGAAAGCCAATACTATTAAAAGGGATGAGGTTATGATGATGATCTGGTTGCTCAAAGTGCTTAGTGATTTATCTCTCAAACTATCGCAATCTTTCATTCCAACATATACTCATAAGTAATCTCGGTCCCACCGATTCCATAAACTCACCACACCGAGATGAACCACCTCACCATATACCCAAACCCTAGAAATTTGGATTTTCCGATTCCAAACTCGGTCTTACGAAACTAGTGTTGCCAACCTTCAGAACCTTCAGACTCAAATCGGTGTCACCGAGATGAGAAAGTCGGTCCCACCGAGATTGGCAAACCCTAGTCTTTGGAAGAATCGGACTAACCGAGATTGTATTTTCGGTCCCATCGAAAATCCCAACGCTCACAAGATTTGAACTTTCGGTCTCACCGAGTTGTCAACTTCGGTCCGACCGAGATTGGTCAAATGTGTGTAACGGTTGGATTTTGTGTGGAGGCTATAAATACCCTCCACCTCCTCTTCATTCGTGGAGAGAGCCATCGAAAGAACTACCACTCCTACCTTACATTTACGAGAAGAAAACTACCTACCCTTGTGTTGAGATCAAGTTGCTCCACTCCCACCATATGAAACTTGATTTCTAGTCTTCCCAAGTTGCTTTCCACTCAATCCCTTCTTCCACCACAGCCAAATCAGTGAGGAGAGTTGAGTGTTGGGGAGATTATCATTTGAAGCACAAGAGCAAGGAGTTCATCATCACCAACACCATCTATTACCTTTTGGAGGGTGGTGCCTCCTAGATTGGTTAGGTGTCGCTTGGGAGCCTCCGTCAAGATGTGGAGTTGAACCAAGAAGTTTGTAAGGGCAAGGAGATCGCCTACTTCGTGAAGATCTACCCCGAGTAAGGCTAGTCCTCCGTGGACGTAGGCCATGATGGCATAGACAAGGTTGCTTCTTCGTGGACCCTTCGTGGGTGGAGCCCACCGTGGACTCTCGCAGCCATTACCCTCCGTGGGTTGAAGTCTCCATCAACGTGGATTGACAATAGCACCACCTATCGGAACCACGAGAAAAATCTCCGTGTCTCCAAATTGCGTTTGCTCTTCTCCACCTCTTATTTACTACATGTGCAATTTACTTTCCGCTGCCATTACTCTAGAATTGCATGTGTAGGGTGATACTTGACTTGGTCATCATTGTGAACTTGCTAAAAACCTGTCCTAATCAAAAGGCTAAACTTTTAAGTTGTCAAGTAGTCTAATCACCCCCCCCCTCTAGACATACTTCCGATCCTACACCCTCCCAATAGACGTGGTTTCGACAATGAGTTCGATGACACGGATGAAGAACTATATTATCTTCAGAAGTGCCCGGCAAGCAAAACCCCCTTGTTCATTCTGATACAATCCCACTCTCTTGCTCCTGCTCTCTTTTACTGCATTAGGACAACAACGTCTCATCTGTTACTTGCTGCGGTAGTTGAACCCCTTACCCTCTGCATGACCTGTCATGGCCACAGTAAATAGATGAAACCCACTATCATGAGTAGGAGTTGTTTGAGCCCTGATGTGCCTACTCAATCATGCTTGTTTGTCATGCCTGCTACTGCTTAGAGTTGAGTCAGGTCTGATTCATCGGGGATGAATCGAAGGTGTGTGAACATGTCCTACTGTTGAGAGCTAAGTGTGTGAACACGATTTGGTAAAGGTAGCGGTGAGAGGCCATGTAGGAGTACATGGTGGGTTGTCTCATCGAAACCGTCCTCAGGAACTGAGATCTGTGTTTGTGATCCATGAACAGTTACTACCACACATTGGAATCCTTAATTGACTCTCTCGGCTTCTTAGCCACCCTTGTTCTCTGTCCAGGAGTTGCAACTAGCTCCTTGTGTTTGTAGGATATGTGTTGGAGGCCGTGCGTAGCGCTGACCCTAGGGGTGGGCTATGATGCGGTAGATACACCGTGGCACGGTGTACCGGGCGCCCGTTTGGTGTCTCGGGAACCCTGCTCACATCGTTCGGGGCCGTATGTGGAAACCTCGGCCGGACTCCCAGTGGATGGAACCTGAATAGGAGATAAACCTGGACTAGAGACTTGAGTGTTTAGGTAGGCCGTGGCCGACACCCTCGCCAGGCTTCCGCGTGAAGGTTGCCGAGATACATGACGTGTACATGGGGGTAAGTGGCGAGAGCGTGTGTGAAGAAGTACACCCCTGCAGGGTTAACATCATCTATTCGAATAGCCGTGTCCGCGGTAAAGGACTTCTGGGTTGCCTATAACAGTTCATAGACAAGTGGAAGTGGATACTCTACAATACGCAAGATCAGCGTGAGTGCTATGGATGGCGTTCTCATAGGGAGACGGGAGCGGATCCATAGTGGTGTATTGATATGGTGAATATGTGGACTCGTGTGCGCCACCTCAAAAGAGATACTTGCAGTAGTAGTTCAGGATAGCCACCGAGTCAAAGCTGGCTTGCTGCAGTTAAACCCCACCATCCCCTTTTTTGGTAATGATGCATATGTAGTTAGTTCTAATGTAAGTCTTGCTGGGTACATTTGTACTCACGTTTGCCTATTTTATGTTTTTGCAGAAAGACTTCGGTCTCGTTTGTAGTTTCGCGTGGACTTCGATGTTTAGCTTGTTACCTCAGCTACGATCTTGTGCCCTCGGCAAAATTTGGTACATAGTCAGGCTTCCCAGCCTTTTTTCCATTTGTAGATGTCTGTACTCAGACATGTTAAGCTTCCGCTCGTGCTTTTATTTGTATGCTCTGAATGTTGGGTCATGAGACCCCTGTTTGTAATATCTCGCTCCTCGGAGCCTAATGAATACATACTTGAGTTGTAGTGTTATGTTGTGATGCCATGTTGTATTTACACATATCAAGCATATTGTGTGTATGTTTGAAATGCTTGGTATATGTGGGATCTGACTATCTAGTTGTTTATCCTTAATAGCCTTTCTTACCTGGAAATGTCTCCTAGTGCTTCCTTCGAGCCATGGTAGCTTGCTACTTGCTCCGAACACTTAGGCTGGCCGGCATGTGTCCTTCTTCGTTCTCGTGGTACGTCCCTTCGGGAAATGTCACGCGATGAATACCGGAGTCCTGTTAGCCGCTTCTGCCCGGTTCACGAGTCCCGCTAGCCTAGTGCTACACTGGATTCACTCACCGATGACCGACACGTTCGATGCTGGGTCATGGATGCCTATCCCTGTAAGTTTGTGCCACTTTGGGTTTACGATTAGCCATGTCAGCCCGGGCTCCTTATCATATGGATGCTAGTGACACTATCATATACGTGTGCCAAAAGGCACAAACGGTCCCGGGCAAAGGTAAAGTGACACCCGTGGGAATACCGTGCGTGAGGCCGCAAAGTGATATGAGGTGTTACATGCTAGATCGATGTGGCATTGAGTCGGGGTCCTGACAACTACATCTCTGAAGTCCTCACACCTTCGAAGCAAAGGTATCCGCATTACCAGAAGCTAGTATATGGAATTTATCTAACTGCAAAGAAGGTGGCACAATATTTTCAGGAAAACACTTGGTCATGATGATAAGCGACGCTCCACTATATGAAATCATGAACAATAGAGATGCCACTGGCCGAGTGGCCAAGTGGGCCATTGATCTCCTCCCGTTGGACATCAGGTTTGAAGCCAAGAAGGCCATCAAATCGCAAACCCTGGTAGATTTCTTGGCCATATGGATTGAGCAAGAACAGCATGTCCCGAGTGTTCTCGAACACTAGATGATGTTCTTCAACGGCTCCAAGATGCTTCACGGCTCCGGGGCCGGAGTGGTCTTGGTTTCTCCTAAAGGCAATCGACTCAGTTACATTGTTTAGCTTCACTTTGACTCCTCCAACAATGAAGATGAATATGAAGCACTCCTGTACGGGCTACAAATGGCAATCTCTCTGGGGATTCGCCGACTGATGATCTATGGCGACTCGGACCTAGTGGTGAATCAGGTCATGAAGGAATGGGACATCCGTAGTCCGGCAATGACTGGCTACTACAATGCCGTCAGAAAGTTGGAGAAACACTTGAAGGGATGGAGCTTTACCATGTGCCGCGTCTCAAGAAGCAAGCGACCGATGGCCTAGCCAAGATGGGTTCCACTCAGAAGCCAGTACACAAGAATGTGTTCCTGGAACACCTGCACTTGCCCACTATCAAGGAAGATCCTTTTGTGGAAGAGCCCCCGCAGCCAGTCAGACCTTCCAATCCGACTATAGAAGACATTCCCGCATTAATCGATTTGGTCCAAGAGAAGGAGGTTTGACCAAGTTACAACACTCTGTGCAAAAGCAGAATGAAACTCTCCGAGAGTATATCCAGCAGTGGACCACTCTGCATAACACGGTGGAGAATGTCACCGAACACCAGGCAATATGCACCTTCAAGGTCGGAGTCAGGTACCAGGAGCTGAACATGAAGTTCGGCCAAACAAAGACCTCGACTCTCAGTCAGGCTATGGAGATAGCTAACCGGTTTTCGCTTAAGCTAAAAAAACCGAGTGAGGATCCGCTCCACACTCGGGGGCTTAGCCGTGAACCAGCTTTCGCCTAAGCCGAAAAAAACTATCCGAGTGAGGATCCGCTCCACATTCTAGGGTTAGCCGTGAACCAGCTTTCGCCTAAGTTAAAAAACAATCCGAGTGGGATCCGCTCCACACTCGGGGGCTTAGCCGCGAACTGCTTTTGCCTAAGTTAAAAAACAATCTGAGTGAGGATCCGCTCCACACTCAGGGGCTTAGCCGCAAACCAGCTTTCTCCTAAGTTAAAAGACATTCCGAGTGAGGATCCGCTCCACACTCGGGGGCTTAGCCGCGAACCAGCTTTCACCTAAGTTAAAAGACAATCTGAGTGAGGATCCGCTCCACACTCTGGGGCTTAGCCACGACCAACTTTCGGCTAAGTTAAAAAACAATCCGAGTGAGGACCGGCTCCACACTCGGGGGCTTAGCCGCGAACCAGCTTAGCCGTACAGATAGGATCCTGCCATATCTCCTTGGTGGGACCGCGGGAAGAGGACAGTGACAGCCTTGCAACGTTTTCCTGGGATGCGTTGGAATCGCCGTCTCGCGAATCGGGGAGCGGCACATGCAGGTACGGACGAAATGGGCATGTGGAGTCCATGCAAACTTTCTAAGTGTGCCTATCGGAGTGCAGTTGCACCCATGCAACATGCAGCGTACGTAATACACAGCTAGAGGAAGAACCAGCAGATGTGCCCACGCCAGCTAATGATATTGGGTTGGAACAGGTTCCCGCTTCGCCACTCCGTGAGGGAGGGGCTGTGCCGCAGCATGGAGACATTGAGAGGATGCGGGCTGAGATGTACATATCTCTCTCTCCATTGTTACCATTACCACCTAGTCGGTCCGGCGTAGCGCAAACTCGTAACCCGAGGAAGAAGAGAAGAATGGAGGGTACGCCAAGGAGGAATGCGAGGTTGGCCAAGCATGGGGCGTCAAAGAAGCAGCAAGTTCTCATCCGTAAACTATGTTTGGCACATGAAGGGGAAGTCATCTCGGAGGATGCGCTAAAGATGTATGTGGAGTTGTTCTCTCTGCCGCTTTCGGACGCACACATTGCCGCGATTTTGGCGTTGTTCGGTTGGGAGTCACCGGCTGTGCCCCTCAAGGGGACGGCAATGTGCTGATGGCCATGCCGGTGGCTTGGTAGGATATTATCATGAATACTCAACCATTGAGAATGATAGTGTGGAATGTTTGTAGGCTAAACGTACCTGCTCGGCGGAACACGGTTTACCAGGTGGTCAGGGCAGCCAGCCCAACCATATTGTGTCTCCAAGAGACAAAGTTGCATGATGTATCCGTGAATGTTGTACGACAATGCCTCGATGCTAAATTTGAGAAGTTTTTCTATTTTCCCGTGTTGGGAACGCGTGGAGGGATTTTGGTGGCTTGGGATGCCGCTTGGTCCACCTCTCTAACCTGCACCTTACCAATCATATGCTAACGGTGCTAACTAAATGTCCAGAGGATGAGCAACATTGGTGGCTCATGTGCGTGTATGGCCCGCAAGAGGAGTCTGACAAGGTGGAGTTTCTGCAAGACTTGGTGGATATTAGAGACTTGCACGTTGGGCCTTGGCTTCTGGCCATGGATTTCAACCTCATTGCTTGTGAGGAGGACAAGAACAATGCCATGATCAATCGCAGGATGTTGGGAAGGTTTCGCTCAAAGCTTAATTCCCTCGAACTGAAGGAGATATACTTGAATGGAAGAAGATACACGTGGTCGAATGAAAGGAGAGTTGCCACCTTAGAGAAAATCAATCACATGTTCATGTTGAATGAGTGAGATATGGCATACCCAACTTTCTTTCTCTCAGCTTTGGGTACCGTGATTTTCGACCAATGTCCATTGGTGCTCGATATGAATGTTTGTATCAGTACGAAAAGCCGGTTCAAGTTTGAGTCGTTTTGGACTAGAGCGGAAGGGTTTATGGATGTGGTTAAATTGGCTTGGAGCTCAACACCTGATGGTTCAAATGATTATCTCACGCTTCAGAACAAGCTAAAAGCCAATGCGGTGAGCCTCCAAAGGTGGAGTGACAGGTGGATTGGGAATGTGAAGCTGCAAATAGCTATTGCTTTCGAGGTTATCAAGCAACTTGACACAACCATGGAAGGAAGAATCTTATCTGATGCTGAGTGGGAGCTGAGGAAGTGCCTGAAGAAGAAGCTGCTTGGCTTGAGCTCCTTGGAGAGGACTATTGCGAGGCAAAGGTCTCAGATACTGCAACTACGTGAAGGGGGCAGCAATACTAGGCTTTTCTATCAACATGCCAGTCATCGGCAGAGGAAGAATACCATATGAGTGGTGAAACATAATGGGAACCTATATGCTGGGCAGGAGGAAGTTGCGTCAGCAGTTGATGCATACTTTGGTGCGACATTTGTGCCTCGGAGGCTAGGAATCATACTAGCAATCTGGGTATTCTTGGACTGCCACACCTCGACTTATCTCATCTGGAGCAACTGTTTACAGCTGACGAAGTGGAGAAGGTAATCAAAAGCATGCCACTAGACAAGGCCCCGGGACTGGACGGGTTTACCGGCAGGTTCTATGCAACATGTTGGAGCATCATCAAGGAGGACTTCATGAAGGCAATGGACTGTTTATACAAAGGATACAAAGGAGACATGAGGGGTTTAGCCGCCATAAACAAGTCTCTTGTCTCCCTTTTGCCTAAGAAGGAAGGAGCACTGGAGGTGGGAGATTTTTGGCCAATAAACCTTGGGGCCATCAAGATATCTGAGAAAGTGCTCTCTTGTCGGTTGGTGGAGGAGCTGCCCAAGCTAGTTGGTAATCACCAAAGCGCATTTGTGAAGGGCAGATCTTTGCATGATAACTTCATGCTTGTGCAGAGCATGGCGCGGAGATAGCACGCTCTGAAGAGCTCATCTGTTCTGCTCAAGCTTGACATCTCAAAAGCCTTTGACTCGGTAAAATGGCCGTTCCTTCTTAAGGTTTTGCAACACATGGGCTTCGGACCGAGGTGGAGATCATGGATATGTGGGATTCTTGCAACATCAACAACTAAGATCATAGTGAATGGCGACCCGGCTGACACAATTTACAACTGCAAAGGGCTACAGCAGGGTGACCCCATCTCACCAATGCTATTCATCCTAACTATGGAGCCCCTACAAAAGATGTTCGAGGTGGCTATGAGTCGAGGCGTAATGTCACCACTAGGGCGAGAAGGGATGTGAAAGCGCTTGTCCATCTTTGCGGATGACGTAGTATTGTTCGTCAAGCCCAATCCGCTCAATCTTCAAGTCTGCAAGTGCTTATTTGAGCTGTTTGGAGAGGCAGCCGGGCCGAGCATCAACTTGCGCAAGTCTGCAGCGCTACCTATTAGGTGCTCTGAGGATGAGATATCTATGGCATGTAGTGAGCTCGAGTGTCCCTTGGGATCATTCCCGATCAAGTACCTTGGGTTACCACTATCGTTAAGGAAGCAATCTGCAACGCAACTCCAATACTTGGTGGATCATATGACAAATAGGCTTCCAAAGTGGAAGGCAGCACTTATGCCAAAGAGTGGCCGGCTAACCTTGGTTCATTCCGTGCTTTGCGCCATGCCAATCCATGCTACAATGGCGTTTGATCTCCCGATGAAAACTATCACAGCTATGAACAAGATCTGCAGAGGCTTCTTGTGGTGTAGGAGAGCAAAAACGAATGGTGGCAACTATGCGGTTGCATGGGACATGGTTTGCTCGCCCAAGTGGGCAGGTGGATTGGGGCTGCCGAGTCTAAGATGGATGAACATTGCCACGCAGGCCCGTTGGCCATGGTTACAAAAGACATATGAGACAAGGCCGTGGTGTGAGTTTCGAATAAAAATCGCAGATGATGCAACACTGCTGCGCCAGGCTGCTATGAGGAGTATAGCATGGTCGGGCCGCACAATACTTATTTGGGAAGATAGATGGTTAGATGGCCGAAGAGTTCAGGAGATTGCACCGCATGTGTATGACCTGGTTCCGCCTAGAATACATAGGACGAGGTTGGTTTGCTCGGCCATGGAGAGTGGATCTTGGGCGATGGATTTCACCACAAATTTTTGCCTGGACACCCTGCATGAATTCCTCACGCTCTGGCAGGTGGTTGGTACTTGGGAGCTAGCCGAGGACGATGTGCCGGATGAGATTAAGTGGTCGTGGGAGGCAAACGGCTGGTTCTCTGTGAAATTAGCATATGCGGCTAGATTTTGGGGAAGATATGTAATCCCAACGGCGGGCTTGACATGGAAGTCGCGTGCTCCTTTGCAGTGCAGATTCTTTACTTGGTTGGCCATGAAAGACAGATGTTGGACCTCGGACCATCTTGCACGGAGAGGCCTACCGCATCAAGCCGCATGCCCTTTCTATGATCAAGAAGAGGAAACAATCAATCATCTTAAACTCACGTGTGTGTTCACTAGAACAATCTGGGTGGCCATTTGTGCAGCGCTTGATTCACCAACTTGGATCCCAACTACCTAGGACTCGCTAGTGGAGTGGGCCATTGGCAAGCATGGATCGAACAATGTGAGTATGAAGGACCTGCGCACCATCTTTGCACTCACGTGGTGGGAGTTGTGGAAGCATAGGAATGCAATCATCTTCGAGGATGCATGACCATTGGTATTCCCATTGCTAAAAAAGATTTGTAATGAGGGTTTGGTTTGGTCCTCTGCTGGGTTACTAAAAGTGAATGTAACTCCCTTCTTTTGTAGGGTAGGTGGGTGAGTGGTGAGAATTAGCTTGTACTGATAACCCTGTAAACTACAGTGGAGGTACTCTTTGCCTTATCTTCTTTAATATATGATATGCACACTCCTGCATATTCGAGAAAAAAAACAATCCAAGTGAGGATCTGCTCCACACTTAGGGGCTTAGCCGCGAACCAGCATTCACCCAAAGTCAAACAAAACATGAAGCAAATAGAAGCGCAAAGGGTTTCAAATTAATGTTCTGATCCGTCCGAATGTCTCCAAGGCAAAGCAAGCTCAAACGCTCGGCAAAGTATATCATTACATCAACCACCTGGCATTCCGGGGCAAATCCAACCTAGTGTTTTTAATCTTCAGGCGGAGGGCTGGCTGGATCGACGAAGGTCTCTAGATCAATCCCATAAAATCCTCAAACTTGAGATTCATCTTGTTCACCACTCAGAGGTTCTGCAGCTTCTCTTCATCCACGTTCTTGCAATGAACGCGGACGAGTGACAATGCCACATCAGCACCACTCTGGGCAGCGGATTTCTTCCAAGCCTTCACCCGAGCGGGAACATTGTTCAGCCGCATCAGGATCGACTCCAGGTCCTTCTAAGTCCCTTCACCTGGCTGCAACTCCTCGTCAATCCAACCTGCCACACCTTTCGCCCGAGTGATGAAGCCCAATGCATTCTCCAAGCAGTCTTCAAGCCGAAGGATGGCAAGGGCGGCGTTGTCAGCGACAAGTGACCTAGCAGGGTCCAGATCCCTCTATATCCTCTGCAGCTCCAATTCCTTGTTATAGAAATGTTCTGCATCAGAAAGGATGATCTGCGAGTAGATGATCAAGGAAAACCTGGAAATATGCAGATTTCACTCGGCCGGAGAAAAACTTACCACCAGGCTTCTCACTAAAATCTTCACAGACGTCTTCAATGTGCTTGTCCAAGGCGTCCTTTTAGTTAGTTGGGTGACCTTCTCGTCCAGCTTGGCCTTCTCCTGAGCGAAAGCCTCGGCAGCAACTTTAAGGCTATTGATTTCCTCCTCCAACTTGCCGACTGAAGCCAGCTTCTCATCGACGAGTTTGGCCTTGGTCTTTGCTTCCTTCTGGGCCAGCGCCAGGTCCTTGTCCTTGTTCTCCAGCATCTGCTTCATGGTTTCTAAAGAAATAGAAGTCCTGGGCCTCATTGCAAGTTGGGCATTCTCGCTACGAACATCTATCGGAGCGAAATGATTCAGATCAAGAGGGAAGAAGAACATTTAGCTACCAGTCAGAGGAAATGGCTCACCCCCATGGCCTTCTTCTCCTGCTCCAGTCGGGCGCTCTTGAGCTTCTCAGCCTCCAAGTCGAGTCGAAGGGTTGTCAGCTCCTTCTACATCGTGGCATAGTGGGATCCCATATTGCAAGTCCTTTACAACATACAAAAAAGGTTAGTCGGAAGATCCTGAAAGGAAACCAAAAGAAATAACTGACGAACACCCAATCAGACTCCGTTGGAAGGAACAAGCTTGATCAATATCAGATCCTGAAGTACCCTTTGACTACCGAGTGGACTCCTCACTTGGTCGTACTCCCCAGGAGGAACAAGCTCAACCAACAACATATCTTGAAGTATCCTCTATCATGTCCTCATTCGGCCGACTCCTGAGTTGGCGATGAAGAAGATAGAGGACAACAACACAAGATGACCTACTCCACTCGGTTGACCCATGAGTCGGTGATGAAGAAGATAGAGGACAACAACAAAAGATGGCCTACTTCACTTGGCTAACTCCCTAGTCGGTAACGAAGGAAATCCTACTTATTATCTCACCAGAGCACAAGTGTCGTAAGGCGCCCTGAACACCTGGTGACAAGTTCTAAATGCTACCGCCGATAGCCAACAATCAACGGCAGCCTTGGGGACTACACCTAGTGGGTGCACTCAGCGTGCCCCCACTAGAAAGTGACTCGTCGATGAGCTAACAAATACTCTTAAGACTACCGCTGATTGATCCAGTCAATGGTAGCCTCGGGGACTACACCCAGTGGGTGCACTCAGCGTGCCCCCACTGGTTCATGTCCACTCAACTACGCCCTGGCTAGACTCCGAGTGGACATAAAAAGTTTTGACATTCGAAGACTCCTGCCGACTGACTCCAGTCAACAGTAGCCTTGGGAACTACATCCAATGGGTGCACTCAGCGTCCCCCCACTGGATCATGCACACACAATGGGTGTGCCCCGCGCAAATCCACTGGCAGAAAGCCTACAACAAGAAAAGAAGAAAGCCATATAGAGATGCAACATTTCTTAGTGTGGCATAATGAGTAGGGCCAAAGAGATCCATGTGAAGCAATTCAAAAGGACAAGTGGTATTCATGATAGGCCTTGAGGGGTGCTTGGACTTGGTCATCTTTCCAGCCTCACAAGCCCCGCAAAGATGATCTTTGAGGAATTCAACACACTCGATGCCAATGACGTGCTTCTTCTTCGCGAGTGTATGTAAGTTCCTCATGCCAGAATGACCTAGTCGTTGATCCCATAGCCTGCCCTCTGAAGCTTTTGCAAGTAGACATGTGGCAGGCCGTGGTCCTGCAGAGAAATCAACAATATACAAGTCTCCTCTCCTAAAGCCTTTGAAGAATTTGGAATTGTCAGATTCCATGACCACAATGCAACGATATTTGCCAAAGATGACAACCATATCAGGATCATAAAGCATTGAGACAGACACGAGGTTGAATCCTAGGGACTCGACAAGCATGACTTTGTCCATGCGTGGATCCTTTGAGATTGCAACCCTACCTAGACCCAATACCTTGCTTTTGCCTTTGTCAGAATAGGTGATATGCTTCAGATGCGATGGAGATAAAGCAGTGTCCATCAATAAGTTCTTGTCACAGGTCATGTGATTTGTACATCCACTGTCAAGGACCCACTCAGTAGCTTTGGGTTGATCATCCTGTAGATGAATTAGTGCAACTTACGAACTCATATACTTCATCAGTGAAGAATATGACATCAAAATCATCAGATTGAATTTCATCAAGCAATATAACAGATATAGCAGTATAAGGACGTGAGAAATGAGTAACTCATTTCTTCATGATTAGCTTGCGTCCTTTCAAGCATATTCAGGTCTCTAGCAAATAGACGTTCAAGTTCGTCTGGAGACCTGACCCTGCATAAGAGATTAGTTCGTTTTCTTCACCACCCACATCTGGAGGGGTGGCCAAGAATTCATCATTCTGCGAGCTCCATAAGAGAATGGTGGCATTGAAGCCAGAGCACTTCGTTTCATAGAAGAGGGGTTAGAGTATGCATATGAATAAGCAGATAAATTCTTCGAGGACTTATGAACATAATGATTTGAAGATAATGCACATATTCATAGCTCTTAGATTTTCCCTACAAAACAGAAGCGTTAGCACGATGATTTTCATATGAGGATTTGGATCCATGTGAGGAATTTGATCCATATGAGGACTTGCATCCATATGAAGACTTTGGTCCATATGAATAATTAGATATGGGGTTCCTATTATTTACAGGTGGTGTCATGAGAACATTCACCTGAAGACTTTCAAGGAACCTTTTGGGAACCTAGATTTTCTTCATAGGTGGACCATTCCTACAGTTAGTTCCAACATATCTAGCAAATACTTCACCATTCTGATTTTTGAATAGTTTATAGTTGGAGTCAAATGAGTCATCAGATGAATATGAAGATTCACAAGTAAAGCCAGCTAAAGTGGATGGTTCTATGGGAGGTCCTTTCGCAGCAACCCATGAGGTTTTAGGATACTGCTTAGGTTTCCAGTAGTTCCCATCAGCATTGAGTTCCCTCTCAAAGGCAATACCCTCTTTCCTATGGTTCTAATTGAGGATCTGCTTCTTAAGCACATTACAAAGAGCTAGATGCCCTTTGAGGATTTTGTACATGCCTGTCACATACAATTCCTTCATCCCCGCATTGTCGTCAGTTATACTTGTGGTATCGTCAGATGAGGAATTTGTGACCACATAGATAGTTGAAGAATTTGCAGCAATAGAAGCATTTGAACTTTCAGGTGAAGAATTAGCAGATTCACGTTCTATGCATTTCAAACATGGTGGAATGAATTCCTCCTGAGCGGAACTGATCTGTTGAGCAAGCAATGAATCGTTTTCCATCTAAAGATCTTCAGGACTCACCCTTTCTCGGCATCCTGGATATGGGGGTATCTAGCCCTGCCTACCTGCGGCCCACCACGTGGCTCCATCGACGGCCTGGTGTGGTCCAGCTTCAGCATCACCAACTCAAGACCCTCGCGAGGGGCTAAGCCTCGCGAGGCAGACGACGCCAAGACCCCCGAGGGGATCAGCCTCCTCAGGCTGGCTCCCGAGGGGCGGAGAGTTCTATGCAAGGTTTATCTCACGAGGCTCAGCCAACGTGAGCCATGATAACCAAGGCCAGGCGGGCACCAGGCGGGCGTAGAGCGTAGGTTTCCTCTTCGGTGCAAAGGAGGCAGGCCACAGGCATGGAGTCCTGAGGAATCAGCCAAAGGTTTCCATTCTGGTGCAACAAGACCAAGACCGCCAGGACAGCAGGACGGAGGTCATCGACGAGCCCATCGCGGCATCACGACCAGAGGATTTTCGCAGGCAAAGACTACTTTTGTCAGGATAAGCTGTACTACTTGTCCCCTTTCAAATCTAGTCGTTGTGGGATCCCTTCCCGCCAACATTTGGGAAGAGGACCAAGGCCACTATAAATAGGACTAGCCACCACCATAGAGGCAAGACAAGTCGAACTAGCTCACACCACACTAGCTACCTTGAGCTCAAGAACACCTCACCTCCTGAGGCCAGTTCATCCGCTGTACTAGTTCATCCTCAGCCCTCTGAGGCAATCCACCAAAATGCTGGAGTAGGGTATTACACCGCAAGGTGGCCCGAACCAGGATAAACTACTGTGTCTCTTTGTCTCTTTGAGCTTGTCGCGCTAGGCTTAGGAGGATCGCAAGTAGGCAGGCTGGGTAGGTTGAGATCTCTGCACGCACCCCAGAGTTCGAACCTCTCAAGGGTTTGCGGAACCCGTAGTCCGACATTTGGCGGGCCAGTTAGGGGTGCCTCAGATCTTCTCTTCCGTCGATCAATCCACCACCACTCCGACACCTCCACGGCCGACGCATGCCGAGATCGCACCGAGCGTCGGGCCGCAGTAGCCGTCCGTGTCGCTTAGACGGCTCCGGCGGGCGATGGCTGTGCCCATCGCGCTCCGTCGCCGGTGGCCGACGCCGCCACGGGCCCTACCGGCCACGAGCAGCAAGCTTCATCGCTGCACCCGTTGGTGCGTCGCGACGGGCGCACCGCTACTCCATCACTGACCCCAACAACTTCATCCTCCAACACGCGTCGCGGCCAGGCGGACTCGCAGGCTGCTCTGCTCATGGCGCGAGAGCTCCTTCGCTACTGCCCGATTGGTGACCTCTACGAGGAGTGGCTCGAGCGGATCGGTGAGCTCGTCAGCGTGGCGCACGGGGGCTCCATCGAGCCGGCTTTCTCACTGCCTCAGTAGCCACCTGCAGCAGGCGACGTGGCGCACGGGACTCCTCCACCACCATCAGCCCAGGGCGCCATTGTTGGACCAAGGCGTGCGGCACCACGGCGCGACCCGCCGCACCCTGTGCTATCTCGGGAGGACGTGAACTGCCAGGTGGTGCAGCGACCTCAAGGAGAAGCGCGTGTCCTTCCAGCACCCCAGCACCAGGCCCGCGTACCACCGTAGGAGGTGGTGGTGCGCGTGCACCAGGACCAGTTTTCACCCCCTCGACGACCTCCAGTGGCCATGGCAGGATGCTGCGCGTTCATGCCATAGCTCCGTAACGTCGTCTGGCCAAGCAAGTTCAAGCCTGACCTGCCTCCGCGCTACGACGGCACCGCCGACCCCGCCGAGTACTTGCAGCTCTACGAGCTGAGCATTGAGGCGGCCAGCAGCGATGAGAAGATCATGGAAAACTGGTTCCCGATGGCTCTCAAGGATGGCGCGTGTTCTTGGCTCCTGAACATACCCGAGGGGTCGGTTTCTTCCTGGGAGGAGATGCGCGGCCGCTTCATCACCAACTTCAAGGGCACACACGACCGTCCGCCGGCCGCGGGTGACCTGTGTCGCATCAAGCAGCAGCCTGGAGAGACCCTGCAGAAGTATATCCAGCGTGTCGGTGTACTAAAGTAGGGGTACCTTAGTACCCCGAACTTGTCTGCAGCGATCGCGGCGTCTGCGGCAAGGCTTGCGGTGTCGCCAAGACCGCCGTCATTCCTATTTTACTGCCATTCAAGAACAAAGTGTTAGCTGAGAAGACAAAGCCCGGAAGAGAAGCTTGCGGGAAGGATGAACCCGGCAAGAGGAGCTTGCTGGGAAGGCCAACAAGGCACTTCAGAAAACTTGCCGCAAGACCCGGCGGCGGCAAGCTGCGAATCGCGACAAAGGCGAGACCGCGGCAAGGCACTTGCCGTGGCGGCCACCACTCTGCCACGCTCCAGCTCACCCGACGGCGTGTATACAGGATCATTCCTGGTGCGTGGCGTGTAGCATGCAGCCTAGCGGCGCGCGGTGGCGGCGAAGGTGACTAGGAGGGCATCGTGGCGATCGGTGGCGCCCTAACGGTCGTTTCTGCCTTTGTTGGAAGCGGCGGACGGGCATTAAATGCTCTTGTCCCCTGCCATCGAGTTAGGTAGGGGGCTTTGTACATAGCAGTTGTACCAACCCGCGTTTTACCTTTCTACCCTCTCTGCGCATTGCCACATCGGTGACCCTTTAGACTATAAAAAGGAGGCCCGTGCGCACGTAGAAGGGGTTCGACTCATTCGAGACCACAGCATACCCACGCTTTCGAGCAAGAACAGAATACAAACACAAAGCAGCAGTAGGAGTTTTATCTCTCGGGAGAGCTCCGAAGCTGGGTAAAAATCCCTCGCGTGCTCCGACCTCGATCTGCTCTTCGTGCGCCCTCCGCTCCCCGCCGGACCGAGAAGGGGCCCCCGCCCCATAGGTGCTCGTGCTCCTACCCATGACATCTCTGGCACGCCAGGTAGGGGGCGTTGAGGTTGTGCGAACCTGATCCGGTCTCCGCGCGCGCTACATCACCATCTTCATCGACATGCCACCGAAGAAGAAGGCTTCTGAGGTGGCCACTCCGTCCGCGACTATCCAACCGCCACCGGAGCGAACGGGCGGTGGGGTAGACGCCGGCGGAGGCGGGCGCCGACGGTGGGACTCACGTCGTCACAGGTCAGGACAAGGCCCCGCAAGCTTGCTGTCAGTGCATCCACCGCACCCCTCCCAGGAGGGGCAAGATCAACAATGCCACGGTGCTCCTAGCACCGTGCTCGCGTTGGAACAAGGCCAAGCCGGCGGGTCGCGGGACGCTTTCGGATTAAAGAATGCGGGTTCAACATTTGCAAGAGTAGTCAGTCATGCTTTTGAGCCACAACTACACAGAAATGTAGAAGCATACGTGGATGACATAGTGGTCAAGAGCAAGGACAGAGAAACTTTGATCCAAGATTTGGATGAGACTTTTGCAAATCTGTGCAAGATCAATCTCAAGTTGAACCCCGAGAAGTGCGTGTTTGGAGTTCCTTCCGGCAAGCTTCTCGGGTTCATTGTGTCCCAGAGGGGGATTGAAGCCAACCCCGACAAGATCAAGGCCATCGAGCAGATTGAAGCCTCGAAGCGTGTTAAGGATGTGCGAAGGCTTGCCGGCTGTGTTGCTGCTCTCAGTTGGTTCATTTCTAAGTCTGCTGAACGCGCCCTGCCGTTTTTCAAAATTTTGAAAAAGACGGGTCCAATGAAATGGACTCCGGAAGCAGAAGCTGCGCTGCAGGACTTAAAGAAATACCTATCCTCCACTCCAGTACTTGTCGCACCTAAGCCACAAGAGAAGTTGCTGCTATATCTAGCGGCAACCAATCAAGTGGTTAGTGCTGTGTTAGTAGCAGAGAGGGAGGTAGATGATGAGCCAGCAGTCGCGGCAAGCGAGTCCAGCGACAAGCAGGGGGCTTCCCCGACAAGCTCTGGTCGGCAAGAGGGATCATGCGATTGCGGAAGAAAGCGAAGAAGATGGTGCGGCGCCGGTTTACTTTGTCAGTTCCCTTCTGCAGGGGGCTAGATCAAGATACTCTAGAGTGAAAAAGTTGCTTTTCGGCCTTCTCATGGCCTCGAGGAAGCTGCGCCATTATTTTCAAGCACATGAGATCACAGTTGTCACTCGCTTTCCGTTGAAGAGGATATTGCAAAATCCCGAAGCAAGAGGCAGGATTGTTGAGTGGGCACTGGAACTGTCAAGCTTTGGCCTCAAGTTTGAAAGTACTTCAACTATCCAGAGCCGAGCATTGGCAGAATTCATAGCGGAGTGGACGCCAACACCTGATGAAGAAACTCCGGAGAAGAGCATCCCCGTCAAGGAAGCAAACAAGGAATGGATCATGTACTTTGATGGTGCCTTCTCGCTGCAAGGCGCCGGTGCCGGCGTGCTACTTGTCGCACCCACCGGAGAGCACCTCAAATCGTGATCAAATGCACTTTCCCAAGGAGCAAGCAACAAACAATCTGCAGAGTATGAGGGCACGCTTGCGGATTCGGATGCTGGCAGAACTTGGGATCAAGAAGCTTATTGTCGGGGTGACTCACGACTTGTCGTCCGCCAAGTTAACAAAGATTATCGAGTCCGTGATGGAAGCCTACATTGATGAAGTGAGGAAGCTGGAAGAGCATTTTGACGGCCTGCAGATGGAACATGTTCCAAGAGCTCAGAATGATATTGCAGATGGCCTGTCAAAATGTGCCGCACTTAAGTTGCCTGTGGAACCAGGGATTTTTGTGCTCAAGCTAACTCAGCCATCTGTAACACCATCAACTGGACAGAGCAGGAAGAGAAAGTTGGTTATTGGCGATTACTTTCCAGCAAATCTCCCCGAAGCCGCCGCCAAGAAAGTCCCCAGGATCAACACAGAAAGTGCTGAGGAGCAGTCTGCTCCGACAAGCCCTAGGGTTTGTTTCGTCGAAGCAGACGCTCCCGACAAGCTGTGTCCCAACACGCTTGCCGGGGAGCATCACGCTCCGGCAGGATCCCAGATTCTTGCCGTAGAAGCAGATGTTCCCGCAGCAGCATTTGCGCCTTTAGTCCTTGTTGTCGAGCCATAAGCTCCAACATGGGCACAACAGATAGTCCATTTCCTTCAAGCTGGAGAACTTCCCGAAGAGCAAGAAGAAGCAGAGAAAGTAGCCCGGCAATCGAGTATGTACCAGTTTGTCGATGACATACTGTATAGAAGAAGATTCAATGGAGTGAAATTGAAGTGCATTTCCCGGGAAGAAGGACAAGAGCTGTTGGCAGAGATACATGGAGGCATATGTGGTCACCACATTGGCGCAAGAGCACTTGCAGGCAAGGCCTTCCGGCAAGGTTTCTTTTGGCCGATAGCCCTCCAGGATGCAACTGCACAAGTAACCAAGTGTGAAGCGTGCCAGTTCCACTCCAAACAGATTCATCAACCAGCTCAAGCTCTCCAAACAATCCCTTTATCCTGGCCATTTTCGGTATGGGGGCTCGATATCCTCGGCCCCTTTCCCCGAGCTGTCGGGGCTTGAGTACTTATGCGTGGCAATCGACAAGTTCACGAAGTGGCGGAGGTGGAGGCGATGAGGAAGGTGGCAGCCTGATCGGCGATCAAGTTCTTGGTCAATTGTTTGCTGTTTGAGTCCCTAACAGGATCATCACCGACAATGGCACACAATTCACGAGCCGCACCTTCATGCTGTCGTCCAAGATCTTGGCGCCAAGATCACGCTTCACTTCTATTGCTCACCCAAGAAGCAGCGGTCAAGCGGAGAGGGCAACGCTGAAGAGCTGCGGGCTCAACACCGAACTTTCGACAGGCTGCACAAGTGCGGAAGAAATTGGATCGAGGAGCTGCGGTGGTTCTTTGGTCAATCGGGGCGGCGCCAAATCGAGCCTTTGGCGGATACCTTTTGCTCTTGTCTATGGGCGGAGGCAGTTCTCCCACGAGAACTTCGTATACGGATCGCCTCGAGTGCTCGCTTATGATGAGCTTGAGCAAGAGCAGCTGCGACAAGATGACGCGCTGCTCCTCGAGGGGGATCATCTTCAGGCTGCGGTACGAGCTGCTCGTTACTAGCAAGCTTTGCGCCGCTACCATAGCCGCAAAGTTAATGCCAGAAGCTTCGAGGAAGGCGACCTTGTTCTTCGGCGCGTTCAATCCGCCAAGAATTTTAACAAGTTGACGCCGAAGTGGGAAGGCCCTTATCGGGTAAAGCGAGTCACTAGGCCTCGCGCTGTCCGCCTTGAGACCGAAGATGGCATTCCGGTGAGCAACTCCTGGAACATAGAGCATCTTCGCAAGTTTTACCCATAAGGCGCGGTTGCCGGAACCTGCTATCCCGGCAACCACCTTTTGTACAAGCCTTGCCGCTGCTGCATGTAACCCTTTGTACCAAGCCGGGCGCAGATCCTGTGCATAAATAAAGATCGTATGTTCAGTACATGTTGTCAAAATTCATGCCTTTTTCTGCTAGCATGTATACACTGACACTTTGTGCAGAACCTGCCCCCGGTAAGCAATAACGAGCCTTAAGGCTCCATAACTTTATTTTCTCTTCTTTATTTTGCCCAAAGAGAAGATTCCTCCGCCCAACAAGTTCACGGGGGAGAAGGAGAAGATAATGGTGTGGACTAGGCGTCGTTCAAAGAAGCATAAGCCTCGCCGGGACGCAGACGATAGAAAAGCTAAGTTGCCAAAGTTTGAGCACAGTAATTTTTAAATTTTTAAGTTACACACTTGAACGGTGCCTTGTATGGAAAACCTGTGCGCGGAGGAACCGGCTCGTGGCTAAGTTGCGCCCTTACTTTGTTTTGAGTCCGCTCAACAATGAAAGTGTGCTGCGACTAGCCCCGACAAGGTTTCTTGCGAGGCAACACCGCCAAGCGAGCTGTTGATGTTCCGCACTCAGCGCTCGCGGCAAGCATGTTTGCGCCGGCAAGTTCCCTAAAAGCGCAGGGTAAAAACATACAAGGGATGGAACCGAACAAAGGAAGTAACATAGCAGACAGTACCCAGAGTAAAGTTATATTACAATAAATAACTTGCCGCGCTCTAATGGATTATTCCTATGGCACACCAAGCAGCGGCAAGAAAAGGGAGAAGAAGGATGGCCTAATCCACGCGCTCGCCGTTGATCCTCCTGACCTCATTCACCTTGTCCACAATGGGTGTGATGATGGCTTTGAGTTCTTCAAGATCAGCACCCGCCGGCAGCTTCTTGAGGATGCGGGTGAGGTCGACGCCAGGGTTGCGAAAGAGTATCTTCACCAACACCTTCTCCAGGACCTTAGCGCAGATCGCGCGCGACTCGTCGGACAGCTTCTTCGGGATCCTTTCCCGGAGCTGTTGGAGAGCCGTCACCACACCCTTGAAGAAAAGCGTAAGCTTGGCGCTGGGCTGGAGGTTTTCCTCAGTGGAGTACCCGAAGCCCGCCAAGTCCAGCTCCGCCAGCTCCTCGTCGATGGATGCAGCGATGTTGACGAGGCCCTCCGTCCAGAGCTCCACCGTGGCTTTGAAGGTGTTCTGGGTCTCAGCGGCCCTCGCCAGCAGCTCCTCGTTGCCCTTGAGCTCCTTCTTCAAGTCATCCTCTCGCCTCTTGGCGGCGTCTAGTGTCTCCGTCACGGTGGTCAGCTTCATCTCCAGATCAGCGCTTGAGTCCTTGGTGGCGTTCAGTTCCTTGGCCTTCTCGGCGAGTCGAGCTTGCAGATCGCCATGGGCAAGTGCGTCCTTCTTGCGTTCGCACTGGAGTGCGGCAAGCTCTTCATTCTTCTTTCCCATATCTGCCTCCAGCTGCGCCACTTTCTCCTCTAACTCCTTCCTGGCGGCCTCGGCGGCCGCAGCAGCGTCCTTTGCCTCCTTGAGTGCCCCGCCAAGTGATTGTTCCCGTGCGGCAAGCTCCTCCTCGTGGCTGCCCAGGTTCACTTTCTTCTGCGTCAGCTCACCTTCCCGTCTGGACATCTCCTCGGCGGCGATCGGTGATCGGTGATCGGTGCAGCGCCTTGCGCTCCTGTGTCCTCCAGGTCGTCACTACGATCGCCGGATCCCTCGCGGCTCTGCGCCAAAGAGTCCTTGGTAACTTCTTCGTGGCGGTTCATCGGTATGGCCTCTTCCTCATCGGCGGCGGCATCCCGGTGTTGCCGCATGCGCCTTCTCGCCGGTAGCCTCGGTTTCCATCGGGTCCACAAGAGGGGATCTGAAGGCAGAAGAGGAAGGAAAATCAACAAATACCCAAAAAAAGAAGAAGAATCCAAGGAAGGTTTCCGACAAGGAGGGTTACTGTCTTTGGGCTCGTGACCATGGGCTCCACCACTTTGGGGCTCACAGTTCCGCCCCTTCTGAGGATCCCTCCTTGCCGGGGCGCTCCTTGTCGGAGAATCGCCCCTTGGCGGGCGTGGTCGAAGCAGACGGCACCTCCGGGAAGTGACCTCTGGTTGCTCTGGTGGGCTTGTTGCTCCTACACAAATGAATCAACAATCAAGATGTCGGCAAAAGAAGAAGCACCCATGCGCCCCACAATAGGAAGTGAACCAAACACTTACGGGGGGGCTGTCTTTGAGGCTGCTTGAGGAAGAAGGAAGGATCCGTCAAGGTGGTCTCGGACGTGTCCTCTGCTGTCACGGCAGGATCGTCCTCGATGACAACCACGGGGACCTTGGCCCTCTTCGCCGCCCTCTCGGCTAGAGTCCTGAAAAGGAACAAGATTCAGGGAGAAGCAGATCAGATGCAAGACAAGAAACAACAAAGATCAAAGAAAATCAAGAGCAGCGACAAGAAAGTCTTACTCCTCTTCCTCCTCCTCTTCATCATCGCCGGACTCAGCGGAGAGGTCGAAATCAGTACCCTCTGCACGGTGTGGCGGAGGTAAACTCCTTCGGCGTTTGCAGGGAGCTGCGGCGGGATCGAGCGTGGCGGCCAGGAAGACCCGCCTCGAGTTGATGGCACAGCACAGGACCCTCCAGCAGCAGCAGTACTTGCAGCGGTGGGCGTGTCCCTGGCGCCTCGGTGCTTGGACTGCTGTCCTCCTGCCGTATCTCCAACTCGTGCAGGCCTTCTTGGTTGGAATTGGGGCTGCTGCTGGGGGCTCCGCTGCGGCAAGCTGCTCGAAGCAGCTGGCCCTTCGCGCCTCAGCGAGGCTCGCTCGTTTCGACCTCGGGCTCCTCCTGCCAGCGACCTCTCCGGCAAAGTCCTCCTGTCGGCAAGACTACGCCGCCTCGGCCGCCTCTGCCTCCTCCAACGTGAAGCGAACTGCGCCTTGCGGCGGCGCTGCCGCCCCTTCTTCGGCCCTCTTTGGCGATGTACGCATCTCGTTTTTGGTGGTGGCGTGGGTGAGAAGCTTCTTTTAAATCGGCGTTGATCTGCTACCTCCGTCAAGCCATCGAAGAATTGCTGCACGGCGTCGTCGGTGGGCTCCATCAAGTTGGGATTATCCGTGCGAATCGCACTCTGGCATCATTCTTGCGAGATCGATCGCGGCGGAATGTTGCACAATGGGGCGGCGCCTGCGGCAGCCTAAACCACTACTGGATGGTTGGCGTGCGTGCTTGAACGACTCCCTCGGCATCCCGTCAAGCTCGAAGCTGTGAAGTTGAAATTGAGGCCGAGGCGCGGCCTCGCAGTATCCGCCGGGCCGCCAAGCGCGAGCGGGCCTTCCCTCTTGCGGAGGCGTCGTCGACGGCGAAGGAAATCGCGCCAATCGCCCTATCGTGAGCCCGGCAAGCTGAGCCGGAGGATTCGGGTGGTGGCAATCTTCAGCTTGGCGTCGTTAACTGAGCGCCGTGATCGCCCGCCCTTGAACTACCGAGCTGGCGCAGGTTGGTGAAGGCTGCGGTTGGCATCACAGATCGGCACCACTCCGCCCTCCACTCATCCCACTTGCGGAGCTCGCCCGCCAGATACACCTCCTTCATGCCAAGTCGGGTGGTCAGGCGACTCCGCCCCCGATGGCTCTCCTTTTTTCGGCTCGGGGGTGAAATAATGGCGAAAAAGACAACTTGGGTGGATGCCAGCGAAGTTCTCGGATGTGTCGAAAACCGCCATTGTCGGACCGGCGTTGGGGTGAAATCAAGAAGATGAAACCGTAGGTATTCATGATGTCGCGGAAGAAGTCAAAAATGTGGGCAGAGCCGCAATAGAAGAACTGTCGGAAAGAAATAGTACCCTTTTGGGCCGCTTGATTTGGAAGCCTCGGTGGGAAAGCTTACCTGCGGCGTGCGGATGCATCAGCGTCTGCGTCGACGGAGGTAGAACTCCTCCATTGCGCGCCGGGTGAGCTCGGGGAAAAGCACTTCGCTTCTTGCGGCGCCTCAAGCATAGCCTCGGCCGACTTCCGGCCTTGCTGGTCTTGAGCCATGGCGGAGGCGGGAGGCCTTGAGCGTTAGGCGGCGGCGACGGCGCGGCGCTGCTCTCTTCGGCAGGAAGCGGAGGGGGCGGGGAGCTTTCGGAGGAAGGAACTGCGGTGGCGAAGGTGGGGAGCGGCCTGTTTCTCTGCTTATATATAGGGGAGGCAAGCGTTCGCATTTCACGGACTTAAAAAGTTGCCCATGACCTCTCCACGACACCGCGATTAGCCGCGTCTGAATTCTGGGAGGCCGCGGTGGATCTGGAGCCGGTTTGGTTTGGACCCAGCAGCGCGTGCCCGTGCCTGTTTTGGACTGGCCTAACGGCGCTCGGCACGTGTATGGCCCGAGCACTGGGGGCTCTAGTCGGTGTACTAAAGTAGGGGTACCTTAGTACCCCGAACTTGTCTGCAAGCGATCGCGGCGTCTGCGGCAAGGATTGCCGGTGTCCGCCAAGACCCGTCATTCCTATTTTCGCCATTCAAGAACAAAGTGTTAGCGAGAAGACAAAGCCCGGCAAGAGAAGCTTGCCGGAAGGATAAGACCCGGCAAAGGAGCTTGCGGGAAGGCCATAACAAGGCGCCGGAAAACTTGCGCGATGCACAGCGCGTCCGGCAAGACCGGCGAGTGGCAAGCTTGCGGGTGCGACAAGAAGAGACGCGGCAAGGCACTTGCCGCGTGGCTACCACTCGGCACGCTCCAGCTCACCCGGCGGCGTGTCGCCACGTGATCATTCACGGTGCGTGGCGTGTAGTTATGCAGACCTAGCGGTCGAGTGGCGGCGAAGGTGACTAGGAGGCCATCGTGGCGATCGGTGGCGCCTCTAACGGTCGTTTCTGCCTTTGTTGGAAGCGACCGGGCGGGCATTAAATGCTCTTGTCCCTGCCGTCGAGTTAGGTAGGGGCACTACGATAACAGTTGTACCAACCCGCGTTTTTACCTTTCTACTCTCTCTGCGTTACACTGCCGGTGACCCTTTAGACTATAAAAGGAGGCCCGTGCAAGACGTAGAAGGGGTTCGACTCATTCGAGACCACAAGATACTGCACGCTTTCGAGCAAGAACAGAATACAAACACAAAGCAGCAGAGAGTTTTATCTCTCGAAGAGCTCGAAGCTGGGTAAAAATCCCAGCGCTCAGGCCTCGACACTGACCGCTTCTTCGCCTCTGCCCCCCCGCGGACCGAGAAGGGGCCCCCGCCCCATAGGTGCTCGTGCTCCTACCCACGACACAGCGCTTCAACAACATTCGCCTCAAGGTCCCCATGGTGTCGGACAAGGCCATCATTTCAGCATTCACCGATGGCGTCCGCGATGTCAAGATGAAGGAGGAGCTAGCCATCCACCAGGATCTCTGCACAGCTCTGGAGATGTTCAACATGGCGAACAAGTGCGCAAGGGCAGAGGATGGGTGCCTCTCCCTCCTCGAGCTCCCCGATGCTGATCCAGGAGACAAGAAGACCGAGACCAAGGACGTGAAGAGCAAGGGGCCAGCCGTGCTTGCGGCTGAGCTAGAGATGAAGCACGGCTGCGACCACCCTGAGTCGTCCAAAAGTAACCGACCATTCTGTGTCTTCCACAACGTTCATAGCCACAACACCAACGATTGTCAGGAGCTCAGGGCCCTCCTCAACGGGCGCCTCGGTTGATGCCCCGAGCGCAATGACCGAGGCTATGGTCGTGGAGGCGGCCGAGGTGGAGGACGCTGGGACGGACGCGACCACCGTCAGGAGTGGCGTGACCAGCCTCGTGAGGACCGCTGGCAAGGCTAGCCTCGCGAGGGCGCTTGGAGGGAGCAGCCTTGTGAGGAGCGTCCTTAGGGCAATGAAGCTCTGCCCCCTCTGCCTCCACCGCCAAGAAGGAATGAAGATCATCACCAGGACGAGGGGGTTGGGGGCTTCCAGGAGCCTCGAGCCATCGCCTACATCTTGGGCAGCTCATAGGCCCCGGCTTCCCACCGCATCTTCAAGCAGTTCGCGCACGAGGTGAATGCAGAGCTCCCCAAGCCCAAAGCAATTCACCCTCTTAGGTGGTCCAAGTGCGCCAGCACCTTCAGCTCCTCAGACCAGCTCAAGTGCATGGCCACTGTTGGCGCACTCCCTATGCTCTGCTCCCCCGTCATCAGCAACGTGATCGTCACCAAGACTCTCATTGATGGCGGAGCTGGGCTCAATGTGCTGTCCGTGCAGACGTTCGACAGGCTCCAAGTTCCATACTACTAGCTTCACACAACCAAGCCATTTTCAGGAGTGACCGATGGTTCTACACACCCGATAGGGCAGGTTTGCCTCCCTGCCACCTTCGGCGAGCGCAGCAACTACCGCACCGAGCTCATCGACTTCGACGTCGCCAACATCCGCCTAGTCTACAATGCCATCCTTGGGTATATAGCAATTGCCAAGTTCGTGGAATCTATGCACCACGGCTACAATGTCCTCAAGATGCCAGGAAGCTGTGGCATCATCATGGTCGCGTGCCAAGAGAAGGATGCGGTGTGCTCCCTCGAGCACGCCTTCCAGGCTGCAGCAGTCGAGAACCCTGGAGACAATGGTGGCGCCCTCCCTCCTGAGGTCGCCCCCAAGACAAAGAAGCTGCAGCTCGGACAGGGGTCTCGTGAAGGAGCATCGCTCGAGGGAGCCACACTGAGCCTCGCGTCCCCGGATGCGGCACCTTCGCCCATTGCATAGGAAGGCGCGCCCGGCGCCCCTCTCAGGCTGGGCTCGGGGGCTCTCCTTGGGAGGGCCTCAGACCTAGCCATGGTCACGAGGGAGGCGCTCGGGCACCATGTGGAGGTGCTCTTTAGAGCATGCTTCCCAGGAGAAGGCAGCAGGCGGGAGGCGCCAGGTGGTCAGGAGTTCATCAGCAAGGCAATCAAGGAAATTCAAGAAGCAAGGGTTCTGCAAGGCGATCGTCGCCTGCCGCGCGGCGCAGCTCACTGCCCTCACGAGGGTAAGGAGTTCCACGTCTGCATCGACATCCTCGGGCTCAACAGGGCCACATCTTGGCAGCTCATGTGGCCGTCTTGTGTCGGCCAATTCAAGGGTCCACCTCACAGCTACGTTCGCATGCCTTTCGGCCTGCCGGGTGCGGCTGTGGTGTTCCACCGCTGCATGGGAGACACCCTAGTGGCTCGTGAGGCTAGGAATCAGGGGATCCTGGCGGAGATGGAGGAGCACCTCCAGGAGCCTCCCGGGCCCTCTGAGCCTCCCGAGGCTCGGCACCAGAGCGGCTTGTGAGGAACGACCCCAGCGCACGCGTTTTTTGGCTACTTTAATGATACGTCTCCGTCGTATCTACTTTGGCAAAGACTTTTGCCCCTGTTTTGGACTCTAACTTGCATGATTTGAATGGAACTAACCTAGACTAATGCTGTTTTTAGCAGAACCACCATGGTGTTATTTTTGTGCAGAATTAAAAGTTCTCGGAATGACCTAAGAATCCATGGTGCAACCTTTTGGAATTAATAAAAAATATTGGTGAAAGACTCAACATCAGGGGGCCCACACCCTGTCCACGAGGGTGGGGGCGTGCCCCCTACCTCATGGGCCCCCTGGACCTCCACCGACCCCAACTCCAACTCCATATATTAAATTTCACGGAGAAAAAAATAACAGAGAAAGATTCATCACGTTTTACGATACAGTGCCACCGCCAAGCCCTAAACTCTCTCGGGAGGGCTGATCTGGAGTCCGTTCGGGGCTCTGGAGAGGGGGCTTCGTCGTTGTCGTCATCATCAACCATCCTCCACCAACAATTTCATGATGCTCACGGCCGTTTGTGAGTAATTCCATCATAGGCTTGCTGGACGTTGGTGGGTTGTCTGAGATTTACCATGTAATTGAGTTAGTTTTGTTAGGGTTTGATCCCTAGTATCCACTATGTTCTAAGATTGATGTTGCTACGACTTTGCTATTCTTAATGCTTGTCAATAGGGCCCGAGTGCCATGATTTCAGATCTGAACCTATTATGTTTTCATGAACATATGTGAGTTCTTGATCCTATTTTGCAAGTCTATAGTCACCTATTATGTGTTATGATCCGATAACCCCGAAGTGACAATAATCAGGATACTTACCGGTGATGACCGTAGTTTGAGGAGTTCATGAATTCACTAAGTGTTAATGCTTTGGTCCAGCACTCTATTAAAAGGAGGCCTTAATATCCCTTAGTTTCCAATAGGACCCCGCTGCCACGGGAGGGTAGGACAAAAGATGGCATGCAGGTTCTTTTCCATAAGCACGTATGACTATATTCAGAATACATGGCTACATTACATTGATGAACTGGAGCTAGTTTTGTGTTACCCTATGTTATAACTATTACATGAGGAATCGCATCCGACATAATTATCCATCACTGATCCAATGCCTACGAGCTTTTCACATATTGCTCTTTGCTTTGTTACTTTACATAGTTCACAAACTGCTGTTGTTACTTTTGCTACTGTTATCGTTACTTCCATACTACTTTGCTACTAAATACTTTGATGTAGATTCTAAGTTATCCAGGTGTGGTTGAATTGACAACTCAGCTACTAATACTTGAGAATATTCTTTGGCTCCCTGTCGGTGTCAAAACCAGCGGATCTCGGGTAGGGGGTCCCGAACTGTGCGTCTAGGCGGATGGTAATAGGAGACAAGGGACACAATGTTTTTACTCAGGTTTGGGCTCTCTCGATGGAGGTAAAACCCTACTCCTGCTTGATTGATATTGATGATATGGGTAGTACAAGAGTGGATCTACCATTTAGATCAAGGAGGCTAAACCCTAGAAGCTAGCCTATGGTATGATTGTTGTAATGGTTGTTGCCCCACGGATCAAACCTCCGGTTTATATAGACACCGGAGAGGGCTAGGGTTACATGTAGTCGGTTACAATGGTAGGAGATCTACATATCCGTATCGCCAAGCTTGCCTTCCACGCCAAGGAAAGTCCCATCCGGACACGGGACGAAGTCTTCAGTCTTGTATCTTCATAGTCTTGGAGTCCGGCCGATTATGATAGTCTAGCTATCCGGACACCCCCTAGTCCACGACTCCCTCAGTAGCCCCCGAACTAGGTTTCAATGACGATAAGTCCAGCACGTATGTAGTCTTCGGCGTTGCAAGGCGGGTTCTCCTTTAAATTCCATGTACCTGCCGAACAGTGTCCGGCTTCCTTATTAATGTCGCGCTTCTGGGCTTCCACGCCCAATAATGGCCTTCTTCCACGCGTCGCACGAATGCGAAAAGCCAGGGTATCTTTTATGTTTTACCCCCTAGCTGTGCAAATAACCTGCCTATAAGAGAGGCAAGAATCCAGATCCAAATCATACCATCTTCCTTCCGCGAGTACTCATCGGAGCGCTTCTGACCAAAAATCCATTCCATCATGGACCGCCGACGCTGCTCCTCTTCTCAAGGCTCCCAGCCCTCTCCTGTGAGATTGGAGGAGATGTTTCGTCCAGCACAATGAGTGGTGACGCTTCCAAGCGGAGGGATATCTCCTCCGCCTTCATGGTTCCGGTTCGGGTGCTCGGATTTCCTATACACCCGCTCTCCGCTGGCCCTCGAGTTCTACGGACTCCAGCTCCATCACCTCACGCCCGCCTCTATCCCGCATATCAAGGGTTACGACCTTTTGTGAGCTATTTCGGCGCCGAGCCCCATTTTGCGCTGTGGAAGAGGTTGTTCTGCCTTGTACCCCGCTCTCACGAGGGGTCCATATATCAAGTGGGCAGTGCCACCCTATGTGGGATTTCAACGGGGAGGACGATGCCACCCGTCATGGCCGCTGTCGGTGTCAAAACCGGCGGATCTCGGGTAGGGGGTCCCGAACTGTGCGTCTAGGCGGATGGTAACAGGAGACAAGGGACACAATGTTTTACCCAGGTTCGGGCCCGCCGATGGAGGTAAAACCTCACGCCCCGCTTGATTAATATTGATGATATGGGTAGTACAAGAGTAGATCTACCACGAGATCAAGGAGGCTAAACCCTAGAAGCTAGCCTATGGTATGATTGTTGTAATGTATGTTGTCCTACGGACTAAAGCCCTCCGGTTTATATAGACACCGGAGGAGGCTAGGGTTACACAGTAGTCGGTTACAATGGTAGGAGATCTACATATCCGTATTGCCAAGCTTGCCTTCCACGCCAAGGAAAGTACCATCCGGACACGAGCCGGAGTCTTCAATCTTCTATCTTCGTAGTCTTGGTGTCCGGCGGACGATGATAGTCCAGCTGTCCGGACACCCCCTAGTCCAGACTCCTCAAGAGTCTCCTGAACCAGTCTTCAATGGCGATAAGTCCGCGCGCATAATGTTCGGCATTGCAAGGCGGGTTCCTCCTTGAATAATCCAGAGAAGATCATGAACACCAGATAGTGTCCGCTCGCAAAAATAATTTCCACATTCCACCGTAGAGAGAATAAAATATACACTAGCTCAATCACGACGATATGCGGCGTGACATCACACCGCCACCAAGCCCTTGTTTGAATCGCTTTTTACTATACCACCTCAAAGACGCTTATCGAAGCGGTTTCTTGGCACGCCTTGTCGGCAGAGATCGTGTTCCCTTATTCCAGGATTCTCATCAATACGGACGGGTAACCCAACGCGCCATTGATGGTGGCGCTTGGGAGATAAGCGAGTTTTATCAGCCGGGGGACGATAGTTTTCGTCGCCTATATATAAGGGATAAGGATTCACCTTCTCACCCACGCCTTCTTCCTCCTTTGCTTATCCATCTCCACAAGACTTGAGCTCCAATGCCCAAGCTTATGATCTCGCCGACCTTCTCCCGAATATGTCCGGAGCGGAGGTAATGGTTAGCCTCCACCGCTAAGGAGGAGGACATCACAAGCTGCGCAGCCGGATATCTTTCCAGCGATATCGCAGATCGGTCGCCCGACGAGGGGCAGCTCATCCCTACCCCCGGGCCTCATGAGAGGGTCGCCTTCCACCCCCACTTCCTCTCGCGGACTGGGCTTTCCGCTCCATCCATTCGCCCAGGGCTCATGTTTTACTACGGCCCGGATTTCCACGATCCTGGCGCCAACTTCATCCTCAACATCTCGGCGCTTATCGTCAGTGTGAGGCCTTCCTCTCGTGATCCGCCCCACTTCGCCTGTGGCTCAAGACCTTCAACGCTGTCAAGGTTGTGAAGGGCACGCAAGCGAATGCGGAGGCGCCATGTTGGGCAAATTGCCCAACGCCCCATGGCTCGGGACCTTTGTGGATTCCGCCAGGGGTGGCAATCCGGTGGTTCTATATCACCGAGCCACGCAGCCTACATGGGCGGCGCACCCGAAGTTTAGATCTGCATCCCCACGCAGCTCACCTCCGGAAAGAGAAGGGCTTTGCAGGGGCAATCCGTGGAGGTGACGGACTCCGAGCCTGCATCAAGAAGATGGTGAGCAATAGGCTCCGGCTTGTCGACGTGGTCCAAGTCATGCTCATCCGGCGGATTCTCCCATGCCAAGAACGGGCATTCAATTTGTGGGAGTTCAATCCGGAACAGCACCAGGCGCTGAGCGGGCACTTCGATACAACATACGAAGGCGCCTGGAGGGTGCTGTTCAAGGGCGCCGAAGCCCCCGCATCCCCGACGGAAGATTGCGAATTCAGCTCGCAGTATCCAACTGACGAGATAAGTGATTCAACCCCATCACGGGACACTTGTGATAATTAAATTAACTTTTAGTGGGATTTCATTCTGCCACTTCCTTTGACAGGAATAGATGGAGAAGGCCAAGCTGCTTATCAGCCCGGCTCCCATGCCGAAGACCAGTGGACGCCGCTATCAGGGCTGTTGGTTCCGCACCGCACGTGGTGCCGGAGAAGAAGGCCAAGAAGGTGGCCATGGGACTCAAAGAGTTCCTCAATCATCAGGCCCGATGACGATGAGGACTCCTCCCAAGACGACGAGGAGGAGTATTCTCTCCGGAGGAGGAGAGAAGAAGAGGAAGGCTTCCCAATCGGGAGGCCAAGGGTCCAAGAGGGGAGAACTATCCTCGGACAGTTTCGCCAACATCGGCTATGGCGGATGAGTGGCTCCAAGGGCCAAAGGCCCGCGAGATCGTAAGTATCCGGATCCTTGATGTGTAATTTCTTTTATGTCGTAGTATCCTTCTAACGCCGCATTCGCCCATAGTCCGCCAATGATGATCTCTCGACTCATCGAAGCGGGTCATTGGCCTCGCCGGATGTGAATTCCATCCCGATCGCTTCTACCCCACGCCGCCGACGAGGACGCCGAGGTGGGATCCCAAAGAGGGACCCATCAGAGGAGGCTCCGAGGCGCCCGCAGCCTCCTGACTTTATGCGGACTCTACATCGGAACCCGTAGTGGTTCCCGAGTTCGCAAGCGCCCCTTCAAAGAAGGGCAGGACCATGACGCCGGGCGGCCTCCGCCCAACCGAGGCGCCGGATAACCTGCTGAGGCGCTTAAAGGTGCTTCCATCGAGAAGAACACCGCACTATCATGAGTGCGGTGATTGAGAAGGTTCAGCTTGCTAAGAGAGGGCTGACCGAAGCTGCAGCAGCCTTCTAACAGTGCTTTGAGGTAAGAAGTTAAAATTATGTAATGTAATACCGCATAGACAGAGTCTCGATGCTTAGTTCGTGTTCGGAAAGAAAAGTGGACTGAGGATCTAACAAGATATACGCAGGGTTGCCTAAAATATGTCAATATTGGTTTTGTGTTGCGCTGTTGACCTCTCGCCGCATTAACGGCGGAGGTCGAGGTGTTGAAGAAGGATCTCGAGCGTCCGAGCAAGAGCTCGCCATGCCAAGAGGCAGCTCGAGGAAAAGAAGGTGAGTAACACCACTTTGAATAAGTACCTTATAGAAAAGGATTTTGGTTGCAAATAAAATTAACAAGAACAATATATGTATTGCAGGGGCCACTAACGAGGTGGCAGCCTCAAGGATCTTGTGTCCGCGTCAACGCAAAGGCGGCCGCGGAACGTGCTGAGCGAGAAAAGCAAGCGGCACAGGTGGCGGAAGTTCGGCAAGAGCTCCAGCCTCTCATGGAAAACCATGAGAGTTTGGAGCGTGACTCCAAGACTCGAGAGTCCGAGCTTGCCTCGGCTCTCGAAAGTGCCAAGTCCGCCAAGGCCGAGGCCCATAAGGCCCTTCAGGAAGTTGAGGACATAAAGAAGATAGCGGCGGGTAAGGCATTTTTCATGCAAAGCAGGCATGTTAATGTGAACTACCTGACACTTACCCGAATTCGGAGCTCTCCAGGGGCATTTGCAGATCTGCCGTGTAAAAGGCCCGATGCCGCAGATTCTATCGTGGGCGAGGAGGGAGCTCGACGAAGAAGGTCTTTTGGTCTCAAGACTGAGGCCGGCCATTCGTGCTTCCCAAGCGACCAGTGAAGCAGCTGGTTGAACTCCACAAGGTAGCCGAGGAGGCCATGAAGGGTCTCATAGTCCGCTGTGGGCTGGACAGCCATGCCTGGAGCTACTTTGCCAGCGGCGGCTGGTGGATGCATGCCCTGTGCTGGATGTAGTCAAGCGCCCGCCAGTATTGAAGGCGCCTGTCGGGCCCTTGCCCGCATAAAGGTGCAATGGGGCAACTGGATGCGAGAAGCTTCACGGACCCACCGCCACGGGCAAGGAGTATCGCACCGGAGAAGTATTATAAAATTGTCTCAAGGGAGCTCTGCGATATTGCGTATGAGTGCTCCCTAAATGTAATCTTTGAGTGAACTCGCTGTGTATTTGTCCTGTCGGCGCTGAAAACTTCTTTCATATGCTCCATGAGCAACGCTTTTTAATTTAAAATATTACCTTCAGGCGGCCGCTTGTAAAATCGAGAGATGGCAAGTCGTTGGCTTCAGCCCCAAGCCACAAGTGCTGGGGTGTTCAGGATAAACATGAGCACTCTTGTTCCCATTTTTGGGTCCATCTAGGAGGCGCCAACACGACTTAACAAGGCAACCGGACTTATAATGCTTGAAGACTCTCACTTAGCCATAGAATTCTATAATTTTAATTTTGGTGAAGCCCCGGTATTCGAAGACCGAATGGGGCGCTATCCACGCCGACATTATCCGAACTTCGTCAAGCGGCGTGAGTCTTTAAGGACCGAAAAACCTCTCGAACAGCGACCAGTCTCGCCTTATCATGCCGGCCGTTTTAGCTTTTCCATCGAGGCACTCGCCCAGCTCAACCGGGCGCAATTGCAGTGGTTCTCCCAGGCCACCTTAGCCGATGAACGGAACGTAAGGCACCAAAGCGTGCAGCCGCAAACCCAACTATTGACCCAAGACATGATTCGAGCCGATTCATATAATGCTATAAGTTCGGGTGCCGACTTGTGAAAGTGTTCGGACTTTATCACACAATAATTTGGGGAACGAAGCCCTCGGCATATTCGGCCGCACTAAAATATACGGGTGCAAGATGTCATATAATGAACATATATATAACGAATTGCAATAAAAGGTGCTGCATTATTTATGAAAGAAAGTCCGCTAGTAGAGCGGATCGATACAAATAGTGCGGTAAGCAAGGGATTTGGACTCAATAAACATGTCCCCCTCCAGGGATGAGCTGCAGACTTGGTGTATATAATCGAATTTAATGCTCGTAATTGAGACCACCTGAATGTTCGTCGCGGCCTTCTTTAGTCCCTGACTGTTGCATCATGGGTTCGGCAGGTTCGCCACCGGACAGGGCTTCTGGTTAACAGAGTCCTATGTACATAAAAGAAGAAGAAAAATAAAATAAAATAAAGAAGGGGGGCACACTTGTGAGCCCCTGGTGTGGTCGAGCCGCACTCTGGGTCCATTGTGATCGTGCCCCTTTCCCTGCGCCCATGGTATCTCCAAAGCATAATGATGTACGCGGAGTGTTATTCTTGCAATCATGCGCGGGCGAGGTTGGGGCCGATTGCTACGCTGCGATGCTCGATCGCGCCAGTGGTCTTGGTTGGCATTGCTCCGGCGCTTTGATGTGTCCGCCTTTAACCGCCGGACTTGAGAATTGCCTTAGAAGGCTGCTCAGATTTCGCCATGAGAGCGCCAGATGTTCCTCCGTTCGAGGAGCGCCCGTATTCCCATTGACCGTGATGACTCCACGAGGGCCCGCATCTTGAGCTTTAGGTATGCATAATGCGGCACCGATTGAATTTTTGCGAACGCGTTCGTCCGAAAGCAGAGCGTGATAGCCGCCGCGAACGGGACTATGTCAAGATTAACTCTTCGCCCGAAATTATCCGGGATCCAAGACCACTTCTAGTGTGACGAGCCTGCATAGCTGGCCTCCACTCCGGATGACACCTTTAAAGGTTGTCTTTTAGGTTTAATCCTTGATGGGTCTATGCCCATTTTGCGACCGTATCTTGATAAAGCAGGTTCAGCTACTACCGCCGCCCATCAGGACTCTTGTGAGGTGAAATCCATCGACGATTGGGTCTAAAACCAATGCGTGAATCCGCCATGGCGATGCTGGTCGGATGGTCTCTTCGATCGAAAGTGATCGGACAAGAGGACAATGGATTGAACTTTGGGGCGATCGCTCCATCGCATAGACGCCCCCGAGTGCGTGTTTCCTCTCCTCTTGGGTATGTGGGTCGCAGATATCATATTCACCGTCTGCGACCGTGGGGGAAACCCTTCGTCCTCTCGTTGTTCGGGCGGTCGGGTCCTCCTTGTCGCCGCTGTTTAGCCCCTTGTCATTGTTTTCGCAATTAACTTGCCGGCTGCTTGAACACCCAGCAATCTCTATTGGTGTGGTTAGCTGGCTTTTCAGAGGTGCCATGTATCCGCATAAGCGGTCGAGTATTCGGTCCAGATTGACGGACCCGGAGTGGTTCTTTTGAATGGCTTCTTCCACGACCGGTTTAGAGCTCGAAATCGCATCGATCGCCAGATTCTCCTTATCGTCGCCGTTAACGCGACGCTTGTTTTTGTTTCGACGTGACCTGCCGTTGTTGTCCTTTGTATCCGGACTGCCAGAATTTTTACGGAGGTTGTTGGTACGGGCTAGCCAGCTGTCCTCTCCCGCGCAAAAGCGGGTCATTAACGATGTGAGGGCTGCCATGGATTTCGGCTTTTCCTGCCCCTGTGCGGGCTAGCCATTCGTCCCGGATGTTATGTTTGAAGGCTGCAAGGGCCTCTGATCCGGACAATCGACGATTTGGTTTTTCTTTGTCAAGAACCGTGTCCGTAATTGTCCGCCGATTCGTCTGGCCGCTGAATAATGTGGCTTAGGTCATCGGCGCTCGTGGTCGCATATACGCGTCTCGAAGTTGTCGAGGAATGCGGCTTCCGTGTGTTCCCAAAGACCCAATTGACTCTCGGGCAAGCTGTTTAGCCAATGCCGAGCTGGTCCTTTAAGCTTGAGTGGGAGATACTTGATGGCATGGAGATCATCACGCGGGCCATATGAATGTGGAGAAGATAGTCTTCGATCCAAACCGCTGGGTCTGTTGTGCCATCGTAAGATTCGATGTTTACAGGTTTGAACCTTCGGGATCTGATGATCCATTACTCGTCTGCTGAAGCATAGAGGGCGGTGGTGCCCTCAGATGAGCTATATCGCGACGCAGCTCGAGAGAGCTATGTCGCTGTGTTCGCCCGCCGGGTTATTGTATCCGCGCGACGGTATTCGCCGTGGGTCGGGGCGCCCACGTGATCCGTAGATGGATCTGGATTGCCTTGCCTTTTCCTCCAATATGTCTCGCAAGTCCGGCGTGTTCCTCTTGGCTTCAGACTTTTGGAGCGATGCCGGGTACGGTCTTGGCTGGGGCCTAGATGCCTCTTCCGCCACGACCACGGGTGGTCGGTCAGCCATATCGTCTTTGGTGATGAAGGTATGTGTGCTTCCTCCTCTAACTGGGAGCAGCTTATGCCTTGGGTAACTTTTGAGGGGCATTCGAGTTTATACTCTTCGCCGCGAGGACCTCGGTCCATCGATCGCCAGCAGGTCTTGATCAGCTTGGAGCTGTTGCTGCTTTTTCTTTAGGCTGTTTGTTTGTGGCGATAAGCCCGCGCTTGAAGCGCTCTTGTTCGACGGGATCCTCATGTACGATTTAATTCATCATCGCTGAGGCTCGCTTCGCCTTCGGGGAGGCATATAGTTATCATCCTCAACCCCTTCGCCCCGCCGCCTCTCGTGGGGCTTGCTTCGTGATCCTCCCGCGCTGAGTCTTGCCTGGAGGGATTGTCTTCGCACTCTCCGAGTATTATTATCTCCGTGCCGAATCTCCATTCTGCTGTGGCGGATTTAGAGCGGCGCCACGACGCCAAGATTTGGGCTGCTTCTTTAGAGAATCAGCCCCGCTTCTTCGCCATCCCCGCCTTTTGGGGTGTCCACCATATATATGTTGTATGACGAGGTGGTCTTCCAGTGCCCTGTAGGCGCTGGTTCTTGTTCGTCTCCGGCATCGTCGTTCATAGTGTCAATGTCGTCGGAGTCGTAGTCTAGCATGTCGGTTAGATCGTCGACAGTGGCTACAAAGTGGGTGGTGGGTGGGCTCTGAATTTCTTCATCATCCGTACCCCAGCCCTCCTGGCCATAGTCCGGCCAAGACTCTCCTGATAACGAGAGATGCTTTAGTGAATTCAGGATATCGCCAAAAGGCGAGTACCGAAAGATGTCCACGTCGGTGAATTCCATAAACGGTGCCCAATCCGGATCGATTGGTAGGGGCGCGGGAGGTTCGGAGTCCGGCGAGGAGTCCGGCGCCTCGGAATCACGAGTTTCGCAGGGGACAAGATCGTGTTCGCCCATCACCGCGGTGTTGAAGCCCCTGGCAGCATCTATCCACCGCACTCGATATGGGCGATCGGCTCCGGCTAATGGACGGCGATCCGGTGCGCCACCAAGGCACTGTCGGGCGGTAGAGCTAGATCGCGCCCATCGTCACAAAGGCGGCACGCTTGGTGTGGCTCCGATCCGTCAAGATCAAGTCCCCGCGACATCGACCGTGAAGTTTAAGCTGAATCGACTCGACGGCCAGGGGCGAAGCTGATCGCTCCAGATGGCCAAGTGAATTGCCCGCAGGCGGTCGCCGAACACGTAAGATCTGTCCGGGAGAAAAGTCTCACCCGACAGCGTTGTTGGTTGAAGACGCCATCAAGTTTATCGGTGACGCACACGCAGGAACTCTCAATGAAAGCACCAATGTCGGTGTCAAACCGCGAATCTCGGTAGGGGGTCCCAATCTGTGCGCTCTAGGCGGATGGTAACAGGAGACAAGGGACACAATGTTTTACCCAGGTTCGGCCCTCTCGATGGAGGTAAAACCCTACGCCCCGCTTGATTAATATTGATGATATGGGTAGTACAAGAGTAGATCTACCACGAGATCAAGGAGGCTAAACCTAGAAGCTAGCCTATGGTATGATTGTTGTAATGTATGTTGTCCCACGGACTAAAGCCCTCCGGTTTATATAGACACCGGAGGAGGCTAGGGTTACACAGTAGTCGGTTACAATGGTAGGAGATCTACATATCCAGATTGCCAAGCTTGCCTTCCACGCCAAGGAAAGTACCATCCGGACACGAGCCGGAGTCTTCAATCTTCTATCTTCGTAGTCTTGGAGTCCGGCGGACGATGATAGTCCGGCTGTCCGGACAACCCCTAGTCCAGGACTCCCTCAGCCGCAAAGGGCCGGGATCGGCCAAAGAATTGGCGAAGATCCTGTCCAGCCTGTACAAGGGGGAAAAGGAGGATTTCCTCCAGACGAACCCATTGAATGGGTTCTCCATGAATAACCCCCGAACACTCTGTGTGCCCGACCCATGCTTTCGAAGTTTAAGTTTCTTATATTATGCTTTTGACGCAGGAGCTGCGCCGGGTTGTGGAGGGCATGCTTAGTCCAGCTCGCAACCCGAGGATCCGAGAGATCCTGTGATCCGCCTCCAAGAGGACCCGGACATAAGGGTGGAGCTAATCGACGGGGTGTTCCACCAGCTCAGCATGGATAATGCTTTAGTCGCCATTGCGGCTGACTATCCCGCTATATCCGGCTTCCTAGGTGATTGTGACCGAAGTCTCGACACCATTATTTCTTCCTCGCTCATTTCTGACCACTGTACACGATGGTGCTTTGCAGGAGGCGCCTTCAAGGCGGGAAGCCGAGCCCGCGGCGGCTGACCAACAAGGGTCAGTCCGGCCCAGTAGGCGGAAGAGGAGCGCGGCTTAGAGTGAAACGTCGCCGGAAAGGTATAGCTCACGGTTCGTTATTTAGAGCAACGTTCCTAGGAAGCGTTTGAATGCTCATGACTTTTGTAGGAGAAAAGCGCTCACTGGATCGGGCGGGCGAGGTTGCCAACCCAGCCTCTACCAGCCAGCTCCAAAGACAGTCGAGGGGAGGCGAGCGCAAGGCGCGAGCCGGATACTCCTCCAACGGAGGATGCCGATAGACTGTCCGCCACCAAGTCTGAGGTGGAGAGCGCCATGAACCACAGGTGCCGTCGGACAATTTTTCGTGACGCGTGCTTCTCCCCTGAGGCGTTGAACGCCTTTAACGCGGGGGACGCGCACCTCCGTGCCGCTCGAGATGGTTTGACCAGAGCCACGGAGCAGTATGTAAAAGACATACGGGTAAGAGATTTTAATAGTTGTATATGCCAGTAGCCCCCGAGACTTAAAGTAGTTATATTAACTGGTTTAAGGATCATTTGAAATACAGGATCTTACAAAGAAGAATACCCAACTGTCTCAGGAGCTGCAAGAGTGTAAGGCCCAACTTGAGGCCGCACTGGCTGCCGCAGGGGGAAACACAGGGACCCCTCCTGGTAAAACATTATTTAAAAAAAAAAGATAAGTGGTGTGCGGCGTGCGCGTAAGTCTAATAATGACATTGCAGGTGCTGCCGGACAGGATCCGGACAGACAAGAACTACTGCGCCAGCTGAAGGCCGGCGAGAGGGTGCCGACGAGGGTGCAACAGAAAGGAACAAGCTCCAAGATGCCCATGCCCAGCTTGGAGAAGAGCTGAAAGGTGTTCGGCCGAGCTGTCTGCTCAGTTAAGGAGAATCAGGCGTGGCCATGCATCTATAGTAGTGCTTAAGCGAACTCCTTGAAAAGAAGAGTTCGGCGAGGAAGTCAATTGACAAAATATATCTCAGTAGGTGTACTCACAGTCGCCTGTGGAGGAGATGCCCAGATCAACGGGTGATCAACTTCCCGAAGCTGGTGCAACTGCCGAACAAGTTCGGCAGGCAATGAGCGGCGCCGTCTGTGCTTTATGGTCATCCTCTCCCTACCCGAGGGCCTTGGAGAGCTTATGGAGAAGCTTCAGGAGTGCGGCGCCTGCTTATGGAAGATTTCGCCTGCCGCCAAGGTGCCAGGGAGGCTGGGCCATGGTGAAGATGCAAGACAAGAAGGCGGATCCCAACCACATGGCCGAGGTCGGACTGTGGGGCCCGATGGGAAGGAGATCCTCGTGAGTTTAGTATACGGCCAAGTAGAGTTGGTCGCTAAATTTTCCCAACGGACTGTAAATTAGACAGCCCGTTAGACGGGATTGAGGAGGAATACAATACCTATTTGACAATGTATTTTAAAATGACATGTAAAATGCCTTCTAGCCGGATTGTAGATCGCTTGTCTTTGCCGACCTTTTCGCTTCAACCTGGACCCTAGAGTCCTGAGTGTGTCCGAATACCTTCTCGGTTAAGAAACAACCGGGCATGCATGGAGACCAGCGTAGGGTCATTAGTGCTTTATCGCACAAGTGCCCAACTAGTTATGTTATATTACATGGTTAGTAAGAAACATCTTCCAGGAGAATAGTTCCGTTAAGGGTTCCTTTCTCGGGAGGCATGCCCTAAAGTGCATGTCCGGTCTGCGAAAAGAGCAGAAAAACATCCGGGGCAGATAAATAGGTAGGTAAAAATCATCTTTCAAGTCACCGACCGAATATTCCCTTAAGAACGCTTAGCTTTCGGCTGCACCACCGAGGTACACATCCGCCGACCGGCAAGAATAATTGCAGAGGTGATCCCTTTACCTCCTAGCCGAACAATCGGGAACGTAGGGGTAAGCACAGGAGCCAGGCAACCCAGCTTGGCCAAAACTTAAGTCATATCGATGCATATAATGGTGAATAAAAGGTACATGTGGAAGTTTGACACATGTGTTGGGCAGTAGGCCCTTATAAGTAAGCTTCTAGTAAAGAAGCCCCCAGGTATAATGAGTGCGGATAGCACATCAAGTGTGTGCGAACAATGCGCAAGTAGGCCTTTAAGGGCTTGTATGAAAAAGGGGTGAGAGAAAAAAGAGAAACAAAAGACAGCTGAAGTGTAGAAAGTTGGACGGGGGAAAGGGACGAACTCTTAGTCCAGCGCTAGACATAGAATCTTCGGAGGCGGGCTGCGTTCCATGGGTTCGGCTCGAGTCGGTTGTCCGATGCATTTCGCAGGCGGTATGCTCCACCGGTCAGGACTTGATCGATAATGAAGGGGCCTTCCCATTTGGGCTTGAGCTTGTCCTTTTTCTTGTCTGGCAGGCGTAGAACTAGTTCGCCAATGTTGTAAGTCTTGGCCCTAACTTCTCTGCTTTGATATCTTCGAGCCTGCTGCTGATAGAATGCAGTTCTTCCTCCAATGCGTCCAAGCTGTCCTGCCGATCCAGCTTGGCTTCTCTTTCTTCGTACATGCGCACTCGAGGTGAGTCATGAATGATGTCGCAGGGCAAAACTCCTTCTGCGCCGTAACCATAAAAAATGGTGTGAACCCGGTAGTACGGTTGGGCGTTGTCCGCAGCCCCAGTATGGAGTCGAGCCTCTACCCAAAGGCGTGTCGATTTCGTAAGGGACCGCACTAGTCCGGGTTTGATGCCGCCATTATTAGACCGCTCATTGCTCCACTTGACCGTTGGTTTGAGGATGATAGACTGAAGCGTAATCGAGCTTAATGCCCATATTTTTGCACCATGATTTAACCTCATCGGCCGTGAAGTTCGTGCCATTATCGATGATGATGCTGTGGGGTACACCATAACGGTGTACTACCCCGGATATGAAGTCTATCATTGGTCCAGACTCTGCCATTTTAACTGGCTTGGCCTCTATCCATTTAGTGAATTTATCCACCATGACCAATAGGTACCTTTGCTTGTGGGTTCCCCCTTTAAGGGGTCCAACCATGTCAAGCCCCCAGACCGCGAACGGCCAGGTAATGGGTATATTTTTGAGGGCGGTGGGTGGCATATGGCTCGATTAGCAAAGAGTCGACAACCGACGATCTTTGGACTAAGTCCCGAGATCCGCCGGGCCGTCGGCCAATAAAATCCTATACGGAATGCCTTTCCTACAAGGGCCCGAGCTGCGGCGTGGTGTCCGCCTAGTCCGGCATGAATTTCAGCCAGAAGGTTTTGCCCTTCCTCTTCGGAGATACACCTTTGAAGGACTCCGGTTGTGCTTTTATTATAGATTTCTCCCTCATGGACCTTGTAGGCTTTAGATCGCCAGACTATGCAGCGGGCCTCATTTTGGTCTTCGGGAAGTTCCTGCCTAAGCAAGTAGGCTAGGAATGGCTCTGTCCACGGGCGATTACTGCCATTATGTCGTGGGCTAAAGGTGTTGTTTCATTGTCTGAATCGCCAATTATGTCGATTGTTTCAGGTCGGTTGGTACGGCTGCTTCGGTTTATTATTTCCGCACTCTCTTCCCATAGTACGGATGGCTGAAAGAGCCGCTCCAGAAGATGTTTGAGGACAGCGCCACGTTTTGCGCCGATGCGCGCTAATACGTCGGCTCCTTGGTTATTATCCCTGCCACGTGGTGGAATTCAAGTCCTTCAACCGAGCTGACATTTTGAGGATAGCGTTACGATAGGCTGCCATTTTCGGATCCTTGGCGTCAAAGTCTCCATTTACTTGGGATATTGCGAGGTTTGAGTCCCCATGCACCTCTAGGCGTTGAATGCCCATGGAGATTGCCATCCGGAGGCCATGTAAAGGGCCTCAGATTCGCCGCGTTGTTGGAGTCCGTGATAAATTATCTCGGCACGATTGATGTGTCCCGGTTGGGGACGCCAAGATAACGCCAGCCCCCAATCCGCCAACATTTTGGAACCGTCAAGTGCATAATCCAATTGAGTATGCGCCGCACTCTTTAGGGAGTTCGGCTTCCGTCCACTCAGCGACAAAGTCAGCCAAAACTTGCGACTTTATAGCTCGCCGAGGTTTGTAAGTTATATCGAATGGTAAGAGCTCAATGGCCCATTTTGCAATCCTACCCGTCGCGTCGCGGTTGTTTATAATGTCGTTGAGTGGTACTTCGGAAGCCACTGTTATCGAACACTCTTGAAAGTAGTGTTTGAGCTTCCGGGATGCCATGAACACTGCATATGCTATCTTTTGGTAGTGCGGGTAACGGGACTTGCAGGGAGTTAACACAGTGGACACGTAGTACACTGGTTTTTGAAGAGGGAATTTATGCCCTTCTGTCTCTCGTTCTACAACGAGTACCGCGCTTACAACTTGATGTGTTGCCGCGATGTATAACAACATTGGTTCGCCCAGGTTAGGCGCAGCCAGGACCGGATTTGTTGCCAATATGGCTTTTATTTCTTCGAGTCTGGCGGTGGCAGCATCCGTCCACTCAAAGTGTTCGGTGCGCCTGAGGAGGCGATAGAGGGGCAATGCCTTTTCTCCCAAACGGGAGATAAAGTGGCTCAGAGCTGCCACGCATCCAGTCAATTTTTGTATTTGTTTGAGGTCTTTTGCAATATCTAGTTGTGACAGAGCTCGGATCTTGGCTGGGTTTGCTTCAATTCCTCTACTGGATACAATGAAGCCCAGGAGCTTTCCGGCTGGTACGCCGAAAACGCATTTTTCCGGATTCAGCCTGATGTCGTATGCTCGGAGGTTGTCGAATGTGAGCCTCAAATCGTCTACTAGGGTTTCGACGTGTTTGGTTTTGACGACTACGTCGTCTACGAATGCCTCTACTGTTTTGCCGATCTGGGTAGCCAGACATGTCTGAATCATGCGCTGATATGTTGCGCCGGCGTTTTTAAGTCCGAAGGGCATCGTGTTGAAGCGAATGGTCCATATGGAGTAATGAATGCCGTTGCGGCTTGGTCCGCTCGCCATCTTGATTTGATGGTAGCCGAGTATGCGCCCAGAAGCACAATGAATCGTGTTCTCGCGGTAGCATCGATTATTTGGTCGATGCGAGGGAGGGCGAAGGGATCCTTTGGGCAGGCCTTGTTGAGGTCTTTAAAATCGACACATAGGCGCCAGGATTTGTCCTTCTTTGGTACCATTACCAGGTTTGCTAGCCAATTCGGATGTTTCATGTCTCTGATGAATCCGGCTTCCAATAGCTTGGCTAGTTATTCTCCCATTGCCTGTCTTTTGGGTTCGGAAAATCGTCGAAGAGCCTGTTTGACTGGTTTGAACCCTTTTAGGATATTTAGGCTATGTTCTGCCAATCTGCGCGAGATTCCCGGCATGTCTGAAGGGTGCCAGGCGAAAATGTCCCAATTTTCCCGAAAGAATTTTCGCAGTGCGGCGTCTACATCAGGGTTCAATTGTGCCCCGATGGAGGCCGTCTTTGTCGGGTCCGTTGGATGGACCTGGAATTTTACTATTTCGTCCGCTGGTTTAAAGGAGGTGGACTTGGATCTCTTATCGAGTATCACGTCGTCCCTTTTCACCGTAGAGCGTAGCGTGGTGAGTTATTCTGCCGCTAGGGCTTCGGATAGTGCCTCCAGGGCTAATGCGGCTGTCTTGTTTGTGGCGCGGAGTGCTATGTCCGGATCACTAACGAGAGTGATTATCCCGCCGGGCCCAGGCATTTTGAGCTTCATGTACCCGTAATGGGGTACGGCTGGAAAAATTGTGAATGTTTCTCGTCCTAATATAGCGTGATATCCGCTGCTGAACGGGCCACTTGGAACGTGACTTCTTCGGACCTGTAATTGTCCAATGAAATAACACCACATCGAGTGTGATTTTTCCGTGCAGCACCCTTCCGCTAGGGATTATTCCTCTGAAGGTTGTGCTGCTTCGCCAATGTGGCTCCACTATTTCCATTTTTGAAGAGTTTCCTCATAGATGAGGTTTAATCTACGCCGCCATCCATGAGTACCTTGGTAAGTCGAAGTCGCCCACTATTGGACTAAGGACCAATGCGGCTGGTGCTCGGGCTGTTCGGAATTTAGGTTCATCGCTGGCGTTGAAGGTGATGGCCGTGTCGCTCCATGGATTTGTTGTTGCTACTTGGTGGACTTCGGCGAGGCTGCGGATTGTTCGTTTCCGCATATTATTTGATGCGAAAGTCTCAAGATCGTTGATACCTGCATCGCATTGTTGGAGTGGTTTTATGGGCTAGAAGCTCCTCGCCACTTTTGGCCACCTGCCGTAATATCCAACATGCTCGAAGGCTATGTGTTGGGGTGGCGCCCTCTATACTGTGGATTTTACAGGGTCCGCTAAGCCATCCCTCCAGTACGGTTCCGTGCCCTTTATGGGGTTTTTTCTTTTTGGTTTTTGTACCTAGTGCCTGAGTGTAATGCACCCTTTTATTGCGGACTAAGGTTGTATTCGGGGCCGGATTGTCCCAAAACTTACTTTCGGTTTTCCGGAAACTCTCCATCGCACAGTACTTTCGTACTATGGATGCCAAGTCGGCGAAGCGTGTGATTTCGCGATGGCTGACGGTGTTCAGGATTCCCTCGTCCGTGCAATTATTGCAAAAAAATTGAGATTGCGTTTTCCTCTCGGCAGTCCTTTATCCTGTCCATAACCAGGAGGAATCTGGCCCAGTAATGATGTACTATTTCAGCTGGCTCTTGCCGGATTAGAGATAGATCGCATATGTCTGGGTGGGTGGGTGGAATTGCGTCCGGAACCCTACCCATCTCAAGGCTCAAGGGCCAAGAAGTTTCCGAATTTGTAAGCTTGGAAAGTGGAACGCTGTCCAACGAGTCCGGTCCGATGCCTGACTTTAGGTTCAGCGCTTGATCGAAGTCCGTCCCTCCGCGGGAATCCGGCATGGAGGGTTCGGAAGCCCGGACATGACTAGTTTTCAATATAGGAGAAGAGTCGCCGCGATGTTCCTCTACCATCGCGACGGTGGGTAACCTGGGAGAGTTAATCTCTCGATCGGTTTTAAGCCCAATCCGACAGTAGTCCTGTAGCGACTCCTGTGATGCGATGCGATCCAAGAGTTTGTTTACGGACGAGAGCTCTGTTGATCCAGCTGCTCGTAATTCGAGTTGACATGAAGATCGCTTTTGATGACCCGAGAGGTCATCGTCAAGCGGTGGCCGAACAGGCGGTCATGAGAAAACCACCTAGCCGGATAGTTTGGCCGGAGGCCAAGGCTCCTTTGGCGAAGATACCGACCTTGAAGACGGGAAGAGGCATCCTTCCTATTGGTGACGGACGAGGAACTCTCAATGAAAGCACCAATGTCGGTGTCAAACCGCGGATCTCGGTAGGGGTCCCGAATCGTGCGCCTAGGCGGATGGTAACAGGAGACAAGGGACACGATGTTTTACCAGGTTGGGCCCTCTCGATGGAGGTAAAACCCTACTCCTGCTTGATTGATATTGATGATATGGGTAGTACAAGAGTGGATCTACCATGAGATCAAGGAGGCTAAACCCTAGAAGCTAGCCTATGGTATGATTGTTGTAATGGTTGTTGTCCTACGGACTAAAACCTTCAGTTTATATAGACACCAGAGAGGGCTAGGGTTACACAGAGTCGGTTACAATGGTAGGAGATCTACATATCCGTATCTCCAAGCTTGCCTTCCACGCCAAGGAAAGTCCCATCCGGACACGGGACGAAGTCTTCAATCTTGTATCTTCATAGTCTTGGAGTCCGGCCGATGATGATAGTCCGTCTATCCGGACACCCCCTAGTCCAGGAATCCCTCACTCCCCTTGTGTCGAATCAATAAATTTGGGTTGAATACTCTACCCTCGAAAACTGTTGCGATCCCCTATACTTGTGGGTTATCAAGACTATTTTCTGGCGCTGTTGCCGGGGAGTATAGCTCTATTCTTTGAGTCAATTGGGATTTATATCTGCTGATCACTATGAGGAACTTGAAAGACGAACGAACCAAGATTTATCCCTCAACTATGAGGGGAGGCAAGGAACTGCCATCTAGCTCTGCACTTGATTCTCCTTCTGTTATGAGTAAGCTTGTGACACCTGAACCTGCTTCTTCTATGAATTCTGATATGTCGCATGTTATTGATGATGCCACTTCTACTATGCACGATACTTATGATGAAACTACTTCTATGCTTGATACTACTGTGCCACTAGGCGAATTTCTTGATGAACAACTTGCTAGGGATAGAGAGAATGAAACTATTGAAACTGATATTATTGATGATAGTGATGATGAAGGTTCTCCCCCTAAATACAAATTGCCTGTTGTTCCTGAGGTTTATGTTATGGATGAAGAAACTGCTAGAGATTTTCTTGCTTGCAATGATAGATCTGATCTTAAGAAGTTATTAGCTAAACTGAAACAGAAATCTCTGAATGCTAGAATGAAATATGACCCTGCTTTTGCTACTTCACCTATCTTTGTTACTGATAAGGATTGTGATTTTTCTGTCGATCCTGAGATAATTACTTTGGTTGAATCTGATCCTTTCTATGGCTATGAATCTGAAACTGTTGTGGCACGCCTTACTAAATTTAATGATATAGCCACACTGTTCACTAATGATGAGAAATATCGCTATTATTATATCCTTAAGATATTTCCATTCTCATTAAAGGGTGATGCTAAAACTTGGTTTAATTCTCTTGATCCTGTTTGTGTGCGTAGCCCCCAGGATATGATTTATTACTTCTCTGCTAAATATTTCCCCGCTCATAAGAAACAAGCTGCCATGAGGGAAATATATAATTTCGTGCAAATTGTAGAAGAGAGTCACCCACAAGCTTGGGGGAGGCTTCTCCGATTACTTAATACTTTGCCTGATCATCCTCTTAAGAAAAATGAAATACTTGATATTTTTATAATGGACTAACTGATGCTTCTAGAGACCACCTGGATAGTTGTGCTGGTTGTGTTTTCAGGGAAAGAACTGTGTATCAAGCTGAATTGTTATTGAATAATATGTTGACTACTGAAAACAATTGGACACTTCCTGAGCCAATTCCTAAACCAACTCCAAAGAAAAGAGGTGTTCTATTTCTCAGTCCTGAAGATATGCAAGAGGCAAAGAAATCTATGAAAGAAAAAGGCATTAAAGCTGAAGATGTTAAGAATTTACCTCTCGTTGAAGAAATACATGGTCTCAATATACCACCTATTGAAGAAACACATGGTCTTGATAACCCGACACAGGTAGTAAAGGTAAATTCTCTCTATAGATATGATAAAGTTGAAATCCCGTCTACTAAGTTTGCTAGCCGATGCTTGGATGAATTTGATGACTTTATGGCTAGACAAGAGAACTTTAATGCTTATGTTGGTAGACAATTGAAAATTAATGCTTATATGATTGGACACTTGACTGATTATATGTCCAGAGTTAAGGGTGAACTTAAACTCATTAGTAAACATGATTCCATGGTTACCACTCAAGTAGAGCAAGTGCTTAAGGCTCAAAATGATTTGCTCGATGAATTAAATAATAAACATGACTTTGCTATTAGAGTAGCAACTAGAACGGGTAAAATGACTCAGAAACCTTTGTACCCCGAGGGCCACCCTAAGAGAATTGAGCAAGATTCTCAAAGAAATAATGTAGATGCACCTAGTTCTTCTAAAAAGAAGAAAAAGAAAAATGATAGGACTTTGCATGCTTCTAGTGAACCTAATGTAGAAACACCTGAGAATCCCAATGATATTTCTATTTCTAATGTTGAGACACAATCTGGTGATGAACATGAACCTAGTGATAATGTTAATGATAATGTTCATGTTGATGCTCAACCTAGCAATAATAATGATGTAGAGATTGAACCTAATGTTGATCTTGATAATTCACAATCAAATAATCAATGTTATGATAAGAGAGACTTTGTTGCTAGGAAGCATGGTAAAGAAAGAGCACCATGGGTTCAAAAATCCATGCATTTTCCTCCTAAACCATCCAAGAAAAAGATGATGAGGATTTTGAACGCTTTGCTGAAATGATTAGACCTATCTTTTTGCGTATGCGTTTAACTGATATGCTTAAAGTGAATCCTTATGCTAAATACGTGAAAGCTATTATTACAAATAAAAAAAGATACCAAAAGCTGAAATTTCCACCATGCTTGCTAATTACACTTTTAAGGGTGGAATACCTAAGAAACTTGGAGATCCAGGAGTACTAACTATACCATGCTCCATTAAAAGAAACTATGTTAAAACTGCTTTATGTGATCTTGGAGTCGGTGTTAGTGTTATGCCTCTCTCTTTATATCATAGACTTAAATTGAATAAGTTGACACCTACTGAAATATCTTTGCAAATGGCAGATAAATCAATCGCTATACCTGTCGGTATTTGCGAGGATGTGCCTGTTGTGGTTGCAAACGCTACTATCTTAATGGACTTTGTTATTCTTGATATTCCTAAGGATGATAGTGTGCTGATTATCCTCGTTAGACCCTTTTTGAATACTGCAAGGGCTGTTATTGATTGCAACAAAGGCAATGTCACTTTTCATTTTAATGGTAATGAGCATATGGTACACTTTCCGAGGAAACAACCTCAAGTTCACAGTATCAATTCTATTGGAAAAATTCCATAATTATTACTGGAGGTTTTGAATTTCCTCTTCCTACTGTCAAGAAGAAATATGATATTCTTACTATTGGGGATGTACATATACCCGTTGAGGTAACATAGTGTTATTCGAAATTTCTCCGGTTTCATGCGATTCGGAATGAGTTTGTTAACAAGACTTGATCAACCATGTTAGTGGAGTACTTTTGATGAGCATGAGATGGATGAAGTTAGAAAGCACAACCTTCTGTACCCTTCTTTTTCTTTCTGTTAACTAGATTAAATAAAGTAAAAAATAGTGTTTTCTGTCTGTTTTCTGAATTATCCATGCAATAAAAAATACCCCAAAAATGAAAGTTCTCCAAATGTCGTGAAAATTTAGTATGATTTTTTCTGGAATATTTGAGAATATTTGGCACTGAGAACACAGCTGGGGGAGCCAGTACCTGGCCACGAGGGTTAGGGGCGCCTACCCCCTGGGCGCACCCCCTGCCTCATGGGCCCATGTTGGCCCCCTCCACTTATTCCTGCACCCATGCTCTTCTTCTTACTCCCAGAAATATTCACTATCCAGCTCAAGCACAAGTTCTAGCTAATCTTGCTGCCATTTTCGATCTCCTTGCTCAAAGCTCCTTTCACAAAACTACTTTGGGGATTGTTCTTTGTTATGTGACTCCTCTACTGGTCCAATTAGTTTTTTTCTAGTGCTTTATTCATTGCAATTTTTTTCTTCCTAGGTGACCCTGTTCTTGGGCTTGCATGTCAAATTTATATGGTCCCAAGTAGTTCTAATGCATGATATAGTCTCTAGGCACTTGTGGGAGTAGTTGCTATCGATTTTGTTGAGTTTGGTTCACTTTTATTTCGAGTTACTAAAATTTTCAGAAATTTTTCGGAGGAAGAAATATGTCTAGGAAAATGTACCAAGGTGGTTCTTCAAGGAACCAAGGACCTAGGATCGCAATATGTGAGCAAGACAAGGAACCCCCGAGGGAAGCTTACGTGTGGCCTTGTGAATGGCCGTCAGAGGAGTTTATGGTCAAAGGAGGCATCAAGGATGAATTTGATGCATATGTGCGTAAAGCTGATCTTGAGGACTTCATACAAGATAAGTGCGCTCAATACTACCATTTGACTGATTCCTTTACGAGAAGGTTTAAATTTACATCTTCGCGTAATTCTCACAATGTCCTGTTAGATCTTTATGATAAATCATATACCATGGACCTAGAAGATTTTACTACTGCTTGTAAACTCCCGCAGTGGGGCAGTGTTAATAAACCTTGTAAACCTGAATATAAAGACTTTCTTGCTAGTATCACTATGGGGGAATCTAGAGAAATAGCACAAGATACCATAGTGAGCATTCATTTTCCTGCTATACATTATTTTGCACACTTCATAGGCAGATGCATTAACAGTAAAGATGAAGCTTGTCACATGTGTGTTCCGGATCTGAGCGTTCTCAAGAGTGCCGTATTAGGTGATAAACAATATAAATTGGGGGTAATTGTTGCACGTATGTTGCATAATAATGGTTTAGATGTAGACTTGTTTGGAGGGATATATGCAACCCGTGTGTCTAATTATCTTGGTATACCTGCACATGAAAATGATAGGGAGTTGCCTCCCGCTTATTTTGTAACACCCCGAATCCGATGCGCCAGGTGTCCTCAAGTTATTCGCTGCCATTGCCATGTCATTTGCTTGCATGTTGCACTTTGCCATGTCATCATCTGCATTTCATCTACATATTTTTTCAAAACTTGCATCCGTTCGGGTCCTCCCAGTTCTCTCTGTTGTTCGTTCGGAGTCCAGACACACTCGCACGCGCTCATAAAAATGTTCTCGGAATGGGCCGAAAGTTGGCGTGCGGTCTTGTTATAGTGTAGGTAGACCGCCTGTCAATTTTTGTCGCCTTTGGAGTCCGTTTGATAGTCCTACCGTTAAACATATGACCGCGATATAGCCGGTATATTCGTCAGACGTTTCGGTCTCTGAAACTGCCGCCTAGCTGCACTTCGTCTTTCTCTTCTCACCCCAAGCCATCCTACACAGCCCATCTAGCCCACCTACCCTACCCCATCCGTTCCGTTCCGTCGGATCACGATCGGAGGGCTCAAAACCCCCCCTAAGAACCCTCTAACCCTAACCCCTACCTATTTAAACCCCTCCTCCTTCCATTTTGGGCAGCCTACCCCTTCCTCAACCTCAGCCGCAGCCAATCCCCACCTCCTCCTCATATTCAATGCCTGTGCGCTCCCCCGCCGCCACTTGTCACCGGCCCGGAGGCCATCCGCCGCCTGCGTCGCCCTCCTCAGCCACTCCCCATGCGCCACTTGTCCTCCCCGCGCCCCCAGCCTCCCTCCACCGCTGCAGGCCCGCCAGGCCCATGCGGGGGCCTGCCCGAGCCCATCCAGGGCCCGAGCCACCCGCCGCTGCAGCCCGAGCGCCCCTGCGCGCCGATCTGGATCTAGGGGAGGAGCCCCTCGACCCCGATCCCTCTTCCCTCGCAGAGCCGCGCCGCGCCGCCCGTGACCGAGACGCTGGAGCCCTCAACGCGAGCGACCAGGTGCCGCCTCCCCCTGTCCGCGACCCCTTCTCCTTACTCCCGATCTCTCTCCCTCTCTGAAGCAGCCGCGCCGCTGCCATTGCAGGGCCTCGCCGCCATGGAGCTCGCCGACTGGCCTCGCCGTCACCGGGAATGGGTTCCCCGGGGCTAGGTCCGCCCGGATTCGGCCGGAACTGCCGCCCCCATGGCCTCCTCCACCCTCGCCGGCCTTGCCGGATCCCGCCGCTGCCGCCATGGCTTAGCTCAGGAGCAAGCAGAGGAGCCGCTCGCTCCCCGTGCCCCTTGACCGCACCTCCTACCCCGTGGGCCGTGACCCAGTGCGCCGGCCTACAAGGCCCAACCCGACCACCCCGACTGGCCTGCTATGCCCTTGGTGAGTAGTCCACCTATCCTCCGCCCGGTGCACTCTATAGCTATATGTCGCCCCCTGTTTTTTCCTTCTCGATATGGCCGTCTGGTAAATTCAGCATAATGTATGCATGTTTGCCATGTGATAACTTTGTGCTGCGTGATTTGATTTATGCACATGATATATGAAAATGTTCATCGTGAGATGCTCTTAATTTCATTCCATTGTGGCATGCTTGTTTGAGTCCATCTTGATGCCCCAATCATCATTGCAAGAGTGCTATATGATGTTTACTACTGAAATCTGCTGATTGTTAACATCATTTGTGCATCTCGTGAGTGCCACAACTTTGTCCCTGTTGCTGCTATAATGATGATCTTGATATACACATGTTTTCCTCTTCATGCTATACATGTTGGTGTGCCTCTAATTCATGTTAGGGTGCATCGTGATATCTTAATCCCTGTTGCAAAAGTGCATGTTGCTGTTAACTACTTAAAACTGATGTAACTTGCTGATTTGTCATTTTTGTTGCATTTTGTGTGTGCATCTTATGAGCATGATGTCTACATGTTTTAGGAGCATATTTATTACATAATTACAGGTGTGCAATCCATGTATGTTTATATGCTCTGTAGTGAGTGCATCAAGCTTGTGAAGTGGGCTACTTGCTGTTAACTTTCTGTCAATGCTGAAACTGCTATATCATGTTGCTATGTTTGATTGATACTACCATCCATTATATGCATAATCTGGAGATGTTCACTAAGGATTTTTTGTTATACATGTCATTATATATCCATTCATGCCCTTGGTTGCATTTATAGCCTGTTGTAGCTTCTTGTAATCTTGCTCTCAAATTGCTAAATAATGTTGATGTCAGCCTGTTAAGATTAATTTCAGTTTTGCCATGTGTTTTGCTAGTGATCCATGCACCCTATGACTATTCTATTGCCAGGTTTAGCTCAAGAAATGTACTCTTACTGTTTGTTTACTTCACATGCCATGAAATGCTTTGTGGTGAGTGGTACAAGCTCACCCAGAGGCCTACTTATCATTGTTTCTGCCATGTACTGTTATTTTCACCGTCTGAATCTGTCATATCACTTGCCATGTTTACATGGATGTTACCATGTTTTCTGTTGATCTTTGGAATAAGTTCAGTAAGGGAGTTTTGTTCTTTTTCTTTAGTATTAGGATGCCATGCCTTTGTTTTCCATTATAAATTCCTGTAGCATGTTGTTTGATAGCTCTAAACATTGCAACCTGATGTTATTTCTGCCATGCACAGTGATTTCTGCTAGTCTGTGAAACTGTTATTATTTGCAATCTTGCCATGTCTTTTTGAGCATGTTCTAGTGATTTCTGGAGATAGCTCAGTGTTCATGTTTTATCATTCTTTACTTGTACATCATGTCCATGCCTTTTGTTTCATGTTGAAGTGCTGTAGCATATTGTTTTGATGCTTGCTAGATTCCTAGTTGCTGTTTTGGACAGCTTGTCCTTTAAACTTGGTTCATGTGTATGTGTTGAACCGTTGCTCCGTTTTGAGTGTGCTCTATAAGAAACTTGCTTAGAGTTGCATGTAGTTTCATCTTATCTTGTTGCCTCCATGTTTTGAGGGTGTTTTCTTGATGTTTGAATGCATTTTGCATCAATGCCATGTTTAGCTTGTTTTGCTCATATCTTCTAGGCCGTAGCTCCGAACAAAATGAACTTTATATGTAACTTGACTAGAATTTCGTGTAGATCATCTTGGTGCATCTTAACTTGTTGTTTAACAACTTGAACATAAGGTTTATTCATATCTGGACCAATTTCGAAATTTGCATATGAGGACTTACCGGAATTGTTACATGTTGTTTCCGGCCTCATTTAAACTTGCTTTGATGTGTTGCTCTTGTATGCATCATCTCTTGCCATGAGTAGCTGCATGTAGCCTTGTCATGCATCATGCTTAGTTGTGCATCATGTCATGTTTGTGTGTGGAGTGTTTACCGTGAGTTTGCTTCTTTCCGGTTGTGCTTCTTCTCGATAGCTTCTGTTTCGTTGCGATCGTGAGGATTCGTTCGACTATGCTTGGTCAGTCTTCGTCCGTTCATCTTCTTCATGGAATCATTATTCTTCTTTGCGGGATTTCAGGCAAGATGACTGTTACTCTGGATCTCACTACTATCATTTCTATGCTAGTTGCTTCGTTCTGTCGCTATGCTGCGCTACCTATCACTTGTTCTTCAAGCCTCCCAATTTGCCATGTCAGGCTCTAACCTTTTTCACCCTTGCTAGCAAACCGTTGCTTGGCTATGTTACCTCTTTTGCTCAGCCCCTCTTATAGCGTTGTTAGTTGCAGGTGAAGTTGAAGATTGCTCCATGATGGACAAGATTATGTTGGGATATCATAATATGTCATATTTAATTTAATGCATCTATATACTTGGTAAAGGGTGGAAGGCTCGGCCTTATGCCTGGTGTTTTGTTCCACTCTTGACGCCCTAGTTTCCGTCATACCAGTGTTATTTTCCTTGATTTTGCATTCCTTACGCCGTTGGGTGTTATGGGAACCCCTTCACAGTTCGCCTTGAATAAAACTCCTCCACAAAGGCCCAACCTTGGTTTTACATTTGTCTCACCTAAGCCCTTTTACCTTGGGTTTCCGGAGCCCGAGGGTCATCTTATTTTACCCCCCCTGGGCCAGTGCTCGTCGTGAGTGTTGGTCCAACCTGTCAGTCGCCGGTAGCCACCAGGGGCAACTCTGGGCTGGCCTACCAAAAGCTTGGACAATCCGATGTGCCCTAAGAACGAGATATGTGCAGCTCCTATCGGGATTTTCGGCACATTCGGGTGACTTTGCTGGTCTTGTTTTACCATTGTCGAAAGGTCTTGTAACCGGGATTCCGTGTCTGGTCGGGTCTTCCTGGGAGAAGTAATATCCTTCGTTGACCGTGAGAGCTTGTGATGGGCTAAGTTGGGACACCCCTACAGGGTATAAACTTTCGAGAGCCGTGCCCGCGGTTATGTTGTAGATGCGAATTTGCTAATATCTGGTTGTAGAGAACTTGACACCAGATTCGAATTAAAACGCATCAACCGCGTGTGTAGCCGTGATGGTCTCTTTTCGGCGGAGTCCGGGAAGTGAACACGGTTTTGGGTTATGTATGAACGTAAGTAGTTTCATGATCACTTCTTGATCACTTCCAGCTTCTCGACCGTTCCGTTTGCTTCTCTTCTCGCTCATATTTGCGTATGTTAGCCACCATATATGCTTAGACGCTGCTGCAACCTCACCACTTATCCTTTCCATACCCATTAAGCTTTGCTAGTCTTGATACCCATGGTAATGGGATTGATGAGTCCTCGTGGCTCACAGATTACTACAACAACAGTTGCAAGCATAGGTTATGCTAAGATCTTGACGCGAGAGCGATGTTTGCTTGTTTTGGAGTTCTTCTTCTGCTTCTTCTACGATCAAGGGATAGGTTCCAGCTCGACATCCTGGGCTAGCAGGGTGGATGTCGTTTGAGTTTCTGTTTGTGTTTCATCCGTAGTCAGATGTTGCTCTTATGTATTGTGTTGTTGTATTCATGTGGCATTGTTTGCCTCTTGTATGTATCCCCAACTGTTATTTAATGGTATGATGTAATGATATCCACCTTGCGAAAGCGTCTCCAATATGCGCTTCTATCCTTGGTGGGACCTTTGAGTTCCTTTGGGATAGGGCTGCATATTGGGCATGACAAGTTGGTATCAGAGCCTCGACCGACCATAGGAGCCTCCTTGATTGATTGTGTAGTTTGGCTGTTGTCGAGTCTAGAAGAAAACTTTTCGGAGTCTAGTTATATCGGAGAGTAGGAATTCTTTTTACTCCTCAGCCCCTTCGTCACTCTGGTGAGGAATCTTTAGTTCTTGACGTAGGTGTTTTGAGTTACTCCTCTTCCCCTTCAAATTTTTCTTTTGGATCACGCGGTTGGTTTTCCGAGCGTTGGTTCTCAACTCTTTTATCCGGTGCATTTCTCGTCAAGTTGACTCGAGCCTCTTCATTGTTGCAAAGTTCAATCCTCAGTTGTTTTCTTTTTCCCACCGGCCCACCCATTTTTCTTCTCGGAGCCGGAGTCCGTAATCGAGTATCCATCCTACTCGTGCAAAGCATTTGCATTCTTTCAACCGGTGTTTCCTCTTGAAGTTATTCATCAGTTTTTCCCCTTCCAAGTTGCCTTTGTTTTCCCGCCCTCCCACCCTCTTCTTCCCGGAGCCAGAGTCTCTTTCGAGTATCAATTTTCATTCGTACGGAGCCTCTTCAGTCTTCCCTCAATCATTTCAATCGGTGAATTCTCGTCTCGGAGGACATTCTTCATCTTTTTTTCTTCTCCAGTGGATTCAATTCCAATTTTCGGTAGTGATTATATTCTTTCCCTCGGCTCAAGTGTTTTCCTTGCTCGTTCGCCTCTCGCCAGTTTATCCTTCCAAAGTGTTCAAGACATCTCAGGAGATTCGTCTGTGTTTGAATTTATTCGAGGTTGTCACCTCATTCAAATAATTCAATCGTTCCGGTGCATCATATGTCTAAACAATCCTTTTTCAACGGTGTTTTCTTTTTAGTGGGCCCTAACCCACAGGTCTTTTCCCAGGATCTTACCTGACTCTTCTAATTATTCCAGAGTTATTCTTAAATTCTTTTCAAGTGTGATGTAAGAATGGATCCCATCAATCACATGCCTTCTACAAGATCGCGTTCAAATTTTTTTCATTGTTGGCTCAACCTCTTCGCTTGTCATTCTCCCGGAGAATCTCAGTAATTTTGGTGGCATTCCTCGTCGTCATTTCAAGATAGGAGAAGAGTTTTTCCTCAAAATCTTGCCAGTTCTCTCGAAGATTCGTGGTTCTAGCCTCATATTATCCTCTCGAATTATTCCATTTGTCAGATATTCCTTTTTCTCACCTATCCGGAGTATTTCAGGCGTTGATTTCTGTTTCACTTCACCGGAGGCCATCATTCCAGAAGAATTCTTCGTCCTCACATTTCAGCTACCGTTATCCAATTATCCCGACGCTTCGTTCATGTGCTCTTTAATCAGTTCGAGTTCTTCCCGTTTTTTTGTATCTAAATCCCCTCAAGCATATTTGTTCTTCTAATTCTCCCCGGTGATTCATTCTCTTTCATCAGTCATTTTTGAATTCTTACGGTGGTTCGTTCAAGATTCTTTTTCCTTGATTATCATTTTAATCCATTCGTTCTTTCCAATCCTAACGGTGGTTCATTGAAGACCTTCCAAAAGGTGGCGCCATATACTCCTAAATCCTTTTCAAGGGGAATAAGTTGCATGCCAAATCCAGTTGTCATCAATTAAATTTGATGAGGATAAGCATAACGTAATTCTTATTCTTATTTCATCATCGTCAAGTAATCCCTTTTCTTCGGAGTTTGTTCGTGAGGAATAAATTCTAGTTCCAAGTGTGCTCATCTTTTCTTTTCCGGAGTCCAAATTTCCTCGGCCATTTCGTCGGAACCTCCATCTAAATCACCACCAGCTTTAATCTTATTCTTTCATCCTTCATTCTATCTCATCATCTTTTTGTCACCGGATTTCTTCATGGTGGTTCTTCATGATATAATTCATTCTTCAAGAGTTCATCAAGAATTTTGTTGGTGGTGTTCAAGTATCTTTTCTTCTTGCGTCTCAAAGTGCAATTAATTCTCCGTATTCTTTTGAAGTGGAGTGTTGCATTATTTGTTCTTCTCAGCTATTCAAGTATATGGTTGTGACATAATTTCACCTCAAGTTTTGAGATGTTTTTATATAAGGCCACAACAAGCTTATTCTTTTGTTGTTGATTTTCTCAACAACTCCGTTCAATCCTTCCTCTAAGGATGCTATCAAATTCATTCGTGGTGGAAGTTGTTCTTCTCTTATCCGTTCTTTTCATTCCACTATTTCAATTCTTCCGGAGGTATTGCATGTTCATCTCATCAAGTGTCATTCCATCTTGTGAAGTTCATGTTCTATTTCTTCCATTTTCAGTCGGAGTGCCACCGGAATTCTTTCGCTCTTATTCCTTTTCTATCTTGTCCTAACCGGAGTGGTTTCAGAGTCTATCTTATTCGTTGAGTTTTTGATTCTTGTCATATTCGATGTTCCTCTTTTCTACCGAGTGCTCTCGACTTTGTTCTTCTTCTCTCTTGCGTTCTTATTTCACCCCTTCCTCTTTCTCTTCCATCTCTTTCCTAAGATCTCGGGACGAGATCTCTTGTTAGTGGAGGAGAGTTGTAACGCCCAGAATCCGATGCGCCAGGTGTCTTCCAGTTATTCGCTTCCATTGCCATGTCATTTTCTTTCGTGTTGCACTTTGCCATGTCATCATCTGCATTTCATCTGCATATTTTTTTCAAAACTTGCATCCGTTCGGGTCCTCCCAGTTCTCTTCGTTGTTCGTTCGGAGTCCAGACACACTCGCACACACCCACGGCACCTCCAAAATATTATTTTATAAGTGGCATAAAAATGTTCTCAGAACGGGCCGAAAGTTGGCGTGCGGTCTTTTTTATAGTGTAGGTAGACCGCCTGTCAAGTTTCGTCGCATTTGGAGTCCGTTTGATAGCCCTATCGTTAAACATATGACCGCGATATAGCCGGTATATTCGTCAGACGTTTCGGTTTCCGAAACTGCCGCCGGGCTGCACTTCGTCTTTCTCTTCTCAGCCCAAGCCATCCTACACAGCCCATCTAGCCCACCTACACTACCCCATCCGTTCCGGTCCGTCGGATCATGATCGGAGGCCTCAAACCCCCCCTAAGAACCCTCTAACACTAACCCCTACCTATCTAAACCCCTCCTTCCATTTTGGGCAGCCTACCCCTTCCCTAACCCTAGCCACGGCCAATCCCCACCTCCTCCTTGTTTTCAGTGCCGGTGTGCTCCCCCGCTGATGTCTACTACACAACCTTCTTCTTGTAGACGTTGTTGGGCCTCCAAGTGCAGAGGTTTGTAGGACAGTAGCAAATTTCCCTCAAGTGGATGACCTAAGGTTTATCAATCCGTGGGAGGCGTAGGATGAAGATGGTCTCTCTCAAGCAACCCTACAACCAAATAACAAAGAGTCTCTTGTGTCCCCAACACACCCAATACAATGATAAATTGTATAGGTGCACTAGTTCGGCGAAGAGATGGTGATACAAGTGCAATATGGATAGTAGATAAAGGTTTTTGTAATCTGAAAATATAAAAAAGCAAGGTAACTAATGATAAAAGTGAGCGTAAACGGTAGTGCAATGGTAGGAAACAAGGCCTAGAGTTCATACTTTCACTAGTGCAAGTTATCTCAACCATAATAACATAGATAGATCATATAACAAGCCCTCAACATGCAACAAAGAGTCACTCCAAAGCCACTAATAGCGGAGAACAAACGAAGAGATTATGGTAGGGTACGAAACCACCTCAAAGTTATTCTTTCGGATCAATCTATTCAAGAGTTCGTACTAGAATAACACCTTAAGACACAAATCAACCAAAACCCTAATGTCACCTAGATACTCCATTGTCACCTCAAGTATCCGTGGGCATGATTATACGATATGCATCACACAATCTCAGATTCATCCTACCAACACAAAGTACTTCAAAGAGTGCCCCAAAGTTTCTACCGGAGAGTCAAGAAAACGTGTGCCAACCCCTATGCATAGGTTTATGGGCGGAACCCGCAAGTTGGTCACCAAAACATACATCAAGTGGCGCGTGATATCCCATTGTCACCACAGATAAACACGACAAGACATACATCAAGTGTTCTCAATCATTAAAGACTCAATCCGATAAGATAACTTCAAGAGGAAAACTCAATTCATCACAAGAGAGTAGAGGGGGGAGAAACATCATAAGATCCAACTATAATAGCAAAGCTCTCGATACATCAAGATCGTGCCATAGAGAGAACACGAGAGAGAGAGAGAGAGAGATCAAACACATAGCTACTGGTACATACCCTCAGCCCCGAGGGTGAACTACTCCCTCCTCGTCATGGATAGTGCCGGGATGATGAAGATGGCCACCGGTGATGGGTTCCCCCTCCAGCAGGATGCCGGAACGGGCTCCCGAGAGGTTTTTGGTGGCTACAGAAGCTTGCGGCGGTGGAACTCCCGATCTATCGTCTGTTTCGATGTTTTTAGGGTATATGGGAATATATAGGCGAAAGAAGCCGGCCGGGGAGCCTCGAGGGGCCCACGAGAGGGTAGGGCGCGCCCAGGGGGTGGGCGCGCCCCCTATCTTATGGCTCCCTCGATGCCCCCTGGCTTGCACTCCAAGTCTTGTGGATCATAATCTTTCCAAAAATAACGCTGCCGAAGGTTTCATTCCGTTTGGACTCCGTTTTTTATTCCTTTTCTTCGAAATACTGAAACAGGCAATAAAACAACAATATGGGCTGGGCCTCCGGCTAGTAGGTTAGTCCCAAAAATGATATAAATGTGTAAAATAAAGCCCATAAACATCCCAAAGGGGTAATATAATAGCATGGAACAACCAAAAATTATAGATACGTTGGAGACGTATCACCCACCGCCACTTGTCGCCGGCCCAGAGGCCAGCCGCCGCCTGCGCCGCCCTCCTCAGCCACTCCCCATGCGCCACGTGGCCTCCCCGCGCCCCCATCCTCCCTCCGTCGCCAAGAGGCCGCCAGAGCTGTCTGCGGGGCCCACCTGAGCCCATCCGGGGCCCGAGCCGCCCACGCAGCAGCCCGAAGGCCCAGACTCCGACCATCGAGGGAGGAGCCCTCGCCCCGATCCTCTTCCCTGAGCAGAGCCGCTACTGCCGGGCGACCGAGGCCGCCGGAGCCCTTAACGCCGGCGACCAGGCGCCGCCTCCCCCTGTCCGCGACCCCTTCCCTTCCTCCCGATCTCTCTCCCTCTCTGATGGAGCCGCCCCGCTGCCATTGCAGGGCCTCGCCGCCATGGAGCTCGCCGACCGGCCTCGCCTTCGCCGGGAATGGGCTCCCCGGGGCTAGGTTCGCCTAGATCCGGCCGGAACCGCCGCCCCCATGGCCTCCTTCGCCCTCGCCGGTCTTGCCGGATCCCGCCGCCGCCGCCATGGCCTAGCTCGTTAGCGAGCAGAGGAGCCGCTCGCTCCCCGTGCCCGTTGACTGCGCCTCCTACCCCGTGGGCCGTGACCCAGTGTGCCGGCCTCCAAGGCCCAACCTGACCACCCCAACCAGCCTGCTAGGCCCTTGGTGAGCAGTCCACCTATCGTCCGCCTGGTGCGCTCTATAGCTATATGTCACCCCCTGTTTTTTTTCTTCTCGATATGGCAGTGTCTGGTAAATTCAGCATAATGTATGCAAGTTTGCCACGTGATAACTTTGTGCTGCGTGCTTTGATTTGTGCACATGATATATAAAAATGTTCATTGTGAGATGCTCTTCATTTCATTTATTGTGGCATGCTTGTTTGAGTCAATCTTGATGCCCCAATCATCGTTGCAAGAGTGCTATCTGATGTTTATTGTTGAAATCTGCTGATTCTTATCATTTGTGCATTTCGTGAGTGCCACAACTTTGCCCCTATTGATGTTATGATTATTATATTGATATGCCCATGTTCGTCTCTTCATGCTCTACATGTTGGTGGGCCTCTTATTCATGTTAGGGTGCATCTTGATATCTTAATCCCTATGGCAGAAGTGCATGTTGCTGTTAACTACTGAAAACTGCTGTAACTTGCTGATTTGTCATTTTTGTTGCATTTTGTGTGTGCATCTTATGAGCATGATGTCTACATGTTTTAGGAGTATATTTACGCCATATTTACAGGGCTGCAATCAATGTATTTTTATATGCCCTGTAGTGAGTGCATGAAGCTTGTGAAGTGGGCTACTTGCTGTTAACTTTCTGTCAATGCTGAAACTGCTATATCATGTTGCTATGTTTGATTGATGCTACCATCCATTATATGCATAATCAGGAGATGTTCACTAAGGATATTTTGTTAGACATGTCATTATCTATCCATTCATGCCCTTGGTTGCATTTATAGCCTGCTGTAGCTTCTTGTAATCTAGCTCTCAAATTGCTAAATAATGTTGCTGTAAGCCTGTTAATATTAAGTTCAGTTTTGCTATGTGTTTTGCTAGTGATCCATGCACCCTATGACTATTCTATTGCCATGTTTAGCTCCATAAATGTGTACTCTTACTGTTGGTTTACTTCACATGCCATGAAATGCTTTGTGGTGAGTGGTACAAGCTCACCCACATGCCTACTTATCATTGTTTCTGCCATGTACTGTTATTTTCACCAAGTCTGAATCTGTCATATCACTTGCCATGTTTGCATGGATGCTACCATGTTTTCTGTTAATCTTTGGAATAAGTTCAGTATGGGATTTTTGTTCTTTGTCTTTAGTATTCGCATGCCATGCCTTTGTTTGCCATGATTAGTTCCTGTAGCATGTCGTTTGATAGATCTAAACATTGCAACCTGATGTTATTTCTGCCATGCACAGTGATTTCTGCTAGTCTGTGAAGCTGTTATTATTTGCAATCTTGCCATGTCCTTTTGAGCAGGTTTTACTGATTTTTGGAGATAGCTCAGTGTTCATGTTTTGTCGTGCTTTACCTGTACATCATGTCCATGCCTTTTGTTTCATGTTGAAGTGCGGTATCATATTGTTTTGATGCTTGCTAGATGCCTAGTTGCTGTTTTGGACAGTTTTTCCTTTAAACTTGTTTCATGTGTATGTGTTGAACTGTTGCTCCGTTTTGAGTGTGCTCTGTAAGAAACTTGCTTAGAATTGTATGTAGTTTCATCTTATATTGTTGCATCCATGTTTTGAGGGAGTTTGCTTGATGTTTGAATGCATTTTGCATCAATGCCATGTTTAACTTGTTTTCCTCATATCTTCTAGGCCGTAGCTCCGAACTAAATGAACTTTATATGTAACTTGACTAGAATTTCGTGTAGATCATCTTGGTGCATCTTAACTTTCTGTTTAACAACTTGAACATAAGGTTTATTCAGATCTGAACCAATTTCTAAATTTGCATATGAGGACTTACCGGAATTGTTACATGTTGTTTCCGGCCTCATTTAAACTTGCTTTGATGTGTTGCTCTTGTATGGATCATCTCTTGCCATGAGTAGCTGCATGTAGCCTTATCATGCATCATGCTTGGTTGTGCATCATGTCATGTTTATGTGTGGAGTGTTTACCATGTGTTTGCTTCCTTCCGGTTGTGCTTCTTCTCGATAGCTCCTGTTTTGTTGCGACCGTGAGGATTCGTTCGACTATGCTTGGTCCGTCTTCGTCCGTTCGTCTTCTTCATGGAATCGTTCTTCTTCCTTGCGGGATTTTAGGCAAGATGACCGTTACTGTGGATCTCACTACTATCATTGCTATGCTATTTGCTTCGTTCTATCACTATGATGCGCTACCTATCACTTGTTCTTCAAGCCTCCCAATTTGCCATGTCAGCCTCTAACCTTTTTCACCCTTCCTAGCAAACCATTGCTTGGCTATGTTACCGCTTTTGCTCAGCCCCTCTTATAGCGTTGTTAGTTGCAGGTGAAGTTGAAGATTGCTCCATGATGGACAGGATTATGTTGGGATATCACAATATCTCTTATTTAATTTAATGCATCTATATACTTGGTAAAGGGTGGAAGGCTCGGACTTATGCTTGGTGTTTTGTTCCATTCTTGCTGCCCTAGTTTCCATCATACCGGTGTTATTTTCCTTGATTTTGCGTTCCTTACGCGGTTGGGTGTTATGGGAACCCCTTGACTGTTCGCCTTGAATAAAACTCCTCCAGCAAGGCCCAACCTTGGTTTTACATTTTCCTCACCTAAGCCTTTTTCCCTTTTTCACTTGGGTTTCCGGAGCCCGGGGGTCATCTTATTTTTTTCCCCTGGCCAGTGCTCGTCGCGAGTGTTGGTCCAACCTGTCAGTCGCCGGTGGCCACCAGGGGCAACTCTGGGATGGCCTACCGGAAGCTTGGACAATCCGATGTGCCCTTTGAACGAGATATGTGCAGCTCCTATCGGGATTTGTCGGCACATTCGGGCGGCTTTGCTGGTCTTGTTTTACCATTGTCGAAATGTCTTGTAACCGGGATTCCGAGTCTGACCGGGTCTTCCTGGGAGAAGGAATGTCCTTCATTGACCGTGAGAGCTTGTGATGGGCTAAGTTGGGACACCCCTGCAGGGTATAAACTTTCGAGAGCCGTGCTCGTGGTTATGTGGCAGATGGGAATTTGTTTATATCCGGTCGTAGCGAACTTGACACCAGATTCGAATTAAGACGCATCAACCGTGTGTGTAGCCATGATGGTCTCTTTTCGGCGGAGTCCGGGAAGTGAACACGGTTTTGGGTTATTTATGAACGTAAGTAGTTTCCGGATCACTTCTTGATCACTTCTAGCTTCTCGACTGTTCCGTTTGCTTCTCTTCTCGCTCTTATTTGCGTATGTTAGCCACCATATATGCTTAGACGCTGCTGCAACCTCACCACTTATCCTTTCCATACCCATTAAGCTGTGCTAGTCTTGATACCCGTGGTAATGGGATTGCGGAGTCCTCGTGGCTCACAGATTATACAACAATAGTTGCAGGTACAGGTTATGCAATGATCTTGACACGAGAGCGATGTTTGCTTGTTTTGGAGTTCTTCTTCTGCTTCTTCTTCGATCAAGGGATAGGTTCCAGGTCGGCAGCCTGGGCTAGCAGGGTGGATGTCGTTTGAGTTTCTATTTGTGTTTCATCCGTAGTCGGATGTTGCTCTTATGTATTGTGTTGTTGTATTCATGTGGCATTGTTTGCCTCTTGTATGCATCCCCAACTGTTATGTAATGGTACGATATAATGATATCCACCTTGCAAAAGCGTCTCCAATATGCACTTCTATCCTTGGTGGGACCTTTGAGTTCATTTAGGATAGGGTCGCATATTGGGCGTGACATATTTAGATTATAATGCCATGGTTAATCATCATTTTCTTGAGAGGAATGAACAAATCCTCCAGTATCGACTAATCTTTGACAGACGTCACGCTGTCCATATTACTCTCCCTGCTCCTGCCTTCTTTTACTATCAGGCAAAAGGAAGATATGTTATCACCAGGGAGGAGGCAAACGAGTATGAGAGGAGAATGGAGGCAGCTCGCCTCTAGGCTGTTGCTCGTGAGGCAATGATGCCACATCTCAATACGACCCCAGTTACAACTTCGTATATCCGCCAGGCCATCCATGGGCATAGACCAACATAGGTGAAAAGCCTAAGCTTGGGGGAGTGCGTATTTCTCACCAACATTACATTCATGTTCACACACACTCATTCTAGTTGTCGGTGCTCATACTTTTTCATTGTACTATCCATGCTAGTTTATTTCTTTTTCTTGCTTCCTTCTTGTGTGTTTGAACAACCTTAAGAAAAACCAAAAAAATTAGTTAGTTTACTTTCCATGCTTGTAGTAGTAATAACTAAAAGAAAACTCAAAAAGATTTCTCGCTCTTCTTTTGCTTGTTGGGAGCTTTCCCGTGTAAATAGTTTTATTTCTTTTGTTTTCTTTGAGGGTCGAGAGGAGAAGACCAAAATGAAAATGTTGAGTGGCTCTCATATGCATTATTGTTGAATTAACCAAGAGCCCATATTACCTTGTCTTCTCCCTTGAATTGAATGCTTCTAGATTCTAGCTCAGTCTAATGCACGTGCACTATTATTATTATATACACCGTTCGGTCGTGCAAGTGAAAGGCAATAATGATGATATATGATGAAATGATTGAGATGAGAGAAGCTGGTATGAACTCGACCTCTCTTGTTTCTGTAAATATGATTAGTTCATCGTTCCTGATTCAGCTTATTATGAATAAACATGTTTGCAATGACAATTAGAGATTATAGTTTCTTATGCCATGCTTAGTTAGCCAGGAGTTTATAATGGTTAACCTTGCGTGCCAACATGCTATTAAAATGGTTGTGATGTGGTATGATAGGGTGGTATCCTCCTTTGAATGATTCGAGTGACTTGACTTGGCACATGTTCACGCATGTAGTTGAAACAAAATCAACATAGCCTTCACGATATTTATGTTCATGGTGAATTATATCCTACTCATGCTTGCAATTAGTGTTGATTAATTTTAATGCATGTTCATGACAGTTGTCGCTCTCTAGTTGGTCGCTTCCCAGTCTCTTTCTAGCCTTCACTTGTACTAAGCAGGAATACTGCATGTGCATCCAAACTCCATAAACGCCAAAGTTATTCCATATGAGTCCACCATACCTTCCTATATGCAGTATCTACCTGCCGTTCCAAGTAAATTTGTATGTGCCAAACTCCAAACCTTCAAATGAAATTGTTTTGTATGCTCGAACAGCTCATGTATCAACTAGGGTTGTCTGTATCTTCCATGTTAGGCGGGTTATTCTCAAGAGGAGTGGACTCTGCTCCTCATTCACTAGAAAATGGCTGGTCACTGGGATGCCCAGTCCCATGCGTAAATTAAATCAAAATAATTACTAACAAAACTCCCCCAGGATTGTTGTTAGTTGGAGGCACCCGTTGTATCGAGCAAGCCATGGATTGATGCTTGTTGGTGGCAGGGGAGTATAAACTTTACCATTCTGTTTGGGGACCGCCTATAATGTGTGTAGCATGGAAGATATCGAGATCTCTCGGTTGTTATGTTGAAAGTGAAAGTATACCGCTCAAAATGTTATTTATCTCTATTTCAAAAATCGAGCTCCGGCACCTCTACAAATCCTTGCTTCCCTCTGCGAAGGGCCTATCTATTTACTTTTATGTTGAGTCATCACCCTCTTATTAAGAAGCACCCACTGGAGAGCACCGCTGTCATTTGTATGTATTACTATTAATTTATATTGGGTATGACTATGATTGGATCTCTTTTACCATGAGTTACAATGTTTAGTCAGTCCTTGATCTTTAAGGGTGCTCTGCATTTATGTTTTGCGGTCTCAGAAAGGGCTAGCGAGATACCATCTTGTTATATCATATTGTGATTGTTTTGAGAAAGTGTTGTCATCCGAGATTTATTATTATTGCTCGCTAGTTGATTATGCCATTGATATGAGTAAACATGAGACCTAAGTGTTATTGTGAATGTGGTTAGTTCAGAATCTTTGCTAAAAACTTGAATGCTGGCTTTACATATTTGCAACAACAAGAGCGAACAGAGTTTGTAGAAGTTTTTTATCACATTCAGTTTATCAACTAAATTGCTTGAAGACAAGCAAAGGTTTAAGCTTGGGGGAGTTGATACGTCTCCGTCGTCTCTACTTTTCCAAACACTTTTGCCCTTGTTTTGGACTCTAACTTGCATGATTTGAATGGAACTAACCCGGACTGACGCTGTTTTCAGCAGAACTGCCATGGTGTTATTTTTGTGCAGAAATAAAAGTTCTCAGAATGACGTAAAAATCCATGGAGAAATTTTTTGGAATTAATAAAAAATATTGGTGAAAGAATCAACGTCAGGGGGCCCACACCCTGTCCACGAGGGTCCCCCCCTAGGGCGTGCCCCCTGCCTCGTGGGCCCCTTGGACCTCCACGACCTCAACTCCAACTCCATATATTCACTTTTGCGGAGAAAAATATCAGAGAGAAAAATTCATTGCGTTTTACGATATGGAGCCGCCGCCAAGCCCTAAACTCTCTCGGGAGGGCTGATCTGGAGTCCGTTCGGGGCTCCGGAGAGGGGGATTCGTCGCCGTCGTCATCATCAACCATCCTCCATCACCAATTTCAAGATGCTCACTGCCATGCATGAGTAATTCCATCGTAGGCTTGCTGGACGGTGATGGGTTGGATGAGATTTACCATGTAATCGAGTTAGTTTTGTTAGGGTTTGATCCCTAGTATCCACTATGTTCTGAGATTGATGTTGCTATGACTTTGCTATGCTTAATGGTTGTCACTAGGGCCCGAGTGCCATGATTTCAGATCTGAACCTATTATGTTTTCATGAATATATGTGAGTTCTTGATCCTATTTTGCAAGTCTATAGTAACCTATTATGTGTTATGATCCGTTAACCCCGAAGTGACAATAATCGAGATACTTACCGGTGATGACCGTAGTTTGAGGAGTTCATGTATTCACTAAGTGTTAATGCTTTGGCCCGGTACTCTATTAAAAGGAGGCCTTAATATCCCTTAGTTTCCAATAGGACCCCGCTGCCATGGGAGGGTAGGACAAATGATGTCATGCAAGTTCTTTTCCATAAGCACGTATGACTATATTCGGAATACATGCCTACATTACATTGATGAACTGGAGCTAGTTCTGTGTCACCCTATGTTATAACTATTACATGAGGAATCGTGATCCCACATAATTATCCATCATCGATCCAATGCCTACAAGCTTTTCACATATTGCTCTTTGCTTAGTTACTTTATGCTACATGTTATAATTACTACAAAACTGTCATTACATTTTTGCTATCATATCATATTTCCATACTAATTTGCTACTAAATACTTTGCTGCAGATACTAAGTTATCCAAGTGTGGTTGAATTGAAAACTCAACTGCTAATAATTTAGAATATTCTTTGGCTCCCCTTGTGTCGAATCAATAATTTTTTGTTGAATACTCCACCCTCGAAAACAGTTGCGATCCCCTATACTTGTGGGTTATCATTCAACACCTCTTCAGCGACGGTACCAGGTGACATCTCTCTAGTTCGTTCAGTCTGGGGCGCCCCTCGGGCTGCGTCATCCCCAGGCCGTGTGGGTCCGGCCCTACGGCATGTATCATTTTGCATTCACCAGGACTATCTAACCATTTATGTGAGTTCACCTATGATCGTCACCTTACGACCGTCGCCTCGCGGTGCCCCATGTGTTCGCTGGCTTGTACCTCTCCCACATTGCTGCATGACAACTCCTGTCGGCACGACACTTATGCTCGGGTCCATCCCAGCAACACTGACAAACACGGGGATCAAGCTCTGGTTCGCGACCTTCCTCACGCACACCACCTCGCCGGGTCCTCGGTGCCTCTGCCCTATGCCATGGGCTGCAGGCCCGCTCCGCAGGGGTTCCGGTCTTTCTTGTCATCTAACCTGCAGGTTCATCTGGGAGTGGGCCACGAGTCATCTTGGACGACCACCATCCGGCCTCGCGAGTTGCTTGCACGTTAAAGGGGGGCCTCCCGAGCATCGCATCTCGGGATTTCCTACTGGCTCTCTAGCCCTCACCCCCTGGCCTTGACCATGGCATCATGACATGGCATACCAGCGGCGGCTTAGCTTGCTCGAGGAACGGGTCCCGAGGACATAGAGCACCCAAGCGAGCGGGGTAGGAAGGTGCTCGCTGCAGGCCAAGCCAAATGGTACCGCCGCAGGCGCAGGAGCAAGCACCATCTTCCTGACGGACCAAGACACCAAAAGATAAGTCCCGGTTCTCTACGACACCAGCTTTGCTCCCCGCACACCCCGCCTCGCAGTTCCATTTTGGTAGTTCCACTCCCCCTTTCGATTCTCTGGGCAGCTGCTTGCACGCCAAAGGGGACCTTGTGAGCATGGCGTCTCATGAGCTCTTACCGGACCTCGGGCCGCTCACCTCCTAGCCTTGACCACGGCATCGCGACCTGGCATACTAGCGATGGCTGAAGCCTGCCTGGGGACCGGGTCCTGTCGGCGTAGAGCACCGCGCTGCCAAGGAAAAAGAAAAGGGAGGAACCGTGCCAAACTGGGTTACGCGAGTTCATCACAAAATCAAAAGAAGCAACGCTGATATTGAGTACATTCCGATCTTTACAAACCCCACGGGGGCTGATCTTCATTCCACACAGGGAAAGCAGCTACTAAGCCCTATGGCATTGCTGGCGATGCCAAGCAACAGCCGCAGCCGCACTCCGGCCTCGGCGGGAGCTTGGCAGCACGTAGTTGTCGTCGCTCGACTCCGGAGAATCACTACGCTCAGGAGAGTCGCTGGATTCCGTGAGTCGCCATCGCTGTCGGACGGGCGCCGAGGGGAGAGCAGAGCCCAGCGCTGGCCGCGCTGGCATCCTCGGCTGTCTCCTCTGGGGCAGCATTCCAGCCGTTTGCCCTCCTCATTGAAGACCTTGAAGAACAAAGTGGCCGCACCGTCGTACTCAAAGTGGATCACCAGGGCTCCCTCTGCGCGGCTGTCGTGCGCGATGGGTGGACGACACCTATGGGGCCGCCGGGGACGGCCCCTTCGTGTGTTCGGTACGAGGGCGGAGGATGCACAGAGAGCAGATCGAGGCGATGCTGCTGGCGATTTTACCCAGCTTGGGCGCGATGGTCGCAGAAACCCTACTGCTGCTTTGTGTTGTATTGCGCCGGAGCCCGGAGAGCAGCTACACCGAGCGTGAGAGTTGCGAAGAGTCGAACCTCCCCACGCAGCATGGGCCTCCTTTTATAGGGCAAGGGTCACCGGCTGTGTGTCAACGAGGGTAGAGGGGTAAAATGTAAAAGAGGTGGTAGTTGGAACAAAGGGAACAAAGGCAGCACAAAGGCTTGAACAAAGGATTCTACCTACTTTTGACAGAGGGGACAAGAGCATTTAATGCCTGGCCACCGTCGCCCAAAAGCTCCCGCCCTATGCGTCTCCGCTTGCCACGGGCGATGAAGCCACCACCGTGGAGTGCCACCGCACCCCTCATGTAGCGCAGCCACCCGCCACGCGCTCTGGAGAAAGTCAAGGCGACGTGGGCAGATGACCTGAATGCGGCACGAGCACAGCTCTCCCGGCAAGTACCTTGCCGGGTCTTGATCTCGCTGGCCCGGAGCCTGTCGGGCTCTATAACCTGCCGCTCCCCGGGCCCTTGCCGGGACGTGTATGGCGTCGAGGCGTGCCTTCTGTGATGTGATCTTCTAGTCTCCCCGGCGAGCTCCTCTCGCCAGGGACTTGCATGAGCGATGTAGTCTTGAGCCTGGAACGGCCTTCCCGGCAAGCTCCTCTTGCCGGGGTCTTAACCTTCTGCCTTGTACACTTTGTTCTTGAATGGCTTGGTATGGAGCAGGAATGGTCTCCGGCAAGCATTTGGTGGATCCAGCTACGGGAAGCTGCGACTGCCCGTGCACAAGTTGGGGTACTGAGGTACCCCTACCTTAGTACACCGACAGCGGCAAGCCCGGGCGACCTCGCCCCATCCTCGTGTCGTGAAGACGTCTCCAGGGGCACCACCTTGACTTCAGCTCCGGTGGCAAGCTGTAGCACTCAGCGTGCTGCAGCCACAGCTCAACCGGTCCCCTCGGAGGCAGCTCGCTGGCGAAGAACCGCGGGAGTCGGATCCAGGTGTCGGGAGGCATCACCGCCCACACCACGAACTCGCGCGAGCTACACTCGGTGTGGGTTCGTGGTGCGGTCGGCAGGGCAATGGCGGCCCTGCCATCATCGTCGGGCGCCACTCAACGGCGCACAGCTTCGTCCTGAGCACGGGCGTACATGGGGAGAGGGAAGCCAGGCAGAGGCCTCGACTGCCAAGGCCTGGTCACCTCTTGCCCCATGCCTGTCGTGAAGGTGGTGGAGCCACTTCTTCGACGAGAGAGGATCGGGCCCCTCCCTAGGGGCTTTCCCCTTCTCGGTTGCAGAGTACCTCCTGATCGGCACCATGAAAGTAAGGTGGAGAAGAGAAGAAGCATGTGAAAGCAAGACGGAGGAAAGATGGGCAAGGGGCTCTGCCTCTCCCTCACATTTATAGCCAAGGGAGGCCAACCACCGACCTCCACGACCTCGCGCCATCATGACCTTCTGCATGCCGCGTCATCCCGTCAAGTCGAACGGTTGCCGAGGCAGCGTGGGGAAGCAGAGTCGCCCACGTCCCATCAATCGCCACGCGTCATCAAGGCTGCAGTAGGGTAGGGCCCTTGGCGCTCCGCACTTGCCCTTTGGTTTCGCCTGGAAGCCAAGTCTAAGCCCTCCTTTGGCCCGGGGGCTACTATCGGCGTCCTGGGTATGGGGGTATCCAGCCCTGCCTACCTGCGGCCCACCACGTGGCTCCATCAACGGCCTGGTTCGGCCCAGCTTCAGCATCAACAACTCAAGACCCTCCCGAGGGGCCAAGCCTCGTGAGGTGGACGACGCCAAGACCGCCGAGGGGATCGACCTCCTCAGGTTGGCTCCCAAGGGGCTGAGAGTTCTATGCAAGGTTCACCTCACGAGGCTCAGCTGGCATGAGCCATGACGACCAAGGCCAAGCGGACGCCAGGCGGGCGCAGAGCGCAGGTTTCCTCTTCGGTGCAAAGGAGGCAGGCCACATGCGCGGAGTTTCAAGGAATCAGCCAAAGGTTTCCATTCTGGTGCAACTAGACCAAGACCGCCAGGACGGCAGGACGAAGGTCATCGACGAGCCCACTGCAGCGTCATGACCAGAGGCTTTTCGTAGGAAAAGACTAATTTTGTCAGGATAAGTTGTACTACTTGTCCCCTTTCAAATCCGGCCATTGTGGGATCCCTTCCCGCCAACATTTGGTAAGAGGACCAAGGCCACTATAAATAGGACTAGCCACCACCATAGAGGCAAGACAAGTCGAACTAGCTCACACCACACCAGCTCCCTTGAGCTCAAGAACACCTCACCTCCTGAGGCCAGTTCATCCACTGTACAAGTTCATCCTCAGCCCTTTGAGGCAATCCACCAAAACGCTGGAGTAGGGTATTACACCGCAAGGTGGCCCGAACCAGGATAAACTGTTGTATCTCTTTGTCTCTTTGAGCTTGTCGCGCTAGGCTTAGGAGGATCATGACTAGGCAGGCTGGGTAGGTTGAGATCTCCGCACGCACTCCAGAGTTCGAACCTCTCAAGGGTTTGTGGAACCCGTAATCCGACACCCTTAGCTTCTCAAGATGTTGCGTTCTCTGAAGAAATTCATAAGAAAGCTTCTCATGACCGGCTAAGAGAGTTTCATGATGACCTTGAAGGTTATGAAACTTAGACTGTAGTCACTGAAGATTATCAGCTAGAGTTTGAGTTCGATCCATTTCCTCACCCAATAGGTCATTGCTTTTGTCTAGAAATTTCAAACCTTTTCAGAAGACTTTTGTTGTTTAACAGCAATCTTAGCAAGTTTGGAATAGCTAGGTTTGAGATTTTCATCAGATCCATCCTCACTTGATTCAGAGGAGGGATATTTGAGTACCTTGGCTCCTTTTGTCATGAAGCAATAGGAGGGAGCGAAGTCATCGTTGCCATTGTCAGGAGTGTTGGAGTCCACATTTTGTTCACAGTTGAAGATGGATTTGCTGACAAAAGCAGTAGCAAGAGCTAGGCTCACCATACCAGAGTCTGACTCCTCAGATGCCACCTCTTCCTCATTTTCCTCAGGTTCAGCTTTAGAGTCCATTTCCTTGCCAATGAATTCCTAAGCCTTTTTGGAATTGCTCTTCTTGTGAGATGAAGACTTTGAAGATTTTGATGATTAGGACTTAGAAGATTTCTTCTTTTTCTTCAAGTCGTCCGAACTATCATCCTTGTATTTCTTCTTGTTTGATTCCTTCTCCCATTGAGGACAATCAGTTATGTAGTGACTAGGTTTCTTGCATTTGTGGCAAGTTCTCTTCTTGTAATCACGGGATGAGGAATCTGATATCATGTTATCACCTCTTGAAGATTTTCCAAAACGGCCACGTCTAGAGAACTTCTGGAATTTCCTCACGAGCATAGTTAGCTCCTCGCTTAGTTCCTCAGGATCACCAAGGTTGCTGTCATAATCTTCTCCTTCAGATGAGCAAACTGCCTTGGCCTTCAGATCACGTGATCTTCCATAGCTTGGCCGGTAGAGGCCTCTCTTCTCAGCTAGTTGAAAATCATGAGTGTTTAGTCTCTCAAGGATATCAGCAGGATCAAGTGACTTGTAGTCTCCACGTTCTTGAATCATCAGTGCCAGTGTGTCAAATGAGGAATCAAGAGATCTCAGCAATTTCTTCACCACCTCATGGTCGGTGATGTCAGTGGCACCAAGTGCTTGCAGCTCATTGGAGATGTCATTGAGGCGATCGAAGGTTTGCTGAACATTTTCATTGTCAAGTCTTTTGAAGCGGTTGAAGAGATTGTGAAGAACATCAACTCGAGAGTCACGTTGAGTTGAGACTCCTTCATTGACTTTGGACAACCTATCCCAGATAAGCTTTGCAGTCTCCAAAGCACTCACTCTTCCATACTGTCTTTGCTCAGATGGCCACATATGATATTCTTTGCTTGAGAGTCGAGTTGCTTGAATCTCTTCACATCAGCGGTGTTCACGGAAGGAGTGATGGAGGGAATGCCATTTTCCACAACGTACCAGAGATCCTTGTCAATTTCCTCAAGATGCATGCGCATCTTATTCTTCCAGTAGGGGTAGTCCGTCCAATCGAAGGTAGGACACCCTGTCGGGACCTTGATCATGCCTGCAATCGACATAGCTAAAACTCCAGGTGGTTAAACCAAAAACACACAGAACAAGGGATTACGCTCTGATACCAATTGAAAGAGCGTTATATCAACTAGAGGGGGGTGAATAGGCGATTTTTATGAATTTGTCACTGAGGAAATACTACTTGAGGAATTTCCTAAGCAACGAACTACAAGCAGCGGGATAAGTACTCGGGTGCATGCATAACAAAGCAGTAGTTAGTCATCATGATGAAATGAAACATACATAGAGTACAGGTAGTGTGAAAACGGGATAAGCAGGCTGAAGATACGATGACTGAAGAATTGGGATTGAGGACCGAATAATTGGGATTGAGGAAATTGATAAATTCTTCAGTCAAAGTCTTCAAACAGTACGATCAATTCATCAACACATGAATGAGGAAATGAAAGGGTTGAGGAAATAGAACTAGGAGCTCGGTGAAGACAATGATTTGGTAGACCAGTTCCAACTTTTGTGACAATTGTATGTTTGGTTGGAGCAGCTAGGTATTTAAACTTGAGGGCACACAATCCCAGACACACAACCCTCGCCGTATTCTCCTTGAGCTAAAGTCACACAGACCTCTCCCAATAACTCATGGTAAGTCTTCAGGTGACTTCCAAACCTTCACAGACTCGGTCACTCGGTGATCCACAATTCCTCTTGGATGCTCTAGACCATGACGCCTAACCGTCTGGAGGATGCACAGTCCTCAAAGGTAACAAGCGTCGGTTCCACACAGGAACAATCTCTTCAGTGATGCTCGATCACTTTGGTTTGTAGGTGTTTGGATTTGGGTTTTCCTCATTTGATGATTTTCACTCAAAGTCCACGGAGGATGGGATGCTCTCAATGAAAAGTCTCAGTTTCTCTCGGAGCAGCCAACCAGCTAGTGTTTGTAGGGGCGGCTATTTATAGACGGGGAGTAGCCCGACATGATAAGACATAAAAGCCCTTCAATGATATGACCGTTAGGTAGATATGGTATTTTGGACAGCTGGTGCATAGCACAACAACGGTCGGAAATTTGAGCTCTCAAATTCCTCAGGGCTATCATGTTCCTAACTTGTAGGCAATCCGCACTGGTGAATTCCTAACTCCTCAGTCCGAATTGTCGGTGTTCTGGGAATGGGGGTACCCCGACTTTCCTGCCTGCGGCCCAAGGCGTGGCTCCAGCAGTGGCCTGGTACGGCCCAGCTTCAACAACAACGACTCAAGACCCTCGCGAGGCGGATTGCAGCAAGACCTCCCTGGGGGCGGCCTCACTAGGATGGCACCCGAGGAGCAGATATATCTATGCAAGGTGCACCTTGCGAGGTTCACGTGACGTGAGCCATGACGACAAAGGCTAGGCGGGCGCTAGCAAGTGCAGTGTACTAGATTTCCCCTTTGGTGCTAAGGGGGGCAAGCGCAGGCGCGGAGTCCCAAGGAATCAGGCAAAGGTTTCCATATCGGTGCAACAAGACAAAGGACCGCCAGGATGGCAGGACGGAGGTCATCGTGGATCCCGGGGCGGCGTCACCACCAAAGCCTTTGGCAGGCGAAGATTACTTTTGTCAGGATAACTTGTACTAGTTGTTGCCCTTCAAACATGGCCGTTGTGGGATCCCTTCCCACCTCGATTTTGGAAGACGACCAAGGCCACTATAAATAGTACCTAGCCACCACTGTAGAATAGGCGGTTCATCTCACCGGCTCGCTTGGGATAGATCATTCAGATCACCCTACCACCTCACCAGCTCATCGAGCCCAAGAACTCCTCTCCTCCGGAGGCTGTTCGTCCAATGTACTAGTTCATCCATAGCCCACAAGAGGCAATCCACCACCACACTGGAGTAGGGTATTACACCACACGATGGCCCGAACCAGTATAAACCCCCATGTCCCTTGTTCTTTGAGTTCGTCGAGCTAGGCTGTGGGATCGTAGATCGAGCGAGTTGGGGAGAGAGTGTTCTTCGTGTGCACCCCAGAGTTCAAACCTCTCTAGGGTGTGCGGAGCCCGGAATCCGACATTTGGCGCGCTTGGTAGGAGTGCGCCGAAGCTTTGCCTCTCCGCCCGCCTCGCTTTTCCGGCCATTCCGCTCCGTCGACCAGCACCCATGGCGAGCACCGCTCCTTCGGCCGGACCGACGAGCGTGCACGGCGGCGTTGTGGGTCTGCGGGCCTTCACTCCCGCCTTGCGATTGGTACAGTGGCCACCCAAGTTCAAGACGAAGATGCCGCCTTGCTACTATGGCATGACGGATCCGGCAGGTTTTCTCTAGGCCTACGAGGAGGCCGTTTGGGTGGCCGGCAGCGATGACAAGATCATGGCCAACTGGCTTCCCATGGCCCTCACAGGAGCACTGCGCGCTTGGCTTCTCAACCTGCGAGAGTCATCTGTGGCTTCCTGGGAGGAGCTGTGCGGCATCTTCATCACGCACTTCGCTGCACCTGCGCCCCCCGCCATCACAGCCCTCCTCGGCGGTACGCAGGCGCCACCCTCGCATCGCCATGTCAAGCAGTTCTTCCGCCAAGCGGGTGCCCCCGCATGCAGCAGGGGGCTCCTCCTGGATGGGCGGCGCCCAAGGACGACCTCACCTTCGACTCAAGAGACCATCTGGTGACCACCGCAAGCGCAGGCGCGCTCCCGATGCTCTGCACCCCCACCATGTGCCATGTGGCGGTGACCAAGACCCTCATCAACGGCGGAGCCGACCTCAGCATGCTCAACGTGCCACATGGCCGGCTCCGTCCCACCAAGCCATTTTTCGGTGTCATCGACGGCTCCACCAGCCCCTGGGGCAGATCTGCCTCCCCGTCACCTTCAGCACCCGCGGCAACTACTGCACTGAGCTTATCGACTTTGAAATCACACGCATCAGCCTCCCGTACAACGCCATCCTCGGGTACCCAGCTCTGGCCCAGTTCATGGCGGAAACTCACCCAGCCTACCACCTCATGAAGATGCCGGGGAGCAGTGGTGTCCTCACTGTGGTTGGAGACACCAAGGAGGCCCTGGCAGCCCACAAGCTCGCCTTCAGGGCCGCGGTGGAGGCACACCCGCCGATGAAGCAGCTCCAGAGGTACTGGGGGCTGCACCGGCAAAAAAGAAGCAGCTCTTCACTCAAGATTTAGCCCAGATGAAGCAGGTGCCAGTTGACGAGGATGGAACGTCAGGAGCCACTTTCACCACAGGCGCCAGCCTTCCCCCAGATCAAGAAAATACACTGGTCAATTTCCTGCGCATGTCAAGGAGGTGTTCGCATGGGAGCCCAAGGACTTGGCAGGAGTCCAAGGGGGGGTGATCGAGCACCACTTCAATGTGTGCCCCAATTTACGCCCAGTGAAGTAGAAGGCACGATGGCAGTCCACGCAGAAGTAGTCCTTCATCGTACAGGAGACTCGTAAGCTTCAAGAAGCTGGTGTCATCCGCGAGGTGCGGTACCCAGAATGGCTGGCAAATCCAGTCGTCGTGCCCAAGAAATGCGGGAAAGAATGCATGTGCATCGACTTCACCAACCTCAACAAGGCCTACCCTCAAGACCCGTTCCCGCTTTCGCGCATTGACCAGATCGTTGACTCCACCGTCGAGTGTGACATACTGTGTTTCCTAGATGCCTTCTCAGGTTACCACTAGATCAAGAAGATGGCTTTCTTGACCCCATGCGGGGTGTACTATTACACTTGCATGCCGTTCGTACTGCGCACTGCCGGAGCGACCTTCCAGCGACTGATGCACATCGCTCTAGGCCGGCAGCTCGGGAGGAACGCTGAGGTCTACGTCGATGACATTGTGGTGAAATCTCGGGAGGCAAGGACCCTCATTCAGGATCTGGAGGTGACTTTTGCCAGCCTGCGCAAGGTGGACTTGCGGCTCAACCCGGAGAAGTGCGTGTTCGGCGTCCCTTCTGGCAAGCTACTGGGTTTCTTTGTGTCGCACAGGAGGATCGAGGCGAACCCAGAGAAGGTCAAGGCAATAGAAGACATGAGCCCTCCGCAGACTCTCAAGGAAATGCAGAGCTCGCGGGCTGTGTGACTTCACTAGGGCACTTCATTTCCAAGCTGGGGAAGTGTGCCCTCCCGTTCTTCAAGCTGATGAAAAAGAAGGGCCCTTTCGAGTGGACTCCAGAGGCTGAGGTGGCGTTTCAAGACCTCAAAAGGTACCTCACCAGCCCACTAGTGATTGTGGCGCCACGTCCTCTTGAGCTCCTAGTGCTCTACCTGGCTGCCACGCCTCATTCAGCCAGCACGGCACTCGTGGCCCTCCGAGAAGGGCGTCGGGCCAACGATCATCCAAACGGCGCCACAAAGCCAGTCGAGATGATGCAACCCCAAGACGGCTCCCAAAGAGCCACGGCGGCACCCGCGGACGATCAGGCTCCATAAGACGACCCTCCTGAGGCTACAGTTGCCCCGGCGGGCGACCGAGCTCCTGAGATCCACCGACCTCAGGAGACGCCCCAGCCTCGGGAGGCCTCGGACTCCACCGATGCCCCTGCCCTCGTCGAGCATCTGGTGTACTTCGTCAGCATGGCGCTATATGATGCGCGGGTGCGCTACCCCATGCCGCAGAAGTTGCTGCTCACGCTCTTTGTTGCCTCGTGCAAGCTGCGCCACTACTTCCAAGTCCACCCTATTAAGGTTGTTTCGGCTTACCCACAGGAGAGGGTGCTCCGGAGCCCCAACACTGCGGGAAGAGTCGCCGGGTGGAACATCGAGTTGCAGGCGTTCCAGTTGGAGTTCAACACCACCAGGGTCATCACGGGAGCCGCCCTCACCGACTTCGTGGCAGAATGGACCGATGCCCCAGAGCCCGAAGCAGGCGAAAACCAGTCCCTCTCCCAAGGAAGTGAAGTTCCGGATGTCTAGGTCATGTATTTTGATGGTGCCTTCATGCGCCAGGGCACGGGGGCCGGGGCCGTGCCCATCTTGCCCACCCAGGACAAGCTCTACTATGCAGTGCAGCTCTGCTTCCAATAGGGCGAGAAGGTCTCCAACAACATCGTGGAATACGAAGGTTTGATCGCTGGCCTCAAGGCTGCGGTGGCCTTGGGAGTGAAACGCCTCACCATGAGGGACGACTCACAGCTCCTCGTCAACTTCTCCAACAAGGTATACGAGCCAAGAGACGAGCAAATGGAGGTATACCTCGCGGAGGTACGCAAAACAAGGAAGCAATTCTTGGGCATGGAACTGCAGCATGTGCCCCGCGACACGAACAAGGAGGCCGACAACATTGCCAAGAGGGCGTCCCGACGCCTGCCCCAGGAACCCGGTGTCTTCGAGAAGCGGCTCTTCAAGCCTTCGGCAACCCCTCCCGCTGTAGTGACAACTCGGCCTCAAGAGGAGCTTGCCGCAGCACCAACCTTGGGAGCCCCCGCATGCGGTCCGACCTCAGGGGCGCGTCTTCTCGAGCCTTAGGAAGGATGCTGGACGGAAGAGTTTTGGGCGTACCCGCTTCAGGGAACCTCGCCAGAGAAGGAGGAAGATGCAGAGCGGGTGGTGCCAGGCTACTGCATACTGCATTCGGGATAGTGAGCGTTATCGAAGGCATCCAAACGACGTTTCTTTATGATGCATTTCTAGGGAGCAGGGACGCGACCTGCTGGAGGACATACATGGCGGGGAGTGTGGGCATCACTCTTCATCACGCACGCTCGTGGGAAAGGCCTTCCGCAACGGGTTCTACTGGACCACGACACTCAACGACGCTGTTGAGCTGGTCAAGTCTTGCGAGGCTTGTCAGTTCCACGCCAAGCAGATGCACCAGCCCGCACAAGGCCTCCAAACCGTTCCGCTCATGTGGCCATTCGCGGTCTGGGGGCTGGACATCTTGGGGCCATTTCCATGGGTGCCTGGGGGCTACCGCTACCTCTACGTCGCCACCGACAAGTTCACCAAATGGTCAGAAGTGGAAGTTGTCTGTACCATCCCTACTGCCTCAGCGGTCAAGTTCATCAAGGGGACTCGTGAGCGGGTTCTGGGTCCCTAATCGTATAATCACCGACAATGGCTTGCAGTTCACTAGCAACCGCTTCAAAACATATTGTGCTAACCTTGGAACGCAGATATGCTACGCCTCAGTAGCGCACCCCAGAAGCAACGGCCAAGATGAATGCGCTAATGCGGAGGTCTTGAAAGGCCGCAAGAAAAGGACCTTCAAGAAGAAGCTCGAGGCTTGCGGCAGGGGCTGGCATAACGAGCTCCAGTCCGTGATGTGGTCCATCCACACCGCCGCCACTAAGCCGACGGGCGAGACTCCTTTCTTCCTCGTCTACGGAGCCAAAGCGGTTCCCCCTCACAAGGTCAAGCATCGCTCCGCGCGGGTCTTGGCGTTTGACGAGGCACGTCAAAACGCCATGCAGGAGATGGACCTTGCGCTCGGGGAGGAATGCCGCCGCCAAGTCTCACTCTGAGCGGCGAGGTACCAGTAGGCGCTGTGGTGGTACCACTACCACAGCATCTGCTCCAGGACGCTCGAGGTGGACGATCTCGTCCTGATGCGAGTGCTCTGCAGGGAAGGGCTGCATAAGCTCTCACCCATGTGGGAGGGCCCATTCAGGATTGCTCGTGTCTCCAGGCCTGGCGCCATGCACCTGGAGACGCAGGACGAGATCCCCATCCAGAACGCCTGGAACATCCAGCACCTCCGGAAGTTCTACCCATGAAGCAAGGCACATTGCCTGTGTAGGTCTCCACTCGTGAAACTCTCACGTAATAATGAGTGGGGCTGTACACGCCCCAGAGTCTCTGGAGTGCCGCTCACGGTCCTCGGGGGCTCCCTCTCACATCCTAGTGGCAGCACTTTGCTCCACGCTGGTGAGAAGACTAGACTAGGTGCCGGACGCGGCTGTTCATTTGCTTTCTGTAGTTGGTTTGCAACCTTTTTAATGAAATTTGAAGTTCTGGCATTTTTTGGTTGCTTGGTTGAGTCCCCCTTTTTTCTCTCTTTGCCCGCTTCGTCGACTTGCGACAAGGAGGGCGGTAGTTGCCCGACGCCCTTCCTCGTGCGCCCCGCCCAGGGGCTGGGCAGGTGTGTCCGTGCGTTGGGCTTACCCACGTTGTGGGTACACCTCGCCAAAGCCCTGTCGCCCTAGAGCTTCGGATTCCTTGATCTTCACGAGGCTCCCTCGAATGGGCTCGTGATTGGCGTACCCTCTAAGTCTGTGCCCCTCGGGTACCACGACGCGGTGCACTAAGCCATGATTAGCCCATGCCTACAGGCTCGTGCAAGGAGGAACAAGGCACCGGGCGGATTTCTAACAAATTCTACAACTCATGGTGCCTCTCGAGGTCAGCCGCTCCCGAGCCGACAACAAGGAGGCCTCACCAGACGTCAAAAAACGCGCCCTCACGAGAAGGCAAACTGCCCCAATCGTATCAAGCTAAGTCATCCCCCTACATTCATGCGGAGCACGAACACCATAGCATAACGCAAGAACAATCAACATCGTAGCATAAGCGGCGTAGATACCATAGTTCATTACATGCCCTAGCAGGGCCCTCTACTTTTTTTGAATGCAGGAGAAAGGGAAAGACTAAGAAAAGTGGCCCACACAGTCATGGCGGCCCTCGAGGTCCTCGCTCCAAGGGCTCCCCGGACTCAGCTCAGTCCAAGTCCTCTTCACGCTTCACCGGAGCATGGCGGCGAGATGATCCGCCACCGTCTTCGAAGCGAGCACGGTGGCGTGGCGGCCAGTCGTAGCCACCGCTGCTGGAGCTCTCGTTGGTGGAGGAGCTGATGCCGCTGAACAGACCGCGGTCGCTGCCGAGGGCGAGTTTGTCCTCATCCCCGCCATGGCCGTCGCCAAGGCCGAGCACATCGTCGCCGTTGCTGTCCTTAGGGAAGCACCCTGCGCAGCGACCATCTTCCCCAAACACCCTCACGAAGAGGGTCGCGCGTCGTCGTACTTGAAGTGGAGGGTGCACCGCCTGCTCAGGCCGCGTGCGCGGGCAAATGTCAGCCAGCCGCGGGCCAGGGCCACATAGCCCGCGACGGAGACCTCCACCGCAACCCACGTGGCCTTGCTGCAACAACCGTTGGCCTGCAGCCAGAGGCCATCAAGAACCCCGGTCGGTAACTCGCCTGTGAAGGAGCGCAGAAGCTGGAGCCAGGTGCCGGCTGGATCCTCCGACCACACGATGAACTCCAGGAGCACCTCCGCTGAATGGAAGTGCGGCCGGGGTGGCCGGGCGACCATGCCACGCCTTCCCTCAACGCAGGGGCTGCTCTGCCTTGGGCGGCCCCCGCCGCAGAAGGAGGCACCGCCGCGGCCGCCGAGGGTGGCGCCGGCCCCCGAAGAAGTCCGCCCATGCCCCGAGGGGCCACAGCTGGGGTCGTCGCGTGCTTGCGGGGGCGGCTCCGCCCCCTCTTGGGCGGTGGCGAGCCGGGGCCCTCCCGGCGAGCCTTCCCCTTCTCCGCGGCTGAGAACCTCCTCGTCGGCGCCATCGGGGTTGGAGCGAGACGGCGAAGCGAGGAAGAAGGAGGAACAGGCAACAACAAGAAGGAGATGAGCAACGGGGGCTCCGCTCCTCTCCTCATTTATAGCCAGAAGGAGGCCAACCATTGATCCCCACGATCGCATGTAATGATGGTTTTTTCTCTACATGCAGCAGGGTGTCGTCAAGTCGGACAGTTGCCGAGGCAGCGTGGAGAAGTGCTGACACCCACATCCAATCAGTCATCACGCGGCAACCAAGGCCGCAGGTTGTTGGGGCCCGCGACGCTCCGCACTTGCTCTTTGGCTTCGCCTCGAAGCCAAGTCCGAGCGCGCCTTGGGCCCGGGGGCTACTATTAACGTTCTGGGAATGGGGGTACCCAGACTTGCCTGCCTGCTGCCCAAGGCGTGGCTCCATTAGCGGCTTGGTATGGCACAGCTTCAATAACAACGGCTCAAGACCCTCGCGAGGTCCAAGCCTTGCGAGGCGGACTGCAGCAAGACCTCCCTGGGGGCGGCCTCACTAGGCTGGCTCCCGAGGAGCGGAGATATCTATGCAAGGTGCACCTCGCGAGGTTCACGTGATGTGAGCCATGACGACCAATGCTAGGCAGGCGCCAGCAGGGGCAGTGTACTAGATTTCCCCTTTGGTGCTAAGGGGGGCAAACGCAGGCGCGGAGTCCCGAGAAATCAGGCAAAGGTTTCCATATCAGTGCAACAAGACCAAGGATAGCCAGGACGGCAGGATGGAGGTCATCATGGAGCCCAGGGCGGCGTCACCACCAGAGCGTTTGGCAGGCGAAGACTACTTTTGTCAGGATAACTTGTACTAGTTGTCCCCCTTGAAACTTGGCTGTTATGGGAACCCTTCCCGCCTAGATTTGGGAAGAGGACCAAGGACACTATAAATAGGACCCATCCACCACTGTAGAATAGGCGGTTCATCTAACCGGCTCGCTTGGGATAGATCATTCAGATCACCCTACCACCTCACTAGCTCATCGAGCCCAAGAACACCTCTCCTCTGAAGGTTGTTCATCCACTATACTAGTTCATCCATAGCCCACAAGAGGCAATCCACCACCACACTGGAGTAGGGTATTACACCACACGGTGGCCTGAACTAGTATTAACCCCATGTCCCTTGTTCTTTGAGTTCGCTGAGCTAGGCTGTGGGATCGTAGATCGAGCGAGTTGGGGAGAGAGTGTTCTTCGTCTGCACCCCAGAGTTCGAACCCCTGTAGGGTCTACGGAGCCCGGAATTCGACAAGAACAAATTCCTCAGAGAATAGAAGATTTTCGTCTCTGTCGCTGAATAAATTGACTGAACTGTATGATATTTCCAATGGCTTCACTCAAAAGGATTGTGTAGGTGCAGGCTTTTAGATGAGCATCACTTGGAAGGTGTTTCCTTAGTTTTACCTCGACCCCCTTTAACAGTACGGTGTTTCCTATGACTCAAGAAAGATAAAATGAAACTACGAAAACAAAAGTCTTCACGCTTCATAATCCTCACATCAATATCAAAGTCTTCAAGGTCACACCAATTTCCTAATTTTCAAAGTCTTCAACTCAAGACATTCATTTTTAGGGGTTGACTTTCTTCGTAAATATCAAACTCCTCATAGACTTATAGAACATGTGTACACTCACAAACACATTAGTCCCTTAATCTATAAGTCCTCAATACACCAAAATCACTAAGGGGCACTACATGCACTTACAAGTATGCTCTCTAGTTTTAAAGAGCCCACATTCTATTGAGGTCTTCAATTGGAATTAGGTCACCTGATTTTAACCGGGTCAACAATTTATCAAAGCTCACTTATTCAATTCTTTTATACTATACACTATGCTTGCTAAGGCTACACAATTAACTGAGGTCCTCAATTTGGAAATGGGTCACTCGATTTTGAACAGGTCAACAATTTCTCAAGGAACTCTCCTGGTAAATTTTTTTAATTCACTATTCAAAGATCGTGGATGTCACCTAGATGGGGGTGAATAGACGCTTTAAAATAATTATGGTTTAGGCTTGAACAAATACAAAATAAAACTAGCATTTAATTTGTCAAGCCCAAAACCTAAAACAACTAGGCTCACTTATGTGCACCAATAACTTATGCTAAGAAAGATAAATCATGATCCACAAGTATAGGGGATCAATCGTATTCCTTTCGATAAGTAAGAGTGTCGAACCCAACGAGGAGTAGAAGGAAATGACAAGTGGTTTTCAGCAAGGTATTTTCTGCAAGCACTGAAATAGTAGGTAACGAATAGTTTGATAGCGAGATAATTTGTAACGGACAAGTAATGGTAACGGTAAATAAAGTGCAGCAAGGTAGCCTAATCAAGGACAGGCCAAAATGGTCTCTTATAATAAGCAAAGCGTTCTTGAGGGTACACGGGAATTTCACCATGTCACTTTCACCATGTTGGTTTGATTCGTGTTCACTACTTTGATAATTTGATATGTGGGTGGACCGGTGGTTAGGTGTTGTTCTTACTTGAACTAACCTCCTACTTATGATTAACCCCCTCACGAGCATCCGCAATTATGAGAAAAGTATTAAGATAAAAATCTAACCATAGCATTAAACTTTTGGATCCAAATCGGTCCCTTACGAAGTAGCGCATGAACTAGGGTTTAAGCTTCTATCACTCTAGCAAGCCATCATCTAATAACTCCACAATGCATTCCCTTAGGCCCAAATATGGTGAAGTACCATGTAGTCGACGTTCACATGACACCATGAAAGCACAAGTGCTCCCTGGGTGATTTTGGTAATTAATGCCAACATATCTCTAGTTGGACTAATATTTTGATCTAGTATATTTCAGAAAGTTCAACACAGGCGTGCCATGGACAAGAGGATGTGGAACCCCTTCAAGAAGCTAAGGACAAAGATTGGCAAAAGCTCAAGACTCTTCATTTCTATTTTAGTGATCCAAGATCACATTGAGTCCATAGGAAACCAATACTATTAAAAGGGGATGAGGTGTTGCTTAATGGTCCACTTGCTCAAAGTGCTAAGTGATATGCTCCAAAGCCCTCAACCACTTTCTCATTTCCACATATGTCCTAAACCTAAAAGTCAAACTCGGCCCCACTGATTTGATCTATCCGGCGCCACTGAGTTCACTTGACATAACCATAGCCAGAAACCCTAATCAGTTCGGTCTCACCGATGGGATCTTGGTCTCATCGAGATGGGCTTGCAAAATCTCTGTTGCCTATTGCAATTATTTTGGTCTCACCAAGATATGCAGTTGGTCCCACCGAGTTTGCTTGACCAACTCTCTGTTTGCTTATTACCAAAATCGGTCTCATCGAGTTTGTGTAATCGGTCAAACTGAGTTTAGGTTTTACCCTAACCCTAGCACATCGGTCCCACCGAGTTGATCATATCGGTCCCATCAAAAATCCTAACATTCACATTTTGAACCAGGTCGGTCTCACCGAGTTTTACTATACGGTCCCACCGAGTTTGGTAAATTTTGTGTGACAGTTAGATTGTGTTGTAACAGTTAGATTGTGTGTGATGGCTATAAATATCCCTCCACCCCCTTCTCCTTTTGTGAGACAGCCATCAGAACATGCCTACACTTCCACTACTCATTTTCTAAGAGAGAACCACCTACTCATGTGTTGAGACCAAGACATTCCAATCCAACCACAAGAATCTTGATCTCTAGCCTTCCCCAAGTTGCTTTCCACTCAAATCATCTTTCCACCATATCCAAATCTGTGAGAGAGAGTTGAGTGTTCGGGAGACTATCATTTGAAGCACAAGAGCGAGGAGTTCATCATCAACACACCATCTATTACCTTTTGGAGAGTCGTGTATCCTAGATTGGTTAGGTGTCACTTGGGAGCCTCTGTCAAGATTGTGGAGTTGAACCAAGGAGTTTGTAAGGGCAAGGAGATCGCCTACTTCGTGAAGATCTCCCCTAGTGAGGCAAGTCCTTCGTGGGTGATGGGCATGGTGGGATAGACAAGGTTGCTTCTTCGTGGACCCTTCATGGGTGGAGCCCTCCGTGGACTCGCGCAACCGTTACCCTTCGTGGGCTGAAGTCTCCACCAACGTTGATGTACGATAGCACCACCTATCGAAACCACGCCAAAAATCTCCGTGTCTCCAATTGTGTTTGCACACTCCAATCCCATCCCTTTACTTTCTTGCAATTTGCATGCTTTACTTTCCGCTGCTCATATACTCTTGTCATGCTTGCTTGAAATGTATTCTGAATGTTTAAACTTGTGATAAACTCCACCTTAACTTGAAGAACTTAAAAGCTGCTACTTTTCTTTGTTGAGGGTCTAATGACCCCCCCCCCTCTAGACACCTCTTATCGATCCTTTCAACTGGTATCAGAGCATTGGTCTCCATTTACTTTGGTTTAATCACCTTTGGAGGAAGATGAATCTACGATGGGGAGTTTTAGATGTAGAGTGCCTATACTTGATGGAGAGTTCTTTCATGCTTGGAAAAATTAGATGCTTGAAATTTTCAATGAATATCATTTGAACAAGTATATTACTAGCCCTTGTGCGCCCCTTGTTCACCCCCTGCGTCCTACCCCCGATGAGTCACTTGACATGATTCGCAATCTTAGGACCATTAACCTTATCATTAGAGGACTGCCTAGAAATTTGATTGGTTTCTTGCCTACTCTTGACTGTGCTTACACCATACGGAGATTTCTTGGGGAACATTTTCCAAACTATTCCTTGAAAATCTAGATGTGATTCTTCAAAAGTCCACTTCTTTAAATAAAATGAATCCTAATGATCCTAAGTTTGGTGATCGTTTATTTGAGCTTCGTGACCTTATGAGTGCCAAAGGAGATGTTGGAATTATTAGTAACATCATCTCGGAAGTCATTAGAATTCACAAAAGATGAACATTGCCATGGTCATACATCCAATGAATCACCATCTCCAGGTAATGATCAATCACAAGACGATGTTGAACATGGATACTATGATGAGGATGATGACAGTTACTTTGATCTCGATGAGTCTATGAGACACTTTGGTCTTATGGCTAACCCTCGCGACTACAAGGATGGAGGAAAGGAATGGGTTCTCGATAGTGGATTTACCGATCACATGACCAGAGACAAGGATATGTTTTGTGAGCTTGCTGAAAATGACGGCCCTCGAAAGTATGTCACGTTTGTTGATAACTCAAAGGGTAAGGTGGTTGGCCTTGGTAAGGTAGCCATCTCACATGACAGCTCCATCCAAAATGTTATGTTCGTTGAATCTCTTGGCTATAATTTACTTTCTGTATGTAGACTAGCCACTATTGCAGGATGCTGCTAACGCGACACTACGATCAGAGACCCTCCGACGAAACTATGTGTGATGCAATAATCGCAAACGGTGGTGTAAAAGAACCGTCAAAAAAGGTGCGAAACGTTTGCAATGGTGGAGCCATCAAACAAGGTCTAGAATTTAGTTGCGTGTGCGATGCAGGGCATACGGTTCAGTCCAATGAACTGTTTGCAATGAGGCAGAACAAAAGAAATGGGCGGCCTGATGAAGGCGTCTATGATATACAGCATATGGTTCATTTGGATGAACTGTTTGTGATTAGGCAACACAAAAGAAACGGTCAGCCTGATCAAGGTGTGTGTGATTGAGGGCATACGCTTCAGAAGGATTAACTGTTTGCGATTAGGCAATAGAACAGAAATGGGTCAGCCAGATCAAAGTGTCTGCAATTGATGGCATACACTTCACATGGATGAATTGTTTGCGATTAGCCAGAACAAACTGAAACAATTAGATAGATCAACATGTGTGAGCTAGACGGGCACATACATTCTAATTAAAAGAAGCGTCTGTGATGGTAATAACGAGCGTGTACTGTTGTTGGAACAAGATGTGTGCTGACATTGCCTATTGCGGTGCACCCTATGGTGCAAACACCACGTACACGACCGAGAAGGCGTACGTGCCCACGTTACACCTTCCGGTAATAGTGCCGCACTTATAACCGTCAGTAAATTTGAGCATGCGCCCTGTCACATTCCAAATTGCAAACCTATTCACACCAATCAAAACCTAAATGGTTTCCCACTTAGGAGTGTATTACTACTCAGTTATAAATACTACTACTCCAAGATGACTGCACATTCCTCCTAAACTCCTCATCCACAAAAACAAACAAGTCATTCATCATCGTTCCCTTTGGATCTGCCATGGCCAGCGTGAGTTCTGGGCCGAGAGATTGCCACCAGGGAGATGCGAGCATGGAAGGGGAAGCACGAGAGATGTCCCGCCTCACTGCGAACGCAGACAGCTGAAGGAAATATGCCCTAGAGGCAATAATAAAGTTATTATTTATTTCCTCATATCATGATAAATGTTTATTATTCATGCTAGAATTGTATTAACCGGAAACATGATACATGTGTGAATACATAGACAAACATATAGTCACTAGTATGCCTCTACTTGACTAGCTCATTAATCAAAGATGGTCATGTTTCCTGACCATAGACATGTGTTGTCATTTGATTAGAGGGATCACATCATTAGAAGAATGATGTGATTGACATGACCCATTTTGTTAGCCTAGCACTTGATCGTTTAGTATAATGCTATTGCTTTCTTCATGACTTATACAAAGTTCCTGCAACTATGAGATTGTGCAACTCCCGTGTACCGGAAGAACACTTTGTGTGCTACCAAACGCCACAACGTGAATCGGGTGATTATAAAGGTGCTCTCTGGTGTTTCGAAGGTTCATGTTGAGTTGGCATAATTCGAGATTAGGTTTTGTCACTCCGATTGTCGGAGAGGTATCTCTGGGCCCTCTCGGTAATGCTCATCACCTAAGCCTTGCAAGCATGTAACTAATGAGTTAGTTATGAGATGACGACATGAGCGAGTAAAGAGACTTGCCGGTAACGAGATTGAACTAGGTATTGGATACCGACGATCGAATCTCGGGCAAGTAACATACCGATGACAAAGGGAACAACATATGTTGTTGTGCGGTTTGACCGATAAAGATCTTCATAGAATATGTAGGAACCAATATGGGCATCCAGGTCCCGCTATTGGTTATTGAATAGAGACGTGTCTCAGTCATGTCTACATCGTTCTCGAACCGTAGGGTCCGCACGCTTAAGGTTTCGATGACAGTTATATTATGAGTTTATGTATTTTGATGTACCGAAGTTTGTTCGGAGTCCCGGATGTGATCACGGACATGACGAGGAGTCTCGAAATGGTTGAGACATAAAGATTGATATATTGGACGGATATATTTGGACACGGAAAGGTTCCGGAGAAGTTTGGAGCTCCGGAGGTTACAGAACCCCGGGAGGTATATGGGCCTTATTGGGCCCATGTAGGAGGAAGGAGAAGGAACAAGGGGAGGCGCGCCTCAAGCCCAATCCGATTGGGGAAGGGGCCGCCCCTTTCTTTCTCCTTCCCCTCTTCCTATTACTACTACTAGTACTACTTCCTAATACTAGTACTCTTTCCTTCCCTCCAAATAAGATAAGGAAAAAGGGGGGAGACCTACTTGGAGTAGGTTTCCCCTCCCCATGGCGCGCCCCCCCTTGGGGCCGGCCACCTCCTCCCTCCCTCCTTTATATACGGGGGCAGGGGGCACCCTAGGACACATAAGTTGATCATTGATCGTTCCTCAGCCGTGTGCGGTGCCCCCCTCCACGATATTACACCTCGATCATATTGTAGCGGTGCTTAGGTGAAGCCCTGCGACAGAGAACATCAAGATCGCCACCACGCCGTCGTCTTGTGGAACTCCCCTCGAGCCTCTCTGGATTGGAGATCGAGGGTGCGTCATCGAGCTGTACGCGTGTCAAGAACTCGGAGGTGCCGGAGTAACGGTGCTTGGATCGGTCGGACCGAGAGGACGTACGACTACTTCCTCTACGTTGGGTCAACGCTTCGCTTCGGGTTCACGAGGGTGCGAGACAACACTCTCCCCTCGTTGCTATATCATCACCATGATCTTGCGTGTGCGTAGGAAATTTTTTGAAATTACTACGTTCCCCAACAACGGCATGTCCCGCCGCGCGGTCGTAGCAGCACAGAGGTACCGCCGTGCCGCCGAAGTAGCATGCAGGTCCCGCCACGCCGTTGATGCGGTAAACTGGTCCGGCAGCGCCGCGGAAGCAAAAGAGATGTCCCGCCATGCCGCGAATGCAGCAGGGATGTCCTCCTGCGCCGTGGCAGCATGGGAAAATGTCTCGCGGGTAGGCAAGGACTCTTACGAGCTCATGCATGCGATCGTCCATAGCCAGATGGATCAGATCTCCAGCTGGGCGAGGTTGCAGGATGACATGAAAGCCACTTTTGCCGGCGTCATCCGGCAACTAAATGAGAGCAATGCGAAGCTTTGTGGCGAGCATGACCTGCTGAGGGCGAAGATCGTCGGAAGAGTGGAGCAGCAGGAGGACACCACTGCCTTGTTGAAGAGGACCGACGTCATCGTTGAGAAACTTTTGGACGAGAATGCCATACTGCACATCGAGCACAGAAGGCTGGTGGAGGAATCCGTGGATGCTCTCAAGCAGCATCTTGGGGACAAGAAAGAGCTCATCGGCGCTCGCCGCGGAGACTAGTTCCCGTGGCCTGCAACAACGTAGAGATCAGCAAGCCAGACTGTTGTCTTCCTTCTTCTTTTGCCCTTGTGTATTTCGGGCGTTGCCGCATATGGCTTTCTTAATTATGTTCCTAAATATGTAAGACAATTACTATCCACGGTTATCGTCCTTATATTGATCATGCTTGCTATAAGTTGCAGTCGATGCTATATAGGTCCGTTAGATCTTACATCAAGATCTGTGCAAAACTTTCCTTTTAGATTTCCATTTTCCCTCTTAAATCTCAGTCCAGTGAGACATATAGCCACGCCATAGAACAGGGGCTCGGGCGCCATTAATGGAGACGTTGGGAGGAAGGTGCGCGCCAGGTAGCGGTCAAAGGGCTCTCCTCCCGATGAGCACGCACAGGGTCTAATTGCACGCCTCCCGTACTCAAATAGCTACCCCGCACGACACCTCCTAGCCAATAAAAAAAGGGGACGCGTGGCGGCACGTAATTGGTAAGTAGAACGACCACGGTTTCAATAATACTTGTGTTTCCGATTTGTAACGTGACAACACTTGTTCCAAAATGACTATGTTGATTGCTAATGGGTGCGCCTTCGCAAATCGGACATACAAATTACCACAGCATGTTGGTGCCATGTCATGACACCATGCCAAGTTTCATGATTTTCAGGCGTGTTTTGGATTTACTGGAATTAAAAAACCAAGTTTCTCTATCTTTCCGGCCGAGCCACGACGCCCAGATGTTTGAATTTCAAACAACTTTGGTGCACTCGAGCCTTTGCTTGTAGTTCAAATTTGAATTATACATAGTAAATACGCAAAAACTCAATTAATGTATAAAAAAGGCCAAACGAACCCGGAATAATTCCAAAATTTAGCACGATACTTCTATTTGGTCTAATTTTCCTGTGTAAAAAATTAAGGTGGGAGAAGGCAGTGTACGTACTTTGTGTCGCACACGGAGGTGACACGTTTCCTCTCAAAACCACGAGCCTTCTTGAAGGAAGCTCCGGTTTGCAAGAATCTTACACCAAAGCTTGTCCTAATTCGGCCAAAAATTTACCGTAGCATGTTGGTACCATGTCATGACACCATGCCAAATTTCATGATTTTCTGGCGTGTTTTGGATTTAGAGGAATTAAAAAACCAAGTTTCTCAATCTTTCCGTCCGAGCCACGATGCCAGATGTTTGAATTTCATTCTCATTCCTTGCATGGGACCTAGAAATTCACCCAAGGACACACATGTGAATTTTCAAACAACTTTGGTGCACTAGAGGATGTGCTTGTAGTTCAAATTTAAATTACGCACATGAAATGCGCAGAAACTCAATTAATGTATAAAAAAGGCCAAACGAATCCGGAATAATTTCAAAATTTAGCACAATGCAGCGTACGTATGTCGTTTCACACACGGAGGTAACATGTTCCCTCTCGGAACCACGAGCCTTCTTGAGGGAAGCTCCGATTTGCAAGAAGCTTACACCAAAGCTTGCCCTAATTCGGCCAAAAAAATTACCGCAGCATGTTGGTGCCATGTCATGACACCATGCCAAGTTTCATGATTTTCAGGCGTGTTTTGGATTTACAGAATTAAAAAAAATCAAGTTTCTCTATCTTTCCGGCCGAGCCACGACGCCCAGGTGTTTGAATTTCATTCCCATTTTCTTGAAAATTCACCCAAGGACACACATGTGAATTTTCAAACAACTTTGGTGCACTGGAGCATGTGCTTGTAGTTCAAATTTGAATTATGCACATTAAATGCGCAGAAACTCAATTAATGTATCAAAAGGCCAAATGAACCCAGAATAATTCCAAAATTTAGCACGATACTTCTATTTGCTCTAATCTGCCTGTGTAAAAAATTAAGGAGGGAGAAGGCAGTGTATGTATGTCGTTTCGCACAAGGAGGTGACACGTTCCCTGTCGAATCCACGAGCCTTCTTGAGGGAAGCTCCGATTTGCAATAAGCTTACAACAAAGCTTGTCCCAATTCGCCAAAAAATTACCACAACATGTGGGTGCCATGTCATGAGACCATGCCAAGTTTCATGATTTTCAGGCATGTTTTGGATTACAGGAATTAAAAAATCAAGTTTCTCAATCTTTCCGGCTGAGCCACGACGCCCAGATGTTTGAATTTCATTCCCATTTCTTGCATGGGACTTAAAAATTCACCTAAGGACACACATGTGAATTTTCAAACAACTTTGGTGCACTAGAGCATGTGCTTGTAGTTCAAATTTGAATTATGCACATTAAATGGGCATAAACTCAATTAATGTATAAAAAAGGCCAAACGAACCCGGAATAATTCCAAATTTTAGCACGATACATCTATTTGGTGATGAGGACATCTCTTCTATTGTTACACCCGCCGCAACTCCTACGTCAGTTATTCCACTTGGTCCTATTACTAGAGCGCGGGCGAGACAAATTAATGGCCAGGTACTATCGCTCCTTTGTACATATGATCTAACTAACGAGAATATAATATTACACTCATGTTTGGATTTACTTGTACTTAAGAATAAAATAGAGATTAAAGATGAAGACAATGTGCGTTTAGATCAAATGGAGCAACGTTCTTGCATGCATGTCATGTCCCATCCATGCATGCATTCACGTGTACAAGGACCAAGTGCACACGGTCAAAGGACTTGGACTAGGCCATCAGATCAGCCACAAGACGTAGGTGGGCCCTAGAATTTTTGGCTGCGCCAGAGGCTCATCAACACATTGATTCACACGCCTGCAACGATTCGGCCTCGGCAGTCCAGCCCATGTACGGACCGACCTCAAGGACTCTGTATGGGACACAATGATTAGACTCGGCCGCGCGTCGACCATTAATAAATAGCTAGCTTAGATTAGAATTAGACTTGGGTTTTATTGTATTGTCTAGCCATCGCTACAATTCGCATCTACGAGACGTGTAGGACTACCGCCTTGTCAGATCCACAATGGAACCCCAACTTTTCATTTAGTTCGTGTGCTCAGTTTATTATCCGCAATTTCAGTTGCAATTCACCTTTGTTCTTGCCGGTTCTTCGGTTGATTGCAGGAAGTCGAACCTCGTTGTTCAGGTTGATCGTGCCAACGGCAATGTCAATAACCATCAGAGATTGGTTTAGCGATTGTCGAGGCGTATCGTTGGGTACGGTAGAGCCGGATCGTCAAGGTCAAAATCCACCAAACCGATATTTATCCCCACTCTTATCGAAAGATCGGGTCGTCCTCACATCAAGTGGTTGGTCTAATCTGCCTGTGTAAAAAAAATTAAGGCGGGAGAAGGCAGTGTATGTATGTCGTTTCGCACACGGAGGTGACACGTTCCCTCTTGGAACCACGAGCCTTCTTGAGGGAAGCTCTGGTTTACAAGAAGCTTACACAAAAGCTTGTCCCAATTCGGCCAAAAAAATTACCGCAACATGTTGGTGCCATGTCATGACACCATGTGAAGTTCCATGATTTTCAGGTGTGTTTTGGATTTACAGGAATTAAAAAACCAAGTTTCACAATCTTTCCGGCCAAATCAACAATCATGGGACCTATAAATTCACCCAAGGACACACATGTGATTTTTCAACCAACTTTAGTGCACTGGAGCATGTGCTTGTAGTTCAAATTTGAATTACGCACATTAAATGCCCAGAAACTCAATTAATGCATAAAAATGCCAAACGAACCCGGAATAATTCCAAATATAAACACGACACTCATGTTCTAGTTGCATGTTCACTGTACGTAAATGTTCTAGCAATTCAAACACCATCCTTTCCCTCCGTAACACCATTTTGTCTTTCAAAACATAGAAAAATCAGGTATACCACAAATAGTTTACTAGAAAGAATCATGTGGGATGCGATATAAAATATCTTGGTGCACCGTCTTGTCTGGCTGATGCAGGAAGCTTTGTTGTCTACCGCCCCCGCTTGAACCACACTTGCGCGCTAGTTTCTCGCGGCAGCGAGCGAAATTTTTTTGCCACCGCGGAAATATTTATCTCCCTGCCCCCTCCCTCCTACCAAAAGCCACATTTCCACTGTTCCTCCTTGCTTTCCAAGTTTAAACCTTCACTGCTGCTTACTGGCAGCTCAGCCTCCTCACCGGCGACCCTTCTTGCAGTGCTGCCTCCTTGTCGGCTACCCTTCTTCTTGTAGTGCCGCCTCCTCGCCGGCGACCCTTCTTCTTGCAGTCCCGCCTCCTCGCCGGCGACCCTTCTTCTTGCTGTGTGTCCTCCTTGCCGCCGACCCTTCTTCTTGCTGCGTGGCCTCATCAATATGGTCAGGTAATCCACACCCCACCCACACCAACCTCCTCCTTTCCCGTCCCACATGCCCCGACCGGCGGCGCGACACCTTCCACCGAAATCACTGCACCCCTCCTCCAATTAAGCACCGCCCACAGCCATTTTGTGTGCAGTATAACATGGAGCTTAGTAGCATGCGGCCGCACACGCGCACGAGGTCGCTATGGCTACCATGCGTGTCGACCGCCAGATCTTGGAGGATCACCTCGTCTTCGAGGCCACCGTTGACACCGCCACGCGGTTATCTACTTTAGAATACAGTTCATGCTGTTTTCTCGAGGCCACCGCCAGTGCCTTCTAGTGATTTGTCCTCTATAATGTTAATATGCAATCTGATGTTGAGTTAACAGTTTGGTCTTGTGAAATGTAATGTTCAGTTAACACTTTGGTCCAACAATTTCTACATTTCATAGTACAATATGATGTTTAGTTAATAGTTTGGTCCTCTGAAATGTAATGTTCAGTTAACACTTTGGTCCAACAATTGCTACATTTCATAGTACTGTTCTCAAGCCTTCTTTGTTTTGTTAACTGTCTTATCTTCTAGTACATGTTTCTATTCTGCAATGTCGTGCTCAGTTATCTATTTTGATTCATTTGGTCTGCTGTCCATTTAACCATTTGGTTTAGTTCTCAAATTTGATTTTCATTTGTTGTGGGTACAATTTTGTATTGTTATGCATGTGACACAACTCGAATTTGGTTGTACTCAATACATATTCAACTGATAGTATGTCAACTCTCAGTTAACCTGATCAAGATCTTCCTTATGTGTGTTGCAGGGAAACAATGGGAGACACTGCGGTTTACCATCGAGGTTTGTTCAAGTAGGGTCCTTTGGCTAATAGCACATTATTGTGCAGTTGCAGGAATCATTCTAATATTTAGGTTTCTTACAATTTCGTCTTGAACATGTAGGTCCTGCTGTCATAGGCTTAGACCCACTGTTCGACCCATTTTGCATACGGGGAAATGAGATGCCCATCAATATCAGTCAAGTCAAGAAACTCAGAAAGATTGTTAGGATGAAGAAACTTGCGACGAATAGCAGCAAGATCTTTGTTTGCACAATGAACAAGACATCAGCCATGTATAGGATGCTACCAACTCTTTTACCTTGTTTTTACCCCTTGTGCCATTTCAAAATTTACAACAACGTTTTATGCGTAGCTTTGTTTTCAGTACTTTTCAAAGTAGTTCACCGATGATTACCTCTCAAACCACCTTCATGGTCAAGAGGCGAGGAAGGTATTCAACACCCACGGTACAATATTGAAGTCTTGCTGAAGAGGACGAAAGTTGGGCGGGGAATTATCCATAGCCACTGGCCTAAAGTTGCAAGGACATTCAACATCACTAAAGGCTCAATATTTGCCTTCCGCTTCTGTAGTTTCCCAGATGAGATTCATCTGTCTATTTACCGTGTATGATGCTACTTTCCAAAGGTTTTTGTTGCTGCATGTGAAACTTGGTGTTGTTGTGTAATGGCGTAACTGAGTGCCGAAGCTATCTGTTGTAATTCGATTATGAAATCCTTGTTGCTTTTATACGGATATGAAATATCTGGCGTGTTTTGTAAGAAATATCAGTTTGATTAGTACATGGTTTATCAATAATAGGCTAATTACCCTGCTTATTGGGGTTTTCTATTGCACACGGTTACTCAGACAGCACCGTGGGCGATGAACTCAAACAACCCGCACGGTTTCTAGAAAGTAGGCGTGTTCGATCAACTAACAAATCACACACGGCTTCTGGCAGCGAACTATTTACGTTAGGCCACTTTGCACAAACGTTTCCACGCAAAGAACTGTGTGTGATATACATACCTATGGAAATGTTTTTCTAGGATTCACCGCGTGGGATGTACATACCTACGGAAATGATTTCCTGGGATTCACCGTGTGGGATGTACATACCTACGGAAATGATTTCCTGGGATTCACCGTGTGGGATGTACATACCTATGGAAATGATTGGGTTTCGATGCCTCGCTCGATCACACACGAGCTCATTTGGTGTCCCAGGAGGGCCTATTCCCGACGGTTTATGGGTCGTGTGGGAAGGACCCCCCTATCGCCCACACTCACTTGGCGACGGTTCCCAATGTTGTCACAGAAAGGGATTAAAAATCATTTGTATAGCTCGCCGCTGTACCAGTGAGCTGACTTTGGATTCAATGTCCTACTTACTGAAGTAGATTGCCAAGTGTTTCGAAGAGATAATCACAATATGGTCTTTACCGGTATACGTAGAGGTGATCTATACATTGTTGATTTCACTAAAAAGACTCAACCTAGAACTTGCTTAATTGCTAAATCTTCTAAAGGTTGGTTGTGGCAAAGAAGGTTAGGTCATGTGGGCATGCGAAATCTTGATAAGCTTATTAAAGGTGATCATATGCTTGGAGTGAAAGATGTTGTCGGATTTCGGGTTCCGGCAGACCCTTGAGGTTTGAACACTGGGGTGCACGCGGAGATTTCGCCCTCTACCTACTTCCTCCTTGCCGAATCGCTAGGATCTTAAACTATGAAAGAAACAACACAAGAGACACAGGGTTTATACTGGTTCAGGCCACCATTGTGGTGTAATACCCTACTCCAGTGTGTGGTGTGGTGGATTGCCTCTTGGGCTGATGATGAACAATACAAGGAAGAACAGCCTCGCGAGGGTATGTTCTTGGCTGGTGCGATGAACTGCTAGGAGGAGTTCAGTCGCTCTCTCTCTCTCTCTCTCTCTCTCTCTCGATTCTAGATGTATGCCTGATACTAGATCCCGCTCTCTCTACCCTGGGGGTGGCTAGTCCTATTTATAGCCAAAGGCCCTTGGCCTCTCCCCAAATATTGAGCGGGAAGGGCGCCAACAATTGGCCATTTTGAAGGGGAACAAAGGGTACACTTATCCTGACTAAAGTTGGTCCTCGCCTATCAAAGGCTCTGGTGGTGACGCCTGCTTGGGCTCCACGATGACTTCCTCCCTGCCGTTGGGCTGGTCTTGGTCTTGTTGCACCGAAATGGATGCCTTTGCTTGATGCTCTCGCCTGCGCTTGCTCCCTTTGCACCAAAGAGGAAAGAAGGACACCGCGCGGGCTGGCGCCCGACTGGCGCCCTTGGTTGTCATGGCTTGCGTCATGGTCACCTCGCGAGGTACCCCGCCTTGAACTCTCCGCCTCCTCTTGAGCCAGCCTGATGAGGCCGTGCCTGAGGAAGCTCCTTGTCGTCCGCCCCGCGAGGCTTGGCCCCTCGCGAGGGTCTTGAGCTTGTGTTGATGAGGATGGGCCGCGCTGGGGCCCCTTTGACTGGCCGCAGGCCGCAGGCAGGCAAGTCTGGGGACCCCCATTCCAAGAACACCGATAGTAGCCCCCGGGCCCAAGGCGCGCCCGGACTTGACTGAGCAGAGAGGCGAAATGGCAAGCGCGAAGCGTCGCGGGCCCTAACAGCCTGCGGCCTTGGGCGCCGCGTGGCGGCTGATTGGACGTGGGCGTCTCCGCTTCCCCACGACGCCTCGGCAACTGCATGGATTTGACAAGTCCCTGTATGCAAAGCGGATCATGATACCTGCGATCGTGGAGGTCGACGGTTGGCCTTCGCCGGCTATAAGTACAGAACGGTGCGCGCCCTTCCAGTCTATCTCTCCTCGCTTCTCCTTCTTCCTGGACCTTGCTCCGTCTTGCTGCAATGGCTCCGATCCACCGGTTCTCCGCGGCAGAGAAGGGAAAGGCTCCCCAAGGGGATCCTGACCCGCTTCCGCCGAAGAAACGGCTTGCCCTCTGCCATCGGGGTGAGGGCACCCGCCAGGAAGTGCCAAGGCCCTGGTGTGAGCAGCCACCACCAGGGTTCCCACTTCCCTTGTACGCCCATATCGAGGGTTCTGAAGGAGCCGACGCCGAACGCCACGGGCGGCGCCGCCCGTCGGTGCCGGCGGGTGATGAAGGTGTGCGTCTTTCCCCCTGGAGTCCACGCCGAAGGCTCCTCCCGAGAGCTGGTGCCTCACACCGCCGCGCCTCCTAAGTCTTGGATTCGCCTTCTGAAAGCACATTTGCTCCCTGGGTGGTTTTGGTAATTAATGACAACATACTTTGTGGTTGGACTAATGCTTTTATCAAGTATGTTTCAGGAAATTCAATCACATTGGCATGGCAAAAGGACTGAAGAGGTGGACCCCTAAAATGCTAAGGCAAGCATTGGCAAAGCTCAAGACTCCATTTTTGGTTTAGTGATCCAAGATCACATTGAGTCCATAGGAAAGCCAATACTATTAAAAGGGGATGAGGTTATGTTGATGATCTGGTTGCTCAAAGTGCTTAGTGATACATCTCCTAAACTATCAGCAACTCTCACTGCCATATACACTCATAAGTAATCTCGGTCCCACCGATTTCCTAAACTTAGTCACACCAAGATGAACCACCTCAGCCATAAAGCCAAACCCTAGAAATCTCGGATTTTCCGATTCTGAACTCGGTCTCACCGAAACTTGAGTTGCCAAGCTTCTGTAACCTTCTGTCATCAAATCGGTGTCACCGAGATGATGAAGTCGGTCCCACCGAGATTGGCAAGCTCTAGTCTTTACACGAATCGGACTAACCGAGTCTGTATTTTCGGTCCCACCGAAAATCCCAACATTCACATGATTTGAACTTTCGGTCTCACCGAGTTGTCAACTTCGGTCTGACCGAGATTGGTCAAATGTGTGTAACGGTTGGATTTTGTGTGGAGGCTATAAATACCCCTCCACCCCCTCTTCATTCGTGGAGAGAGCCATCAGAAAGAACTACCACTCCTACCTTACATTTCTGAGAAGAAAAACTACCTACCCTTGTGTTGAGATCAAGTTGCTCCACTCCCACCATATGAAGCTTGATCTCTAGCCTTCCCAAGTTGCTTTCCACTCAATCCTTTCTTCCACCACAGCCAAATCAGTGAGGAGAGTTGAGAGTTGGGGAGATTATCATTTGAAGCACAAGAGCAAGGAGTTCATCATCACCAACACCATCTATTACCTTTTGGAGGGTGGTGCCTCCTAGATTGGTTAGGTGTCGCTTGGGAGCCTCCGTCAAGATGTGGAGTTGAACCAAGAAGTTTGTAAGGGCAAGGAGATCGCCTACTGTGAAGATCTACCCGAGTAAGGCTAGCCCTCCGTGGGCGAGGCCATGATGGCATAGACAAGGTTGCTTCTTCGTGGACCCTTCGTGGGTGGAGCCCTCCGTGGACTCTCGCAGCTGTTACCCTCCGTGGGTTGAAGTCTCCATCAACGTGGATTGACGATAGCACCACCTATCGGAACCACGAGAAAAATCTCTGTGTCTCCAAATTGCATTTGATCTTCTCCACTTCTTTTTACTACTTGTGCAATTTACTTTCCGCTGCCCATACTCTAGAATTGCATGTGTAGTATGCTATTTGACTTGTGTGATATGCAAAATCTGCCAAAAACTTGTCTTAGTCTAAAGGCATAATTTTTATCTTGTCGAGTAGTCTAATCACCCCCTCCCCTCTAGACACTCTCACCTTCTTCGATCCTACAATTGGTATCAGAGCATTGGTCTCCATTGCTTTGGTTTACACACCATTGGAGGAAGATGGACGTGTCTACGTTTGGGAGTGTTAGCCATAGAGTGCCTATTCTTGATGGAGTGTCCTATAACTCGTGGAGAATTGAAATGCTTATTATCTTTAAGATGTATAACTTTGCAAATATGTTGAAACCCCATATGTACCTCCATTTGACCCCTTGCACCCTACCATGGATGAAGAGCTTGATTTGCTTCGTAACCTTAGAACTGTAAATCTTATCATTAGAGGTTTGCCCGATAATTTGCTTAAGCTCGTTACAAACTTTGAGTGCGCCTATGCTATGTGGAAGTTCTTGGAAGAACTTTATCCGGACTACTCTTTGAGTGGTCTTGATGAAATTCTATACAAGACTATTGAATTTGATATGATGCACCCCAATGATCCCAACTTTGATAAATGCTTCTTTGAGCTTCATGATCTTATGAAAAAGAAGGGTGATCCTTGTCTTATCAATGATCTTATTAGAAATGCTCTTGTATTGCATTCCGATGATTATTGTCACATCGACAAAACTAATGCAAGTGGATGTCAAATTGACCTAGGTGTTGATGATGAACTATCTATGGGTCAATATGATGATGAGCATGAGCATGATGATGATTACTCCGATTTGGACATCGAGCTAGACAAGATCATGAAGAGTCTCAATCTTATGGCAAATCTGAGAGACTACATATCCGGTGGAAAAGAGTGGATTCTTGATAGTGGATGCACCGATCACATGACCGGAGACGAAGACATGTTTCGAGAGCTTGCAAAGAACGATGGTCCACGCAAGTATGTGACTTTTGGAGACAACTCCAAGGGTAAGGTACTTGGCCTTGGTAAGGTGGCCATATCTCATGATAGCTCTATTCAAAATGTCATGCTTGTTGAATCACTTGGATACAATTTACTTTCCGTGTCTAGATTAGCTGACTTTGGATTCAATGTGCTATTCACCGAAGTAGATTGCCAAGTTTTTCGTCGTGACAATCATAACATGGTTTTTACCGGTATCCGTAGAGGTGATCTATATATTGTCGATTTCACTAAGAAAGCCCAACCTAGAACTTGCTTCATTGCTAAATCTGCTAAAGGTTGGTTATGGCATAGAAGGCTTGGACATGTTGGTATGTGTAATCTAGACAAGCTAATCAAAGGTGATCATATTCTTGGTGTTAAAGATGTCTTCTTTGACAAAGATAGACTTTGTAGTGCCTGTCAAGCAGGAAAACAAGTAGGTGGAAGTCATCCCGTGAAGAACATCATGACCACAAGGAGACCGCTTGAGCTTCTTCATATGGATCTCTTCGGTCCCAATGCTTACAAAAGCCTTGGTGGTAACTCCTTTGGTCTAGTTATAGTTGATGATTATTCCAGATTTACGTGGATATTTTTCCTTGATGACAAATCACAGGTTCAGAGAATCTTCAAAACCTTTGCCAGAAAGGCCCAAAATCAATTCGAGTTGAAGATCAAGAAAGTTCGGAGTGACAATGGAACGGAGTTCAAGAACGCCCATGTAGACTCTTTTCTCGATGAGGAAGGGATTCTACATGAGTTCTCGGCTACGTACACTCCTCAACAAAATGGAGTTGTTGAGAGGAAGAACCGAACGCTCATAGAGATGGCGAGAACGATGCTTGATGAATACAAGACACCGAAGCACTTTTGGGGTGAAGCCGTCGAGACAACTTGTCATGCTATCAACAGGCTTTATCTTCATAAGCTTCTTGGCAAGACTTCATCTGAGCTCCTCACCGTAACAAACCCCAAGTGGGATACTTTCGTGTCTTTGGTTCGAAATGCTATATCCTTGATAAGCATCGTCGGTCTAAATTTGCTCCTAAAACTCATGAAGGCTTTTTTCTTGGTTATGGATCAAACTCCCACACCTACCGTGTCTACAACAATTTCACCCGAAAGGTTGAAGAGACGGTAGATGTGAAGTTTGATGAATCTAATGGCTCGCAAGTAGAGCAAATGCCTATTGATGTAGGAGACAAGGACCCATCGGAAGCCATTCAAGATTTATCCATTGGAAAGATTCGTCCCATGGAAGTGAAGGAGAGTACCTCATCTACATATGTGGAGCCCCCTACCTCACGGCAAGATGAACCCCAAGGCAACATGGAGGCCTCCACAAGTGGAACTCACCAAGATGAGGATGTGCAACAAGAAGATCCACCACAACCTCCTTCTCCACCGCCTCAAGACAACACCAACAACAATGAAGAAGAAGAGGAAGAAGAGGATGATGAGGAAGCTCAGCCACAACCACAACAAAAGCTATCCCGAGTTCGAGCAAGAGTCAAGAAAAATCATCCCGTGGAACAAATGATGAACGACATCGACTCCGGGAGAATTACTCGCTCTAAAACTCGCTTAGCTAACTTTTGTGAGCATTACTCATTTATCTCTAGTCTTGAACCTATGAAGGTAGAAGAAGCACTTGAAGACCCGGATTGGGTGAACGCTATGCACGAAGAGCTACACAACTTCGAGAGGAACAATGTATGGACTTTGGTAGAGAAGCCCAAGGATGATCAAAACGTCATTGGAACCAAATGGGTGTTTCGGAACAAGCAAGATGAAGATGGACAAGTCATCCGCAACAAGGCTCGTCTCGTAGCTCAAGGTTACACACAAGTCGAAGGTATGGACTATGGTGAGACCTATGCCCCTGTTGCTAGACTTGAGTCCATTCGCATTCTTCTTGCTTATGCCAACCACCATGATATTACTCTCTATCAAATGGACATTAAAAGTGCTTTCCTAAATGGTGAAATTGAGGAGGAAGTATTTGTGAAACAACCTCCCGGATTTGTGAATCCTAAAAAGCCTAATCATGTTTACAAGTTGCACAAAGCTCTTTATGGACTTAAACAAGCTCCTAGAGCTTGGTACAAATGCTTGACTAGCTTTCTTCTTGAAAAAGGCTTTGAGATTGGAAAAATAGACTCAACGTTATTCATAAAAAGGGTTGATGGTGAACTATTTGTGTGCCAAATATATGTTGATGATATTATCTTTGGTTCAACTAACCCTCATTTTAGCGAGAAGTTTGGAAAGCTCATGTCAGAGAAGTATGAGATGTCCATGATAAGTGAACTCAAATTTTTCCTTGGGTTGCAAATCAAGCAATCTAAGGAGGGTACCTTTGTCTCACAAACAAAGTACACCAAGGATCTCTTCAAGAAGTTCAACATGCAAGAAAGCAAAGTTATGAGAACCCCCATGCCTACTAGTGGACATAATGACTTGACAAAAGAGAACCCATTGATCAAAAGGTTTACCGATCTATGATTGGTTCTCTACTATATCTCTGTGCTTCTCGTCCTGACATAATGTTGAGTGTATGCATGTGTGCTCGATATCAAGCAGCACCTAAAGAATGTCATCTTAAAGCTGTTAAAAGAATTGTGAGATATTTGATATACACACCAAACTTTGGCATTTGGTATCCTAAGAGGGCCTCTTTCGACCTGGTTGGCTATTCCGACTCGGACTATGCCGGTGACAGGGTTGATAGAAAGTCAACTTCGGGTACGTGTCAATTTCTTGGTCGATCCCTTGTATCTTGGTCCTCCAAGAAACAAAAATCATTTCTGCCAAGCAGAATATATTGCTGCTGGTTCATGTTGTCTCAGTTGCTATGGATGACAATAAGGATTATGGGATACATGTGAGACATGTTCCTTTGCTTTGTGACAATGAGAGTGCGATTAAGATTGGACACAATCCGTGCAACACTCTCGAGCGAAACATATTGAAGTTCGTCACCATTTTATTCGTGATCACATTGCCAAGGGTGACATCAATCTTAAGCATGTTCATACTGACAAACAACTTGCTGATATATTTACAAAACCTCTTGATGAGAAAGTGTTTTGTCGCTTAAGGAGTGAGTTGAACATCATTGATGCTTCAAACTTGGAGTGAAAACTCCATTGATGCATGCAAGGCATGAGCCTAATTGACTAATCCTTGATATTTCTATTATGATGATGATCATATGTCTTGGACACTTTTGCCCCCTTGTATTGCATCTAACTCCTTGCAGGTACTTGGATGATCTACATTCCACAAGATTACCACACACTCAAATCTTGAGTAATCTTGTCATTGACCAAGTATCTAGCCCTTTGGGATGTTGAGTTCAAGGAACAAAATTCCACATATCCTTTTTGACACCTTATACACCTAGTATTTCACTCTTGTCATCTTGGATATTCTTGAGTATTTCCTTGCTTGCCTAACCCATGTAGGAAGATGAACTACACAAGTGGAAATGGTGCTCCAACTTCACATTCTATGAGCACCTACATCAAGTTCACCTACATGAGCAAAGCAACAACAAGCCCAAGGTATGTTCTTCACATCTTTAAGGTGCTTTGCTCAAAGACATGAGTACAAGCAGCTTCATAAGATGTGATCACATCAAATGCTTAATCAAAAAATGGCAACCCCATTTTGAGCTTAAACGATGAGTATGACCTATGATCAAATGTCCTCATTTGACTCCTAAGTCAATATACTCAAACATAGGTGACTTAGTCGCCGACCCTTATCTAGATGAAGTACATATGTTTTGGAGTTTTTCTATTTTCTCTTATGTTCTCTCATTGAGTTTTTCATTTCAAAAAAAAAACTTCATCTAGGCATTTTATTCCTATTTTTCTGTCTTTGTGAATATACTTTTGGCTCTGATAAATTCCTTGAAAATCATTTACAAATTCATTGCAAATCCTTTGAACCATTCCTTGCAAAGTGAGCTGAATTATTTCTGTATTTCCTTGAAAATAAACTCGGCGTCACCGACTTAAAAATTTCGGTCTAACCGAAAAGGATCTGCCCTAAGTCCATGACTTTCGGACCCACCGATCCATCTCATTTCGGTGTCACCGATTTATTTCTTTCAGGATATCATCTTCTGCAGCTCCACTCAATGACTCTCTATGCATGTTTCTTATTGCCCAGTTGTGATTCTTAAGGATCCCACTTCTTTCCACCTTCCCTGACCTTCCTAGTTTTCTGTCCTTTTCGGCACTTGATGTCAAAGGGGGAGAAGACTTAGGCGGAGAAGAGAAGATTTAGGGGGAGAAGAAGAGCAATCTTATCTTAAGGGGGAGAGAATCACATCAAAGCTTTGCCGTGTTCCACATTGGATATTACTTTTGGCATCATTCTCTTGATTTTGCTCTTTCCATCAAACCTTCACAATTGATATCTTATGGAAAGCAAAATCTCTCAGAGTTCATTGAAAAATCTTTTAGTTTCGGAGACATGTTTGCTGTTTCAAGTTTGTGCTCAATATGAGACACTCTTTATACATGTCATCCCTGGCTTGGTACTCTTGATGTTCTTGTAGTTGGTTGAAGAAATACTCCTGTGTTATCTAACCTTGTTTTTCCAAGTTTATTTCTTCAGGTACAATGTCAAGGAACCTCAAGGTAAGTATATGCACCTTGCAGAATGTGCATGATGGTGACTTGCTTGTGAATACTTGTTTGCAATAAATCACCATGCACATATACATTATCACTCACTTCTTTTCATCTGCTCTGATGCATATAGCCAAGCTGCATGTAGCACATTTTGCCTTTCTCTCTTGTGTGCTTGTGGTAGTCCAAAACCATAATTTATGAAAATCTTGCACACTTGTAGGGGGAGCCTGTGTACTACATGGTTGTCAAAGCTTTCGTGATAATTCTGTCTTTCTTTCAATAAGCTTTGATGTCTTATTTTGTGTGTTGCCATCAATTACCAAAAAGGGGGAGATTGAAAGCACATTTGCTCCCTGGGTGGTTTTGGTAATTAATGACAACATACTTTGTGGTTGGACTAATGCTTTTATCAAGTATGTTTCAGGAAATTCAATCACATTGGCATGGCAAAAGGACTGAAGAGGTGGACCCCTAAAATGCTAAGGCAAGCATTGGCAAAAGCTCAAGACTCCATTTTTGGTTTAGTGATCCAAGATCACATTGAGTCCATAGGAAAGCCAATACTATTAAAAGGGGATGAGGTTATGTTGATGATCTGGTTGCTCAAAGTGCTTAGTGATACATCTCCTAAACTATCAGCAACTCTCACTGCCATATACACTCATAAGTAATCTCGGTCCCACCGATTTCCTAAACTCAGTCACACCGAGATGAACCACCTCAGCCATAAAGCCAAACCCTAGAAATCTCGGATTTTCCGATTCTGAACTCGGTCTCACCGAAACTTGAGTTGCCAAGCTTCTGTAACCTTCTGTCATCAAATCGGTGTCACCGAGATGATGAAGTCGGTCCCACCGAGATTGGCAAGCTCTAGTCTTTAGACGAATCGGACTAACCGAGTCTGTATTTTCGGTCCCACCGAAAATCCCAACGTTCACATGATTTGAACTTTCGGTCTCACCGAGTTGTCAACTTCGGTCTGACCGAGATTGGTAAAATGTGTGTAACGGTTGGATTTTGTGTGGAGGCTATAAATACCCCTCCACCCCCTCTTCATTCGTGGAGAGAGCCATCAGAAAGAACTACCACTCCTACCTTACATTTCTGAGAAGAAAAACTACCTACCCTTGTGTTGAGATCAAGTTGCTCCACTCCCACCATATGAAGCTTCATCTCTAGCCTTCCCAAGTTGCTTTCCACTCAATCCTTTCTTCCACCACAGCCAAATCAGTGAGGAGAGTTGAGTGTTGGGGAGATTATCATTTGAAGCACAAGAGCAAGGAGTTCATCATCACCAACACCATCTATTACCTTTTGGAGGGTGGTGCCTCCTAGATTGGTTAGGTGTCGCTTGGGAGCCTCCGTCAAGATGTGGAGTTGAACCAAGAAGTTTGTAAGGGCAAGGAGATCGCCTACTTCGTGAAGATGTACCCCGAGTAAGGCTAGCCCTCCGTGGGCGTAGGCCATGATGGCATAGACAAGGTTGCTTCTTCGTGGACCCTTCGTGGGTGGAGCCCTCCGTGGAATCTCGCAGCCGTTACCCTCCGTGGGTTGAAGTCTCCATCAACGTGGATTGACGATAGCACCACCTATCGGAACCACGAGAAAAATCTCCGTGTCTCCAAATTGAGTTTGATCTTCTCCACTTCTTTTTACTACTTGTGCAATTTACTTTCCGCTGCCCATACTCTAGAATTGCATGTGTAGTATGCTACTTGACTTGTGTGATATGCAAAATCTGCCAAAAACTTGTCTTAGTCTAAAGGCATAATTTTTATCTTGTCGAGTAGTCTAATCACCCCCCCTCTAGACACTCTCACCTTCTTCGATCCTACACCTTCCCCCTTTCTTCGCCTCCGTCATCCCGCAAGGGGAACCCCTGGGGATTTGGCTGCAGCACGCTGGCTGCAGCACCCTCGCGACCGGGGCAGAGGTCGCGGTCGTCGCCCCGGGCGAGGTCTTCATGGCTCGAGGCTAGGGCGAGATCGCCCGGGTCTGCGGGACAAGGGGCGCCCTTGCGATCCATCTGGTGTACGACGGTGCTTCGGTGATGTCCTTCAAAGTCTTCGATGCGGAGGGACGCCGGCTGGAGTGCTGCCCCAGGAGAGGCGGTCGAGACCCTGCTGCGGCGAGACAGAGGCCGGCCAACCGCTCCCTTGGCAGCTCCTCAGGTGGTGGAGGCGCCGGAGGATCCAGCGACTCCGCCGAGCTCTTCATGACTCCGGAGACGAGCGACGACAGCTACGAGCCCTCGAGCCTGCGCCGCTCCCGGAGCAGGGCGGGCTCGTCAGACCGTCGCCGCCCCTGATCTAGATGGGGTTGGCACCGGTGCTGGGCGGCCCACTGTTGATGATGGCGTCTGCCGCGATGGTCGCTGTAGTTGGGACTCCTTAGGATTCGCGTCTTTTGTTCCTACGAGGAATCAAGAATATACCCCATGGGGGCTTGTAAGATGTTTGTAGCTCCGTTTGCCAATATGATCCTCATTGTGAAGCAGTGCGAGATGCTTATTCCGTCTTAGCTTAGTTTCTTCCTTTCAGACCTCGGGAGGGCTTGATGCTCTGCGCCGACAAGTCTGAGTCCCAAGGCGGCTTCAGCCGTCGCTGGTATGCCAGGTCGCGATGCCGTGGTCAAAGCCAGGAGGTGAGCGGCCCAAGGTCTGGTAAGAGCCCCTGAGTCGCGATGCTCAGGAGGTCCCCCTTAGCGCTCAAGCAGCCATCATTCCGTGAGAAAGGAGAGTGGCGTTGCTAACACGGGATTGCATTAGATGTGGCGATGGTGCTGCGATAGCTAGTGTTCCCGGAGAGTGACTTATCTCGAAGGTAAGGAAACGCTTCCTGGTGCGGCGCTAGGTCCGTGCCTTGGCCGGTGAGGGGTTGTTTGGCGAGGTCCTCTCGTGCTTCTCCCCTCTCGCCTTCGCTCCCCTTTCTGCTCTACGTCCTTGGGTCCCGGCCCTCGAGCGAGTCTCAGCCATCGCAGGTATGCCAGGTCGCGATGCCGTGGACAAGGCCATAAGGTGAGGGCTGGAGAGAAAGTAGGAGCCCTGAGTTGCGATGCTCAGGTACCCCCCCTTTAACGTGCAAGCGGTTTGCGCGGATGAGAGTGAAGAAGACACCGTGAGGGCCTCGCCTGACGATGATCCTTGGAGGGACCCTGTAGGCTCATCACAGAAGGGACAAGAGTTCGCCGTGACAATCGTGTCGCGGGATGGGAGCGAGCACCTATGGGGCAGGGGGCCCCTTCTAGTCCGGCAAGGGAGCGGAGGGCGCGCGCAGAGCAGATCGAGGTCTAGCACGCGGGGGGAGACGGGATTTTTACCCAGCTTCGGAGCTCTCCGGAGAGATAAAACTCCTACTGCTGCTTTGTGTTGTATTCATTCTTGCTCGAGAGCGCGAGCGTATAGTGGTGTTGGAAGTGTCGAATGGACCGAACCGCCGAACCCCTTCTACGTGCGCATGGGCCTCCCTTTTATAGTCAAAGGGGGTTACCAACAGGTGGGAGCGTAGGAAGAGGGGTAGAAAGGTAAAAACGCAGGTTGGTACAACAGTGTCCAACAGTGTCCCCTACCTAACTCTGACGGCAGGGGACAAGGGCATTTAATGCCCGTCCGGTCGCCCCAACAGTGCGAGGAAACGACCGTTAGGGGCGCCACCGATCGCCACGATGGCCTCCTTGTCAGCTCCGTTTGCCACCTCGCACCGTATGGCTGCATAGCGCCTCGCCACGTGCTCCTGGGATGGCCCTGGGGTGACACGTTGTTGGATGCGCTGGAGCTTGGGCGCGGGGTGGCAGCCTTGCCACGGCAAGCACCTTGCCGCGGCCCTTATCTTACCGCGCCGGCAAGCTTGCCGGTCGCCGTGCCTTGCCGGGACGCGCGGGGCGTCGCGGCAAGTCTTCTGGAAGCGCCTTGGTTGGCCTTCCCGGTAAGCTCCTCTTGCCGGGGCCTTGTTCTTCCCGGCAAGCTCCTCTTGCCGGGGCTTTGTCTACTTGGTTGGCACTTTGTTCTTGAATGGCAGTAAGTAGAAATGACGGAGGGCCTTGGCGGACGCCCGGCGAGCCTTGCCGCGGGGGGCTGCAACTGCCCGTGCACAAGTTCAGGGTACTAAGGTACCCCTACTTTAGTACACCGACAGGAGCCCCCGGGCCTGGGCCATACACGGTGCCGAAGGCTGTTGGGCCAGCCCAAAACAGGCACGGGCACGCGCGGCCTGGGCCACACAAAATCAGACTCCGAATCCACCGCGTCCCCTCGCAACGGCACGCGTCGATTGCGGCGCCGTGGGAGAGAACGTGGTCAATACTTAACTCCAAGAAATGCGTAACGTTCGCATCCCCTGTTTATTAGCAGAGGAAACGAAACTGTTCCCCCACCTTCGCCACTTGCAGTTCCTTCCTTCGAAAGCCCCGCCGTTCCCCTCCGCTTCCTGAGTCGAAAGAGAGCAGCGCTCCGCCGCCTATTGTCGCCGTCGCCACCATTGCCTTTGCCTTCCGCCATGGCTCCGAAGATCGGAAAGGCTGCGAAGGCTGCGAAGGCCGCAAAGGCTGCGAAGTCGGCCGAGGCGCTGGAGCTCGAGGCGCTGCGCAAGAAGCGAGTGCTTTTCCTCCCCGAGCTCACCCCGGAGGCGCTACGGGCAGAGTTCTACCTCTTCTGGTCGACGGAGACGCGGGCGCATCCGCGCACGCCGGTGCTTTCCGCTGAGGCTTCCAAATCGAAGAAGTGCCCCAGAGGGTACTATTTCTTCCCTGTGTTCTTCTATTGCGGGCTCTGCTCTCCTTTTTCCAATTTCTTTTGCGACATCATGAACACCTACGGGTTTCATCTTCTTGATTTCACCCCCAACGCCATTCTGACAATGGCGGTTTTTGCACACCTCTGCGAGAACTTTGTTGGCATCCTCCCCAATGTTGCTCTTTTTCGTCATTATTTCTCCCCTCGGGTCGAGAAAGGGGAGCCACTGGCTGGCGGAATGGCCTGCACCTCCCGGATGGGCATGAAGGAGGTGTACTTGACGGGCGAGCTCCGTAGCAAGTGGGACGAGTGGAGGGCGGAGTGGTGCTGGATCTGTGATGCCAATCCGCCGCCATTCACCAAGCTGCGCCAGACCCGGGTGGTGCGTGGCAGCGACCGGAGCGCTCTGTCGCCGGATGACGCCAAGCTGACGATCGCCACCACCCGAATCCTTCGGCTCAGGCATGCCGGACTCACAACAGGGCAGTTGGCGCGGATTTCCTTCGCCGCCGCATTGCCCCTCTGCAAGAGAGGGGGAGGCCCGCCTGGCTGTTTAGCGGCCCGGCGGATTTCATGAGGCTGCGCCCAGGCCTCAACTTCAACTTCACCGTTCTGGAGCTTGATGGGATGCTGAGGGAGATGTTCAAGCATGACCCCAACCATCCAGAATGGTTCCAGTTGCCGCAGGGCGTCGTCCCCTTGTGCAACAACTCCCAGCGCGATCGCATCTGCGCAATGATGCCAGAGTGCGACTCGCATGGGATAAGTGCAAATTGGATAGAGCCCGCTGCCGAGGTCGTGCAGCAGTTCTTCGATGACTTGGCGGAGGTGGCAGTCAACTCCGACGAGCAGAAGCTCCTCACCCGCGCCACAACTGCCAACGAGCTGGCGTACATTGCTAGCAGGGCCGAGGAGGCGGCGGCAGCCGCTGCCGCGGGCGTGTTTGGCTTCACGCTGGCGGAGGCGGATGCAGCTGAGGCGGCAAGCCTTGCCGCCCGGGAAGATCTTGCCGGAGAAGTCGAGGGCGAAGGGGAGGCCGAGGTCGAAGCGAGCGAGCCCGCCGAGGGCGCGAGCGGCCAGCCGTCTTCGAGCAACTTGCCGTAGGCGGAGCCCCCAGCGCAGCCCCAATTCCGACCGAGAAGGCGTCTCCGTCGTGTTGGAGAGCCGGCAGAGGAGCAGGGCGACCAGCAGCCGCGGCGCCGTGGGACACGCTCCACCGCGGCAAGTACTGTTGCCACGGGAGGGTCCCAGGCCGCGCCGGCGACTGAGGCGGGGTCTTCCCGGGCCGCCACACCTGATCCTCCCGCGGCCCTCGGCAAGCGCTGGAGAGATCCTACTCCCCGCCACACCGCGCCGAGAGGGTACCGGAGTTCGACCTCTCCGCGCTAAGCTCCGATGATGATGAAGAGGAGGAGGAGGTGGAGGAGTAAGGCTTTCTTCTTACTGTACTTGTCTTTCTTTGATCCTTGTTGTTGTTTGCCTTGTATCTAATCTGCTTCTCTCTAAATCCCCGTTCTGTTTCAGTTCTTTGGCGGAGAGGGCGGCGAAGAGGGCCAAGGTCCCTGTGGTCAACATCGAGGACGATCCTACTGTGGTGGCAGAAGATACGTCCGAGACCACCTTGACGGACCCGGTCCCTTCTCCTCGCAGCAGCCCCCAGCACAGCCCCCAGCGTACGTGTATTGGTTTGCTTCCTATTGTGGGGCGCGCATGGGTGCTTCTTCTTTTGCCAACATCTTGATTGTTGACTCATTTGTATACAGGAGCAGAACAGGCCCACCAGGAGCAACCGGAGGCCGACCCGGAGGTGTCGTCGGCTTCGACTACGCCACCAAGGGCCGATTCTCCGATATGGGAGCACTCTCCAGCAAGGAAAGGATCTCCGGCAAGGGGCGGAACCAGTGAGCCCCCAGTGGTGGAGCCTATGATCACAGAGCCCAGCACAGGTGAACCTCCTTGTCGGAAACTTTCCCTCGGGTTCTACTGATCTTCTTTTTCTTTCTTTTGGATATTTGCTTGACTTTTCCTTCCTCTTCCTGTCTTCAGATCCTCCTCTTGGGGACCCGATGGAAACTGAGGCCACCGGCGAGGAGGGCGCACGCGGCAACACTGGGGATGTCGCCGCCGATGAGGAAGAGGCCGGCGCTGATGAGCCCGCCGACGAAGAGGCCGCCAAGGCTGCTGATGCAGGGGTTGGCGAGGGATCCGGCGGTCGCACTGACGACCCGGAGGACGCAGGAGCACAAGGCGCTACACCGACCGCCGACCCCTCCTCCGCTGACGTGGCGTCGGGCTCCGGGGAGCCCCAGCCAGGTGCTTACTTGAAGGCCGGCGAGGGCATATACATCAAGCTTCCCTGGGCGTCAAGCTCCAGGGCGCCGTTCGAAGGAGAGGAGTTCGACTTTGAAGTACTTGCCTCTACCGGGCTGGCAGTGGTTGACGCGCCCGGCAGCAGCAGTGGCGAGTCGGAGGAGGAGCAGTTGCTCCGGAAGCTGGTGGCACTCTACCGTGCCCGGCAAGCGAAGCTTGAGTCTCGGGAAGCGCTTGTCGCGCAGGCGGGAGTTGACATAGAAAAACATGCGCAAGAGCTCCGGAACCGCAACCAGGAGGCCCTCCGATCCATTGCAAAGGAGAGGGTGCAGCTCGGCGAGGCAAAGGAGGCGTTCATCCTGGAGAAGGCTGAAGCCGAGGAGCAGCAGAGGCTCGCCGCCGAGGAGATGTCCAGGCAGGAAGGTGAGCTGACACAGAAGAAAGCCAGCCTGGACAGTCACGAGGAGGAGCTCGAGGCACGAGAGCAGTCGCTTGGCGGGACGCTCAAGGAGGCAAAGGACGCGGCCGCGGCCGCCGAGGCTGCCAAGAAGGATTTAGAGGAGAGGGTGGCGCGGCTGGAGGCGAATATGGGAAAAAAGAATGAAGAGCTTGCCGCACTCCAGCGCGAGCGCGAGAAGGATGCACTTGTCCATGGTGATTTGCAAGCTCAACTTGCCGAGAAAATCAAGGAGCTGAACGCCGCCAAGGATTCAAGCGCTGATCTGGAACTGAAGTTGGCCACCTTGGCGGGGACGCTGGACGCCGCCAAGAAGCGAGAGGATGACTTGAGGAAAGAGCTCAAGGGCAACGAGGAGCTGCTGACGAGGGCCGCTGAGACCCAGAACACCTTCAAGACCACGGTGGAGCTCTGGACGGAGGGCCTCGTCAACATTGCCGCGTCCATCGACGAGGAGTTGGCGGAGCTGGACTTGGCGGGCTTCGGGTACTCTACTGAGGAGAATCTCCAGCCCAGCGCCAAGCTCACACTTTTCTTAAAGGATGTGGTGACGGCTCTCCGGCAGCTCCGGGAAAGGATCCCGAGGCAGCTGGATAACGAGTCGCGCGCGATCTGCACCAAGGTCCTGGAGAAGGTGTTGGTGAAGATACTCTTCCGCAACCCGAGCGTCGACCTCACCCGTGTCACCAAGAAGCTGCCGACAGGTGCCGATCTTGAAGAGCTCAAAGCCATCATCGCACCCATCGTGGACAAGATCAACGAAGTTAGGAGGGTCGATGGCGATCGTGCGGATTAGGCCGCCCTTCTTCTCCCTTTTTCCTGCCGTTGTATTTTCAGTCATGAGAACAATCTAGTCAGTACCACAATAAGTCATTCTTGTATTATAACTCTATTCTGGGTACTCCTTGCTATGTTATTTCCTTTACTCTATTATATCCCTTGTATGCTTTTACCCTACGCTTCGAGGGAACTTGCCGGCGCAAGCACACTTGCTGAGTACGGAACATCAGCAGCCCGCTGGCGGTGCTGCCTCCGGGAAGAAATCTTGTCGGGGCTAGTTGCAGCTCGCTTGTACTGTTGAGCGGACTCGAAAACAAATCAAGGGCGCAACTTAGCCGCGAGTCGATTCCTCCGCGCATAGGTTTTCCATACAAGGCACGAACGTTCAAGGAATATCACCTAAAAATTTAAAACTGACTATGCTCAAACTTTGGCGACTTAGCTTTTCTATCATCTTCGTCCCGACAAGGTTAGATTCCTTTGAACGACGCCTAGTCCACACCTTTATCCTCTCCTTCCCCCCCCGGTGAACTTGTGGGCGGAAGAATCTTCTTTTTGGGAAGAAAGAAGAGAAAATAATGATATGGAACATTAAGGTTCGTTATTGCTTACCGGGGGCGAGTGCTGCACAAAGTGTCAGATATATATGCAAAAGAAAAGAAGATGCATTAAACTTGACAAGATGTGCGAGGCACATAAACTTTATTTACGCACGGGAGTTGCGCCCGGCTTTGTACAAAGGGTTACATGCAACAGCGGCAAGGCTTGTACAAAAGGTGGTTGCTGGAATGGGGCCCGGCAACCGCGCCTTATGGGTAAAATTTGCGAAGATGTTCTATGTTCCAGGAGTTGCTCACTGGAATGCCATCTTCGGTCTCAAGGCGGACAGCGCCGGGCCTAGTGACTCGTTTTACCCGATAAGGGCCTTCCCACTTCGGCGTCAACTTGTTGGAATTCTTGGCGGATTGAACACGCCGAAGAACAAGGTCGCCTTCCTCGAAGCTTCTGGCACTAACTTTGCGGCTATGGTAGCGGCGCAAAACTTGCTGGTAGCGAGCAGCTCGCACAGTAGCCTGAAGACGATCCTCCTCGAGGAGCAGCGCGTCATCTTGCTGCAGCTGCTCTTGCTCAAGCTCATCATAAGCGAGCACTCGAGGTGATCCGTATACGAGTTCTGTGGGGAGAACTGCCTCTGCTCCGTAAACAAGAGCAAAGGGTGTCTGGCCAGTGGCTCGATTTGGTGTCGTTCTGATTGACCAAAGAACCACTGGCAGCCTGTCGAAATTTCTAGTCTTGAACCCGTGCAGTACTTCAGCGTTTGCCCTCTCCGCTTGACCGTTGCTTCTCGGGTGAGCAACAGAAGCGAAGCAGATCTTGGTGCCAAGATCTTGGACGTATTGCATGAAGGCGTGGCTCGTGAATTGTGTGCCATTGTCGGTGATAATCCTGTTAGGGATTCCGAAACGGCAAACAATTGACCTGAAGAACTTGACGGCTGACTGTGCTGTCACCTTTCTCACTGGTTCCACTTCAGGCCACTTTGTGAACTTGTCGATTGCAACGTACAAGTACTCAAAGCCCCCGACAGCTCGAGGAAAGGGGCCGAGGATGTCGAGCCCCCAGACCGAAAATGGCCAGGATAAAGGGATTATTTGGAGAGCTTGAGCTGGTTGATGAATCTGCTTGGAATGGAACTGGGATGCTTCACACTTGGTTACTTGTGCAGTTGCATCCTGGAGGGCTGTCGGCCAGAAGAAACCTTGCCGGAAAGCCTTGCCGGCAAGTGCTCTTGCGCCAATGTGGTGACCACATATGCCTCCGTGTATCTCTGCCAACAGCTCTTGTCCTTCTTCCCGGGAGATGCACTTCAATTTCACTCCGTTGAATCTTCTTATGTACAGTATGTCATCGACAAACTGGTACATACTTGATTGCCGGGCTACTTTCTCCGCTGCTTCTTGTTCCTCGGGAAGTTCTCCTGTTTGCAGGAAACGGACGATCTGCTGTGCCCATGCCGGAGCTTGTGGCTCGACGGCAAGGACTAAAGGCGCAAATGCTGCTGCGGGAACATCCGCTTCTACGGCAAGGATATGGGATCCTGCCGGAGCGTGATGCTCCCCGGCAATCGTGTCGGAACACGGCTTGTCGGGAGCGCCCGCTTCAACGGAGCAAGCCCTGGGGCTTGTCGGAGCGGAGTGCCCCTCAGCACTTTTTGTGTTGGTCTTGGGGACTTTCTTGGCGGCGATTCCGGGAAGCTCTGCCGGAAAGTAGTCGCCAGTGACCAACTTTCTCTTTTTGCTTTGTCGAGTTGATAGTGTTACAGATGGTTGAGTCAGCCTGAGCACAAAAACCCCTGGTTCCACAGGCAACTTAAGTGCGGCACATTTTGACAGGCCATCTGCAATGTCATTTTGAGCTCTTGGAACATGTTCCATTTGCAGACCGTCAAAATGCTCCTCTAGCTTCCTCACTTCATCAATGTATGCTTCCATCAACGGACTCTGGTAATCTTTGTTCACTTGGCGGACGACAAGCTACAAGTCACCCCTGACAATAAGCTTCTTGATCCCAAGTTCAGTAGCGATTCTGAGTCCGGCAAGCAACCCTTCATACTCAGCAGTATTATTTGTTGCTTGCTCCTTGGGAAAGTGCACTTGGACTACGTACTTGAGGTGTTCTCCGGTGGGTGCGACAAGCAACACGCCCGCACCGGCACCTTGCAGCGAGAAGGCACCATCAAAGTACATGATCCACTCTTTGTTTGCTTCCTTGACGGGGATGCTCTTCTCCAGAGTTTCCTCATCGGGTGTTGGTGTCCATTCCGCTATGAACTCCGCCAATGCTCGGCTCTGAATAGTTGAGGTACTCTCAAACTTGAGGCCAAAGGTTGATAGTTCCAGTGCCCACTCGACAATCCTGCCGGTTGCTTCTGGATTCTGCAGTATCATCTTCAACGGAAAGCGAGTAACAACTGTGATCTCATGTGCTTGAAAGTAATGGCGCAGCTTCCTTGAGGCCATGAGAAGGCGGAAAAGCAACTTCTGCACACTAGAGTACCTTGATCTAGCTCCCTGCAGAAGGGAACTGACAAAGTAAACCGGGCGCTGCACCATCTTCTTCTGTTTTTCTTCCGGCAACTACGCAGATCCATCCTTGGCGGAGCCAGAACTTGTCGGATCAGGGCTTTCCGGGCCAGAGCTTGTCGGAGACGCCCCCTGCTTGTCGCTGGACTCGCTTGCCGCGGCCGCTGGCTCATCATCCGCTTCCCACTCCGCAACTAACGCAGCACTAACCACTTGATTGGTTGCCGCCAGATATAGCAGCAACTTCTCTTGTGGCTTAGGTGCGACAAGTGTTGGAGTAGAGGATAGGTATTTATTCAAGTCCTGCAGCGCAACCTCCGCTTCCGGAGTCCATTTCATTGGACCTGCCTTTTTCAAAATCTTGAAAAATGGCAGGGCGCGCTCAGCAGACTTAAAGATGAACCTACTGAGAGCAGCAACACAGCCAGCAAGCTTTCGTACGTCCTTGACTCGCTTGGGTGCTTCGATCTGCTCAATGGCTTTGATCTTGTCGGGATTGGCTTCGATCCCCCTCTGGGACACGAAGAACCCGAGAAGCTTGCCGAAAGGAACTCCAAACACACACTTCTCGCGGTTCAACTTGAGATTGACCTTGCGCAGATTTGCAAACACTACTAGGAAAAGGCATGCTAGTGGCGCACCGAATTTGCCTTCTAATGGCGCACTACTGGTGCGCCACTGGCATCACGCCATTAGAATTAAATTCTAATGGCGCACTACCGTGCGCCATTAGTATTCGGTGTTCTAATGGCGCACCACGTAGTGCGCCATTAGTATAACTGCGAGGCGCCATTAGAATGCCTCCCAGGGGCCATATGTACAAATGTGCTTTGGCATTCTAAAGGCGCACCAGCAGCTAATGCGCCATTAGTGTGATGATCACAGTGCGCCATTAGTGTCTTGTATGGTGCGCCATTAGTATGAATATTAGGTTTTATTTTTTTTGCTTTTTTGATTTTTGCACAGGTTACAAAATATATTATTGCATAGAATATAGACAGCAGCACATAGCAACATCAAATTCATCAAATACAATAGAAGATTAGTCTCCGAATACAATTCATCATATTAGTCTCCGGATTCAAAAGACCGGACAAAGATAAAACATTACAAGTCTCAAGACCGCGAGTATCGAGTTTGCCTTCACATTACAAGTCGATATCGATCATCTAAACTACCATCACATAGAAGAGAGCTGTGGTCATCACGATGAGCATCATCGCGATCAAACTGGTCTTCATCCGGTTCCTCCAACGCTCCCTCCTCTCTCCCGCTAGATAGTGGGCGATCTAGATTCGCCTCCGCCCTAGTGGTGTACCTTTGTAATCTGTTACCATCGAACGGTGAACCTGTCTCCGACACTCCTCCCGATCATCGAGACTCCGGGAACCTTACCCTTGTACACGACATACGACGGCATCTCTATGCACAAGCCAAACAACAGACAATACATAAGCAATGTGTAAGTATGCAACAAAAGGATCGGAAGAGAAAAGCAAGACATTAATAGCACGATTCATGGTCCTACTAATAAATAGCATCGATTACATCTAAGTTGAACAACCGTCCAAACCAAAGAGACATACGAATTCATTAAAGTTTAATTACAACATGAGCCAATCAATGTTTTAGAACTACACATCACTACTTTCGACTCAACTCATCGGACAGGAGCGTGGGTGAAGCCGCTGTCTGTCGTGATGGTCATGAAATCACGGTCGTTGTCACCCTGCATTTGTAGCGTTTCATCTATCTCACTGTTGGACGGTTGATATCTGAGGAAGAACTGCCCCGTGGTATGAAGGACATCTTGATGGATGATGTCCGCAAACTCCATTGGATGCGAAAGAGTTCTTGTCCGAGGTCCGCGTCTGGACTACCGACAAGCTTGCGGCGAATCTTTGAGATTATCTGGTAGCGAAGGTGATGATGGTCCTTACGATCGCCGCATGTGATGGAGGGCGTAGTAGGCATCCTTCTGACCGCCAGGCGGCTGCTTGACGCAGCAGAACTTCATTGTGTGAGAAGATGTGCTTGCCGTACTTATGAACTGGCCTGATGAAGGTGCCTCCAGATTGGGCGTAGCGGGAGAACATCATCAAGAACTTTCTTCACATTTGTGTAGTCTATCATGGAGTTACGGTTCGGGTCGAAATACGTGGCCATGGAATATTTCGGGCTTAAGAGGATGAGTGTGCAATGTGTGTCACTGCACAGAACACGGAATGTTAGAAAAAAAGAACGATCGAAATCTAAGAAATCATATGTTATGGGGCGGTTAAGGGATGACTTACTCGGGAAAGTAAGGCACAAGGAAGTTATCCTTATCTGCGTTTGCCAGAATGACGCCTTCGAGGTGTGAACTCGCAACTTGGCGGTCCCCAGCGCTACTCAAGTGCTTGGCACGCATGTAGAAGGGGTCGACTATCACGATGTCCGGGGTATTGTCTCTAATAATCCGCATCTGCATGCTCAGCGAAAACAGCCGAACGAAGGTGTAGTGCAACGGATGAAGGTTAAACATAGCAAAGATGTCATCAAACCGCAGGACGATCATACCCCCGATGTCGCCATCCACAAAGCCCTTGCTCTCTGGCACCTTGGCCACGAAAACCGGGTATGCCACATCCTTCTCTCTGAGACGCCGCTTCTCCAAAATCAGAACACTGTCGTGCAGACTCCGCATAGCACCGGTTGCAGCATTTAGCATATTTGGCGGTAGCATCGCCCTACCCGCCACATGCACCCTCCTCGAGATATCCTTAGGTGAAGGTGGCCCGTCCTGAGCACGGATCGAACTCGGCGCCGGCTGGCTCGCACCGGCGCCCTTGTTAGTGTTTCATTTCCGGCCCTTCTTCTTGATCTCCTATAATGGGACCAAGTTTTGCTCACAGACCGCCTTCTTCAGCGTGTTGGGGCTGATAATATTTCGCGCCTCAGCTATCTGAGGCTCGGTGAAGGCGGGATCTGGAGGCGTGTCCTGAGAACTGAACGCCAGACGACGCTTGTTGCAATTGGATTTCTCCGCCGTACCAACTAGATCGCTGTGGTCTTGGTTGGGTTCTTGAGAAAGAGGCCCGCAGAACTCGTCAGTGTACCCATGTTCGGCAAAGTACTTATCAACTTTGGTAACCGTCGTCGTTGTCGTCGCCGTCCGGATCCTGTGCCATAGGGCTGTCCGGATCTTGTGCCATAGGGATGTCCGGCAGGTCCGGTAGCGTTGCGGCGTTCTTGCCATGGCTTGGCGCCGGCACGACTGGCGGTCTTGTCTGTGGGGTGGTGTCCCCCGCCCCCAAACGAATCTGGATCTTCGGCCATAGCAGGGGCCAGTTTACGCAGGTGCCGAGGGTCATCTCATCTTCTTCGTCGGCCCCAGCCGGTCGAATCGAGGTAACAGCTCGTTGCAGCTCGGCAGCACCGACCACTTCAACCCTATACATTGTGGTTGGCATCGGATTACTATGGAACATGGGGTTGCCGGTTGAACGATTACGCCCTTGGCGACATCGACCAACTTCGGCGCCCACGGCGCGTAAGAGTGCAAGGAACGTCGGCGGTGCCTCGCGACAACATGTATAGGGCGTCAGGGATGCCCAGTCAAAGGCAAGGAGATGAATTCATCGGCCGAGAGGCTTAGTTACCGTGATGCCGTCGTGCTCGGCTAAGGTCGAGGCACCGCCAACGGCGGGCGGTAATCGACGGAGGGGGCGCTTCTTTGGCGAGGTGCGGTCGGCGACACCCGGTGCATTAAGCTCCAATGCCCGTGCCGGTGCCGGAGACACGAATACCGCCTCCGCCGGAGACACCAATGGCGCCGCTGCCGGAGACACCAATGGTGCCGCCGCCGGAGACACCAATGGCGCCGCCGCCGGAGACACCAATGGCGCCGCCCGGAGACACCAATGGTGCGCTGCCCGCACAGGCGAAGTTCTTCGGCCATGAAGCTGGGAACCGGGGGAGGCCCCTTTTGGCCACCCGCAATCCACGTCGTCAGCCCATGAATCAACGTAGGCACCATGGCGTTGAGCGTCGTTCCAAGTTGTTGTTGCACTTGCTCATGGACAAGCTCTGGAATCCGTGCCACTTGTGCCTTGAGTTCTTCAACCTCGCGCGTCTAGCTTTCCGAGCTGGTCTTTTTCTCCTTCCGCACACCGAGGCACCCTAAAAGCCTAAGCTTTCATCATTTAGGTTCTCATCGACACCGAGGCATCCGGGGCAGCCAAGTTAAGTTTTCATCATTTAGGGTTTATCGATGCCGAGGCACCCTAGGTTGGGCCTAATCTTGGCTCTATTGCCACCTATGTTGGGTTTATCATCTAGGGTTTATCTATGCTAAGGATAATTCTAAGTTGGGCCTAATCACTTGGCTCTATTGCCACCTATGATTTAATGCAGCAAGAATGGCAGGGCAGTTGATCCTACTTAACTAAGTACTAAGATAGCCTGGCCCATGCATTAGTCGCAAGTACCCCATATGTCCTATTTTTAGCAAAGTCATGCTAAAATTCACGGAAAATTTCAGCATGACCTTTGCTGAAAATAGGACATATGGAGTACCGAATTTGCCGGAACGGAAGTTAATCGACATTCCGCAAACTCAAGGGCCTCTCGGGTACTGCAAATTCATCACGACACGATGGTCGGAGACAAAACCCAGCCACAGACCATATGGTCCTCTGCTTTCATATGGACAAAAATCAGCTCAACTTATGTGAGCTTCCATTCCAGATATAATATGTCTCCCAACAAAATCATCAATAGTTTAGCAAGTCTGTACAAACACAGAAAGAATGACAAATGTATTTTTACAGATCATGGCTCAGAGGTCTCTGTTTAGCAGTGATAAGTCAACGACAAGGAACATCAAGCTTATTACAAAATCTCTTAGAACCTTATGAGAGTATGTACATATACAGATTTTGTTTACTAGCTTGGCACATGTCAAGTCTCACTTGCAGGTGCACATTTTTTCTTTCAAAGCACACCTCTTTCTTTCAGCTATCTATATATCTTGTTCTATGTTGCATTTTTAATTCCTGATGTTAACAAGAGTGTTTGTCAAAAGGAAAAACAAAGTTCATGGCAGTGTAGCTAGCTTCTCATGCATCCCTCTTATCATCTAGCTAGCTAACTCTTGAATCCATGGGTGTCCAAGATTTTCTTTATAATTATTAGTATATCATCGTATGAACAGATAAATCTAAAAAATTATGAGCAGAGAGAAAAGAAAGGAAAGAACGAGAGCAGTAGTACTACTAGCTAGCTAGCTAGCTAGCTGGTACTGATCTAGCTTCTGCATGCATTTCTCTGAATTTTGTTATACTTAAACACTACAAGGAATTATACTTTGTCATAGCTATTAGTCTTTGGACTAAGGGGCACTAGCACACTAGTAAGTGATAGGCAACCATCCTACATGGAAATGTGAAGAGTTACATGGATGAGTACCAGCTCTAAGTGAAGGCTCAATGGATTCAAGATCAACCGACTGAAGTTGCCCAAACCTGCAAGGAAAAGAGAGAATAATGATTTGAACTGCTTCGATGGCATACATAAGCATAAGTTCAGTCCCCCAAATCAAGCATGGTTTCTTACTGCCCATCTAAACAACCACCACCACAAGGAGCAGATGCAGATAACTCACTCAAAAAGACTAATAAACACTAGTTGCAGATGGATCACTTCCTTTTAACCTTACTAATGATATATATGTTCCCTTATTGCAACATTGCTAATAGAGGATGACATCAATTTGCTGAAATAGCTATAACAGAACACGCATAGTCAATCAGCTAGAGAGCTTTATGCCCTTTCACTCTCGGGGATAATTCAATGATCTAGTAAAACCATGAGGAGACTTACTTCTAGGCTAGCAACAACTAAAGGCAGAAGGGTCGACAACTCCCAGGAAACTTGTAACTAAATGGCCAGTAAAATGATCTAGTTTTGAAAACTCATCGCTTTGACACTCCATCCGCTTTGACACTCCATCGAAATGTAACATCTCAAACTCGATTCAGTTGACTAACTAAAACATCAGACATGGAAACATGAACTAAAACACCGAGTCAAACAAACCCACAAGCAAACCATCACAACTAAAACTAGAACAATACCAGCATCTAATAGCACATACATATCATTACCAAAGATCGGTCCGAGGGTGAGACCAACCTAATGCATAGCAAGTTAATTCAAGAAACCTGCAGTTGGACAAAACAGAAATTTAGAAGCATTCTACATAGAGCACAAGGAAGCGTAATGAAATCTCAATCTACTTCAGATGCATTTGCAAGCTGAACAATGTCCAGAGGTTGAGCAACTTGCATGCTTATAGCCTCCTCAAGAGTTGTATCACACACCGCCATGTAAACAGTTTAGATTCTTCCATGAAGCAATTGCAAGCAAACCATTCGTGGTAGTTTAAGCTAGAAAAGAAAAAGCATTTGAAGCAGCAACTTCCTGCCTACTCAATGAACTCATCTTCACCATGCATAGGTTGGGGAGGGAGGAAGGATGGAGAGGAGGAAGGAGGAAGGAGGAGAGGTACTGGCAAAGTGCGGCCGGTCACGGAGGGGTCGTGGTCGGGTTGGGGTTGGGGTCGGCGGGCGGTGGCGTCGTCGAAGGATGCCTCAGCTGGCCGTGGGAAGGCCGGGGCGTCATGTCGTTCGCCCGCACCCCGTGCCCAGATCGAGGAAGACGCCGGCGTTGAAGCTCCGGCAATGGTCAAGGCCTGGGGCGACGGGCTGGGGCAAAGTTAGGTCGAGTGGGGGATCTCAAGCGAGGAGGAGAGAGGCCGAGGGGAATAGGTGGAGGAAGCTTAATGGTGCACCACACGCTGGTGTGCCATAGTACCATCAGTTCTAATGGCGCACCACCCTCGGTGCGCCATTAGAATTTTGTTTTAATCTAGCCCAAGAGCTATATCTACAGCCCAACCCTATCTACAAGAAAACCCACCCACTAGCCCGACCGGTCAAGACGCAAACACACACACCGGGAGGTCCTGGGTTCGATTCCTGTGACCCCAATATTTTTTATGCATTTTAAATGGTGTTTTTATATTTATTTGTGTTTAAATATGTTCAAACTTGTTTAAATCATAACAGTAATATTTTTATGCATTTTAAATGCTGTTTTTATATTTATTTGTGTTTAAATATGTTCAAACTTGTTTAAATTATAACAGTAATATTTTTTATAAAAATAGTAAAAATTTAAAAATATGTTCAAAAAGTGCGGTTATGGGGACGGTGCTCGGCGGTGGAGCGGGGAGGGGTTGCGATGGGTGGAGCTTATGGGAGGGTGCTTGGTGCGATCGAGATGGAGGGGGGTCGAGATCAAGATGGAGGGGGAATCGAGATCAAGTGTCCTCATGAATTCAAAGAGTGCCCATGAAATTTAAAAATATTCATGATATCAAAAGTGCCCATGAAATACAATCGAGAAATGAAGACTACGATTTAAATACAATCGGTCTTAGCTAGCTATCTGTTCACAATCTTCTTGCCCTTCTTTTTCGCAAACGGAGTTCTTACGTGGAACGGACGCCCTTAGGTAGGGTGGTCCTGCTTCTTCTTGTGGTGTGTGCTGCTACTTCATCGTTGTCGCCATGTTCGATCTTCGGTCACCGATTTGTCAAGTCTTGCTCATTGGCTACTCCATCCATTCCGATGATCTTCCTTTTGCCTCTCCTCACGACAACACGACGCGTGCTTTGGCGGGTCGGTAATGAAGAAGCATTGGTCCACTTGGGAAGCCAGTACCCATGGCTCATTTTTCGGTGACGCTTATACCATGGTCTTGATTTGGCCGGGTATAACCATGGTGGTGAAATACGGTCTTCTTTTATGACATTTTGGCCCATCCGACACGGAACATCGGGACCTTCTCTCCAACAGTAGCTCAGCTCCCTGATCTCCTCGATCCTTCCGTAGTATCTGTCCTTGTCGTTACCGTGTAGGATTCCATCGTTACCCGGAGTTCGATAACCATCGCTGTTCATGTCCTTGTCCTCGGTGTAGAATGTGTAGTCATGATATCGTGACGCCTCATAGGTCATCGTTGTGCTCGGCGCTCGTGACAAGGCGAATATGAGTTGTTCTTCCGAGGAAGAATCCTCATGTAAAGGGTACGACGAAGCTTCGCTTGAACCAACGCGTGAAACATGAGTTGTGCTCTTTGAGTATATCTCCGTCCGTCCTCTCGCTGGCCTCGGTCATTGTACGCCTTCTTAATAAAGGTTTTGTGCTCTACCACCCAAGGATCGACCACGCCTATGTGTTGTAGCGCGACTAGGTTTGCCTTTCAAAGTCGGCGAGTCGACTCAAGTCGACATGCATTTCGCGGTGACCTCATGGTGACCCCATCCAATGAGCCCGCCGAGGTGCTCGCTGACGAGCAGACCAACGGGTTCTCGATGCCTAGATAATTCGTGCGAGAGGAGATGCACTCTTCGCTCGTAAAGCCCCCGCTATGCTTCCTCTCGACGTGACATGTTGCTAACGTATCCTTTGATGACACCATTCATCCTTTCGAACGGCATCATCTTGTGCAGAACGCCGCCCGAGTTGGATGATATCCTCCACTATATGGACCAGCAGATGCACCATAACGTCGAAGAATGCGGGCGGAAGTACATCTCAAGCTCGCATAGTATCACCACGATCTCTTCCTGTAGCCTTCGAGTTGCCTCACGCCAATCGACTTCCGAGAGATGACGTCGAAAAAAGTTGCATAGGCCAAATAGCGCTTCACGGACATGCGCGCCCATGATCCCATGGATTGCAATAGGAAGTATCTGCGTCATCAAGACGTGCGGTCGTGAGACTTCATCCCGCTGAACTTCGCTTCACCGGGTCTAGGTATCTCGCTTATCTTCCCAGCGTGACCGTGAAGGAAGTATTACTCCTAGGAGGCGGTGAAAACTGCTCGATCTCCTCCTCGACTTAGAGTGAAGCACGCGGAGGGTAGTCATTTCCGGTCTTCTTGGCCTTTTGCCTTTGGCGACGACTTTCCGTGTCCTGCTTCGCCTCATCATCATCATCATCATCATCATTAGCGTGAAGCTCCTGCCCGATGCCCATTGATTTCAAGTCCGCCCCTTGCTTTCGCCCATCTTTGGTCCTCTCGCATGTTGAGCAGGGTACCAAGCAGACTCGCACACGCTCTTCGTGATATGCATGACATCAAGGCTGTGAGGCACACGGTGGATCTTCCAGTACGGCAAGTCCCAGAAAACAGACCTCGTTTTCCATACCTTCAGCAGCGGCTCTAGCGCCTTTCGCTTCTTTCTCGGCAGTGGGCAGTCTTTCCGATTTTTCAACAGCTTGTCTATTTCCTCGCCGCTCCTCGTACACGGGCGTTTTCGGGGTTCGGTTTCACCATCGAACAGATCCTTGCGTTTCCACCATGGGTCATCGTCGCGAAGCCACCTTTGATGTCCCATGAACATGGTTTTCGAAGACCCGGGATCTCTATCTAGCTGGCGATACGTTGTGTCATCCATGCACCTTACGCATCCAGAAAATCCGTGGACTACCCGCCTGCGAGATATCCGTAATCGAGATAGTCGTGGCACCGTCGTGAGCAGGCGGCTCTCATAGGGAAATATTCTTTCTCCGTGGCGCCCCACGATTGGTGGCGTTTTCCACAGCGTGTCAAGCTCCTCTTTCAAGAGCCCCAGACATGATTGATGTCGTTCCTGGTTGTTTCGCCCTTCAATTAGCATACTCATGTGAATGTACTTCCTCTTCATGCACAACCAGGGGGAAGGTTGTACATACACACAAACACAAAGCAGGTGCTATGTGTGCTTCTCGCTGCCAAACGGATTGACTCCATGGGTGCTCGCTACCAAAGACGATGTTCCTTGGATCGCTCCCAGATTCGGTATTCAAGTTCAACGCTTACACCGCTCGCATCCTTAGGGTGACTCAAGATCTTGTCTTTTTATCTATCTCCGGATCATTTGCGCCATCTTCGCTTCTTCTCCTCCCTATCCGCTGCCAACGCAGGAGCTTTGCTACCTTAGGGTCTGCGAAATACGCGCAGACGAGGAGGATCGGAAAGTACCACACCGATTTTCGAGGAGCTTTTTCCTCTTCTTGTATCGAGTGACGCCAAGACACCGACATATGGTAGACTCCGCGTGCTCGTCCCGATAAATGATGCAATTGTTCATGCACACATGGTATTTCACGGCGGTAAATCCAGAGGACACACGATTTTCTTCGCCTCGAACTGGTCGGGCACTTGTTCCCTTGGGAAGACGTTCGTGCGAATGACATGTTCTCGTCGAAGCACGCGCCGGTCATTTTGTGTTTTACCTTCATCTCCGAGCCATGAGCGTTACTTTCAGCGGTATCCTCGGCCTGCATCCTTCATACAATGGAGTAACGCGTCTATCTCCAGTTGATCCAGCTTGGCTTTCTCTCGGTGGCAGCTCTTATGTTATCCGTCCGCTTGAGAAGCAGCTCTTGAATATGAGGGTCCTGCACCCAGCCTCCATCGCCGCCCGCTCCGGCATCTTCATCTTCATGATCATGCCCTTCGCCTTGATCTTTCTCATCATCATGTACGACATCTTCTACATGATGATCGTGGTACAAGATCACCGTCGTGATCATGTCCTGGAGATTCTTCGTCTTCTTGCCCGCCCTCGCCGCGGTGGTACTTGTCTTGTTGCCCTTCCTCATTTCTTGCCCGGCCCTGGCCATGGACGACTTGATAGTCATCTTTGTAGGATCGAAAGTATGTCTAGAGGGGGGTGATTAGACTACTTGAAAATTTAAAAGTTTAGCCTTTTGATTAAGACAAGTTTTTGGCAAGTTCACAATGATGATTAAGTCAAGTATCACCCTACACATGCAATTCTAGAGTTATGGCAGCGGAAAGTAAATTGCACATGTAGTAAATAGAGGTGTAGAAGAGCAAACGCAATTTGGAGACACGGAGATTTTTCTTGTGGTTCCGATAGGTGGTGCTATCGTCAATCCACGTTGATGGAGACTTCAACCCACGGAGGGTAACGGCTGCGAGAGTCCACGGAGGGCTCCACCCACGAAGGGTCCACGAAGAAGCAACCTTGTCTATGCCATCATGGCATACGCCCACGGAGGACTAGCCTTACTCGGGGTAGATCTTCACGAAGTAGGCGATCTCCTTGCCCTTACAAACTTCTTGGTTCAACTCCACATCTTGACGGAAGCTCCCAAGCGACACCTAACCAATCTAGGAGGCACCACCTCCAAAAGGTAATAGATGGTGTTGGTGATGATGAACTCCTTGCTCTTGTGCTTCAAATGATAATCTCCCCAACACTCAACTCTCCTCACTGATTTGGCTGTGGTGGAAGAAAGGATTGAGTGGAAAGCAACTTGGGAAGGCTAGAAATCAAGTTTCATATGGTGGGAGTGGAGCAACTTGATCTCAACACAAGGGTAGGTAGTTTTCTTCTAAATGTAAGGTAGGAGTGGTAGTTCTTTCGATGGCTCTCTCCACGAATGAAGAGGAGGTGGAGGGGTATTTATAGCCTCCACACAAAATCCAACTGTTACACACATTTGACCAATCTCGGTCGACCGAAGTTGACAACTCGGTGAGACCGAAAGTTCAAATCTTAGAACGTTGGGATTTTCGTGGGACCGAAAATACAATCTCGGTGAGTCTCGATTCTTCCAAAGACTAGGGTTGCCATTCTCGGTGGGATCGACTTTATCATCTCGGTGACACCGATATGATGATGTATGATTCTGAAGCTTGGCAACACTAGTTTCGTGAGACCGAGTTTGGAATCGAAAACCGAAATTACTAGGGTTTGGCTTTGTGGTGAGGTGGTTCATCTCGGTGTGACTGAGTTTATGGAATCGGTGGGACCGAGATTACTTATGAGTATATGTTGGAATGAAAGATTGCCGATAGTTTGGGAGATAGATCACTAAGCACTTTGAGCAACCAGATCATTATCATAACCTCATCCCCTTTTAATAGTATTGGCTTTCCTATAGACTCAATGTGATCTTGGATCACTAAACCAAAATGGAGTCTTGAGCTTTTGCCAATGTTTTCCTTAGCATTTTGAGGGGTCCACTTCTTCACCATTGCCATACCCATATCAATGAACTTTCTCAAATGTTCTCAAGAAACTATTAGTTCAATGATATATATGTTGTTATTAATTACCAAAACCACCCGGGATTAGTTGCACTTTCAATCTCCCCTTTTGGTAATTGATGACAACATATAGATCAAAGTCGACAAATGATATAATCAATGAATAATATCGTCGCTTTGAGAAGTATGTGATAAGCAAGAGCTCCCTAAATTTGTGCATTATTTAAGATTTGCTTGAATGCAAATGCACAATCGATTAGGATCATGGGTCACTCTTCCATGTCACATACATCTTGGTGGAGCGCATAAAATGATAAGAATGAATAACATGCACCCAATCACCAAGACATGAGTAAATGATCATACAAGATATGAATAGCATATGATAAGCATTAAGCACACATTAAGGCATAGTATGATCAAGCACTCATCAAAGTAGAGCAAACGAGTATCAAACACACGTAATGTCTCGAAAACTCAAAAGTATCTCAAAGAAACCGCAAACGAAAGAGCAAAAGCGAGCACTCTCTCTCGAAGTCCTATGATCTATACACTTTCTCCCTTTGGCAACAAGTTACCAAAAAGTTCGAAGGTATAGAGCTAAACGTCACTAGGGACTGCTGGCGGCTCCTATGCGGGTTGATGGAGTTGAGATAGCTGCATCCGCAAAGGCTTCGCCGCACTGTGGAGCTGGAGGAGGACACCGGAGCTGGCCGGACAAACAGTAATAGGTAGCGCAAAGATAGCGAAGAACGAGGCAACTAGCATAGCAATGATAGTAGTGAGATCCAGGTAGCAGATCATCTTGCCTGAAATCCCGCAAGGAAGAAGAACGAGTCCATGAAGAAGATGAAGCCACGAAGACGAACCACACGTAGATTTAACGAATCCTCACGATCGCAACGAAACGGAACTATCGAGAAGAAGCACACAACATGGTAAACACACCACACATGAACAAGACATGATGCACAACAAGCATGATGCATGACCAAGCTACATGAAGCTACTCATGGCAAGAGATGATGCAAACAAGAACAACACATCAAGGCAAGTTTAAATGAGGCGGAAACAACATATAACAATTCCTAGAAGTCCTCATATGCAAATTTCGAAATTGGTCCAGAACTGAATAAACCTTATGTTCAAGTTGTTAAACAGCAAGTTAAGATGCACCACGATGAGCTACACGAAATTCTAGTCAAGTTACATATAAAGTTCATTAGATTCGGAGCTACGGCCTAGAAGATATGAGCAAAACAAGCTAAGCATGGCATTGATGCAAAATGCACCCAAACATCAAGCAAACACACGAAAACAAGGATGCAACATGATAATATGAAGCTACATGCAAAAACAAGCAAGTTTCATATAGAGCACACTCAAAACGGAGCAACGGTTCAACACATGCACACTATACAAGTCATAGCAACAATCTGTCCAAAATAGCAACTAGGCATATTGCAAGCATCAAAACAACAAGCTACAGCACCCCAACATAAGAACAAAAGGCATGGGCATGAAGTACACGTAAAGCATAACAAAACATGAACACTGAGCTATCTCCAGAAATCACTAGAACATGCTCAAAATGACATGGAGATATTGCAAGTAATAACAATTTCAGACTTATCAGGAAATAACATCAGGTTGCAATGTTTAGAGCAAGAAAACAACATGTTACAGGAACTCATCATGGCAAACAAAGGCATGGCATGAATCTACTAATAGCATATATCAAAAGACCCTTACTGACCATATGCCAAAAAGGCACGGAAAATATGATGGCACCCATGTAAACATGGCAAGTTATATTACAGATTTGAACATGGCAGAAACAACGATAAGTAGGCATGTTCGTGAGCTTGAAACACTCACTACAGAGCAATACATGGCATGGCAAGGCAACCAACAGCAAGAAGGCATGTTTATGAAGCTAAGAATGGCAAGAGCAAAGTCATAGCATACACGGATCAACTAAAACGACCTCGTGAAAATTGAATCTCATGCAAACAATCTGTCAGGAAACATTTTCAAGCAACTTTGGAGCAAGAAATGAACATGTTCCAGCAGGCTATAATTGCAAACAAGGGCATGAATGGATAGAGCATGACATGTATATCAAAACATGTTTATAGAAAATCTCCAGATTATACATAGAATGATTAGTGGAAGCATGTTAACATAGCAACAAAATATAACAGAATCTGTCAGGAAAACAGCAACAGCAACTACCCTACTTTACAAGCTTGATACACTCAGCACACAACTCAAAAAAATACAAGGTCAACACCTCTGGAAAGATGGCATGGCATAGTTCAACATTCATGTAGAGCTCATACTCATAGGACTCACACATAAATCATGGCAAAAATGACAAAAGAGCTCGAGCTGATAAGATTCTGGAACTAACGATCTGAAGCCCTCTTCCAACAGCATTTCGGGCATCAAGATGAGCTGAAATGGAAATGATGCAATGGAACGAAATGATGTACTCGTCGAGGCGAACAATTTGACATATCATACGCGCAAAACGGAGCTACGAGTGAGAAGATGTGATGGCATGAACATGGCATGAAAATTACTAAATCTGGGGACTTAGTCAAATCGGGGGAAAAGTCAACCTCATAATGGATCTGGATCTGGGGCTGACGGCACGGACTCCGAGGCGGCCGGAGCATCGCCGGAGTTGGCGAGGTAGGGCGGATCCGGCCGGGAGGAACTCGCCGGAGTTCGGGGAGGAGGCCTCCCGGCGAGGGGGTGCCGGAGCACGGCGGCGAGGGCACGCCACAGGCGACGCTATGGCGGGCGAGGCGGCCAAGGCCGGGCGAGAGGCGCGGGGAGCCGGGCGGCGCGGCGGCGCGGGCTCCGCTGGAGACGGGCGGCGCGACCGGGCGAGGGAGGCGCGCTGCCTGGCTGGGCGGCGCCGGGCGGAAGCAGACGGCGCGCGGGCCATGGGCCGGGCAAGCCACGGGCGGGCGGGCGAGGTCCGCCGCCGCGGACGAGGCGGCAGGCGAAGCGCCGGCCGGTCGGCGGTGGCGGCGGCGGGCGAAGCGCCGCCGATGCGGGCGCTGGGGTCCTGGCCAAGGGCGGCGGCGCGGATGGGCCTCATGGGTCCGGATGGCCGCCTGGCCAAGCGCCGGGTGGAGAGAGAGAGAGGGTGAGGTGGCGCGGTGGGATTGGGCGAGGCGGCGGGGGCGATGACGTGGCAGCGCCTGATTGGCCGAAGCGACGTGTCCGGTGGACATGTCCGGCGCGGCTGGACATGTCCTGCGGCGCGGAGGAGTTTGGCTAGGGTTTGGACTACGGGATTTTCGGGGGAGGCCACATATTTATAGGTAGAGGGAGCTAGGAGAGTCCAAATGAGGTGCGGTTTTCGGCCACGCGATCGTGATCGAACGACCGAGAGCATGGAGGGGAGTTTTCTTGGCTTTGAGCCACTTTGAAAGGGGTGTTGGGCTGCAACTCAAAGAGGCCTTTACGGTTACCCGGTTAACCGTTGGAGTATCAAACGACCTCCAAATGGCACGAAACTTGACAGCGGTTCACGGTGCTATACCAAGGCCGCTATAAACCTCGGCCATTCCGAGAAAGTTTAACACCTGCTCACAATAGGAGAGAAGAAGGGGATGCCAGGGGACATAGGAGTGTCGGATTGCAAAACGGACAACGGGGAAAAGGCTCGGATGCATGAGACGAACACGTATGCAAAATGAAATGCACATGATGACATGCTAAAATGCAAATGATGACATGGCAAATGCAACACGCAAGCAAATGACATGGCAAAGACGGCGAATAACTGGCGGACACCTGGCGCATCGGATCCGGGGCGTTACACTGGAAGCGGAACTGCCCCAAGTATTTGGCGGATAAGAAGGATGGCAAAGTGAACAAAGGTATATGTGATATACATGTTATTGATGTGTACCTAACTAGAGCTCGTAGTAGCACCTGGTATTTGATATTGGTTCATTGCTAATATTTGCAACTCAAACAGGACTACGGAATAAACGAGAATCGCCAAGGACGAGGTGACGGCGCGTGGGAAACGGTTCCAAAGTCGATGTGATCGCCGTCGGCACGCTACCTCTACATCTACCATCGGGATTAGTTTTAGACCTAAATAATTGTTATTTGGTGCTCGCGTTGAGCATGAACATTATATCCGGATCTTGTTTGATGCGAGACGGTTATTCATTTAAATCGAGAATAATGGTTGTTCTATTTATATGAGTAATATCTTTTATGGTCATGCACCCTTGAAGAGTGGTCTATTTTTATTGAATCTCGATAGTAGTGATACACATATTCATAATGTTGAAGCCAAAAGATGCAGAGTTGATAATGATAGTGCAACTTATTTGCGGCACCGCCGCTTAGGTCATATCGTGTAAAACGATGAAGAAACTCCATACCGATGGACTTTCGAATCACTTGATTATGAATCACTTGGTACTTGCGAACCGTGACTCATGGGCAAGATGACTAAAACGCCGTTCTCCGGTACTATGGAGAGAGCAACAGATTTGTTGGAAATCATACATATGTATGTATGTGGCCCGATGAATATTGAGGCTCGGCGGATATCGTTATTTTCTCACCTTCACAGATGATTTGAGCAGATATGGGTATATCTACTTAATGAAGCACAAGTCTGAAACAATTGAAAAGTTCAAAGAATTTCAGAGTGAAGTAGAAAATCATCGTAATAAGAAAATAAAGT